>OZ017738.1:407487956-408115456 GCA_963969285.1 Odontomyia ornata
AATACCGATATGCTGATCATATCTTATTGATCAGCTGACGGTTTGTTAAATAGACCTCATACTACGGCTGGGACAGAAGTTAACGTAAAAAGAATAGGTCGCAAGCCCACGAGTAATTTTTAAACAAGCTGTGGGACATATATGTCCCGCCAGTACCGAAAGGGTTATTATAATCATAAAATAAAGTTTATATATTATTGAGTGATGTCAGAGCCCCCACAGAGAAAATTCTAGTAACGCCGTGTATGTGTCATCCTATGGACTTATTAGATGGTCTGTTGAATATTTTTTTTTTAAATTAATTCACATAAATATTATTATTCATCTCATTGCTATAATTAAACTTCCACAGGGCATCCCATAATTCAATTTCCAGTGAGCAAAGAATTTTTCTATGGTCTATAATTTTCTTCAGTAATTCATGGTTAAAGTTATCAACGAGATCACTTTAAATATGTGTTAACGTGAAGATTTCTTCTGTGAAAATCAAATCTAGATAATTGATATCTTGATTATCAATGCTTACATTTTCACTTACTCTCAAAATGAATAGCTAATTGTTACTTCTTTAGTTCAGCAAAACCACCATTGCTCAAATTGCACGGAACAAATATTTTGTATGTATTTACATAAATACTACATATAGCAAAAGTTTTATCATCTACTTAGCCTAAATTGTATGTTCCGCTAACCCATATTCTTTAGTATCACGTTTAAGATGCATCAAATTCTCCACGAGTAGTTAATTAAACCTGCACAAAGAGAGAGTTCTTCCAGTATGCGAGATATACTCGAATGACGTAGCATATGATTTTAAAGATTGATGCATGTACGAAAATAATTACGTCAAAACGTAAAGCTTTAACATCGAAATGAATTACTTTTGAGCTCAAATGTAATACCGTCCATAACGACCTCATCCCAGATATACCAGAATGCATGCATACGAGTAGAAAAGCGTATGTGTACATAACTGGCAATGGGCTATCATTTTGACGCAGCATTAAGTCATTGTTTGCTTTTTATTTACATATTCATGTACGAGATGGTGGTAACATACTCATACATACCTTTGCAGCAACGTCCCGTACGCAGACCTGTTGTTAATTAACTTGCAAGCCTTTAGGTATTCCTTTGATACGAGAACATTTTCGCTAACCCAACAACGTTGACAAAAATTTAACGGCTCCATTAGTCGTATGTTTAATTTGAGCTTTTGTGAAAGTACCCGTTGACCAGTGATATGTATTTATATTGTCATGGTCAAGGTATGCATGCAGTACTTCAGAGTAATGAAGCAGAATATGTGTCGAATTTCACTTGTCTGATTGGTTTTGGGGAAAAGTTGGGAAGATTTGCTTGGGTCATCTTTAGTTAATTTCAAAACGAGAAGAGTGAAAGTGTGAACAATCAATACCAAAAGCTCTTGTGACGAAGAGTTTTAAATGAAATTTTGAAATCAATAGAAAATATCATGCCGAAAAACAAGAAGTGTCGAGTTGATTGAAACAAAGGGAAATTAAATCGGCGTCAATTGAAAAACTAATTTTTTAGTCAATTATTTTGTTTGTTTTATGTTCACAGGCCAATTTTCTTTTATCTGGAAATGATGACCACCCTCGCTCAGTTTCGTAGGCAGATGTGTTTGGACTCATTTGAATTTTCTTCAGAGACACTAAAAATGACTTAAATGAGTCGAAATGCATCTGGCTACGAAAACTAGCAAGGCCCGATGGCTTTTCTAAACATAAAAAAAGCTAATTTTTTCATAAGATAAATATTGACAGAAGATACTGTTCAATATTATACTAATTGATTTACGATAACCAACGAACCAAATAATGAAATGGTGACTAAACAATTTTGTTGTATTCAAGGTATTTGTGTGGAAGATTTAATGGAAGGTTCCGATTAGAATTTTAAAAATCTGAAACTGAAAAATCCGTTTTTGAATCAAGCAGTCCGGAGGGGAACTGAAAGATACAAAATGATAGTATACTTTATTTGTTTTCTCTCCTTCCTCTCCTATAGTTCAAAATGTTTGAGCCTAAGGATATCAAAAACATCCCCGTTGGCACCACCAGCCGGAAAGGCGAATTTTCCTTGGGCATTCTTATTTTAAAAGCAATAATAATTTGATGGGCCTCCACTTTGAAAATCAAATACGGTTCACGGCAAATGTTCTGTTATGTAACTACTTCCAATCTTAGCCATTTCATACATCTTCGTAAAAATATATTCAACACTTACCCATAATTACAAATTTTATCTGAATTATTCAAAACCATGGCCGCTAGACAGCCACGAAAGTCTAAAAAAATCGTCTCTTTGAAGCTAGATGATCACAAAAATAAAGTAAAATTGTGACCTTTAGAAGTTCTTTCAATTTAGAAATTTTATTCGGCACTATTTTGAAATTCGAGACCTGATCTTGAAACTTTTTAAATTGTCCTCTTGATACTTATAGGCTTTACCACACTGCTAACTTTCATTGGTATCGGTTGAAAGGTTTGGTCATAACTACAGTCACAAGTGTTTGAATGTTTTTCGACGATTTAGTAGCCGGAATTTTGTTTCAAACGTATCGACTTTTTTATTGTGTACAGCTCAATGAACCCTCTACCGAATTTCGTCTTTGGTCGGAACAGAAATCACGAATATTCATCTAGAATGACCGCCACTTTGTTTTGGCTTTGCTGACTTGGCTGATTGATGAAGTTAACCGAGATATTTACCCGACACAGCTCTCCTGAAATTTTGGTGAAAATTGAAGCAAAATAGTGACTCCTATATACTTATGTATATACACAATATATATATATATATATATATATATATATATATATATATATATATATATATGTATATACAATATTAAGGTCATAAATAATCGATTTTGAGGCGCGCTGTGTGGCAATCCATTAATGGTAGCATGACGGTCGTTTTTATCCACGAAAAAATACAGCCCAATCACACCTCCGGCATGAAAACTGCAGCCAACAGTAATTTTTTTAGGATGCAATGATGTCTCAAAAAGCACATGTGATTTGTTGCTGACAAATAATGCATATTTTGCTTATTAACAAACCCATTGAGCCAAAAATGAGCTTCATCCCTGAAACCGACTCAGAATTTTGCTAGTAATGTTTTTATGCCATAAAAATAACGTTGACTTTAACTAACGTTTTGACATTAACAGTTTATTAAAAAAGTTTAATTGTGCGTTCATATGAAGACACGAAATTGCTATGTCTCTAATAGGAAAAACCTATATAATTGTGTGTATTATGGTATGGCCTACCTTAAATATCGATTCCCCATTGCTTTCCAGTCTTCACTGTTTTGTGCTATCCTTGTCCAGGTGACACCTGCTAGTTTTCCGATGTCATAATTCCACCGTAATTTTGGACGTCTTTGTGGTCATTTCATCTATCTTGGGTACCATTTTCTGATCTTGGCACTCCACCTTTTGTCAATTAGTCTTACTATGTGCCTGGTCCACTACCATTCTAAGGATCTAATTCTATGGATTACATCTGTCACCTGGGTTCATTCTCTTATCCAAGTTACTCTTTTCATTGCTCTTTGTGCCACATGTTGTTTCTGTATGGCTCCTATGGTTAGCGTCCATGTCTCATAGCCCTATGTCATGACAGGTAGGATATACGGTCAAACGTTTTCTTTTCAAGTGAAGCTTCATTTTGGATTTGAATACATTGGAGTTTCTCCCGAATGCGCTCCATGCTAATTTGCTTTGCCAATTAATTTCGGTTATTATATCTCCTGAGTTATGTATTAGCTGGCCAAGGTAGACATATTTCTTTAATGTTTCTAACCTGGTGTTATTCAGTGTTATTCCAACCTGCCCCCCTAGATGTTCATTGGGCATAATCTAAGTAGTACTCAGGTTCATTCTCAGGCCCAATTTTCATTAGTTTCGCTAACTTAATTCAATAGTAGTTGCAGTTGTGCTTGGTTCTAAGAAATTATGACTTTTTCATTGGCAAATCTAAAGTGAATGATGCGTTCCCTGTCGATTTGTAGACCTTTCCTTTCCCATTATAGTTCTCGAAAAATGGGTTGAATTACTTTGGAAAAATTGTGTCCCCTTGTCTAACTCCTTTCTATGTGGATAATTCTGGTGTGTCTTCAAATTCTTTGACTCTTATTTTGCCGCTTCTGTAGATGTTTGATAGCGTTTCAACGTATGTTTACTCTATGCCTTGATTGGATAGTGCTCTTATAATCGCCTCAGCATTCAAAGGATTTTTCAAATTCTATGAATGCCAGTAGTAGGGGTAGTTCGTCCTCTTAAGCCTTCTCATGATCTCTCTCAAGGTGTGGATGTGATCTTTTATACTGAATACCTTTCTAAAGCCAGGATGCTCCCGTAGCTGTTCAACATCATGGGCTGATTATTTTGGTAAATACCTTGTAGAAGGCAGGCAGAAGACTTATTGGCGTGTAACTTTTTATGTCTTCCTTATCGCCCTTTTTGTGGATCAGTATTATGTTAGCACTTGTTTCAGGTATGTGTCTTTTTCTGAGGCAATTGGTGTTTATCTCGGCCAGTATTTTTTAGATTCCTCTACCAGTGTACTTCAGGAGTTAAGCGATGGTGCCATCACTACCTGCCGCTTTTCCTGTTTTCAATGATTTGATTGAGTTCCTCTATATTAACTTTAGAGGTGGGTTAGTCTACTGTCCCAGTTGTTGTTGTAATATTGCTGGAAACCACCTCTGAAAACGTATATAGGTCACTGTAGGAGTTCGTTATAATTTCAATTATATGTAACCAATCTATCACCCTGACGTTTCCTTGTCTAAGTGCTATCACCTGTTTTTTGCCAATCAAAGCGCTTACTTTGCTTTCTTCAGGCTGTTGTTGGTTTCAGTGGCCCTCTTTCTAATCTTTCGTTGGTTCTTTCTGATTGTTTTACACATATCCGTGCACTCTATTTTTGGATATTTGAAGATGATTTAATTTCTCATCTTTTCTTTAGTAAATCCTTTGTTTCGTTTGATAGTTTGTGGTGTCTAATTTCAGTTTGTGGCCTGGCCACTTCCTTGGCGCATTTTAAGATGGCATTTGCGAGGTGCGACACATATATGTGCGTACCTCTGAAAGATTTTTCATCAAAGACATAAAAAATCTATTTTTAGGCGTGGTGTGTGGCTAGTGGCACCATCTTGTTGAAACGTCATATTGTTGATGTCAAGTTCATCCAATTTTTAGCACAAACAATCTTGAACATAACACGGTAGCACCCATCATTGATGATAACAAGCCGGTAAAAAACACTGACCAATAATGCATGTTTTGCTTGACCAATAATGCATGTCGAGCTTCGTCGCTAAAGATGATTTGCCGATGGAATTCTTCATTTTCTTCTAGCTTTGCCAGAGCCTAATTGGAAAAATTTCTTCGTTTCGAATGATCAAATGGCTTTAGTTCTTGAGTTCAATTTGATCTTGTAGCCATGTAGGCCAAGATCTTTTTGGAATCGACTGATTTGACTCATTTTGAATCGATGCATTCATAGCTGTGATATTTCCTTCGCTTCGAGCGGTATGACGTCTTTTTGGCACCAATACATCCAATAGCAAAAATTTAGAATCAAGCTTATCCACTATAGCACCCACAGTCTGTCAGGTGGGACGATTATGACCGCCAAAAACTGGGTAAGTGCTCTTAAAGTTGCGACCACCGACCCAGAATTTCGGTAGTAATTTTTAATAGTTCTCAAACGTTGCTGACTCGTGAACTTTACCATGATGAAAATGTTGACCTCCGCTATCGTTTTGAGATTGACAGTTTATTGAAAAAGTTAAAGGGTGCGTTTACATACTATTACAAGACCTATTAGATAAGAGTACGCATGTGGGTTAGTACACTTGAGCGGTTATTTCTAAAAATGCGCCTACGTTGCTTACGGTGGACACAAATAAAATTTCTTTCACCGTCATAACTCATACAAGATTCATGCCACCACTTCGCATATTTAGAACATTCAACCTTTGTTTGGATGGTAGATATATTCTACTGATTTTCTCATCACTCGGATCAATTACTTCCCGATTGAAGTCAGAATCGTTCTCTCAGCGATTCTTAAAAGTGAAGTATCGAGCCGTGCAAGCAAACCATGCCCTTCAGGTGAACAGGTTAGGGCACTCATAGTTTATTCCCTGGTGGCTGCTTGTTAGCCAGCTAACTTGGAAAGGAATACAGTCGTGGGTCTCATTGTGAAAAACTATGCTCAATTACGATTTCCGGCCACCGTTCAACTTGGACGTTTTAAAACGCACTCACAAGTTTTCTAAAAAAAATTAGCCCTAACCGTACCCTTTTCAAGAGTTCCAAAAATTTAACATGAAAAACATACACCACTTTAATTCAAACCAAAACAATCCACGCTAACTGAAGTGTACAAAATATAAACTAAGCCACTGGGAACCGAACTGAAAGTACTGAGCCAGTTCGTCACGGGATGACCCAAAGCAGCACCCACATGACGACATAATCACCTTTCGCTTCCTTTCTCGCTGAAAGGTCCAAAGGACGAGGTTTTATCAGTTAGCGTTTCATATTTTTTTTTAACATTTTAAGTTTTCCATTTTACTTCTTTACATTGGTTCCAAACAAAATCATCATGATTCACGTCCCTAGTACTTGTATCAAAATGCCATTTTTGTCTTTAAATATTTCTTTTGCAGTTTTTTCTCCTTACCTTTACTTTTTTTGTTTTTGATACAATTTAATAAGTAGAATAAGAAAATATTATGAATAAGAAAATATTATAAAAATCATACAGTAGTAATTATTACATTGTACGAGTAGTTGGTCATTTTGAATTAAATTGCGTTTTCAAAACAAACGCTGAATATTTGAGCCCTTATGACTAAACTCAGATATATAGGGCTTAAGATGACATGTCAGTTCCTTTATATCGTAGTTATCGCTGCTTTCCACTCTACCTCCGTGTGACCACCAATATAGAAAGTAACAAAAAACAAGATTTTTCTCTAGTTTTTCACACTCACCATGCACTTCAATTTTGCGTCCACATTTAAATTGATGATAGCTGGCCAATAAGTTCATTAAACACTTGCAAAATAAAATAAGCGAAATTATTCAACGAACTTCACCACAGAAAAACTAGTAGGGCTAGATTTTCCATCTTGGCACTTTCCCAACAATGTTTTTCGCCACTCGTCTCTGGTGCTTACGATGTGTACAAATTTATTAAGCCATTTTTGATATGTAAGTGCTTGGTGGCCGTAATTATTGCAAGGTATAAAGACCAGCCCGCTACAAAAATTTAACATCGAAAGGCTCCAAACGGCGTCTGTGGCCAAACATTTCACGGAGACCCTCGACAACCAGCTGGCTCCCATCTTATTAGACGCAGCGTTAAAGACGAACAAAGAGCTCTGGATGGAAAAAAAAGCAGCTATCAGGACCATGGCAGAACAGACCATCGGACATCAAGTACGGCGCAAGAGGAATGATTGAGTGGCAGAATGCGTTAGGTAAAAAAAATCAGGCGTACAAAGAATGTGTAGGTAGGAAAACCGGGACAAAGAGAGGACAATATGAGAATTTCAGAAGAGAAGTGAATAAGATAATTAAGATTAAGAAAAGAAAATACTAATGACAACCAATTGAAAAGTATAGATATAAGTTTAGCGAGCAACAACACAATACAAGCAAACAAAGTAGTGAAAAGCCTGAAACATGGTTATCAGCCCAAAACTACGCTCTGCCGTGATGACATCGGTAATATCATTGCTGATGAAACCAAGATTTAGGAAGGATGGGCATCATATTTCAAGAACCTCCTTTATCCCCCGCACAGCTCCAGAACATCGAAGCCTATAGATGTCTGCGGAGAGCTTCCATTGGCCCCACCAACTCCGGATGTAGTTTGTTTCATCATCAAAGCCCAAAAGAATAATAAAGCGCCGGGCATTGATGAGATTGCAGTGGAGCTCATCATATATGGTGGCAGTAGTATTCATCAAATTATTCACAAAGTTATCCAGTACATTTGGCAACAAGAACATAGGCCGGAAGAGTGGAGCCAATCAATTATATTCCCTATTCACAAACAAGGTGACAAGCTACAGTGCGAAAATTCTAGAGGCATATCGCTACTTTGTACCGCGTACAAAATATTTTCCAAAACCTTAGAAAATAACATCGGGTCATATTCCAACAGTATTATTGGGGAGTGTCAAGGTGGTTTTAGGGCAGATAGATCAACAACAGACCAATTGTTCACTGTCAAGCAGGTACTTGAAAATGCAGGGAGTTCAACATAGACGTATACCAAATTTTCATTAGCATACGACAGTATTGATCGCAAGGTACTGTACCAAGTAATGCTTTGCTTTGGCATCTCAGCCAAATTAGTCCGTCTTACCAAGATGACAATGACGTCGACGACCTCCCAAGTTCGCATCAATAACCAACTCACCGAAGCCTTTGACACAAATTCGGACTTAAGCAAGGAGATGGGCTGGCCCCATTGCTATTCAATTTGGCTCTGGAGTACGTCATACGGAAGCTGCCTGTCGATACGTGAGGTATACTACTTTACAAGTCGAGCCAAGTGTAGCCTATGTGGACGACATCAACATTCTGTCGCGGTCATTAACAACTGCCAAAGAACTTTTCCTGAAACTCGACAGCGAAGTAAAATTAGTAGGGCTACAAATCAATGAAAATAAAACAAAGCTCATGACGAAGACGAGGGAAAATACCTCAAGCACACAAAATATCATACTTGGCGAATACAGTATCGAAAATGTTAGTGAATTCGTGTATTTAAGCACTAAAATAACAAAAACGGGCAATGAAAGAGACGAAATACGCCGAAAAATACAGCTCGCAAATAAAACGTTTTATTCAGTCTAGACAATCTTGAGTATACAAATTGTAAGAATACCTGTGTTATGCTATGGGTGTGAAACATGGACCCTAACCAATTATCCGCAAATATATTGAGCGCCTTTGGGCAAATAATCGGAGCGAAGCTTGACGGGGATCAATAGCAAATTCGATTCAACCATGAGGTATATGAAATTTATGAGGAACCGGAGGTCTCAACGATTGTAAGACTACGGAAGCTGCAATTGGCTGGCCACATGAATTGTATGGACGAACAACGGATACCCAAGGAGTTATTCGTTGGGAGAACTGAAGGAGGCCAGCGGGGAAACCGAGGAAATGCTGGTCTGACTCGGTCGATGAAGACAGTTCATCGCTGCTCGGATTTCGGAATTGGAAGACGCGGTCAATGGAGCGAGACAGTTGGAGGCGCTGTTTGCTGGAAGCGAAGAGCCAAGAGGGGCTGTAGTGCTAAAGAGAAGAAGAAGACGATAAAAACAGAACAAAGTTGCATACATGTAGGGAATGCAATGTCCGCGTTTTTTTGGGTGTTTTCTATAAATTGGTTTTCAAACTTTTTGTGGCGTCGTCATTTTTGCACTTTTTCTGAGGGTAAACCATCTTCAAGAGCTAATTTGTATGGGAAGCTGCTCAAAATGTCCTTGTCTTTTTGGCACCGGAGTGGCCAATAGTAAAAATTTGAACACAAACTTATCCACTACAGAAAATTGGAGTGAGTACTCTTAAAGTTGCCACCACCAGCTCAGAATTCCGTTGGGAATTTTTATTGATTTTCAAACGTTATTGGTTTATTAACTTTACCATAATAAAAATGTGGACTTTGACTAACGTTTTGACGTGACAGTTTATTAAACATTTTTAAGGGTGTGTTCATATAATGATATAAAATTGTTATGTTCCTAATGGAAAACCCTATGCAAAGAATAGTATCGTTTTATTTTTAAAGACAACATTTCCGTCTGTCTTTAGTATGGCAATCACTGGTTTTAACTTCCAGGCAAATCATGTATAGAATTATCTAGAAAATAACGATTTAGCTTTCAAATGGCGATTTACCCGATAATTTGCAGTCAATTAATCCTTATTATTCCTTGGGAGAATCCTGCAAATCTTGCGTACACATCTTCATCTAACGATGTAAGAAGGATCTTTTAATAAGGTCTTCATTAGCTGGAGGACAAATGCTGAGGGGGAAAGCAATTATGAAGTTTTCGCCAAAGATATTGCTCTACTATACATCATCTTTAATTATTGCATTTAATTTACATTTAGAATTAATATAGTGGTTATTTTCTGTAGAAAAGATTGACTGCAATGTCAAATTTAATGAAAGAATTAAAGAAACTAATCCTTTCTATTGTACATGACTACAAGGTTTTGTGTCGTCAAACCATCATCAAATCCTTGAAGAGTCGCACCGCAAAATAATGACTACGTTTCCAACAAAAGTTCAACCGAATTTTTCGATGTTCATATACCATATTTAACTGTTAATATATGCAGAGTCCTTGTAAAGATGCCAATATACTTTAGTCCAATATGTTATCCTTCGTTTGTAACTCCTGCAGTCCAAATCTTTGTTTGTAACCCCTGTAGTCCAAATCCTTATATGCGTCGCTCAGTTATGTTGGATAATCGTCGTCAAAGTCAGTAATTTTCTTGTTTTAGTAGCAAAGGTCCTTTGCCGTTAATTGATTTTTAATATCTTCAAATGAAACCTAAAAGAATGTAGTTCCTATATTTTGCCGAAAACAGGACTCTTCCACTAACCCTGTTCAAAATTTATTCGTGAACATATACATTAAAAAACAGCAACAACAAAAATATACTCAAGATAGTAACCTTCTCTCCTTTGAAAGTCAGTTGAAAAATTTAAGTTAAGTGGATAGAAAAATGAAAGAAAAACTGGAGAAAGTTAAAGCAAAACAAAATCTAGACTCAAGTTCGAAAACACGCCAGTGTGTTTATTTACAGGAACCATTTCGAGCTACTTTTGAGCACCTTACAACTCGAAAACTAATGAGCTTAGAATCTAGAATACCCAGAATTGCCAATTTCAGGAATGTAGCCGATACAGTTGTGAAGTTACAAGCATTTGGAAAGTTTAACTTTTATCATTCACTCACTTATCAAAAACCGGAGCCACTTCCAAGTAACTAAGAAACATGAAATTTGGCATCAGGAAGATCATTCGGAAAAATGTTCGCTGACGCTATATAGAATTTTTTTAGTATACTGTTTCTACTACACTGTCAAGCCTCATCAGCATCAGTTGAAAGGTTTTGATCTACGAATTTTCACACGCTTTTCGACATTTGACCATACTGCACCAAATAATCAGGACCATTATTGGAGACTTTTCGACTTTAAAATTTTTATCGTGTGCTTTATCATGCACTTTAGTGATCCTCTGGACCGCATTTCGTCGAAATCCGAGCTATACTTTGGTCAGAACAGAAATAATGGATTTTCACCTAAAATGGCCAACATTTTGTTTTCGCTCAGCTGATTTTGGCTGATCAATAAACTCAGCCGAAACATTTGCCTCATACTCATTTTACCATCATTTTTAGGGTTTTGTACTAAAATACAAAACCCTATTGCAATCACGACCTGTGTCCGTCTGTCCGTCCGTCCGTCCGTCCGTCTGTATGTCACAGCACTTTTTCTCCGAAACTATAGAGGCTACAGCCATGAAACTTTGTAGAAAGATCAGAAGTGGTGACCTCTTGAAAGTTCAAGGGTGGAAAAATGTTTCAAAGGTTTTTAAGGGGGGTCTCCCCATATAGGGAGGTGACCCCTCAAAAAAAAAAATTCACCATTGGTAGTCGAGTAGGGTGTCGTTGGAAAGGTCTCAATGAGATCTTTTCCAAACAAGTTTTAAAATTGCCTTATAAGTACCGAGGGGGGCAGGGGAAGGGGAAATGTACGAACTTTTCGCGTACCCCCCCCCCCCTCCCCCTCGCGATTGGACACCTTCCATCCGAAAAATCTGAAAAAAATCATGAATGTAGGCCTTCATGAGTACAACAACAACAAATACACGAGAAGTCGAAATTCACTCAACTTTGTTAGTAATAGTATGATTTATCGATTTTATGTTTTCTTGAATAAAATATAAATGGTACCCTTAAATTCAATAAAATTTAGTAAACAGATGACTATTTATAAGATTGATCTTTTCTGAAAGTTTCATAAAGATCGAATGGTATTTACCGAAGTTATAGCGATTTGAATTTTCCTGTATTACTATGGAGCAATATGCCCTGTATTACTATGGAAACATATGGCTATGGAGCCATATGCGCTTTTTACCGACTTAGTCACTACAGCTTTGCTAGAATTTGCATGAAAATTTCAGGAGTGATAGGTATCATGAAGATGAGTACATACAATTGAAACAAGTCGAAGAGGCAGGACAGAGCTCCTAGCAAAAGGGCTTTTTAACCATTCTAGGATTCGAAAAAATAGGCCATGAATCGATGATTACAGTACAGAGGAGTGGCCCCTGAAAAAAAATTTCATGAAAGGTAGCCGATATGAGTATCAATTGAAAGTTCTCTATGAGAGCTTTTCAAAACAGTTCTTAAACTGACCGTTTTCGCTTCAGTGGGGGCACAGGGGGAGAAATACATGAAAAATGTGTTTCCTCCCTCGCGAATGGACACCCGTGATCTTAAAAAAATCTGAAAAAATTATCAAAGGAGATATTTATGGGTCTAACTATAACAAATACCTCAGAAGTCAAAATGCGTTGAGCTTTGTTAATAATAGTATGAACCTCGAATTTCACATTTTCCCGAATAATATCGTCTTTGACATGTTTCATGATTTTATTCGTTGCTGGTTACTGCATTTTGTAAGTTAAGTACAAAAGCCTTCTGACATGAGCATAGGTCTGTCTACCAACTTGTTATTACTTATAAACTGACATTTACCACAAAAGTTATTAAATCTTGATTCTAGGTATTCTCCTTAAATTTATAAATCAATGTCATCACCGCTTCGATTCTCCACCTAAATTGCGGACACGCCTTCTTTAACGCCTCCTATTGTAAATTGATGAATGCTGCTCCACACGCAATAGTTCAGGGGTTTTCAATCTGGACTCTCATCAGAAAAGCCCCGCAGCTTTGTCCTTTAGTGCGCAAGTGACAGCGGGCAATTCTTTTTGTTTTATCAACCTTGGACAGCATCTGTCGCACCTTTATTACGTAGGACGTATACCTCAGCTCCTCTTCGGAGATTCGACGCATGGAAGCCTCACTTACACCCAAGATGACCACCATTTTTCTAAGTGAGCTCGCAGGATCCTCTAAAGTTCTTGGACCCTTTGAAAAATTTCTGGGTTTTTTGTCGTCTTCTCTTTTGCATGAGTTTTCCTTGCTAGACTCGCAAAACCTTCCTCATATTTTTCTGCGGCCGCATACTTTCGAGCAACATGTTAAACTGTGGATTTCGGATACCCGAAAAACCTTACAATTTCTGTTGGCGACCGTCAAGTGCGAAGACTTTCAATAACAGATGCTTTTCGATTGTATTCCAGACTCGATCACAATAGCTCTGCCATTAACAATTCACGCACGAATGCACACGCGTCTACTCAGTTAAAATGACAACAAACAAATGGCTGCTGCTGCTGAGATCCATTACAGCGACAACATAATGTGGAGTATTTTGCTGACGCACCCTGTACTATACAATATATATATATATATATATATATATATATATATATATATATATATATATATATATATATATATATATATGTATATTCTGGCACCGTTCTGAGAGTTTCTTTTTCCCATAGTCATACTCTACAACTGATGATTGGATTTTATACAAAATTTAATATATTTCAATAAACACATTATTATATTAAAAGTTTGCTAACGTTTATTGGTCTCAATATCCTATGATTTTCATATACTGAAATATGTTATCTTACAAAGCTCACAAAAATTATGCAGAAACAAAAGTATAACTTCAAAGGAAAGGTTAAAGAAATGATAACAACAGAGAAGTAATTTAATGCAATTTCAATGTAATCGTCAAGTTAACTAATCAGCTCCAACCTTGTACTTTATTTTTCGTCGTCAGCTGTCCCTTTATTATTATTTCACTCACTACTTAGTTAATAATACGAAGCTTGATTCTCAGATTGACAGGGGAGGTCCTGGTGGGGTGACCAAAAGCGTTGTGTGTTTGGGATTTCCATACCTGACTACTTGGAAAAAAATGACGATAGATTGGTTTAGTAAATGAATAATTTTGAAAGACTTCATACTTAATAGTTCTAGCACTTTAAGATATGTTTTTGTAATTAACAATGAAATTGAACAATACAACTAGTCCCTTTAATATCACCAGTTCAATGTTTCCAATAAGATTTACAAGTCACGTAACTGACTGCATTTTTCGAGCTGCTCCAACGGCTAGCTGCCGGCAACTAGGCTTTACATTTTACAAACGGTGGTAATTTCAGCAGCTATCCCCGGAGCTGTGTTTTTGTGGAACATATTTCTGCATGTGTTTGGTCTAGTGTTGATAATTAGCTCCGGTCATTTTATTCAGCTGTGTTGATCTGACGTTGTAAATCATCATGCGATTGTTTTGAGTTTTCATTTAATTAGCTGGTCGTCTAACCATTTATAAATATATTGATCGTTTTGTTAATCATTTCATACGAAAAAATGTCTTCCATTCCAAAACCATCATTTGTGCCACCATCACCACAGTGGCATTGTCACCACAGTGGCATAATCACCATTGTACCAACATTTAAATGAGGCTGTCGTTGTATTGCATATATTTCAATTGTACAGTATACATTTGTCGCTCGTATTGTTTCTCAAAAAAGTTATCACGTTGCATGAAGAGATAAACTGACAAATAGGTCAAGATACTATTATTTTCTCGTTTTTGTTAACCATTTAACCATATGTCCTTGACTAAACGGTGTTTTCAATAGACAAACCTAAAAAGAAGTTTAAAATGTCGAGATTGAGACCAATGCAATTAGCGAGACATTACTGTCCTTAAAGAAGTCAAAATGTGTTTTTCTGAACTTTAAACAAACATGATTTATTTCAAACACTATTTAATGCTCACAAATTAATCGTAATTGCTTCCTCCATCTGAAATAGTAAATCTCCGAGTCACCATCCAAACAACCGCAAAAACAGAAGTTTTTTGCTACCATATACATCCATTAGTGGATACACATCAAGATACATGACTTGCTTTTGCCGAAACTGTCTTGGTAAATTAGCTAATGTTGCGCAACAATTTTCTTCGACCAGAAAAAATGTGTTAAATGTCGGCAAAGCTAAATTGTGTGTACTATCAAATTAATTAATTTCAGCCCGCCACGAATTTTTGTCGAATAAACAATGTGTGTTACAGTTAGAATTACACAATCTGCAACTTTTAAGATACAAACGAGAGTATCTTGATTGATTAGCTTAGACAATTTTTTAAACTATTCAAACAAGATTTTCTGTTGTTGATTGAGTTGAATGGTGTAAGGTTGATGTACGATGGTGATTTTCGTTGATTAGTTTTGAGAAAAAAATTAGCTACAGTCCAGTTAATGATAATTTGGGAAAAAGGCCAATAAATTATGTTATGGTATTTATTAGAATATTCAGCGCGAAAAGAAATTGAGAATACAATTTGAAAATATGCTTTATTGAGCAAAGAAATTGTTGAAGTATCATTCGTTTATACACATGGTGATTAATTCGAAGTAATGAAATTCTTAAAGGGGTTCCACACGATCAGTTCAGTTTCAGTTGAACTGTCAGTTAAACTTACGTGTGGACTGCAAAAACTGAAAGAAAAGCTGAACTGAAAACTGAGCTGAGGCTCCATGGAAATCCCATCAAGCTCAGTTCAGTTGTCAGTTGAAAATAAACGAAACTGAAGTCTAGTAAGACTTCTCCGTTTACGTTTCAGTTTTTTCATTGTTATAAGTTTATTTACACATCGTTAATTAAAAATGTGGCGAAAATATAACGAATTTATAACAGATTTCATTGAAATATATCCTCAATACCACAACACAATCAAGAAAGAATCTTGCTACCAAGTTTTGCTTGAGAAGTTCAAAGAGCACAATAAACAAGCAACAGTTTCAATGGTAAAAAAAAAAATTAATAGTTTGCGCTTAGCTTACAATAAGGAATTGAAAAAAATGAATGATTCTGATAAAAGTGGAGCTGGAGCTGATGAAATCTACATACCAACGTTGTGGTATTATGAGCTTTTCTCATTTCTTCGCGATCAAGGAACCAACCGAGGTAGCATGAACACCATTGACACTAACCATAGCAGTGATGCTGAAAATGAAGGAGATGAGGTAAGTAAACTATTATTTTATTTTTTTTATTTCTTTTTATTTCTTATAAATTTTAACATGTAATAAAGTGAATACAACATAAATTACGGCATATACCTACTTCGAACAATTTCGTCCTGCCAATTAAGTTTACCATCGTTTGTAAAATAATTCACGTATTCATCTCTGGATGCCTTTGCCTCCACACTAACATTCATATTGATTCTGTTGCCTACTTGAAGAGGTTCAAGCCCATGCACCTCAATTATTGGATCTCTGATTGATTCGTTCAATTGGGAAGGTGTATAAGAATGACTAGACTTTCTCCTCAAAAAATTGTGTAGATAACAGCATGTCAAGACAATTACGTCCACGTTTTGGAACTTCTTTAAATTGATAGCAGACTGAAAAATTTGGAATTTTCTTGATAATATTCCAAATGCATTTTCAACAATACGTCTAGCCCTTGACAACCTGTAGTTGAAAACCACGCGATCGTACGATAACTGTTTTTTTAAACGGTTTTAAAAAGTTCCGCCTCAACATAAACGCTTCATCTTCCACAAATACATATGGCAGTTGCGCATTTTCGCAAGTTGTTATATCATCGGGTGGTAATTGTAAATTATTATTAAGTAATTTTTTATAAAATGTGGTGTTGTTAATAACTCCGCCATCTGATATGCCCCCATTGGTTCCGACATCACACATAATGAATTCGTAGTTGGAATTCACTATTGCCATGAGGACAATGCTGTTGAACTTTCTTCTGGAGGTACTATGCAAACATGTTTTCCGTCAACAGCCCCCAAGCAATTTGGAAATTGCCACCTGTCTTTGAAACCATCTGCAAGTAATCTCCATTCACTTTCGTTCCTGGGCATCTGAAAAAATATAAATAAATGGTTAGGTACTATTCCGTCAATAAACTAATGCTGATGTATTTGTTATAGGATGAAGGAGAGTCAACCATTTTAGAAACTGAAGATATAGGCAAAGAAAACTCAAGTGACAATCAGTTCACACGTCCAAACAACTCAGCATCCTTTACTGGCAGAAGAAAGAGGTCACCAGGAAGTGAAAAACCCGTATCAAAATCAAAAGTTTTGCAGTTGGTTGCCAATCGACTGCAGAATGATCGTAAGGAAGAACTAAAATAGCACATTGCCCAAGAACTAGGCAATATGACAACTGAAATGGTACCATTTGTTCAAAAACTTATTAATGATGCACTATTTCAAGGACAGATGAAATCGTTGAATATAACTTCACATATCAAACCCAAGTAGCACACTCACATCCTACATCTTCAGACCCAAAAACACGATATGTGGTAGCAACTACTCCTACATCATCAGAGCACCTAACACAATTTATTTCAACTACCGATTATTATAATGAAATTAATCATTTAGATTTATAACCTATCGAATAGGTACCAATGTTTTTGTCTATAAAACACCACATTACTATGTTGTATTACTATTTCATTCTATTATTTTCCTTTTTTTAATGCAGCAATTGTTTTTCTTGTTGAGTTCTTTATTTTTATTTAATGAATAAAATATAAAAAGGAAATACTTGATTCTTGTTCACTTACCTTTATGTAATCTCTCAGCACCATATTTATGGCTTTGCAAGTTTCAGGAATTATGACACTTAGACTTGATATAACAGTACTAAATCGAAGACATTTATACGAATTTCCAGTGGCCAAAAATCTTAATGTTGCACTGAGCCTTTCATGAGGTGATATGGCTTGTCTCATTACCGTATTCTGCTTTTGTATAAACGGTGTTACTAAATTCAATAGTTTTTTGTAAGCAGTCTCACTCATACGTAAATAGTTACACCAATCACATGGTTCAAATTGAAGTTCTTTCATTAATTTTACATGAGACAGCAAATTTCGTTTAAGGTACCATTCTCTACTCCACTTAGCTCTTTTTTTCTAGGCTTATCCAGTGATAAACATAGCGCAACTGCAATAACACAATCTTCGTTCATGATAGCAATAAAACCGTGCGATATTCAAGATTGAGAAATGACAACTGAACCGATATGAAAATGATCGTCTGGAAGCAAAGCAAAAATTTAACTGAACTGACAGTTCAACTGAAACTGAAACTGAACGGACAACTGAACTGATCGTGTAGAACCCCTTTTACAACCGCACAAGTACCTACATTTGATGAGTAAACACCTTTCTTAAATATAATTTATCTATTGTCTCACTATCCAACCCTCATCTCAATAAATTAATTATTCCTAAAATATTTTAATTTGCTATCTTTGGATTGAAGTCCATTTGTATCTGGAAGGTACACCTGATGAAACGAAAGATTATAGTGAGAGAGTGGTGGGAGATGAATGTGTTTGAAAAATTAAAGCTGACATAATTGATCTAAAGGAGATTTTTAAATAAGTTAATGAAAGCAATGCAAAATGTGTTTAATCATTGTTGTTCTGAGCAAGTAATTATTGAATATTCTACCATAAAGCTTAAGAAGTAAACTTGTATGGAATTCAAAATAGGTACACTCATAAACTAAAAGGTATAAATATAAATTCACAATTGATAGTTCCAAGCGTATTCAACCGGGGTTCCAATAAAATTAATGTTATGAATTTTATACAGATTTTACATTAAATTTACAATTATTGAATACACTATTCATCACATTTAAATATTGATAATTTTTTTTTTTTTCATTTTTCAATTGAATGTTTCTTTTATTTAAAATGGATTTTATTTAAGTACATATTGTCCATTATTGTCTATGACCTTTTGCCATTTTTTGGGTAGAGCCATTATTCAATCCATGTAGAACTTCTGTGGTTTATTGGCGAAAAACTTGGCCAAGTGATTTTCACAGTCCCTTTTTGAAGTAAATTTATTTCCATTAAGGAAGTTTTGCAAAGACGACAACAAATGGTAGTCTGATGGTGCAAGGTCTGGACTATACGGTGGATGCATCAAAACTTCCCAGCCAAGCTCTGTCAATTTTTGCCGGGTCATCAAAGATGTGTATGGTCTGGCATTGTCATGATGGAAGACAACGCCCTTTCTATTGATCAATTCTGGCCGGTTTTTTGAATTTCTTGTTGCAATCTGGTTGATTGCTGACAGTATCGAGCCAAATTGAGTGTTTGGTCAGGTTCTAGCACCTTATGATAAACAGTTCCCCTCAAATCCCGCCATATACACAGTATAACCTTATTTCGTGCCAATCCTGGTTTTAAAGTCGTTTGGAATGATTCACCGTTTTAGACCATTATGTTTTTCCAACGAAATTCTCGTATCTTACACATTTTTCATCGCCCGTTATGATTTGCTTCAAAGATGGCTCATTTTCGTGTTTTATTTCATAAATGGAAATTCGGTCGAACAAATTTTTTCGTGCTAATTCCTGCGGCACCTATACGTCGAGCTTCTTTGTGTATCCAGCCTTACGCAAATGGTTCAAAACTATCTGGTGATGGATATACAGTTCCTTAGCAATGTCATGGCGGTCTTCTTCAATTTTTTTGTAAGATTACATCGACTTTTTGAGTGATTGGTCAACCTGAGCGATATACGCCTTTGACATCAAAATTTCCAGAACGAAAGCGAGCGAAAGTATCTTGACCGAGACACCACAAATTTTTTCACGACCCTGCGATACATTCTCACCTTGATCGTAGTGATATTGTATAATACCACTAATTTTTTCAGATTTTTAACTCATTTTTAAATGAATACGAATAGCGAATTACAAAACTGTCCATATGAAAATTGTAGACTGGAATGTCATACATCAAACGCATGTCAGTTTGTCTTAATCTGATTAGTATTGCT
Organism: Odontomyia ornata; assembly: GCA_963969285.1. Taxonomy (NCBI): domain Eukaryota; kingdom Metazoa; phylum Arthropoda; class Insecta; order Diptera; family Stratiomyidae; genus Odontomyia; species Odontomyia ornata. Next base: position 407,508,048 of record OZ017738.1, read on the forward strand.
CGATATATGACAACGAACATCACTTAGTGACACAATATATATATATATATATATATATATATATATATATATATATATATATATATATATATATAGCAGTTTACGTAGTGTAATGGCCAAAGTACTCGATACATAAGGTAAAGCCCCGGTTCAGTCCCGCTGGTGACAACGAGACCTCTAAACCCATTCAGGTATGATACTTGTACATACTGGATTACAATCAGAAGGTATCACAGGACGCATATGCTCGTACACATAGAATACACCATCTTTTATGTCGGTATATGAAAAAAATAACAGATTTCTAGAGATAAGGAAGACAAAAAAAATACTTTTTGTTCATACAATAGCGTTTCATGGGTCGAGGGTAAATTTTTCGTTCACTAAATGTGGTAATTTTGCTTATTAAGCCTCGTTGGTCATTAAAGTTGGCTATTAAAAATCAGATTTAGTGTCAACCATTCAAGTGATTATTTGACCATATTTTAAGTGCAACCATTCTTTAAAATGTGCCGCATCATACGCAAAGACATATAAAGTAGTGGACGCAAAATGAGCTTATTTTCATCCATACGTGAGTGAAGTACTTTTACTACATATATGCCTTCCTCTCGCATGCGAATTGAAATCCCTCTACCTTTCACGCCGCTATAAAATCCACATACTCAAGTAGCTCTCTAGTTGCTCTCACGAAAATCCCACTCCTCTTACACCTTAACCCCCGAATTATCAACAAAATATCAACCACATGATTGAAAACATATGACTTGTGAAAATTCAACATTAATGGGAAACGTCTAATCAAGTTGAATTTGAAATTGTACACAAAACAATTTTTTTAAGATAAACCGTGTTGAATCTCGTGCAAAAGCGTTGCAAATGTGATAATTAATCAAACTGAAAAGTTTGTTACAGATCGCGAGTGTTTTTGTGTCGAAAAATGAAAAATGAAGTGACGTGTGCGGGACTGTAAAAACAGCTCTAGGAAGCATGTCAGGGACGTATCCTTCGTAGGGTAAGTCATGCTCAATCTTTTACATTGTTCAAGTTAGAATACCCGCACGGAAAATTGATTTAGTTCAAGATGCGAAAAAAAGTGGGAGACGTCACATCAAATTTATTTGAAATTCGAATCAACAGCAAATAACGCGCCAACTTCACGCTACATGATAAAGTGCTTCAATTCTCTCGATGCATTTCGTATCCATTCTCTCTGAGATCTATGATCATACGATATTTTTGGGTTCTGGGCAAAGTTCTCTCTGACCACTTCAACCAATTCATTGGGACATCTTGGTCGTCGATGAATGACATGATAACAATTTACCACATTTCTGTACGCAATAAATATCGACATCAAACGATGAATAGTGTGGTCAGACGGTGCCTGTCACCCACAGTTTTTGACGATATGCACGTTGAGTTAATCCAAGCGAACGACTATTTTCGATATACTCGTACATTGTCACCGTGGTGCGTAGTTTTGGGGCAAAGCCAACATCTACAACAAAACTATGGCCACTCAGTAGTCGAAAAAGTTGTGACCAACCGCTACTGATGAAACTGGGCAATATATTAGAAGCTACAATTATCTATAGAATAATAAAAAAACACTTATGGCCAGGTCTCAAAGTTCAAAATTTCGGCTGGTCTTATTTTGAAATTTTAATAGCTTCTAAAAGTCTTTTTTTTGATACGATTCGTATGAAACTTTATACATACATATGTAGAAAGTAGTTAGATCTAGTGTTCTTGTTATTTAAGCGATCATGTATTAGCATGTTTTAAAACGGTGATTGTTCAAATATGTCATTTTATCAGATTTTTGTAGCCCTCTAGGAGCCATGTTTCTCAACTAATTTCAATGAATCTTGAAATTGTAGAGTATTGATATAAATTCTTATATTTTAAAAAAGTAATGAAAATTGGATGATAAATAAATAAGTAGAATATTTAGAACTTTATATTTTTAGTTTCCATTTTTAATAAAAATTGAATTTTGTTTCCGTTTAGATTAAAACTCTGATTGGCACAATGGTTGATGAAACTTTAAAACATATATATCTTAAAATAATGCAAAATTTAATGCTTAAATCCAAAATAGTGTCGCATGTTATGGTTCGCGGCCAATAGTTTTAATGTTCCGGGAAAGTGAAAACGCAATGTCTTTTAAATTAAATTAAAAGAGTTTATTTACTAAAAATGCACAATCACTCATTTACCTATTTCACAAATTGTCTATTAATTTTCATTTCAACTGATTATCACTTCAATATCGCTTTTTACTTCGCACTCCACACTATCGCAGTTTACTATATCGTGGTTGTAATGAATCCCCCCATTCATTCAGCTCGCGTTTATATAGTGTCTCTAGTCATTTAACCCATTTCTCGTACATTGGCGAATTGCCTGAAATATTTGAGCAGCTTAATGGATGGTCCCTTTCAGATGTTAATCATGCTTGGTGGGTTGTCGAGTACATTCGTTTGTTGATGTTCTTTATGGTAGCGAAAACAATTGCGACAGTAGCTCGCAGAATTATTCGTATACGTAAAAAGAGAGGCCAACTAGAGCTAAAAAAGTAAGCAAAATTCATTTTCTTAAAAGCAACCAAAGTGTTGAATATGTTTTCATGTAAAGCCAATTTGGTGGAACATTGCGAGGATGGACCTGAAATCTTTGTCAAGGTACTCGTGGTAGGTGCGTCTCTGCTGAAAGATTCACCGGGGACTGAAGGGTTAGGAGTTCAAGACGTGGTGGACTCTACTGTAAGCATCATCACGTCTGCCTGCAGTACTTCTACGCTCCGGCTGAGACCCCAGGACGGCAAGCCTCCAGTGTACTGGTGTTCAACTAAAATAGCTGAACAGCAAAAGGAGGGTCACAAGCTTCGACGTAAAGCTCTACGGGCATCCACTGTGGATGAAACATGCAACCGATTAGCAGCATATAAGTTAGTCAAGGAATTCATTCGGACCTACTGTAAGCATCATCACGTCTATCTGGGGTTGCTGATCGACTCAAAGGCGAGCTCTTTTGAGCAAATAAGGCAACAGCTTCAAACGTATCGACTCTAAGTTGGCTGATGGCTGATTACCTAACAAGAAGGTAACTTTTTATGAATCTGTAGAATCAACGTTACTATACGGAACAGAAATATAGAGTGACGCTCTCAGCAATGAATTGTACCAAAAACGCTTGGCACAGGTACAGCAAAGAGGAGCACAGAGAATTGCATTTTCATATCTAACAGTCTTTCATTTGGCGATGCTAGTCATGGGCTTGCTGGGGTGCGCCACACTATCCGCCCGTGTCAAAACGAAGACACGAGGAAGACAGTTGCCTGAGAGGAGAGACATCGCTGGCGCTTACTCACAAACTGGCAGTAGTTATGGTTGATAGCATGGAAGCAAGATGAACTGTATTCAGAAACCGTGGCTTAATTGAACGCATGGCAAAATTGACTTCTTCCTGACCCAGCTCTTGAGCGGGTATGGCTGTTTCCAGTCTGACTTGCACAAGATTGGTATGTTGTGGTTCATCGAAAGATACTCTCCGTCACTCATTTATTGCATGGAAAAATAGACAAGCTGCTCTGGAACCTCCAAAAAAACAGAAGAGCTCTGTCCGGAAAGCTTAATTAGGGAGATGTTTACATCAGTTGACAAATGGACCATGTGGCGCATTATGTTGAGGCAGCTCTAAGAGATAAAAGGGACTCACAGCAGCCAGGGGCTTCAAGGTAGGAGATTAATTTTCTAGCAATGCCTCTTCTACAATCACCTCTCACTAGAGGTGGGATCCACTCAGCTTATCGATGCCTCACGGTATTGCAAAACGAGGCTTAGCCTGATTGAATGTATCAAATGTTCTTACAATGATAGGGAATGCATTTATTGGGTAACCCAATTATCAACGTTTTCAAATGTTTTTCAGAGGGATCTGTTTATGTTCTGGAGAGATCCTGAAACCTTGTTTATCAAAGGTAGTCGAGTGGGATATCAATTAAAAGGTTTTGGTTGGAATTTTAAGAACATGAACTCAAAAAGTCAATTTACGGACCAGGGGCCTAGGGGGAGGAATATGCAAAATTTGAAAGCCTCATAGTTTTTTGACTTAAAAGTTACCTTAGGCACGTTCATTCTATTTAAAACTTCTGGATGAGGGAAAATGTTATGTGCTTGTGTCATATAATAAAAATGTAAAACCGTTTAGGGAGCAGCAGACAGCGACACGATAGTTGCATGGTAATCAGTTGCAAATAGTGAACGTTTCTATTTTTAAAGTGAAGCTTTTTTAGTATTTTCATTTGAAACAAAATAGCAGAATCGTTTACGCACCCGGCTTGGTGGCGGTGGCCATACGACAGTTTGTGATGAGAGGAGAATGCATGAGGGTCTAGTAGAAGTTCTTTAAGTTCTAGATGCTAGAACTGCTCCTGCAAATTTGCAATGAATGTGATTGGTAGAAGCGGGTCATTATCGGTGGATGAGCATTAGCTAATGCATGATGGTTCAATGGTAGCTGTCTTTGATGCAAACAGCGATACCACCAATGCGCAATGTATTTAAATGGCATTTACCAATGCTATCTGGCGGTTTGTTGATGACCATGAGAGAATGTATGATGTTTCATTGGTAGTCATGATCGGTCCTAACAGTTATTTTACGATGGATGATGGGTTCTTGATGAGCATGAGCAGATGGGTGATGATTCAACAGTAGGTGTCCTTGTTCTTAGCCCTGAGTCCACCGAGGTGTGTGCATTGAGGAGGCGATAGTGTAGTATATGTACTTGACCAAAATAACCTATCAATGTCATATGTCAAAGGTGTATTCGGCGAAGACCAGCCCGTTATGAAAATTTAATATCGAAAGGCTTCAAACAAACTCTGTAGCGAAAATTTCACGGAGACCTCGACAACCAGCTGGCTCGCATCTTATCAGATACATCACTGAAAACAAGCAACGAGCTCTAGATTGAAGTTAAAACGGCTATTAAGATCATGGCAGAACAGACGATTGGACATAAAGCCCGGCACAAAAAAATGATGATTCAATGTTGCGTGCCAAAATGAGTTGGACAAAAAGAAACAAACGTACAAAGAATACTTTTTAGCGAAGCCAGGACAAAGAGAGAACATTATGATTCTCACAGATGAGTAGCGTATAAGATAATGAGAAGTCGAAAAATAATATACTCAGACGGCCAATTGTGAAGTATCAATGCAAGTCAACATTCCGAGACAAGCATACACAGTAAACCATGCTCTGCCAAGATGACATCGGTAACATCATTGCTGATGAAAACAAAATCAAAGAAAGATGGGCATCATTTTCCAAGAGCCTCCTTAATCTTCTGCATAGCTCCAAACCATCGTAGCTTATAGATATTTCCGGAGAACTTCTATTGGCCCTATCTATTCTTCTTCTTCTTTGTAGCACTACAGCCCCTTTCGGGCCTTCGCTTACTGCAAATAGCGCCTCCAACTGTCTTGGTCCATTGATCACGTCTTAAAATTCCAAAATCCGAGCAGCGATGAACTGTCTACGTCTAGCGAGTCAGACCAGCGTTTTCTCGGTTTCCCCACTGGCCTCCAGCCTTCAGTTTCCCAACAAATACCTTCTTGGGTATTCGTTGTTTGTCCATACGATTCATGTGTCCAGTCCATTGCAACTTCTGCAGTCTTACAATCCTTGAGACCTCCGGTTCGTCGAAAATTTCCTACAGCTCAGGGTTGTATCGAACTCGCCACTGGTCCTCGTCAAGCTTCACTCCGATTATTCGCCTCAGGACGCGTCGCTCAAAGACGTTCAATATGCTTGCAGATGCTTGGGTTAGAGTCCATGTTTCACACACATAGCATAACACCGGTCTTATCACAGATTTGTATACTTGGAATTTTGTTTTTCAGTGTATGCAGCTGGTCTTCAAGATCGTCAAAACTGAATAAAATATTTTATTTGCGAGCTGTATTCTTTGGCGTATTTTGTCTCTTTCATTGCCTGTTTTCGTTATTTTGGCGCCTAAATACACAAATTTGCTAACATTTTCTATACTGTATTCGCCAAGTGTGGTATTTTGTGTATTTGAGGTATTTTTCCTTGACTGCGTCATGAGTTTCGTTTTATTTTCATTGATTTGTAGCCCTACTAGCTTTGCTTCGCTGTCGAGTTTTGGGAAGAGTTCTTTGGCAGTTGTTAATGACCGTGAAAGAATGTTGATGTCGTCTGCATAGGCTACTACTTGGCTCGACTTGAATAGTAATGTACCTCGCGTATCGACAGGTAGCTTCCGTATGACGAACTCCAGAGCCAAATTGAATAGCAAGGGGGCCAGCTCATCTCCCTGCTTTAGTCAGGTATTTGTGTCAAAGGCATCGGTGAGTTGGTTATTGATGCGGACTTGCGAGGTTGTTGACGTCATTGTCATTTTGGTAATACGGACTAATTTGGCTGGAATGCCAATGCAAAGTATTATCTGATACAGTACGTTACGATCAATACTGTCGTATGCTTGCTCGAGGTCAACGAAAATTTTGTGTACGTCTATGTTGAACTCCCAGCATTTTTCAAGTACCTGCTTGACTGTGACCAATTGGTCTGTTGTTGATCCACCTGCCCTAAAACTACCTTGATACTCCCCAATAATACTGTTAGCGTATGATCCAATTTTATTTTCTATGATTTTAGAAAATGTTTTGTACGCCGTACAAAGTAGTGATATGCCTCTATAATTTTCGCACTGTAGCTTGTCCCCTTTTCTGTGGATGGGGAATATAATTGATTGGCTCCACTCTTTCGGCATATGTTCTTGTTGCCAAATGTGCTGGATGACTTTGTGAATTGCTTTATGAACACTACTGCCACCACATTTGATGACCTCCACTAGAGTCTCATCAGTTAACTCTGGGAATGTTAAAAATAAAACCAAATGGTGGCAAAATAAAACTCTCACTCTTAACTGTGTCGATGGTTCAAAACTCCCCGTAGGTGCTCCGCAATTGTTGAATGTTTACTTACCGAGCGAGTCATATTTTGTCGATCAACAAAATGGAACATTAAAACCTGGTGGCAAAATTGAAATTGATATAACTGCTCCCGTATCTATTCCAAACACTCGAGATTTTGTTACCATTTATTGTAAACCAAATATTTGCAAAAACACTATATGTTTCTCAAAATTAATATCTCTCAGGATTCCAGTGCACTTCCATATTGACGGTTTTGATTGTATTATTGAAGATATCAACGTCAATGTTTCAGATACAAAAGCTCAAATATTAAAAACAGAACAAATTGGTTTACAAAGACAAGTAATTGAAGCGAACAAAAAGGTAAAGACTGCACTAGCAGAAAATGAAGAAAAACAAGAAAATGATGAAAGTAGTCAAACGAGAGCTTCTCTGATACCCGATGGTAGATGTGGAAGCTACAAGGTGGTAATGCAGTGAGACATTGCCACATTGCTGGTTGCGAAACTTCAGAAACATCGAAAGCTTGTTGCACGATAGGAACCGTGTCTCCCCGAAGCTATAAAAAACCCCGGAGTAAAAAGGAAAAGCTCTTTTTTCTCTCATCAATTTGGAGGGATTGGTCGAAGAAAAACGGCCACAAAAATTCAGGAAGCGGCTAGAAGGAATTGGCGGGGAGGCGACTTATTCAAGGAAGCAAGGAAGAAAAGGAATGGTACGAGCTGGACAGGAAGATGACGAGCAGTTTGTGGTACGATTTTCAACGACACCAAACAACACCAATCATCGAGCAAATTGGGGGCCCCTGACCACGTAGAATTTAATGTTCTTTTTGAATTTTACAAATATTTTGAATTTATATATATTAACTTAATACAAATTTGGTGTAATAAGTGCAAAAAAGTGTCTCAAGTGGAAAGTGTGAAATCTGGCTTGCGAGTCTACTTGTGGAATTATTGCGACAGTGGCGAGACTTTGGGGTGGTTTAAAACCGCCGTGTGGAAGTGTTCCCGAGTACCACCTGTGGGGTAAGAGCACGAGGCGCACTAAAGCACGGGGCGAAAGTTGAAAATTTTATCCAAGGTTGGGTAGGATTTGGTTTTCCCCGCAAATTAAGTTGAAGGTGGTAATGATTTTCAAGGCTAGGCCGGTACGAACCTCCCGACTCGGTCGCGTTCTCACTTGGCGATCTCATTCCGGGCTCACAGGTAAAGTGGCGCATAATCCTTCTTCGGTGGGGTTACCGGGTCCAAGGGCTTCAGTCGGAGGTGGCCGATGGAGCACCGGAAAATAGCGAGTTTTCAGTTTGCCCTGTTAACGGTCTGAGTTTACATTCAGTACCAATCTAGTCGATTAATTTGATCCATCTTATGTTTATACTTATTCAGTTGCTCCTTAGAAATGTTCTTCTTTATTCTTTCTGGCTCGAATTTACACTTAATTTATTTTTCGAAAACAAACATCAAGACTAATAAATCCCTGACCCAGTTTCTCGAACTGATTTTCCATAGTAAGCCTTCAGAACTATTAGAATGCTTCATACGATCACCTCTAATGTCTCGTTAAAAGAATTTAAGGGTAAAAATACAGTTATCTTCCTTGGAAAATAAGCCTGGAACCTGCATTACTAGCGCATCTGAATAGATTATAGCGAATTAATCTCAATCACACTAGTACATACGAGTACATCAAAGAAATCTACTCGTAAATATCTATCGATCAAAAGACAAGAATGAATTTTCAATGTTGGTGATAAAGTCCTCACTTCTTTTATTCCAACAAAAACATCCATTATTTCTTTGTAGCTAATTTTGCTTAAGAATTGATAGACATGAACAAATGTGAAACGAAAGTAATCATACAGGTAATTTACGCAGCGCGAATGTGTATTCCAATCACAGCGTGTTGATTGTCTCTTAATAACTTTTGTTTCTTTTGATATTAGAAAGAAAGTTTGTCTCAATTTTGCTTAGTCAATGGAATAAATTGATTTATTCGCACCTAGTTGCGAGGTATTGATTCGCTGGAAATCATGGAAAAAATCAATAGATCACAGCGCGAAAGTGAAACTTCTCAACAAAATTTTCAAAAAAGTTCACTGACTTCTTTACAGATTTATTGTTAATCGGACAGACGTTTCGTTTTCATTTCTTAACGCAGACTTCCAAGAAATTCTCTCATAATAACTCTCTCATATCAGAAGATATCACATCATGCAATAATGGCGTTAGAAAGTCTACTTGGTTATTTGAATATTTCTTAATTCGCTACTCAACCTGTTTATTCTTCACATCAGCTAAACTTTTTTTTGGTAATTATACAAAATGTAAAAAGATTTGCAGGCTCGAAATAAGATTAGCTGCGGATTTCTAAAAAGATGAAAAGTTTTGCATATTGTGATGAGTTGATTACTTAATGAGATACAAGACTGCTGCTGGAAGAATTGTTAAGTGTACATTGGAGATGTCTTAATTACAGTCCGCGGAGGATCTTCAGATTCTATTGTTTGTTTCTTATGTTCAACAGGTTACAGTACTAAATAGTAATTTTCTTTTCAATGTTGCTTTGACCTTGCATTCTTTGCTCGGAACAAGTGTTTCGGAAATGAAGTAGCCAAAACTAATACAGTACGTTATTTTGGCAAGCAGTTGTTGAAATTCATAGAAATGATGGTGAAAGTTTCAAGTGTTGAGCGTGACGTCTGGTGAAAAGTGTTAAACAATAAGCGTAGACAGTAGTTTCTAAGCATGAAGAATTTAGAGATTGGAGACTGATCTGAGTGTTTTATTGTTTTTTCAGGCAAATTTTTTATGATTTGGGTGCGAAATGCTAATTCGCAAAAGATAATGGTATCATGTAGCTTTGATGAAAATGATTCTCTTGGAAAGATTTTTATCTTTTTTTGAGCGACTTTAAGATTGATCGCAATACATTAGCTGGAACTGATTTCATAGTTTATAAAGTTTATGAAATTGTCCAATGAATTTAAAGTGAAAGAGTAATAAAACTTATGGAAACTACCATCAGGGAGCTTGTAAGACTTATTGATTAAAATTAACTTAAAGTTCATAAAACAATAAATATCAGCCACTTCATTTCTGGTCGATAAAGCCTACCTAATTTTCGAAATGACATTTATTATTGAGGAAAATAAAATTAACTATCAATTGTAGCAAACCATTGAAATATGGATACATTAAGGCTTTTAATTTGTTAGGGCACTAGGCAATGCTTTCTTAACGAACAATATAAATAACATTTTAGATATAGCTAAATTCTGTTATCCGCTGATGATTTTTCCATATTTTGATTTTCAGAAGAGTAGGCATAATATGTGGCAACTGCCAAAGTCTAGTAACCTCTTTGATTTGGTTATAAAAACACAATCGATCAATCGTTGTAAGTTTTATGAAAACATAACGCAGTTTTGAAGCATTAAAGTACTCCGAAAATTTAATGGGCTATATGGCACTCTAAATTTAAATAATTCTCAATCAAAAGTCATCGAATTAAAATTATAAGTATTATCAATTAATTGAAAAAAATATAAAAAACCAACAACTTTATGAAAAATAGCAGACATATACTTTGAGCGTCAAAAGTAAAGTGTACAACGATGTGTAGCATGTTCAAAACTTCATAAAATGAGTTTTAGACGTTGGATTTTAAAAATGTTTTGTATTTTGAAAAGGTTTTTCTATTTTCTAATAACAAAATAAAAAATTTGATGATAAAACATTACAAAAAAAATTCAACAACAAAATAACAAAAAATACTTCATTTTTTACGCGTCAAAAATAAGTGTACAGTGAACAAATAAAGCAAACATCTGCAAATTATTTCTTAGTCTGCTTCCCTTTTGCCTTTAAAACAGCTTTTAGTCGTCTTGGCATTGACTCAATCAATCGTTTAATCAAACTGACTGGAATTTTCTGCCATTCTTCGATTAAAATGGACTTCAACGACTTTTTGCTTGTTATATTCCGTTTTCGGATTTGTGTATCGAGATAATCCCACAAATGTTCGATGGGTTTAAGGTCTGGGGATTGCGGAGGAGAATCCAGCTGCTTAGGTGTTCGAAACAATAACCATTCCTGCACTAGCTTTGACTTGTGCTTTGGGTCGTTGTCCTGCTGGAAGACCCATGATGTATTTAACCGTACTTTTGCAACACTAGGTAGTAAATTTTATTTCAAAATGTCCAAGTAATCTTTTTTTATTCGTCGTAGTGTCAATAAAGACCAGATTCCCAATGCCTGATGCCGCCATACACCCCCAGACCATAACTGGACCACCACCATGCTTTATGGTTGAACTTATGTTCTTCTGATCAAATGCAGCGTTCTTACTTCTCCATACTCTGGGTGATTTCTTGGAACCAAATATTTCAAATTTACTTTCATCACTGAAAAGCACGTTTTCGCAAAATGATATATGCTCTTTTTTATACTTTTTGGCATAAGGCACCCGGAGTTTCCGATTGTTTTCAGAAATTTATGGTTTTTTATGGGGTACTCCGCCATGAACCCATTCCTATTAAGTATTTGGCGGACAGTACATGCTTTGACACTGACCCGAGAATCTACTGTTATGTTTTCCGCAATTTTCACTGCACTCACTGCTGGATTTTCTCGCACTTTCCTCACAATTAATCGATCATCACATACAGACAACTTTTTTGGCCTACCGGAACGAGGCCGATAACTTACGTCTTTGAACTTCTCGAATTTGTCCAAAAGTTTTTTCATTGTGTTATGGCTTCTACACACCACTTGTGATATTTCCAGTAACGATTTTCCTTCCGTTCTTAATTTGATAATAAGTTTTCGCGTTTCAATTGCACTTTGCTTACCCATTTTAGATAATCTAGAAACTGGATCGTTCTATGGTGCAAATGAAATTACGAATGATTGAATTATCGCGTTATGTCAGCCAAGTTTGCATTTTTGAAGAACTATAAACTGAATCGAACGGAAGTTTTCCCGATAAACACATTAAATACAGGTTGAGCTGCAAGCTGTACACTTATTTTTGACGCGTGAAAAATATTTTGTTTTTGAATTTTTAGTGCAATCTTTTAATCATCAAATTTTTTATTTTGTTATCAGCAAATAGAAAAACCTTTTGAAAACACAAAACATTTTTAAAATCTGACGTCTAGAACTCATTTTATGAGGTTTTAAATATGCTACACATAGGTGTACACTTTCTTTTGACGCTCACAATACATTTGTTATGTATCTAAAAATTCCAACAAAAGAGTATAGTTTAAGCTTACAACTAATGTGTAACAACTTAATTCTAATCAATACATGTAAAACTTATCACATAACAATTAAAATCAACGTAGCATTAATGAGCCACAGCAGAAACGAAAAACCAAGGGAAATCAAAAACGACCACGAATAATTTAGTAATTGCGTTTTTGCCCCCAAACCAGGCTGCTCCGTCTCAGCTCGACCAGCCTCAAAATACCCCAGAAATGAGTATCTCTATTGAAACCGTTGACCTCACGACCTAAAATACGTAGGTTATTCTACCTTTTTATTGGTTGTTCACCTATAAATGATATATATTTGGGGCACCAGCAGAATCAAAAATATACTGATTCATAACCAAATACACGAACGCTTCTGGAAGAATGAAGCCAGAGGTTAAACAAGTCTCAATGTTCCTGTCTGTAGGGTGAAACGGCTGTAAAATTCAGAAATTTTTGCTCACAGCTGCAGACGTCACTCTCATGGCTTTGACAGTTTGAAAGATTTTTTGATTCAATATATAGTGTCTCCAATCTGTATTAGGCTTTCTATATAGGTTAGTACATGCGCGAAGACATTCTTTTTGAAAAATTCTAACATTTCTATTGTACCAGCACTCTGATTACTCCAGCTCCATATGTCAAAACTGGTCTACCCTATAACTGACTTTTGGATCAATATATTTGGAATGAAAGATTTGAAGGGATATGAACACATTACGCGCTTAACTGAGTATGATTTTGATACATCCACTTTAGTATAGATGTAGTTGTCATAGTGCAGTGATTTTTTTTGTTTGTTTCTTTTTTTGTGGTAGGAAGGTGAGTGCCCATTTACGCATAGAGTATAGGACTCCCATGCTCGCAAAAAGGTGACTGGACTACCCACTGAACACCTCCTCTGTTAACCTGAGAACCTAGCCTGGGACTGTTTGTCACATTACTTCGGACCGGGTCTCGCTTTGTTACGCCGTGTGGTGCCTTCTAGCTGGGGGGATCCCTCTTCTAGCAGGAGAAGAGAGAGGAAGAGGAAGTGGCAGACAAGTGATCCCCCAGCCCTAACACCCCCTGCTGTTGTGAGTCCCTTTTATCTGGAGTGAATCACTCGACGCCGCTGGCGACCATTACTAATGCACCTTGCTGCCATGTGGCTTTCCATCTCGTGTAGGTTGTGACGGCTTCCCATCCCACGTCAGTTTTGTCGTGGGATGTCAAAATTCGAGTTGCCACAGCCACATGGCGGGTGTGTGTCAAAAAATTAGCAAGTGAAGATTGCAGGAAAATGCAATTTTTGCAACAAATCTAGGGTCTGTGTGATTTTCTATTTATATGTCCAGGTGTGAAGGTACCTTGATGATTGTATGTTCTTGCGATAATTCAAGAGATTCAATAACGGCAAAAGTTTCAGAAAATAAGAACGTCGTGTTGCATGACTTGATTTTGGAGTTGAAAAGTCTGCCCATAACCTCCTAAGGCGAGGTTTGGAATTGATTCATCACCCGCATTATTCATTGGGTAAGTATTTTTTCCTTTTCACTAGCAAAGCTTTACCAATCAGTCTCATGGAGACAATTCAATTCACGGCAGTGAGAAGGTACAATATCAAAATATTTTGTCTCCGTAGCCATCCCAAACCCTTATAGTGCGTGATTATGGAAGGACGCTGATTTCCATGCTTTGGTATTCCCGAAAACTAAACACTTTTCCACATGGTGTCAAGATCTTATGGGATCAGGGAAATAAAGTTTGTGGCGTAGTAATTTAATGAAATTCAATCAGCAAATCATGCGACAGTAGCTCACAGCAAATATCCAGAAAACCCAAAAGCACCATCGAAAATATCTGAGCGAGCTAAAAATAAATCATGGTACCACGTATTATATCTTTTGTATCAGCTCCGATCAGAGGATTTTAAGAAATTGTTCAAGGATGTGCCTGATGATGAGTGTCTGGTTGTTGGTTATTCACACGCACTACAAAAAGATATTTTAGTGTATGGACGTCTCTATGTATCGTAAAACTATTTTCGCTTCTATGCAAATATCTTTGGATACGAAACATGCTTTTGTATCAAATGCAAATACGTTTAAACTATTACCAAGAAGATAATAGCACGTGTAATTCCCAATGCCATCCTAGTCAAACGGAAGAGAATTACTTCACAACATTTACTACAAGGCGTTTTTAATGTTATTTCAAATATGGCAGCACTCGTTAATGAACAATCCACAGGAAATGTTGCAACTCGTTCAAAATTGCTATGGTGATGAGTCAGGAGTAAAAAGCGATGATTTATGAGCACAATCGTTTTTTCGGGGAGATTTTTCGCGGCAATATTTGGTATTCTGTCCTGGCCAGACATAAGATCCTATTAGTTTTGGATTATCGCGGGCGAATATCTTGCCACAAAGTTAACCCTTGCTTCCTTTATTTCGATCCAGCAATATGTATTCCATATTTGAATACGTTCCTTGAGCGCAGTGAGCAGAATGGAACAACAGTTGATGCCGGCTGGGAATCTCGATTAGATTTGGATGTGATAGATATTGTGACACAAGGCAGTAGTCCCACCAAGCTTTCACGAAAACAGGCTCTAGCATAAGAAATCCTTTTAACCTATCTGCAACGTTGGGGCAAAGATTTCCTAAGACGTCGGCTCGATTGGACCGTGAACGAGGATGGTACCCATGACATGCCTCGACCGTTAATGCCATTCATTTGTCCTTGCCAATATGTTGAAGAAATATTAAACAATAAAATCAAAGAGCAATTGAATTAGGATTGTTGTGGCCTCATCACCTTTTGTAAAGATTTATGCTAAAAGAAGAAGAAAACAAGTTGGGTAAACAGACCTACGCTCATGTCAGAAGGGTTTTGTATTCAATTTTCAAAATGCAGTCACCAGATTGAATAAAGTCAAGAAGCATGTCAATGACGATTTTATTGGAGAAAATATGAAATTCGAAGATCATACTATTATTAACAAAGTTGAATGAATTTCGACTTCTGAGGTTTTTGTTATTGTTATACTCATAAATATCTCCCTTGATAATTATTTCAGATGTCCATTCGTGAGGGAAGAAACCATATTTTTCATGTATTTCTCCCCTGTGCCCCACTGAAGCAAAAACTGACAGTTTAACAACTGTTTTGAAAAGCTCCCATGAAAACTGGCTAGGTTTGATGAACTTTTTTCAGGGGCCACTCTCCTGTACTGTTATCATCGATTAATTGCCAATTTTTTCGAATCCTAGAGTTGTTACAAAGCCCTTTTGCTAGGAGCTCTCTCCCGCCTCCTTGACTTGTTTCACTTATGAGTATTAATTGTAGGTACTCATCTTCAGTCATTCATTAAATTGAATCAAGTGTTCAAAGCATGCACCTTGAACGTTGAAGTTGGGAAAAACTAACTCAAAATTATTCAATTTTCGCATTTAAAATAGCCACTATTTTGTTTTACGATTACTGATACCACTAGCTGAACCGATTCTCAAAGATATTCATGACACCTATCATTGCTGAAATTTTCATACAAATCCTAGCAAAACT
The DNA here is from genome assembly GCA_963969285.1 of Odontomyia ornata. Taxonomy (NCBI): domain Eukaryota; kingdom Metazoa; phylum Arthropoda; class Insecta; order Diptera; family Stratiomyidae; genus Odontomyia; species Odontomyia ornata. Next base: position 407,523,827 of record OZ017738.1, read on the forward strand.
GTAGTGTCTGAGTCGGTAAAAAGCGTATGTTGTTCCATAGCCATATGTTGCCATAGTAATACATGCAGCGCATATTGTTCCATAGCAATACAGGAAAATTCAAACCGCTATAACTTCGCTAAATATGATTCAATCTTTATGAAACTTGCAGGGTTAATCAATCTTATAAATATTCATCTGTGTACTGTGTATTGAATTTAAGGGTACCGTTAAGGTTTTATTCAAGAAAACATAAAATCGATAAATCATACTATTACTAACAAAGTTGAGTGAATTGCGACTTCTCACGTATTTTTTGTTGTTGTACTCATCAAGGCCTACATCCCTGATTTTTTTCAGATTTTTCGGATCACAGGTGTCCAATCGCGAGGGGGGGACACACATTTTTCGTGTATTTCCCCTCCCTGTGCGCCCCTCGAAGCAAACTTTGCCAAACTAAGACCTGTTTTGAAAAGTTCTTATCAAGACCTTTCATTTGATACCCATATTGGCTACCTTTTTTTTCGGGGGGTCACTCCCCTACATGGGGAGACCCCCGTTAAATACCTTATAAAATTTTTTTGTAGTTGAACTTCGAAGAGAGCACCACTTTACAGGTACATACAAAATTTGATGCTTCTAGCTTCAGTGGTTTCCGAGAAAAACTGCTGTGACACACGGACGGACGGACGGACGGACGGACAGACGGACAGACAGGACGCGATTTTAGAAGGGTTTTGTAAAATTATTTTACAAAACCCTAAAAAAGACATAATCGTGGCAACAAAACGACGATATTTTTAGATAGAAGTGTATACACTTTCATATACTCAGATCTATATATTTGTTGATAATTTTACATAGAATAGTTAAATTATAATCAGAAATTGGTTGATTAGTTTCGTATCGTTGAGACGGATAATTGTTTTATAAGTTTGTTAGACAATCTCTGTTATAAATGTAAACCTTAGAATCGATTTTATGAAAATGGCAAAGCAAATTTGACGTCATATTTTGGAAGCCATCTTGCTTAAGATGAAGCCAAAGATCATGTCCCTAAATATCATCTGTTTTGGAAAGTAAATAATCGAATATTATTAATCGGTCATAGATATAAATCAATCGATTGATTATCTTAGCTATTAATTGGTAATAAGGGTACACAAATTAATTATTTTTTTTTTTACATTACTAATTATCACATTTATTTACTTAACTAGAAATCAAAATCAAATCAATCTTATAACTCATTTTATTGTGACTAACACATTGTTTCTAAACTAATACTAATTGGAAAAAGCTAGATGTAAGTTTACATATAATTATCTCACTCTCACGCTAACTAGTAGCAGTTACTTCATACCTGTTAATTAACATTTAATAACATTCAAAAAATTCTGATAACCCGTTTGATTCGGAATATCCCAATTGGAACGTTAAAATATTTTGCATTGGCTCAAATTTTCGTCAAAGCTCGAAAATTTACTTATGAGGTCGTATTAGCGAATTTTTTTCAATTCAGATGTTCATTTTCACCTCATTTGACTATCATTTGATATGGATTTGTGGTATGGTATGCGGAGTTAGAGTAGTTGCTGTGTAAGCCGAAACTCCCTGGTTTGAGTCTTATTAGTGACATTGAGATTATTTTCAAGTAATTTTTCGGGTAGACTATCAGCTTTTACAGTCATGATGTTTATTGATTTTAAATCAGAGAGTATTCCAGCTGGGTCAACAGACGTACGACTAAAGTGTGGTACTGACCATATTACTTTCTCGTGTGCCAATACATTTAATCAAGAAAAATATATAGTTTAGCAACCTTTAAGCAAAGGCCCGAAAGGTGATGTAGGGCAAAAGCAAAGCAAAACGATCATACTAATGATACTGTTCAAAATAAATACCAGGCATAAAACAAAAAATTTAGGTGGAACCCACTTCAAACCATTCTTACCAGCCATAATGTAGAAAACTTTCCAATAACGTTTAAGATCTTGACTGGCCAGCGCAGTGTTATCCGAATCAAAATTATTAGATATTTTCGCACATTTGTTTTCATTTGCCAACTGTCCGTGCAGACTTCTATATTGTTCAACATTTTCTGAAACTTCCTTCGATCGACTAATTATCAGATTATCAACAAGCGCTACGAATATGTAATTGCATTTGTAACACGTTAAAATCAAAGCAGCTCAATAGCTTGTGAATTAATATGTAGTAGAGTAGGGGCACAATAACCATTCCTTGTTGTACACAATTCAAGACCTTTAAGCCGCACATGGTCGTCAGATTTTCATCAGTTACATGAAAATATTTTCCATATAACAAATTGCACATCACAGCAGCAAGGTGTCTGGGGACTAGTCCAGACTGAGCTTAAATATTAATCCATCTAATCAAAACACTCCGCCGTAAATGGTCCCAAGCTCGTTTGAGAAAGGAGGAGGGAACCCTTTGTTTCCCCAACCTATAGCTTCCATGATTCCTCATCCCAAACCCCCCGATTAAATGGTAGTAAACGCTCTCGGGGTCGGGCATTGGGTTCACTGGTTCCCCAATAATGGGACATTAAATGCCGAGAAATGCTAATAACTGTAAATACATCTACAGCTCTCCTACTGAATCCTACTGACACCTCCTGTGTGGGGACGAAAGAGGATGAAGGCGAATCTTCCGCGCCTGATAATGGAATCGACGTAATAACTATACTGCTGGAATGGAGGTTGGGGGGGGGGGGGGGGGGGGTGGGCTGACTCCCAGTCTCTGGAAAACCACATAATGTTTCGAAACATGCAGATCGGTGTCGGAATGGATTGAACTCATGGCTAGGACCTGGCAACCGAAAAACGAACTCTGGCCTTGTATCCTGGAATGTCAGATTACTCAATTACCCTCGCGCTGTTAAGGAGCTTTCACAACAGGCCAGTCAATATGAATTACAAATACAAATATGAACTGAGCTGGAAAAGACATTCAAGCCATGAGATCGCACACAATATTCAAAAGTGGGACGCCTACTGAAAAATGAGAATTCGGGGTGGCCTTTATTGTGGATAGTAAGTTCAAATCGCGCGTTGTGTGTGATCCGTATTAAAGCGAAATTCTTCAAAATCCGGCTAATGAATGTTCACGCCCCGACCGAAGAAAAGGACGAAGAAACGATAGAAACGTTCTACAATCACCTGGAAAGACTAGTCAACTCATTGCCTACAAATGACACAAAAATAATTCTGGGTGATTTCAACAATTTGGCAATGAACAATCTCATCGGAGACCTCCACGATGAAACAAATGACAACAATCAGCGCCTGATTGACTTTGTATGCAGCAGAAATCTAGTCATACGTTCGACTTGCTTTCCACGTTGAAGCATTCATAAAATGACTTGGATGTCACCGGATGGCAAAACACAAAACCAAGTCAATCATGTTGGGCCTCGAGCATACCTAACGTTCGTACATACCGAGGGTCCGATTGTAACTCAGATCGTTAATTGATCAAATTAACCTATCGATGTCGACCAGCCCGCTACAAAAATTTGACATCGAAAGGCTCCAAAATTTTACGGAGACCCTCGACAACCAGCTGGCTTCCATCTTATCAGACGCATCGTTGAAGACGAGCAATGAGCTCTGGATGGACGTGAAAGTGGCTATAAGACCGTGGCAGAACAGACGATCAGACATAAAGCCCGGTGCAAGAGGAATAATTGGTTCGATGATGAGTGCCAGAATGCGTTAGATATAAAAATAAAGCGTACAAAGAATACTATGGTACAAAAACCAGGACGAAGAAAAAACACTATGAAAATCTCAGAAGAGTAGCGAACAAAATAATAAGAATTAAGAAAAGAAAATACGATAACGACCAATTGAAAAGTATCGATGTAAGTTTAGCGGGCAACAATACAAGACAAGCATACAAAGTAGTGAAAAGCATGAAACATGGGTATCAGCCCAAAACCACGATCCGTCCTGATGACATCGTCAAAATCATCGCTAAGGAAAACAAGATTAAGGAAAGATGGGCATGATATTTCAAGAAATTCCTTAGTCCTCCACAGAGCTCAAGAACATCGAAGCCTTTACATGTCTGTGGAGAGCCTCCATTGGCTTCACCAACTCTGGATGAAGTTTGTTCCATCATCAAAGCCCAAAAGAATAATAAAGCGCCAGGCATTGATGAGATCCCAGTGGGACTCATCAAATAACTTGGCAGCAGTGTTCAAAAAGCCATTCACAAAGTCATCCAGCACATTTGGCAACAAAAACCTATTCCAAAAGAGCGGAGCCAATCAATTATATTTCCTATCCACAAGAAAAGGTGCTACAGTGCGAAAATTATAGAAGCATATCACTATTTTGTTGTTTACAGTCAAAAAGGTACTTGAAAAATGCTGGGCGCTCAACATAGACGTACACCAAATTTCGATTAGCTTTAAACAAGTATATGAGAGTATTGATCGTAACGTACTGTACCAAATAATGCTTTGCCTTGGAATCCCAGCAAAATCAGTCCATCTTAACAAAATGACCATACCGGTCATGACCTCTCAAGTCTGCATGAATAACCAACTCACCGATGCCTTTGATACAAATATCGAACTAAAGCAGGGAGATGGGCTGGCCCCATCGCTATTCAATTTGGCTCTGTTGTAGGCCACAATGAAAGTATCGGTCAATATGCGAGGTGCATTACTATACAAGTCGAGCCAAGTAGTAGCCTATGTGGACAACATCGACATTTTGTCACGGCCATCAATAACTGCCTAAGAACTTTTCTTGAAACTCGACAGCGATCCATAAAAATAAAACAAAGCTCATGACGCAGTCAAGAAAAACTACCTCAAATACACAAAGTATCATACCTCGCAAATACAGTATCGAAATTGTGAGTAAATTTGTGTATTCAGGCGCCAAAATAATAAGAACCGGTAATGCAGTAGAGGAAAAGTAGTAGGGCTACAAATCAATGAAAATAAAACAAAGTTCATGATGCAGTCGAGAAAAATTACTCAAATACACAAATTAGCATACCTGGTGAATACAATATCGGAATTTTGAGTGAATTTGTGTATTTAGACGCCAAAATAACAAGAACCGGTAATGAAATGGATGAAACTCGCAAATAAAATATTTTATTCAGTTTTGACGATCTTGAAGTCAACTTTGACTTTTTGATAAATTTATCTGGGATGAAAGAGTTGCCGAAGGGATATGAACCTTTTTTTGCGCTTTTCTGAGCATGATTTTGGCATATCCACTAAAGTATAAATATAGTCCGTATAGTGAAGAACCCTGGTTTGAATCCCGTCGACAACAACGAGATTTATCTCAAGTAATTTTTCAGACGAACTTTAAGCTGGTTAAGCTATGATATTTACTGGCTTCAAATCAGAACGTGGTGAATATATTCGATCAAGATAAAAAAATACTCTAACCTTCTATAAGCAAATGCCCAAAATGGGCTAAACTGCTAAATTAAATCAAAAAAATTATAATATAAATACTGATTGAGATAAATACTGAGGTATCAAATACAGGATTTATGTGGAATCCGATCTGAATCACCTTGGCCAGCCGTAATGTGGCAATCCTACCAATTACAATTCAGGTCATAACTGGCCCACCGTAGCGTTGTCCGAAACGAAATTGTCTCAAATTTTTCGATATTCACTTGCATTCTCCAATTGACTAAACTGTATCATGTAACCAAACCATATCGAAGCCGTTCTGCATATTAATAAAACACACTCCGACATATTCTCTATTGTTTAGTTTCCAGCAGATGTCCAAGTTTACTTTGTATCGCATGTGTGGACAAATACCGGTCACAAAAACCAAACTGGCAACTCTACATCTGTTTATATTTCTCAATGTGAGCGTTTAATCTTTGTTTCAGTATCACACCTTGCTGATGTTGAGCAGCAAACTGATACAAAACTCCTAGGGTTTTAAGATTCCTTTCTTTTCTTCAAGATCGGAGAAACCTTAGCCTTTTTCCACTGATTTGGTAAATGTGAATTGTTCAACATGCCATTGAGCAATATGCAATAAACTTTTGCTTCAACGACTTCTGAAAGAATTTGGCTCCCTCGCTGAAAGTTCCGTTGTTTAGTCAATTAATAGAGAGTTCCGATCAGGATAGTATTCCGTTATCGATCACATATAATCCTATTTCCATCTTCATCTGGAGCTATATTTTAAGTTTTGATACTATAAGATTTATCTCGCCACTAGTGACCTTAAATTCGATACCTTGACTCGAGACCTGTAACGAAATATCTATTCACTTTTATGGATTTGTTAGCTGACACTCCACAGTTTCTCCGTCTATTGGTTGCTGGCTCTACTCCTGTACTATGAACGGATTAAGCTCAAAATATCGTAAAGATATAATTTCAACAAAGCCTACGAGGGATAGGTGCAGTCCAGAAATCACCGATAAATATTGTGGAATCATGTAAGAAGTCTGTTCAATCTTTTCAAACTTGCAATAGTTTCCTCAATCATTTAAATATTGTGCTAGAATATACATTCGCTGAAACTTCTGGTTCATTAATTTTCAAGTCCACTCAATTGCTAGCTGGCTGGATCAATCTCAGATGTCAAAGACGCCCTACTAAGCCTAGGATGTGAAACAAGCCAAATTGGCCTACAAGTTGATGAAACGAGAACTGAATTCATGACCCAGGCAAGGAAAAGCACTCTGGTCCAACAAAACCTGACCATAGGAGACTATAACCTTGAAAGTGTAAATAACTTAATTTATCTTTGAGCCAATCTGGATGATTGTATATTGTTTGCGTTGCGTTTTTTTCACATCAACGATTTCAGATTTATTATACCCCCATTCTCATTGAAATACGGAAATCTTTTCAATCTGACCTTTCTACGATAAACAATGAATGATCTTTGCAGGTTCTAGATAGATAGTAAGTTCCCAGACTATGCCATCTTCTCTTTTTCTCATCAGGAGATGTTCTGGTGTTGCATCTGCAAATCAACCTGCACTTGCCATCCTCCTTAAGACCCCCTTCTTAAGAATTCCTTCAAGTTAACAATACCCTTTGAGAAATCCCATAAGCATCCTAAGCTGATTTATCGTATTCTCTAGCTTTTAATTACTTTAAATATCTCCAAATAAGGGTAAGATATCTGCGTGTTTTTTAGCCTCCAATAACGCGTGGTCTCAAAGTCAGTACAGAGTAACCCCATTGTTCTTACCCAGCTTATTGAGTTTCATACCACCATCTACAATGTTATTGTTTATTTTTTTAGGATTTTATTTAGTCAATGGTTGTTAGTAATATTGCTATCAAATGGTGGCTCGGTAATATGGAGTAAGAATGAGATTTCTTTTAAAGTGAGTATGTATTTGTATTATATGACATTAAAGCTTTTCTTGGGTTTAATCATTACTGGTTTCAATATATCTTACGTTGAGTATAAAACCCTTCTGACATGAGTGTCTATACAATATGTTTTCTGGTGGTATCTGCTTCAGTATGGTTTCCTTATTTACGTACTTATCGTGCTAGTAGTTCAAAAAAAGATTTAAGAACTTCTTCTTCTTCTTTGTAGCACTACAGCCGCTCTCGCACCTTCACTTTTCGCTAAAAGTGCTTCCAAAAAACTCATTCCATCGAACGCAATTTCAAAACCCAAGAAGCGATGAACTGTCTTTGTCAACTGAATGAAATGAAAAACCTTTTTAGGTATCCATTATTCGTCTATACACTTTCAAAATTCTGAATAAAATATTTTATATGCGAGCTGTATTACTCGGGGTATTTTGTCTCTTTTATTACTGTTTCTCGTTATTTTGATACGTAAATACTTGAATTTGCTAACATTTCCGATATTGTATTCTCCAAGTGCAATACTTTGTGCATAAGGTTTTCCATTAAGTACATAACGATTTTGTACCTTTATATGGACACATCTTTAAACTTTTTCAATAAAGTGTCAATGTCAGAACCTTTATTATAGTCAACATTTTATATTGGTAAAGTTCGCGAGCCACCAACGTTTGGAAATTATTAAAAACTACTACCAAAACTCTGAGTCGGTGGTTGCAACTTTAAGAGCGCTTATTCCATTTTTCGGCCGTAATAATCGTCCCGCTTGACAGACTGCGCCTGCTATAGTGGATATGTTCGAGTCCAAGTTTTCACTATTAGCCGTTTCGGTGTCAAAAAGACGTTGTACCTCTGGAAGTGATTCAAAATGAGTTAAATCAGTCTCAAAAATTGGGCATCACTCAAACGACACTGTGGCGTATTTCACGAAATTATCTTGGCCTACATGGTAATAAGATCAAACTGACTCAACAACTAAAGCCACTTGATCATTCGAAATGCTGAAACTTCTATAATTGTGCTCTGACAAAGCTTGAGGCAATAGAAGAATTTCTTCAAAAAATCATCTTCAGCGTTGAAGCTAATTTCTGGCTCAATAAGCAAAATATGGGCCATTGGTCTGTTAAAAACCCACATGTGCTTCTTGAGATACCGCTGCATTCGCAAAAAATTACTGCTTGGTGCGGTTTTCACACCGAATGTGTGATTGGGCCGTATTTTTTTCGTAGATGAAAATGATCGTCATGTTACCGTCAATGGAGAGTGCCATCGTGTTCTGTTGGAAGATCATTTGTGGCTAGAACTGATAGAACTTGACATCAACGATATATGGTTTCAGTAAAACGGTGCCACCAGCCAAACAGCTTACCTCACAAGCGATTTATTGAAAGGCAAATTTGGTGAACGTATTATCTCGAGAAATGGTCCGGTCGAATGACTGCCTCGCTCATACGATCTAACCCCGTTGGGTTTCTTTTTTGGGGCTTTATCAAGTCACTGGTCTATGCCAACAAGCCAGCAACTTGAAATGAGTTCAAAGACAACGTCCAACGCGAAATTGCCAACGTTCCGGTCGAAATGTGTGCCAGAGTGGTGGAAAATTGGGTCCAAGGAAGCCGTAATCGAATTTTATTCATAAAATGTAATGCCTGCCATGCACCCATAATAAATTTGGACTCAATATCTCAAATATTTTTGTGTTTAATTGATAGATAAAGTTGTTATGTCCGGAAAACCCTTAAATTCAGGTATTTTTCCCCGACTACCACATGAGCTTTGCTTTATTCTCTTTAATGTTAGCTCTACTAGTTTTGCTTCACTGTTGCTTTCAGGAAGAGTTCTTTGGCGTTGTTAACGACTTTAACAAAATATTGATGTCATCTGCATAGGCTACCACTTTGCTTGACTTGTTTATTAACGTACCTCTTGTATCGACAGGTAGCCTTTTTATGACATATTTCGGAGCCAAATTGAATTGCGGTGAGGCCAGTCCATCTCCCTGCTTTAGTCCAGTATTTGTGACAAGGGCGTCGGTGAGTTGGTCGTCAACGTCATAGTCGATTTGCTATGGAAAATTTGGCTGGGATACAAAAGGAAATCATTTCTTGGTATAATATGTTACCATCAAAATGTCGTCAACTTGCTTAAAATCAATATTTCGTACACTGTTCAAAGTAGCGAAATGCCTCTAAAGTTTTTGCACTGTAGCTTGTCTCCTTTTTTTGAGGATAGGGAATGTAATTGATTGGTTTTAACCGTTTAGCATGCTATATGGTCTTGTTGCCAAATGTTCTGTTTGACTTTTTGGATGGCCACCATACTTAATAATCTTGACTGGAACTTCATCGACACCTGACACTTTATTATCCTTTTGGGTCTTGATGGTGAAGCAAACTACATCCAGAGTTGATGGGGCCGATGGTAGCTCTCCAAGAGTATCTATAGGCTCTGATGTTCTGGAGCTTTGCGGAGCATTAAAAAGGTTCTTGAAGTATGATGCTCATATTTTGTTAATGCTGTTTTTATCAGTGGTGATTTTACCGATGTCATCACGGCTGAGCGTGGTCTTGGGCTGATAACCTCGTTTCAGACTTGTCTTGTGTTGTTGTTCGTTAGACTTACATTGCTGGTTGTCAATTGGTCATCATATTATCTCCTTACTTTGATTATTTTTATCTTAAACATTGTTTCTAGATTATAGAAGCCAGTGATATTGAAATTTAGAAAGAAGGTTAAAAGCGCCTGAAGAAAGGAGCAACTTATTCCTCAAACGCTAGTATACGTTAAAATAAATCTTAGTAGATTTCGGCTAAAATCACCCTTTAACTGACAGAAATTCAGCAGTTTCACTTAAAAAAGTTACTTTTCCAGTCAGGTTTATTTGATACACGCAGGCAAATTTTCTTTTTGCTTGAAAAGCCTTCAGGCCTTGCTTTGTCGTGTGAGCAGACGCGTTTCAACTCCTTTGAGTCATCTTCAGTGACACTGAAGATGACTCAAACGAGTCAAAATGCGGCTGCTTACACAATAAAGCAAAGCCCGATGGCTTTTCAAGAAAAAGTTACTTTTGTATTATTAAGCATGGATTGTCTCCATTTGCTGAACGAATATTTAATTGACGTCAATAAAATAATGATGCAGTTACTAAATTGAGAACAAATAAATTGACAATCATTCTTAGAAGTGTGTGTACAAAAGTATTGCCTTAACATTATTTTAATTTTAAATTTCTAAATTTTTAGTTAACAGGAAATTAATTTAATTTTTTCTTTCTTTTTAGGTAAGTCAGTCAATCGACTAAATTCCAGCATAAATTTTGATAGGCCTTAATTGGTAAAATAAGCCAGGTAGTTGAAACTAGATACATTAAATTATTTCGTGGAGATGGATCTGATTTCAGGAACTAGATATTTTAACGGCAATGTAAAACTTAGGAAGTAACAATCTACCAACGGAAATATAAATCTTAAAAATTTCCGATTTTATCAATAAATAACGCAAAAGTATCTCGTAGCATGGTTAATGTATATTCATAACGGAAACGTGTCATTGCTAAATATTTTGTCCTCTTTGTCAATTCAAATTTCCATGTGCTATCAGTCCTATACATCTCAAGTATAAATATGTTCTCTATGCAAATATTTGTTTTATTTAAACACTTTGAATTGGCGAAAGTGTTCAAAAATTAATTTTACTCAACAAGTTTAAATACCTTTAAAAAAAGAAAAAAAACCATTTCACCACAAAGCAATGAGAGTAAAAACTAGTGTGGGAGTTTCTTAAGAAGCTCTTCAGTTTTCTAGAAACTACATATTTCCATATAAAAAACACATTTGAATTTAGTTCACAACCAACTTCTCAGTATTAAATCAATTTCAATCGATAAAAAAGCCGTTTGCAAATCATTTTTTTATTAATTAAGAAAATAAATATGACCAGATACCTGAAATAATATTAAATTAAAAGAGAAGTTACTAAATATTTTTGAATTGATAGCTCATTTTCTCACATTTAAAATTCAATCTACTACATAATCGGGTCATTATAGCAGTTAAGTAAAGTTCAAAACACTGGTTCTAATACAAGAAATCTATACAAAGCTTTTAACAATGAAGTTTGTGGGATAGCATACAACTACCAATGTCTTCAATGGCTTAAGAAATTTGCGTATAATGATGAAAATAACTGTAGAATTAACAAAAACTTTGGATAACTTTATGCCGACATTAGTCTATAATATAGTAAGATCATTGTTTGATAAATTCTTTCAAAATATTTCCCAGGCTTGTCAAAAAGTTAACAATTTACATGAATATTAAACTTCGGCTATTCAAACAAAAACAATTAAATATTCGGAAATGGCTCGTTTTTATTCATAAATCGATTGAAATATGAAAATTTTTCTGAATAAGCGTTAGATTTTGGCTACATTGTCAAATTAACTAAGAATTTAATTATTCCAGAAAAAAAATTTAGAGGTCATCAAAACGCAGGTCTTCTAATCTAAAAACTTCTATCTGCTAGAAAATGTGCGTCAGTTTTTGCATCTTCATCACTCAAAATTAAATTGATTCGAAAAGTTTTGTGCTTTTCTGCAAGATATAGGGTAATAGTCTGGTAGCATGCATTTTATTTCATCTAAATTGGAATATTTTTTAATATAATAGGAAAACAAAATTCAATGGTTTTATTTTATAGTTTTGAAAATATCGTTACACAGACCGACTAGTTTAGTCTCTGGGTACATTTCTGCAAGTTACGGTCGGGCTCAGCAAGTTTTCTCAGAAACCACAATAGCTACAACAATGCTACTTTCTGAACCAGTCAAAAGTGATACTCCTTCAATATTTAGGAATAAAAAACTAAAACGTGTCTAAGGGGGTCTCCCCATATAGGGATGGTGATCCTTAAAATAAATCTTTTCACCAGATCTAGCCAATACCCATATCAAACTAAAAGTCTTGATGGGAACTTTTCAAAACTTGTCTTGAACTGACACTTTCTGCCTAAAGGGGTGAAGGGGGATGGGAAATATATAAAAAAAATATGTCACTGCACTAGTGACTGGAGATTTTCCATCCACAAAATCTGAGAAAAATTATGGAAGTAGGTCTCTATGATTACAACCTCAGCAAAAAATTCAAAGAACAAAATAGTAAATTTTATAAACTTAGTGTTTTTGTCCATAAAACCAAAGAGTGAGAGGGAGGGGTGTCTTAAATATGCTCTAATAATTTCAATCGAGTTAAAAATTGCCAACTGAATATTTAACCATACAACAAGAATACCACGTGTTTGCAAAATGCACAGCCCTACAAATGTGAAGGATTTTTTTTTTTTTGAGAATTTTAGAAATAGTTTCAAGCATTGATATTTTATCAAGACTACTCAGAAAATGAGGTCGACGCCCTGGAAAAGAAACACTCATTTACTGCAACACCGTCATAACCAGACAATCATCAATTTTCAGGAGTTGTGTTTGAAGCCTAATACATATTTTTGTAATTTTAAGGATCTTTAATATTAAAAAACCAAACAGGCACAATTTGTCAAAATGACATCTGGTAACGTTGTAAATGTAAATTGAATAGCTTTGATGTGTACAAAAATCTTCCCCTTGTCACCAGAATCGGTTCTTGTCTCACTTATGGCGTTCTTGCTACTTTTGAGTGCAGGTAACTGAAATGATAAAACTCTCGTTGACAAAATATAATACTCTTTACTTTAATTCGAGCCAATCAGAGCTATAACAAAATGTGGCTGCACGTCAAGATGTCCGAATAGAGAGAGCAAGATTGTTGATTCTGGCCACCTATTTGCCTTAATGCCACCTGGCGGTCAGAGGACCAAATGATGATGATGAGTATGCTGTAACCTTGAACTGTGTTGGCACAGCACTCCCTCCCAAGTGTCAATCGGATGGCACGTAATACCCTCGCACTGAGGCAATCATAAAAACTATTTCCACCACTGAGTGGCGCTGGCATCATCTCGAGAAAGTTTGACTTTACACATCTGGCAACCAATCAGCTAGCAACAAGAAGACTTTTCATCAGTTGTTCTCTTTGGCTTTTGATCGCGAAGCAGACTAGTTTAGTTTCATTTAACAAACTGTTATATATATATATATAAATATATATATATATATATATATATATATATATATATATATATATATATATATATATATATATATATATATATATATATACATATATATATGTGTGTGTGTGTGTGTGTGTGTGTGTGTGTGTGTAAATTTTTGCAATAAATTGTTATTTACTGTATTAAGTGAGTTTAATGATTGCATTGTGTGTATCTTGATCCACGGGATTCAAGGCGGCTTCAACTGGTGACCCTTTCATCGACGTGAGCCCCGGCTAGGAGAGCACCCATTAAGATATCGACTGAGGATTTGATAACCGGTATGTTCATTCAACATACACAGCCGCCGGCAAGGCGCGACAACAACACATTGCTCGATACGCTATATGAACCCAACAAGGGCATAATAACTTCGCCCAAATTGTTGCTACTGCAACAACAAACTTTCCACCGTCTGCGGAAGTTGCTTCTGTCAAAGACGTGAAATTGCCACCATTTTAGCGAAGCGACCCGACGCTTTGGTTTGTGCAGGTGGAGGCGCAATTTTTCACCAATAAAATAATGTCTGACAACGCTCGTTATTACACGATTATCGCTGCTCTTGACATCGATATCCTGCAGCAAGTATCTGATATTATCCGTTCGCCACCAGTCACGAAAAAATACGGTACGCTCAAACGGCATCTTGTCACCAGATTCTTTGAATCTAAGGAGCGGCAGCTAATCCGATTGCTCATAGGAGCAGACCTCGACGGATAAACAACCGTCACAATTACTTCGAGAAATACAAAATTTCGCAACTTTGGATTTGTCGGAGGACATCCTCAAAACATTGTGGATGAAACGACTACCAGTGAGCGTCAGGTGCGTTCTGGCTGCTAACGAGGATTTCAAACTCTACAAACTCGCTAAAATAGCAGACCGCGGAAAACTGTGTTCCAGCTTACGTATTGGCTACAGAGGCCACTACACCATAGACAGGCTTGCCTGATACGCTGAAACTCAACAAACGGCTTGAAAAAATCGAGCGTCAGCTTAATAACGTTGTCGTTCAGATGACAAAATCAAAAAACAATTTCTACCCCTCTCATCTGCACAGTTCGACAGGTGGTGCAAGAGGCCATCGCACTTCAACTAACAACGAGGCTTGCTATTACCATAAAAGATTTGGCGGAAAAGCAAAGCGGTGCTCGGAGCCTTACTCGTTTCAAGCAAATCAGCATCAGGGAAACTGAGACAGTCCCCTTCCATCAGCACATAGCTGATTAGCAGTCACACTTAGATTTCCTAATCAACTCCGGATCGTCCGTCTCAATTATGCCTAAGCGCTTCGCTCAACTTCAACAGCCGCAAATGCTAACATTATTTGCCACCAACAACACCACAATTACCACAAATGGTAAACGACCCTTGAAGAAACACTTAGGTTTCAAGTGTCTATTTGCGTGAAATTTTATTGTAGCAAATGTCTCTACACCAGTTATCGGGGCGGACTTCTTGACACATTACGGGCTTTTGATCGATTTAAAAGACAGAAGGTTATTTGATGACGATTTTATCTGCTCCAGCCCGGGGCAAATCGCTCTGGTTGATGTTTTCGGGGTGTCCACGTCACATGCAAAGGCAACCACAACGGCAACCATCATTCAGTCTACGACTCACGACACGTCCTCAGCAACAACAACAATACACACACAAGCTAACCAAGTGGCACATTTCATTGAAAAACTGGACCATCAGTTTTTCAACGGCCTCGACGGCCAAAAAACTGAAAGCACGACGAGTAGATTTTGATCGGATGCTTAACATGGATATTTGCGCCGTACATCGAGTAGTCTTTGGGCCAATCCCATCCATATGGTGGCCGAAAAATCCGGAGGCTGGAGAGTTTGAGGCGACAGTACCGTATCGATATTCAATTGCACATATCCACGACGTGGCTGACCGGCTTCACGATAAAACTATATTTTCAAAGGGCTTATCATCAGATCCCTATGTCCGAAGCCGACATGAAAACGACAGCCGTAACAACACCATTCAGGTTGTTTGAATATTTGGTCATGCCTTTTGGTCTTAGAAATGCCACACAATTTTTTCAACGGCACATGGACAACATCTTATATGGACTGGAATTCGTCTTCTGCTATATAAACGATATCATCATCATGTCAGAAAATGCTGACCAACATCGAGAGCACCTCAACATTGTCCGTCAACGACTTGAGCAACGTAACTTGCACATTAACATTGATAAGTGCTCTTTTGGTCAAACGGAGATAGAGTATATAGGCTACACGATAAAAAAAAAAAAACAGTTCACAACCAACACAAGAGCGAATCACTGAGCTGCTTAACTTCAAGCAACCTGAGACCATTGTCGAGCTGCGTCAATTTATTGGGGTCTGCAACTTTTACAGACGTTGTCTTAAACACTCAGCCCACCACCAGGCATCGTTGAACGCTTTCTTAAGCAACTGCAAGAGAAACGATAAAAGCAAAGTTCCTTGGGCACCACAAACGGAATCAGATTTCCAAATGTGCAAACGCGACCTTGCCACTGCAGCCTTACTCGTCCATCCGGATCACAAGACACAACTTCAACTTGTCACTGACGCATCTGACATTGATATCGGAGCAGCCTTAGAACAGCACGATGGCAAACACTGGCATCCACTTGGCTTCTTCTCTCGTAAGCTGAGCCCAACACAAGCTAAATACAGCGCGTATGATCACGAACTACAAGCTATTTATGCTGCAATCAAGTTTTTTTAGGTATATTCTGAAGGGTTGGTCTTTTATTATCAAAACCGACCACAAGCCTTTAATCTACGCATTCGTTCAAAGTCTTGACAAAGCCAATCTGAGACAATTGACACAGTTGGATTTCATCTCTCAGTTTACGGTGGAGATAGTCTACATCTCCTGCTTGGAAAGTCTGGTAGCTGATGCCTTCTCCAGAGTTAATACGATCATGCCATTCACCTTAGACCCAAGTCAACTAAACGAGGCTCAACAAGAAGATGACGAGCTTCATGTGCTCCTAGACAACAGCAACAACACGGAACTACAACTACAAAAGCTGTCAATCGGTATTGCAACAGTTTACTGCGATACTTCAAGGGGCCACATTTGTCCTTACGTCCCATCGGAACTTCGTCAATAGGCTTTTGCTTCAGTTCACGGACTCACTCACCCGAGCGGCCAGGCCACCCTTCACCAACTGCGCCAAAAGTACGTATGGCATTCAGAAGGACACGATACGATGGACCCGAAACTGCATCTTTTGTCAACGCTCGAAAATCCAACGACACAATAGGAATTAGCCCATCTCAATAAACGTACATAACAAAAGATTCGATCATGTACCCATCGACATCGCCATTCTACCATTGGTGAACAGGTATCGATACTGTCTTACTATGGTAGACAGGTTTTTACGGTGGCCAGAAGCAGTCCCCACGCAAGACATGACTGCAGACACAGTCCCCAATGCTTTTTACAACACCTGGGTTGCACGTTTTGGAACTCGCGAAACGTTGATAACCGACCAAGGCGCTCAATTCGAGAGCGCACTTTTTCGAACCCTTACCAATCTGACCGGAACAAAACGAATTAAAACAACACCCTATCATCCTGCGTCTAATGGGGCGATTAAGCGATGGCACCGAACCTTCAAATCAGCTCTTATGTACAGTCAACCAACATCCTGGATTAATATTTCCAACTGTTCTACTAGGATTGCGAACGTCATTCAAGAAGAACTTGGGAACTTCACCCACCGAATCACTTTACGGTGAACGGCTACGTGGTCAGGGTGATTTTTTTTCAAACGAGGACATCTTTATTGTCGAGAAATTTCGTGAGCACGTGTGACTTTTTCGTCCGACACCAACAGCTCATCACATAAAAAGAAGCCTTTTTCAATACAAGGTTCTCTACACTTGCACTCATGTCGATGCAGTCAGACAGCCGTTGGAGCAACCCTACACAGGACCACACGAGGTGGTTAAACGAATCAATGATCACGTCTTCATTATCAAGATAAAGGGACAAGATGCGATCGTCTCAACCGAACGACTCAAGCCAGCGTATACTACAAAAGATGACAACGAACAATATCATGACATTTCCCTTAGAACGTACAGTCGGACGTCAAAGCTAACATCAACTTGACGTTAATTCTGGAAAAGGGTACTGTGGTGATCATAAAAACTATTTCCACCACTGAGTGGCGCTGACATCATCTCGAGGAAGTTTGACTTTACACATCTAGCAACCAATCAGCTAGCAACAAGAGGACTTTACATCAGCTGTTCTATTTGGCTTTTGGTCGCAGAGCAGACAAGTTTAGTTTCATTTAACGAACTTTTATATATTTTGATTTTACAATAAATAGTTATTTACCACATTAAGTGAGTTTAATGATTTCATTGAGCACGTCTTAATCCACGGGATTCAAGGTGGCTACAGCACCTTACTCGGTGGGTGAGTCCTCGTCTCCACGTTTGGGAGTTCATAGTTATCAGTCGCTGTTACAATGACAGGGAAAGTACGCTGGAGAAAGGATGCTGTAGCGCTGGTGGGTTAACATGATCCAGTTTAGCTAGAGTTACACTAGGTGCTCCGGATGCTGCGAAAACTTTCGGTGGATCAACGGCTCTTGGGGTACCAGTGATGTCCAGCGGGTCAGTTGCTTGATGCAAATCCCGCTCAAGCTCTTTGAAAGCTGGCTTAAGTTATTCCGTCGACACATTAACCTGGCGCCCATTTACATCGATTTTGTACAGCACCTCCGACAGCCGCTGAAAAAATCAATGTGGTCCTGAATAAGGTGATGACAGGAGCTTACAAACTGCATCCGCACGCTAAAAAATAGATGTGCAGCTACTATACATCTTGTTAATGAAGATTGTTTCATCAGCACTGGCGGGATTTCCGACATATGCTCTAGCAGATTGACGAGAAAATCATGCGGGCTGACGGGAGTGATAAATTTAACTGGAATCGACAACGTAGTTCTGTATAGCAGCTCTGCACACGATTCATTGGCATCATTTTTGAAGCTGGTGCGTAGTCCAATCCGGCCAGGAAGAGCCACTACCGTGACAAATAATTGCAGCCTTCAATGTACAGTTTCAGCGTTCGATAATTCTGTTGGATACAGAGTTATTCGGTGACGTTCTAATTCTGGCAATTCTGGAAAAAGCGACGAGGGACTTAAATAGTGACAATCCAAACCGGGTACTCTGATCTGTTGTGATAAGGCGAGGTGTACCGAAATGGGCGATCCAGCTATCCAACAGCGCTCTCACCACAGTTTCCGCTATCTGATTGGCGATGAGGACGGCCTCCAGCCACCTCAAAACACGATCGATCATCCTTAGGCAATATCTGAAACCTTGCAATGAGATGTACGGCACCATAATGTCTAACTGAATGTGTTGGAAACGACCACCGGGCACTGGATTCCTCTGATGACGAGCAACGTTCGAGTGCTGGCACGGCACACATGAACGAACCCGAACACAGATTTTTCTCCTCATGTTTATCCAAACAAACTTTTCTGCGATGGTCTTGTAGCTAGGCTGAGCACTGGGATGCGCTAGTTGGTGAAACATTTTGAAAACTTTCTTGCGCAACGAAGCCGGGACGAAAGGTCTCAACCAGCTTAGAAACTCGTAAACCAACTTCTGATGTGAGCTCCAGGAACGATAGATAAGTTTCAGCGGCACATTATTGCTTCGGGGTAGCTGTTAGAGTTCCATGTCACGGCTTTACTCTTGAGCGAGCTCGTTCTCGTTGATGCAAGTGGGCATCTCGATCGTAATTACTCGATAAAATGCGTCTGTAAACTCGTTGCTGACTCCGGATATGAAACGGATGTCCATCGTAAATTGGGATATGTAAATGAGATGCCTGAGTTGGCATGGCGAGGCATTGCTTGTTAATTGAACGGACGCGTACGTGAGTGGCTTGGGTTCCGACAGGGTGAAAAACGTAGAGCCTTCCAAGCAATACCAAAAAGGACGAACGACGGCATATATAGCAAGCGATTCGCGGTCATATACGCGATTAATGAAATAACAATAAATAAATAAACTTCAATAAATCGATTGTGAAGCGTGCTGTATGGCCAGAGGCACCGTTTCGTTGAAACTGCATATCATTCATGACAAGTTCATCTAATCCTGGCCACAAATAATCTTCCCACATAGCACAATAGTGCTCTCCATTGACGGTAACATGACGGCCGTTTTCATCTATGGAAACATACGGCCTAATCAGACCATCGGCATAAAACCGTACCAAAAAGAAGCACATTTGGATTTATTGCTGACTAATAATGCATATTTTGCTTATTAACAAAGTAACTGAGCCAAAAATGAGCTTCATCGCTGAAGACGATTTTTCGATACTAATAATTAATAGTAATTTTTAATAATTCCCAACCGTTGCTGATTCGTGAACCTTACCGTACTAAAAATGTTGACTTTAACTAACGTTTTGACATTGACAGTCTATAAAAAAGGTTTAAGAGTGCGTTCATATAAAAATCCGAAATTGTTATGTCCCTAATGCAAAACCCTATACATAGATTCGGGTGCAGAAACTTTTCTTTAAAAAAAAATGCCAAACGAGAACCACTGACCATTTTGCTCTTGCTCCAACATGGTGCCTATGGCTACGTCGAAAGCGTCAGTAATCAGCCTGAGAAATTAATTGGCTTGAGAATGTACGAGTAATATGTATTCCGCCAAGCTATTCCTGAAATTCACGAATGTGTCCTCCGTTTCTGAGGTCAACTCAGTTATCGTCCTATCTCCTTTTCTGTTCTCCTTGCATAACCTATTCAGGATACTCGAAGTACAATGACGTCACGGACAAACCGCCGATAGAGTTCAGGTTTCTCACGAATTGCCGGAGATCCTTCACCATGGCGGGCCTTTTGAAATTCTGGATCGCACCTACTCGAGACGTCGGGGTGCATATGCTCTTGTTGCTAATAATGTACCTGAGGTACTCTATCTCGCACACACCAAACATGTACTTAGATACATTTAATGATAACACCGAAACTTGATGGACTCTGAAACACCATTCGCAGATGCTGTAAATGTTCCTTCTCCGAATTTGACGCAATCAGCTCATCGTTGAGGTAGCATATGCAGAAACCAAGTCCTTGGACGGCCTTGTCCACGAGACGCTGAAAAGTCGTCGCCGTAATAAGAAGACCGAATGTCATCACAGTAAATTTGAATAGTTTAAATTAAGTCGCAACCGCTGTTTTCGGGACGTTCTCCCCTGATATTGGGATCTAGTGGAATGCACGCAATATATCAATTTTCGAAAACACACGCATGCTACTCAAGTTCACGCTAACGTCCTTGATATGTTGCATCGGATATTTAGCGGAAATTGTAGCGGCGTTAAGGTGACAAAAGTCCCCGCATAGATGCCATTTACCATTTCCCTTTGGGGCGAGGTGCAGGGAACTTGCTCAGGGGCTCTTAGATGATTGATAAAAACTCTATCAAGCAGGGACTGGAACTCCTCCCGTGCTATGCGTAGCTTGCTTTGGTTCAGTTGACGTGGGTGGTCTGCCACCTGCGGGCCCATAGTCGTTATAAAATGCTTAGCATGATGTATTACTGTGCGTGCGGAGACAGCAGGATTGGTAAGGCCCGGCAATTTGTGGGGAGCAACGAAAGCTAGTGAACTTTCAACAACGGTTGAAATGGACACCTGCTGATGCTGCCTTCCCTCCCGAAAGCCTGTGGTTCCTCAAATAGATGAACAGACTAAAACGTTGGAGCGTGACACTTTAACGACACAAAAATGCCAGGGAAACATGCCCGGTAGGCCAAATCAAGCCACAAGAACTTTGTTGCCGAATGTATTAATTATAGTTCCATTTGCCGCAAACAACTTGTATGGGGACACACCTTGGACGGAATGCAGGTAAAAAACAGGAATGACAGAGATATCCGCTCCTGTGTCAATGAAGAATTCTTTAAATATTGGGTCAAAAATTTCAAAGTCAATTCGCTCCTAGGCTAGTGGCTCAATGCGTTCTCCGATTGCTTGTGAATCAAAAAGCATGGAGGCAGGCACCGTCTTGAAACGCACCCAAACGGTTATGAAAATAACACATTTGTGTAGCTGCTGAAATAAGGAACAACAGGACCTGCTACTGGAAGAGTTGCTTTGCTGAGGTGATGCTTGGATGGGGTTACCCTCCGTGATTCATTCGTCGCTGGATGTGCAGCTGGGTCATTCTGCGTGCTCAATACCGTATCGGGTGTTCCAATATTGGCTATACAATCTGCGGTGGATGCCAATTCTTCTAGGGTGCTGCGTTCATTGACGGCGAGGATGGCGTGAATGCTGGGAGGAGGCGCTGACGCCATAATGACTCGGTCAAGTTATCCAGAATTGATTTCCCAGTGGAGCACTGCAGGCAGCATAAAAATTGGGACGGGCGTAGATCCTCCATCTTGAGTTCAAAAGGCACCTGGTACGTCTATTCCTCGTCCGCGATGCCTTGTAACCTTCGTTTTAGGGCTTTGCATTTACTGACGTCAGGTGTATCTTCCACGATATCAGCAACATGCGATAGAATTGGCATGTCCAATTAGGCTACGACCTTGTCAAAACGTGCCGCATCCAAGTTGATTTTTCCCCTAAGAAACTATGATTCAACACGTGTGAAACATAATGCTGTTTTATTGGGCCAGAAAGGTGGCACTTTGACCAAACAGCGTCAGTTTCAACACACGCGGCGTCGGTACTAGTGGAGGTTTTGTTGACATTGCCGCATGTCAAAATATCCGAATAAAGATAGCGAAATTGTAGATTCTGCCAACCTAACTGCTCATGATGCCACCTGGTGGTCAAAGAAGAAAATGAAGACGAATACGTTGCAGCCTTGAGCTGCGTTGGAACTACAAACACCAGTTTTAGTGTAACATACTTGTAAGTTTAATTGTGATGTTTTTGTTAATGACAAAAAGCGTGATTGCTTAGTGTTTAGTACCAATTTTTAACTATTACAATATTTTAACAGGAACAATAAATAATATACGAGTACAACTCTACAATTAAATAAGTTTATTATATACTTTATTTTAACATAAAAAATAATATAAGGTATTTTTCGACAATTATAGGAAAAAGGCAAATATATTGTCGATTATATCTGCTCGTAAAATCTTCTTCTTCATGCACTGGAGCCCCTCTCGGGTTTTTGCTTCCTGCAAATACCGCCTCAAACTTTCTTGATCCATTCACCGCATCTTCTAAATTCGAAATCAAAGCAGCAATGAACTGTCTTCGTCAACCGAGTCAGACAAACATTTCCTCGGTTTCCCCACTGGTCTCTGCCCTTCATTTCTCCCAACGAATACCTTTTTGGGTATCTGTTGTTCATCCATACGATTCATATGGCCATCCCATTGCAACTTCCGCAGTTTTACAATTATTGAGACCTCCGGCTCGTCAAAAATTTCATACAGTCGATGGCTGTATCGAATTCACCATTGATCCCCGTGTCTTTTCAATTATCCGCTTCAGTACCCGTCTTTTGAAGGCGTTCAATACGTTTGTGGATGCTAGGATTGGGGCTCACACCCATAGCATAGCATATGTTAGGTCTTTTTTTTACAGATTTGTATAGTTGAAGCTTTGTTTCCCTATGTATGCAGCTGGTCTTCAAGATCGTCAAAACTGAATAAAGTATTTTATTTGCTGATTTTTCTGAGTATTTCGTCTCTTTCATTAGCATCTCCAATTATTTTCGTGTCAAAATATACAAATTTGCTCACATTTTCGATACTGTATTCGCCAAGTATGATATTTTGTGCCAGATACTTTTCCTCAACTGCATCATGAGCTTTGTTGTATTCTCATTGATTTTTAGCCCTACTAGTTTTGCTTTGCTGTCGACTTTCAGCGAGAGTTCTTTGTTAGTTGGTAATGACCGTGATAATGTTGATATCGTCCGCATAGTCTACTACTAGGCTCGATTTATATAGTAATGTACCGCATGTATCGACAAGTATCTTCTTTGTGACGCACTCTGGAGCCAAATTGAATAGCAATGGGCCAGCCCATCACCAAAACAATATACAATTATTTTATTTTTGAAATAAGTTCGGACAAAACAGAATTTCCAAACCCAAGTTATCAGAATAAAAATTACATAAAAATTACATAGTTTCCTCTCTTTATGTGAGTTAAGAATTTTGTCAAATATTGAATAACATTCATCACCCATAGGAGTGAGCATTTTAGTGATAAATAAAATTTATTTACAGAAAACAATTATTCCTGAGGGTTTTTGCACGTCTATTATGTATTTTGAAAACTTCCTCCTCATATATTTTTCTACAAAATGAATCTTCCAATCCACGTCAGAGAATTCAAGTTCATTGGCATTCAGTCTGAGTTCCTAGAAGGAAACTTCGTACATAATTTTAAAAACAATACAAGAACTTCCACTCCACAAGTTTGACCAAAGTTTTCTGTCGAAACGTACTCGGTTGTACATTTATGAAAGCACAAGTTTTCCCTTTGATTTCGTTTTCGGAGCACGTTCAAAGTGTCATGGACCTATAAAATCTTCGCATGGTATGACAGTAATGTACAATGTCATGGGAAGGAATTTATTTTTATTTAGGATGAGGCGATCTAGTTCCGGGAAAGTTTTAGGTAAAGTCTATATTTTAAAAATGTTTATTTCTTTCAACACTGACTCCATCAATTTCCTCGAGAAAACCATTTCAACGTTGGGTCTTCACTTGAATCATGTCCAAGACAGCAGTGGTGGAAGTTTTTTTTTGAAAATAAAGCAGTTAAATTTGAGTTTGCTAGGGGTTGAGATGTATTTAATATATGTAAGAAATATTTTCACGTAAATATTCAGAGAACGTTGCAGTGAGATTGGAAATACCTCTAGCTCCAGGATTCATTGAATTATTTCTTAGTAGATATAAAACCCCTCTAAAATACTACGAAGGAGTGTACTTCAATTTTTTGAGAGGGTTTTCTAGTCTCAGGGTAGCACGTAACAAGCAGGTTATAAATTTTATGGTGGAAAAATAAGCTATAATTAATATTTCTACTGGATTCAAGCTTTCGAAACTGGCTTGCTTTTATATAATGAGTCCTGTATCCGACCCACTTGTGACATAAGATTTAAAATGCAGGAATCAGTTACGCAAGACTCTGTTATTTCTAGAAACACTTACCTATTGCAGAAACTAATTTATACATATATATATATATATATATATATATATATATATATATATATATATATATATATAAAATATGAATTTCCAAAACTCGAAACCCATCACAATTTTTCATTCAATGAAAAAGCAGTGACAGTCAAAGGGCAGAGTAATTTTGAAGAGTCGGGAAACCTGGAGATAATAGAACTAACAAAGAGTTGAAGACGACACAGCGAAAAATGTTGGTACATTTCTCCTCACCCTGCACTCCTGCATGCAGGTGCTTGTAGTTTAAGACTTGTTTCGAAAACTTCTTACCAATACTTATCATTTGAAACCCATATTGGCTACCTTTGGTAAAAAAAAAATTGTTAAGGGTATTGTAAAAACATATTGCAATATCCTGAAAACAAAGTACAGAAAGGACATAGGGGGTGAACTAACCGAATCTGTAACAAAACCGGATCATATATCTTTATCAGGGTTGTTACTTTTTTGTAGCTTTTCCGAATGTTGGCTTGCAAGGAATCCTAAGCTTTCACACCGATATGTTTGCTAGAAAAGCTCAAACGTTTTCATTCCTATTTAAATTGAACGATTGGATAAGTTTTTGGTCTCAAATAAAGTAATCTGGACCAAAAAGCTACCGAGCTATAAAAAATGTTGGACCTCTAATCCAGATTTGCATGATTTAAATGTATCTATGTTTATGGCACTCAAAGTTCTTAGCTGGATTTTGAGAAACTTGCATTTGAAGGACAACAGCCTTGCACCTGAAAGCAGAGACCCAAACTATGAGAAGTTATACACATTTTGACCCTTGCTGGATATGATATGAAAAGGTTTCCGAAGCAAACCATCACAATATATTGCCATCAATAAGAGCATGATATATTTATATATATATATATATATATATATATATATATATATATATATATATATATATATATATATATATATATATATATAGCCATCAATAAGAGCATGATAAAATTCAAAGACCGAGATTTTATAAAATAGTGCATGACCTTAAAAAACCCTCAAAACATGACTACAAAGTCTGGGTGAAGTATGCCAGATCTACAAAGTCTAAGTGAAATATGCCAAAGTCATAATTTCTGACCTTATTACAAAGTTTATGGCTGTAGCTTGTATAGTTTCGGATGGACGGAAAGACGGACATAGCTCATGATTTCAATAGGAATTACCCTTATATAATTGGGGTACCTCGGCAGTGGGGCTCTATGGTCCCGACTTTGCTCACCACAGACGGGCGTTGGCGCCAATTTACTGGTTTGGCCTAGGGCTCACAATTGACCGCCAAACAAGTAAGGCGTTTGTCGAAGCTCATTCCGTGGCATTTGTCAATCAAAACTTTCTACACCAACAGAACACATAAACCCGCCAAAACTTGGGATAATTTGAAGATGGACCTCCGCGCTTCACCACTCAAACATCACTCAGTACGATAATTCACTTTCACGTAGACCACGCACGATATCTCCCCGAGCCAAACCGTTACATAACCTGAAAATGAAAAGTTATTCTGCGCAAGGCAAATTAGATGACAAAAATCAATTCACAAAAATAAAAATTTAATTTTCAATCGAGATATCCAAAACCAATTTAAGATCCGAAAAACGAAAAAACTCTATCTAAAAAAATTTGTACCAAAATATAAATTTAATTCAAACTAACCTTCTCTTTGCTACCTACTTTCGAAATTATCACTGTGACATTTGACATGTAAAAGTCGCTATACTCGTATTATTATTAACATTCGACGCGTTTTTGGGATGTTGCTGGAGTTTTCGCTAATTTTCAGTGGTTAGACTTCAAGCGGTGACGGAATCATTAGATAAGTAGTGATTTTTACATTTTATCCTTGAGCGAGGTACTTTGTGCGCCTTTTTAAGGTTTTGTAAGATAATTTTACTAAACCCTACTAAAATCGCGACCTGTCAGTCCCTTTGTCCATCCATCCGTGTGTCATAGCACTTTTTCTTGCAAACTACTAAAGCTAAAAGCATCAAATTTTGTATGCAGCTGTAAAGTTGTGCTCTCTTCAAAGTTCAACTACAAAAATTTTTTATTAGGTATTTAAGGGGGGGTCTTCCCATATAGGGGAATGGATCCCGAAAATAAAAACTTCATTAAATGTAGCCGATATGGGTATTAAATGAAAGGTCTTAATGAGAACTCTTAATGTGATACTTTTTGTTTCGAGGGACGCACAGGGAGGGAAAATACACGAACAATTTGTGTCTTCCCCTCGCGATTGGACACCTATGATCCGAAAAATCTGAAAAAAATATATGAGGTAGGTGTTTATGAATGCGACAACAACAAATACCTTAGAAGTCGAAATTCGCTCAACTTTGTTAATAATAGTATGATTTTCAAATTTCACATTTTCCCCAATAAAATCGTATTGGTACCTTTAAACTGAACGAAATTTGGTATTTAAGTAGTCCTATAAAAGGTCCTTAAACTTTGTTAGTTTGATGAAAATCGAATGATTTACACGGAAGTTATAGCCATTTGAAATTTCTCCAATTACAACAACAATAACACATGATTTTGGTATTTTATGGACTTTCCATCGAATCAGTCGCCGCAATTTTGACTTGATCTTCTTGAAATTTTTCAGAAAGGTCAATAACATTAATATTTTTGAGAATTCATGATTTGAGGGATTTTTGTTGGTTTGCAAGAAAATGGCGACCGTTGAAAATAAAAAAACAATGGATTTTCTTTTAAACGTGCACATCTCTTTGACATATTTCTTGACGTTATTCATTGCAGGTCACTGCATATCTGAGAAGTTGGGTACAAAACCCTTCTGACATGAGCATAGGTCTGTTTACCCAACTTGTTTCTTCTTTTCTAGGTATCTTCGATCGGTCTCAAACATTGTTGGAGGCAAGACATGTTAATATTTTGTATTTAACACAGAATGACGTGTGAAGCGAAACAGTAACATTGAAGTGACATTGTAGCCTTCAAGCAGGCGCTCAGACATTAATTAATGTTAAAATTTCGTATCAACGTCTCACTCGTTCAAAACAATTCGATGTGGAACATGACCTTCCTTATCGATACCCAAGTGCGTTAATATATAGTCGAGAATGTCCTCTCAGTTTTACTAGAATGTTATATTGAAAGTGCATCGTTTCGATACTCAAGATATCAATACCCATTTGAATGGGCAGCGTGACAACAATTTCGGTACTATTCTTTTGGCTTACCTTTTCCGTGGTTTTGCCTTCAGATTTTGAAGGGCAATAGCAGTCTTCCGGACACAGACCATGGAACGTGACATTCACAGGCTCTTTTCTTCTCGCGAGCCTACTGAGAAATATTCGCATTCATTCTTAAGCTGCTGATGTTTGTATTTTGGCCAAATTCTGATGACGTTGTCGACGAGTTTGTTTTCTTTCAGCAATTTTTCGAGATATTACAATTTGCATGCTCCATCAGAAGAGATTTCGGTTTTGGTGTACGTATCTAGACTCATGTGTTTATTGTTGTTGGTTGAGATAGATGCATTACGTTTTGTAGGCGGAGAATTTGGACTGTTTCGTGTATCATTGAGTAGGCACCGTTCCCGGCTATTCGTTTAGTAAATTGCTATTGATGGTTCTGGTTGTTGATTGCAAACAATATTGTTGCAGAGTAGCTGCGCAAATACGGTAGTGGTTTCAAAAACTTTGCCGAGTCTAATAATGCTACTTTGAACTGCATTCACTTAGCTTGAGATATCAGAAGTCTTTTCTACTGTAGTCGTTAACATTACGATTTCAGCTAATTTTAAACTTTACTAAGAATATGTACGATGCATTTTGTATCCCAGTTTGGCTCCAGGATGCGTTCTTCGTACCACGTCTCCCGGATGAATTGTCACTGGTGTAGTGTTTAAATTGGCTAACTAAGCTGTGCCAAATTCCCCGTAAAATTGGGTTTTGTATTTTAATACAAAACTCTAAAAAGAACCAGTCCGTATAATCTGGCTATCCAATACTTGCAAAGTTCTACTTTGCTTTGGAAAACGAAAAACTTACTCCACGAATTACATAAAACATATATTTGCTAGGCTTCTTTTGGTCTGACTGAAGAATTGTAATAAACGCAAGTTAAAAGAAAAACATTAATTTTATTTATTTTTTAACTAATATTGCGCCATGAGAAAAATGTGTGTACGCAAATCATCCTGTAATCCGTATCTGGCCATCGCCTATTGACATTTCCCGTGACGTTAGTCGAAACGTAAGTCTCTGTCCGCGATTATCATCGAACGCCTATATTGCGCATCGAATGACAGTTAATAGTTAGTTGTTTTGATTGTCTAAGCTTAAATTTTTTTATGAATTTATCGGAATTAACTATGCAGTGGTTTAACTAATCTGTGTTCATAGCGAATGGCGTACATAGTTTCTCAAATGCATGCGTACAAAGGTTTCAAGGTTGTTAACGGTAGGTGACGTTTCCAGTTTTCCATTCCATCTTCGGTGAATGTATTTTGTTAGAATGTGAGGATGACGAAGACGAATAGGGGCTAAACTCGTATTATTAGTCAGACGCAAACGAAGAAAATAAGAATAGAAAAACGGATAGATATAAATGAAAATGAGCAAATAAGATTAACTTAAAAATAAACAAAAAAATATAGAAAATAATATGCATAAACGTATTAAAAAACATTTTAAAAACCTTAATCAGAGAGTGTAGATGTACTATTTCTTCAATTTTTTTTGTCTCCCTATATTTTTCTTTTAATTGGAAATATGTTTTGATAAAAAGTACATTATATTTATGTTAGACAATGATGAATGCATATGGACTATTTTGCCCTTCAATCGATGATATGTTCACAACATTTCCATGAAGAAATCCTGATTTCACTATTAAAATTGACGCACAATGAAATTTTTCACGCTTATTTTGAACAGCAGATATTTTCATGGTAAATTTAGCGCATAGTTCAAAATTAAGTGCCAGGTATTTCGGAAACTGCTACTATAATATAATGTTACCTTAAATTTTAAAAAATACATATATTGGTTATTCCAAAAAGTATTGAGCCCTTTTTTTCATTTTTCGATTGAATATTTCTTTTATTTAAAATGTATTTTATTTTAGTACATACTTATTGCCCATTAATATCTGTGAACTTTTGCCAATTTTTGGGTAGAGCCATTATTCCATCTGTGTAGAACTTCTGTGGTTTATCGGTGAAAAACTTGGCCAAGTGGTTTTCACCGTCCCTTTTTGAAGTGAATTTCTTTTCATTAAGGAAGTTTTGCAGAGACCGAAACAAATGGCAGTCTGATGGTACAAGCTCTAGACTATACGGTGGATGCATCAAAACTTCCCAGCCAAGCTCTGTCAATTTTTGCCGGGTCATCAAAAATGTTTGTTGTCTGGCATTGTCATGATGATCAATTCTGCCCGGTTTTTTTGAATTGTTGTTGCAATCAGGCTAACTGCTGACAGTACAGAGTCGATTTGAGTGCTTGGCCAGGTTCTAGCACCTCATGATAAACAATTTTCTTCCAATCCCACCATACACACAGCATAACCTTATTTGGTGTCAATCTTGGCTTTGAAGTCGTTTGTGATGATTCACCTTTTTTGACTATGATCTTTTTAGAACGACATTCTCGTCTCTTACCTATTTTTCATCGCCCGTAATAATTTGCTTGAAAAATGGCTCGGTTTCGTTGCGCTTTATAAGCGTTTCACAAATGGAAATCCGGTCGATCATTTTTTTTTCGTGTTCATTCATGCGGCACCCAAACGTCGAGCTTCTTTGTGTATCCTGCCTTACACAAATCATTCGAAACTATTTGGTGATGGATATTCAGTTCCTTAGTAATGTCATGGCGGCTTATGTGTCGGTCTTCTTTTACCTTGCATCTTTGACATCGAAATTTCCAGAACCAAAGCGAGCGAACCATCTTTTGGCTTTAGCTTTGGATAAAGTATCTTGACTGTAGACACCACAAATTTTTTCACGAGCCTGCGATGCATTCTCACCTTGATCAAAGTGAAATTGTTTATTAAAATATAACGAATTTTTTTCAGAAATTTCACTCAATTTTAAATGAATAGAACTTTTGGCACGAATGACGAAAAACAAAACTGTTCATATGAAAATTGTCGACTGGAATGTCACCTTTCAGATGTATGTATGTCAGTTTGACTCAATCTGATCAGTATTGCCGGACCATCTAGTGACAAAAAATGCTTCAATACATTTTAGACTATCTATCTATTAATGGCATAAAAACTTGATTGATCTTAGACTGAGGGGGGGATCATACGAGCTCATCGCACAATTCGGTCCAAAATCTTGTTCGTTATGCGAAATATTCGTTAAGCAAAACCATTATTTCCACATGTACGAGTACATGTAAACAGTTAAAATAAAATAATTCGGTATTTCCCCTTCTTTTCGTCATTACATAAAACTATGTTCCTTAAACGGATCATTTTTTTCCAAAAAATTTGGGTCTTTACCTGGAAACGTTCGCTGTGCGGGGTATTTGTTGATCGAGGGTCCACTGTATACTCAATAAACTCGAACCATAAACTAGCAAATGCCGAAGGATGGTATGCATGGGTATTGCAAATGTCTAACATAAGTAAGAGAATAAAGTTTGTGATCCTTAACCTTAAAGTACCAAGATCTAAAGGATAGCCAGCATGTATTATGGGCACAAGGTAATTAAAGGATCATTAGAAATACAAAACAACATGACTCAGCATCAGTGTATGAGCTAAAAAGTGTCTTTTATAACTTATGATTTTACTTATATTATTTGACTGATGATGATAACGGAATTGTTTGTTATGTGGCGTATACGTAGAAAAATGACGGATTTGATTATAATTAGTACGATTCCACAAGTGACTTATTTTCTTAACACGCCCACAACCATCTTATTACATAGTTGCACGGTAGTTAGGTCACGTCTGTTCGCTCAGAACTCTTTTAATTAACACATCATTCAATAAGTCCCGAGACTAACCCAGAGATGGTGCTAGTAGCACCAAACCATTGCGCTAATCGGAGTTTTAGTCCAGACAGAAAAAAATTCAATTTTTAATAAAATTGGAAACTAAAAATATGAATTTTTAAGTTTTCTACTTATTTATTTATCATCCAATTTTCAATCTTGTAGCAAAATGTAAGAATTTGTTTCAATACTCTATAATTTCAAGATTCATTAAAATTAGTTGAGAAACATGACCCCGAGAGGGCCGCAAAAATCTGATAAAAGGGCATATTTGAGCAGTCATCATTTTAAAACGTGAAAATACATGATCACTTAAATAACGAGAACACTAGATCTAATTACTTTCTACGTTGGTATAAAGTTTCATACCAATCTTATCAAAACTCTAACTTTTAAAAGCTTCTAAAATTTCATAATATAACCAAATAATTATTGCTTCTAATACATTGCCTAGTTTCATTAATATTGGTTGGAGGATGTGATCGCAACAAATTTTTGGACTATTGAGTGGTCATCATTTTGTTGCAGACGATCGCTTCACACCGAAACTAACACATCGTTCAATAAATCCCAAGGCTAACCCAGAGATGGTGCTAGTAGTACTAAACTGGCCACGTTTCCATAGAGTGCAAACCTTTACTTGAAACGTGTAAAAATTTCACGTCGATCGGATCACAGACAGCAGAGTAATCGAGGTTAGAGTAAAGCCGAGTTTCGCGTGTTGATAAAACATTGTTTTTTAATGGGTAAAAACACCGTAGAAGCCCAGCAATGGCTTGAAAAACATTACCCGGACTCCTCTCCATCGAAACCAACGATTTGTCGTTGGTATGCTGAGTTTAAACGTGGTCGTACGGACACAAACGATGCGGAACATTCGGGTAGGCCATTGGAAGCCGTTACACAGGAAAATGTGAGTGAAGTATTTAAAATTGTAATGAAAAATCGCAAAGTGAAGGTCCGTGAGATTGCAGAAATGACGCAAATATCATCTGGAAGCGTATTTACAGTCTTTCATGAAAAATTGAGCATGAAATAAGTTTTTCTAAGTCGGTGCCGCGATTGCTTTCAGTGGAACAAAAACAGCAACGAGTCGACAATGGCAAAATTGAACGAATTTGGCTTTGATTTGCTTCCCCACCCCCCCGTATTCGCCAGATTTAGCCCCCAGCGACTACTGACTCTTTGTTGATCTCAAATAAATGCTCCAGGGAAAAAAATTTGGCTCGAATCAGGAGGTCATTGCCGAAACTGAAGCCTATTTTGAAGCAAAGGATAAATCCTTCTATAAACATGGTATAGAAATGTTGGATAGGCGTTGGAAAGATTTTATCACCCTGAAAGGAGATTATGCTGTTGAATAAAAATGATTTTTGAAAAAAAAATGTTATTTTCGCTGTTAGTCTTGGGATTTATTGAACGATGTGTTATCTTATTGCATGTCATCAATGCTACAAGATATCGAAAAGCAAATGTTTTTGTTATTTTTGTTTTTACTAAAAAATATATGAGACTATTTGAAGCAAATCCCAAATTCAAATTTTTAAGAAGGGTTTGTACATTACATGCCATAAAAATAGAATAAATTATAAAGATTGGAAACAATTAGCATACGAACAGATAATACCCATTTAAAGAAAATTTCTTGGAAAAGCTTTCGGGATACATGCAATAAAAAAATCGATTTCCCGATGTTCGAACAGAACAGTTCTTAAGAGAGTGCTTCTTTTTTCTCTTAATCGATCACCACCATTAATGAAAAAGTAATTGTGGCAGATAGGTAAAAGTAGAATTAGAAAAGTAGTAGATAAGTACAGAATTGATGCAAGTGATTTGTCTCAATGAAAGAAATATATTAAGATCTTAAAATCTGAAATCTTAGCAAATTAAAAGGTCGACTAATCGTTATAAAATAATCGATTACCCGATTTAATCGGCCCTAATGAAATCTATTTAAAAAATAACGAATATTTAAACAAATAATCGATTATTTCGATTAATCAATATCTATCCCTTATGTCTGGCACCGCGTTGGTATTTAGATCGGAAACGCACGAAAACATTTTATTGTTGCTTGAAAACCTTGCGAGGCCAGCGTTAAAGTAATTGCGAAATTTTTCTTGTGAAAATTATGGAAAATGTTTCAAACGGCCATTTGAATCAGTGGCTGAACGATTGTGATTGCGGTTAGTCTACTTGCGTAAGACCTGTGACCCGAAATCCTCTCCAAACTAACAAACCAACAAACAGCCCCCTCGGAGTAGACTAAAGTTGCCCGGACCAGTTGACCTTCAGGGTACAGTCCGATGGCAAGACTTTACATTTCTAACCAATGAAATTTCGGTTTCGATTTTCATTCCAAAATCACCACGATGACGAAAGAAGTAAAATCATTACATAAGGTTTGACTAATAAAAATTTGAATTTATCTCAGCTTTTTTTAAGGTTTTGTAAAATAATTTTACAAAACTCTACTAGTTTCGCGACCTGTCTGTCCGTCCGTCCGTCCGTCCGACCGTGTGTCACAGCACTTTTTCTCGCAAACTACTTAAGCTAGAAACATCAAATTTTGTATGCAGGTGTAAAGTGATGCTCTCTTCGAATTTCAACTACAAAAAATATTTTATAAGGTATTTAAGGGGGGGTCACCCAATATAGGGGAGTGTCCCCCGAAAAAAAAAGTTTTATCAAAGGTAGCCGATATGGGTATCAAATGAAAGGTCTTGATGAGAACTTTTCAAAACAGGTCTTAATTTGATACTTTTTGCTTCAAGGGACGCGCAGGGAGGGAAAGTACACGAAAAATTTGTGTCCCCCCCCCCCCCCCCCTCGCGATTGGACACCTGTGATCCGAAAAATCTGAAAAAAATCAACAACAACAACAATTACCTTAGAAGTCAAAATTCGCTCAATTTCGTTAATAATAGTATGATACTCGAATTTCACGTTTTCCCCAATAAAATACCCTTAAACTGAACGAAATTCGATATTAATGTAGTCCTACTAAGGGTTCTTAAACTTTGTAAGTTTGATGAAAATCGAATGATTTACACGGAGGTTATAGCCGTTTGAAATTTCTCCGATCACAACAACAATAACACATGATTTTGGTATTTTATGCACTTTCCATCCAATCAGTCGTTGCAGTTTTGACTTGATCTTCTTGAAGTTTTCCAACAAGGTCAATAACATTAATATTTTTGAGAATTCATGATTTGAGTGATTTTTGTAGGTTTGCAAGAAATGGTGACCGTTGAAAGTAGAAAAACAATGGATTTTCTTTTGAACGTGCACATCTCTTTGACATATTTGTTGACGTTATTCATTGCTGGTGACTGCATTTCTGAGAAGTTGGATACAAAACCCTTCCGACATGACTGTAGGTCTGTTTACCCACCTTGTGTTATTGTCTACAGTCATATTGGCCGTCGTTAATAACCACCATTTTCCTCGAAAATCTTAATGTTAAAAAAATTGGATCTCATTTTTATAATCTAATAAACACAACTAATACCGTAATGAACAAAGTGGAATGATTTTATTATCTATGTAAAATTAAATGATTCAATTTAATGCCCGGTCGTCACTTTAATGTTTGCAATTGATTACATCTTTCTAAATTTTACCAGAAATATAAAGAAAATCCAAACAATTTGTAATGATAAGGCTAAAAGTTAAATACAGAAAGGATAATGCCATTCTCCGATTAGTAAATTCAATACATATTTTTATACTTGCAGTTGTCTCAAAAAACAGATTTAAAACCTAATCCCATTCATGAATAATACATAATTTAGCTCCAAGCAATAACCATAACGGTTCAGTTTAAAATTCATCATCATCATAATAATCTTCTTGAGAAAGTCCGATTCTCAATTGCTAACTACTTGTGGTCGTGCTTGTGCATATTACTAGCATGACTCAAAGAGCAGTGAAAATGTTTAACACTTCATCCTACATCCGCAAATGCATGCGATTAACACTGGTACATCTTTTTAAGTATTATTCACTATGTTTACGAGTACTGTTGTTACGACTATTCTGCTATGTTTTATTTGCTTTATTCTCCTGCATTTTCGACTTTTTTTTAGAAAGTAAAACTTGCATTGTAGTCCGTTGTAGTTTATATGAGTATCTTTGGAATTTTAGCCGGGAAATTGAACTGATGATGACTGTGGTTTTTGTAAGAGTAGCGCGGATACAACTTTCGATCTTTTAATATGTACGTGAACCGTTCCGTTAATAACATTGAAAACGGATGTATCGATTATGAAAATCAAATTTGTTTGATATTTTGGATATAACGAACTTCTAGCTCCATATTTATTATAAAAGAAATTTTAAGTTAAAAAAATTACATTTAGTGTTCCTTTTTTCGATTCTATAAAAAATAGTTGTAACGAGAAAAATGCAAAATCCTATTCTTAAGTTATCGTTTCTTATGCACATTCATGACACATATACCAGACCTTAAGAAAATATGAATGCATTTAAACTTTAGCTTTTCTTCCGAACACGCAAATATGTACAACTCATAACAAACAAATGAACATGAAGTGAAATTACTCATGATTCGTACATTGCAATAAGATGTAACAATTTGTGTTAGTATAACTAGGTTTACATTTTAATTTTCTTTCCAACCGACATTGGACTTGAAATTATTTTCAACGAAACTGATCATTTTTTCTCGAATAAACGGTCTGGTTTCATTTTATTCAGGGACTCCGTTGGCATTTTAATTTCTAGAGAGAAATGTTCACTGAATAACAAATAGTATCCAAACAATTGTGTAAATAAAAGATTAAATATTTAATGTACTTGCAATGGAGTTTGTGCACATTTGAGCAAATTTTCTTGTATGTTTTCTGTTTCTCAGCTGTTTTTATCAGCATCTGACTACATAACGAGATTTCTTCAAGCTAATTCGTTTGTAATTGAAAATGATAGTGGATCATTTAAAGAATACATCTTCATACATTGTCGTTTTTCGAAGTTCAGTGCCACTGCTAGTATGTACCTTTTCAGTGATTTCTCAGAGAGTAACGGAGGCTGCTCCTCTTCCACTGCTGTGTCACCAGATGTAGCATTAACACTATACATGTCCCGCAGGGGGAATGCCGGTCGACAAGAGCACTCTTGGAGGCTAGCATTCTTTGGGGAGCGCCGCCCCCACGGACCCGAGGATATGGGGAGCGCCGTGAGGTTCCCTCCTGGAATGACAGGTAACGACTCTGATTGGATCTGGACTGGCGGATGTGATGGTTTGGACCTAGTTGCTTTGCACAGTAGCGCCGAGGTGTAACTCGTGTGTGAACGGCTCCAATTCAACTATCATACCGTCTCCGTCCCGGTAAAACCTTGGCAGGCCTCGGAATAGGTTCGTAGCTCGCACCATTGGGTTGGTGGTGTAGGTTCGCTTGAGACGGACTCCCGATTAGCGCTGGTCTGGCTCTGAGCACTTGTCCCCATAAGGGCTTGTGCCAACCCTCGCATGGCCTCCCTGCTCTGCAAAGATAACCATGGGACCAAATAGGTGACTACACACACGAACGGAGATAGCGGCTCCGAGGGGGGACCCAACAAAACTGGAGCAAACAAAATCAAAAGACCACAATTACCCAGAAAAAGAAACGAGAAATAATAACGACGACGCAACCAGTGGTTGCAGCCACGATGTCAACAGTACATCGCGAGCGGTACTAACAACGACAAAAACGAAGACTAACACAACAACAGTGAAGACAGACGAAAAACGGAAAATTGCAGACAGTCTGGTTCAGACTGAGATTCCTGCGGCGTTCGAGCGCAGCAAAAAAATGATGCGAACGCCCGAGCGTCGTATTTAGGAGAAGCGGGAAACATCAAAAAGGAGTTCCCTAGCGTGGGAAGGATCAAAGCGAGACTGACACCAGAAAACAACAGGGGACAACGCATGGCCATAGTTGACTTGACCAAAAAGGATGCCGAACAATTCCTGAACAAGGGCAAAGTACGAATTGGGTGGGTTGTCTGTAGGATACGGCGAAGAGCAACGCCTCTTCAATGTTTCAAATGCCTTGGTTATGGTCACACTATTTCCCTATAATACAAATACAGTGAAATGGGACATAAGAGAAAAGAGTGTACGGAGGAGGCACATTTTATTCTTTGCAAGGATGCTGATCCAAAACCTGATTTTGGACACGTCTTGGGATCAGGAAAATTCCGGGTGTTCCAGGAAGCCCTAGCCAATGCAAAATCAGAGCTTTGATGACCCGCATCCTGCAGCTAAACCTACACCGCAGTTCAACCGCCCAAAATCTGCTTGAGCAGTTTGTGAGGGACATGAAAGCTGACTTCTTGCTGCTGAGTGAGCAACACCATAATAAAAGTCCTGCATTATGGTATTCTGATGAAACTGGTACTGCCGCTATCTGGGTTCGGAAAAGTGACTTTCAAGCGGAGAGTTGTGGACGGGGGATGGTTTTGTGTGGGTTCGGTGCTCAGGGAACACCTTCTTTAGTGTGTACGTAACGGCTAACGAGTTGAAACATCTTTCCAAGCCAAGCTTAATGCTTTGGAGGGCGCTGTCTCGAACGCAGAGGGCAAAGTGCTCAATGGGGGCGACTTCAATGCTAAAGCAATCGAACGGGGCATGCCTCAGACGGACCCGCGGGGAAAACGAATCCTGAAAATGGCGGCCAGGACGGCCCTCGTCATACTAAACCCCGAAAATACGCCGACCTTCCGCCGTATTGACTGTGAAACCATACCGGACGTCCTTAGTACGGAGGATACACAACTGGAAAGTACTAGAGGACTACTCAGCCAGTGATCATCAGTGCATTCTGCTCAAGATAAGCGATGCTGCCTCCCAGCGTCCGTGCTCGCGGCCTTCTACAACTGGATGGATCATCGGAAGGATGGACGTCGAGAGGTTCGTCAAGGTTCTCACAGCAGGTGAGCCGCTGCAGGGAGCTTCGGAGGGGACGGAAGAACTGGCAACTCAAGACGTGGTGAACTCTACTATGAGCATCATCACGACTGCTTGCAAAGCTTCTATGCCCCGTCGAAGACCCCGGCACGGCAAGCTCCCAGTGTACTGGTGGTCAACTGAAATCGCTGAAAAGCGAAGGGAGTGTCACAAGCTTCGACGTGAGGCTCAACGGGCGCGGAACCGTGGCGAGGCATGCAACCAGGTGGCAGCATACAAGTCGGCCAGGAAATGCCTTCGCAAACTGATCAACAGTAGCAAGGCTCGCTGCTGGCAAGACCTAGTGGACAATGTGAACAAGGATGCTTCGGGCTTTGGCTACAAGGTGGTCATAGGGAAACTTGGTGCCCTACGGAAGCCTTGTATACATAACGCAAAAAAGATGGACGCGATAGTGCGGGGACTCTTCCCCGCCCATCCCGTCCGTGTTGATGCTGTCCATGGTGAAACAGCAGTAGAATGCCCACACTTCACACAGCTGGAACTGGAGGAGGCAGTCCTCTCGTTGAAAGCGAGGAAGGCTCCTGGTCCAGATGGTGTTCCAGCTGAGGTGTGCCTATCACCATTATCCTGACTTGCTGCCCAGCACATTCAACGCTTGCCTACGGGACGGGGTTTTCCCGGTACGATGGAAGGTGGCGAGGCTCGTGCTGATCAGCAAGGGGAAGGGAAATCCCGGATCGCCGTCTGCACACCGCCCGTTATGCATGCTAGACACGACTGGGAAAGTGCTAGAGAAACTCATCAAGGGAAGACTCACCGACGCAATTCGTCCTGCTGGGGACCTATCTTCTCGGCAGTACGGCTTTCGAGAAGGACGGTCTACCATTGATGCGATTCCAGAGGTGGTGAACGCGGTCCAAAAGGCAGAGACATATAGTCACACCAAGCGACTGATCGTCCTGTTGGTGACACTCGACGTCAGAAATTCCTTCAACTCCGCTAGATGGGTGGATATTCTAGACATGCTGGAAAACTCTTTTCAAGTTCCAGAATATCTAATGCGGCTTTTGAGGAACTGCCTAAAGGACCAAAGCCTGCTCTACGGCATGACGCAGGGCCAACGAAGGATGGAAATTACATCGGGTGTTGCCCAGGGATCTATCCTTGGTCCGCACCTGTGGAACGTGTCTTACGATGGGCTACTGAGACTTGAGATGCCAGATGAGTCACGCTTGGTCGGCTATGTGGATGATGTTGTGGCTCTGGTCACTGGATGCACCGTTGAACAAGCGCAACTTAGGCTAGGTATGCTATGTACGCTGAGTGAGGGACTGGATGACTGTTCGCGGGTTCAGTTTAGCACTGGAGGAAACCGAAGTGGTCATCTTGACAAAAAAGAGAATCCTTAGAGTAAGGATGATCAGTATTGGAGACATACAAATCGAATCGAAGCCCGCGGTGAAGTACCTGGGGCTACTGATCGACTCAAAGATGAGTTTCTCTGAGCAAATCTGGGCAACGGCTGAGAAGGCTGGTTCGGGAATATCGGCTCTGAGTCGACTTATGACCAACGTAGGGGGACCCAGCCCATCAAGAAGACGCCTCTTGATGAGTGATGTAGGGTCAGTACTACTGTACGGAGCAGACGTATGGGGCGACGCTCTCAGCAAGAGGTTTACCGAAAACGTTTGGCCCAGGTACAGAGAAGAGGAGCACTGAGAATTGCATCTTCGTATCCAACAGTCTCCGACTCGGCAGCGAGAGTGATTGCAGGCGTGATACCTGTCGCCCTCCTTGCTAGAGAGCGCCGCGCTATTTACCTGCGCCAAAAAAAGGATGCGAGGGAGATAGTTGTCCGCGAGGAGAGACGGCGCTTGCTCAACTATTGGCAGCAATCTTGGGTGAATTTTACGAAGGGAAGGTGGACTGCGCGCCTCATCCCAGATGTGAGACCGTGGCTTAATCGAAGTCATAGTGAGACTGACTTCTATCTGACCCAGCTTTTGAGTGGGCATGGGTGTTTTAAGTCTTACCTGCACAAGATCGATAAGTCGCGGTCTCCCGATTGTCGGTTTTGCCCAGGAGAGGAGGACAATGCCTGTCACACATTTTTTGTGTGTACAAAACGAGTCAGGCTGCGAAGGGGACCCTACAGGGAGACGGGACAGCTCACTCCAGATAATATAGTTGTGGTGATAATCGAATCGGCTGACAAATGGAACCAGGTGGCACATTATGCTCGGGCAGTCCTAAAATATAAAAGGGACTCACAGCAGCCGGGGACGCCTGGGCTGGGGGATCGCCTTTCTGGCACTTCCTCTTCCCCTCTCCACTCTCGCTAGGAAAGGGATCCACCAGCTTGAAGGTGCCTCACGGCGTAACAAAACGAGACCTGGCCCGAAGTAATGTGTCAAACGGTTACAGGCTGGGTTCTCAGGTTGACAGATGAGGTGTTTAGTAGGTAGTCCAGTCGCGCATGGGAGTCCCACACTCTGTGCATAAATAGCATTCACCTCCCTACCACAAAAAAACGCTATACTTGAGAGCGTAAGCTAAGTCAATCCTGAACCACAGTAAATCTTTAGTAGTTGCCTTACGAGATTCACAATAGATTTTGTATTGCCTCCAAGCATTTGCTACCACACGATCTAAAAAATGAACCATCACTTTTAAGGGCCACTTCTTGGTTTTCTGGTATTTTCGATAATAATCAAGGAGCTGATCAAGTACGTCCACACCTCCCATGTTTTTGTTGTAATTCATTACCACGCTTACGGCCGTCACCTGGATGTGTGCTTGTTGTTGTTTGTCCCATCGATTAACCAATGAGGTTTTGTCATCTCCAAAGCAATTAGAAGCCATCAATACGCTATCCTTCCATTTAACCACAGCAACGCCATAAGAAGTAAATTGTACTATATCGCCACGTTTTATTACTTCGTCTTCCTTCAAATTCAATTTCTTATGATCTGGAATTCGATCGAGCATAATTGTTCCCGTGCCATGGAAATTCATTTCTTTAAGATGGTCCAGTAGACTTACTGTAGTAAAGTAACGATCAAAATACAAGCAACTATTAAGAGAAATACTCAGTTCTAGACAAAGAACAACAGCTGGATCTTCACCGAGGGATTTTCCAGTAAAAGCAGGGTTTTTTGAAATGTGAATTTTAAAATAGAGCTTCAAGCCATCACTAGTTGTGATAGCATAGTTTTTTAGCCCTGATAGCCCTGATTGCTTCTCCCAGTAATGGGGATCATTTGTTCATCTATTGAGTTGTTGCCAGGGATTCTTTCTATACCTTTACATGCTTTTTTCACAGCATCACGTGCCGGATGTACTTTCCAAAGTAGGTTAGTATTTCCTGTGGGAGGCTCGTCGGGTTCGGCAACATGCATATTATTTCTTGAAAGAAAAAGGCAATCTCGTGGCATCTGATTAGCGATTACTTCAAACCTCATGCCAGCATGCCAAAACACGTGAATAAGAAGATGGGGAATGCAGCCCATTGAAATTTTTATTACCATCTCAACAAAATTTTAATATCTGTTTTAAAAGGAAGCGCATATGCTCGGAAAACCTAGTTCAAGCTGTAAGAAAAGAAAGCCAAAGCGACAGCACTTTATTAAATATTATAAGATTCAATCGTCAATTACCTCTACAATACCGCAGTCCAATAAGATTATATTGTCACCAATAGGGTGTTGCTCATATTGTATTTATCTGAAGGTGCCTTGTTGCCTGGGCCTAATCTGAAAAAAATGTTTGCCGTTCACCACTGCGATGTAACTTCAACCCAAACGCAATGGTTCATCTAGGGAAATTCACCTTGAACTTAATCAAAGATCAATATGGCTATGAGCGGATATATATACTGTATGAGACAACGATATGACAAAGTGCAATTATCTTAAAAAAAGATTTTTAAAAAATTCAAAAAAAGCAAAAATAACAACAATAACGCCGTAATCAGCGGCTGTAGCCACGTTGTTAACAATACAGCGGGAGCTGTACTAACGGTGACATAAATGACCATGAATACAATGACAGTGAAGACGGACAAAAAACGGAGATAAGCAGACAGTCTTGTCCAGAATGAGATTTCTGCGGCATTTGGGTGCAGCAAATGCAAAAATTATGCAAACACCAGAGCGTCCTAAGAAGGAAGAGCGAAAAACTATGCAGGATGCGGCAGAGGTTTGAACGGTGGGGAAAATATTCAGAACATCGAGAGCTCGACGGTTACTGCTATGATTGCTACTGAAGCGACCGAAGCAAAGGTCGTAAATCCCGAAATAATAACGAACCATCCTGGAATCTACAAAGAGATTACGGCAGGAAAAGAAAGTAGTAACCAGACAAATAAAGCACCACTGTGTGATTTCAGCGCCACCATCAAAAATGTGGTGGAAGTACTGTACTCGGAAGCGTCATAAAACACAATTGCTACCCAGCGACATTATGAAGAAGGAGTAATCTGAAAACCGGGAGATGTTCTAAAAAGAATGAATCATGTGACTCACTGAAAATCAGCAAAGGAGTTAAGAATGATCCTTGAACTAGATAAGCTCTTAGACCGCATAGGACATAACCGGAAGAGCTGGTTAAAGGCTAAAAATTACCAGAAGGCTGAAAAAGAGCAGAAGACTAAAGAAGCGCTGAGTGCTTTGCCTAAAGGGCACCCACAAATAGCTCCACCATCAAATTTCAACACAAGAATGGCATCTAGCCCAATCGAAGGAGATCAAGATGAAAGAAGGAGGAAAGAGGCACTTGATGGGAGTGGAACGCCACATCGGAGGTTCAAGACAGTGCTGACAAAAGGACCGAAGAAAGTCAAAACAAAAATTTCTTCGAAAAGTGCCAGAAAATAAAGTTCGCATGGACGCCGAATAAGAAAAAAGACCTGATGCAAAACAAGAGAGAAAGAAACCCCAACAAAGACTCCGGTAGCAGACACAGCTCATAAGACCCCAAAATGGCTGATCCTACGCAGAAGTGCTGCGGGATATCAGGGGAAATGTAAGGCCATAAGACACTCCTACTGCCATTAAAGCAGTACGACTAACGCGGTCGGGTGACATACTGGTCAAATTTGGAGCAGAGGCCGACAAAAGAAGCATTCTGCGATGCAGTAAAGAACTGTAGTCTCGCTTGAACCGATGTCAACGAACGAAATAAGTGACATTTGCTGCGTCCCGAACCTGACCGAGGTAGAAGAGGTCATCCAAAGGAAGCTCACTAGCGTGGAGGCTGGATTGAAGCGAGGCGGACACTAGAAAACCATAGGGGAAACGCATGGCCATCATTGATTTAACCAAAAAGGACGCCGAATAATTTCTGAATATGGGCAAGGTAGGAATAGGGTGAATTGTATGCAGAATATGGCTAAGAGCAATGCCTCTTCAATGTTTCAAACGCCTTGGCGATGGTCACACCAAACAAGTATGCAAGAGACCTGATAGGAATTCCCTACTTCCCTTTACACTTGTAAATGTGATGAATTGGGACATAAACGGAAATAATCTACTTGCAAAGGAGACACACTGTATTCAATGCAAGGATGCTTATC
Organism: Odontomyia ornata; assembly: GCA_963969285.1. Lineage (NCBI taxonomy): Eukaryota > Metazoa > Arthropoda > Insecta > Diptera > Stratiomyidae > Odontomyia > Odontomyia ornata. The sequence continues at coordinate 407,568,015 of OZ017738.1, forward strand.
CAAGACCGGATCTTAGGCACGTTTTGGATCAGAGAAATGTTGAGGTTTTTAGGAAGCTGTATTCAAGGCAAAATCAGAACTTCAATGGCCCATATCCTGCAGATAAACCTACAATGCAGTTCAACCGCCCAAAACCTACTTGGGCAGTTTGTGAGGGACATGAAAGCCAACTTTTTACTGCTGAGTGAGTAACATCAGGTTGAAATTTCGGCATCATGGTATCCTGATGAAATTGGTACTGCCACCATCTGGGTTCGGAACAGTAATTTCCAGGGGGGAGCTGTAGACGGGGGTTTTTTGTGTGGATTCGGTGCTCAGGGACATCTTTCTTTAGTATATAACTAGCACCGAATGAACCGATATCATCTATATAAGCAAAGTTTAATGCTTTGGAGGGCACTGGCAACATGCTCGTTGAGGAAGACTCCAACGCTAAAGCAATCGATTGGGGCATGCCTTTAACAGATTCGCGGGGTAAATGAGTCCTAGAAATAGTCGCTAGAACTGCATCCGTCATAGTAAGCACAGAAAATACACCCACTTTACACCGTTTTGGCTGCAAAGGAACTATACCGGACGTGATATTCGTCTTGGAGTCCTTAGTAGACTACTTAGCCAGTGATTATTAGTACATTCTGCTTGAGATTCGTCGTATTGCCTCTTGACATCTGTGCATTTGACTTGCTACAATTGCGTGTAATATCGAAAGGATAGACTTAAAGAGGTTCATTGATGTACTCACGGCAGGTGCTTCGCTGCAGGGTGATTTGCAGGAGATAAACTGCCAGCTCATGACGTGGTGAACTCAACTGTGAGCATCATCATGACTGCTGTTATGGGTGGAGTAGAGAGGCATCAACATCAGCTCACCCCGAACACGACCATATCAGTCGCATTACGTGTTAAGGATTCGGGTTTTGGTTAATAATTTTCAAATGTACCCATAGCGATAATTTAAGCACTTGCAGTCATGATTTAAAAAAAAACCTATGCTAGTAGATTGTTAAGCTGTCGCAAAAGTATATGCCACACCAGCTCCAGCAATTATCGAGCAACAACTTAACTCAGAAGGAATGTCTTGAACCATTGGCTAGCAACATTCAAATCCTGAACGAGGAGTATATTGCCACGTATTCAAATGCTCAAATGCTACCGAGATTTCGTCCAACAAATATACACCAGGGTTGAACATTGTTTAGGGACAGAAAGCACACTAACGAGACGAGTTGCGTAGATGTACCGACCCACTAGGATATTGTGCATCATGACTGATACAAGGATTGCATGCAGCTAAGGATTAAGGAGGCGAGTCAACATCCGAAGTTGACTGAAATTCCGGGAGCGATAACAACGATGAAAAAAATGACGATGGTGAAAAGGATGAGGAAGCAGTAGATGAAAGCAATGTAGATCGCGAATTAAGCCAACAAGCCCGTTAAAGGAATAGTTAATTCCCCAGAACTTTAGTCGAGAAATTCGCCACTAACGCTGAAAAATATTCGATGATATTTGCTTCAATATGATGTGTTGTACTATTTAAGTGGCTAAGCGAATCTACTATTCATCTATACCTAAATTTAACTATAAATTTGAGAACATATTCGGGTGATGCAGAAAGTTTCTAGTATCAAGCTATGTGCGAAATCGAGAGAGATTTTTTATTGAAAATTCACTTTCCACATCATTCGGAAACGCTACTAATTAAGGAAGTGAACTTTGACTAGTTTACGACGTCTGAAATAAAGTAGTGTGGCAATATCATTTCATGCCTCTGACATCATCACATGACAGTCCCAGTCAGGCCTTGGCCTCTCGGACTAATCTCCTCTAAGCATCACCCTCCTGCAACTTCGCTCGCCACCTGATCAATCCCAACAAGGATCTGCTGGTAGCTTCTATCGTGTCTTTCCATTGAGTCCTTGATCTTCCCACTCAACCTGGGTAGCCAGTTTTCTTCCATTCTTTCTACATGGCCTGCCCATTGCAATTTGCGTAACAGAACGCAAATAGATCCAAATGGTTCCTCAGAAAGTTCATACAACTCATCGTTGTAACGCAGTCTTCATTCTCTTCATTGTTTCACTAGGCTGTCGACTTTCCGGACCACCTTAAGTTCAAATATGTCCACTGCCTTTTCGGATTCGGTCGTCATGCTCCATGTGTCACTTTCATATAGCAGCACAGGTTCAACTAGCGATTTGTAAATATGGAGCTTATTTTGCCTGTGTACAACCCTGGGCCCTGGAATGGGAAGTATTTAGTAATAGGTTTTATTTACGGTGTTTATTTGGCATCCAATATCATCCCTGCTGGTGCTCCTTTTATTCAGGTTGGCTCTAAGATAGAAAAAATTAACAACACTTTCAATGTTATAGTCTCCCATGGTCAGGGTTTGTCGGAATGGAGTGTTCTTCCTCATTGGAGTCATGAATTTAGTTTTAGTTTCATTAACTAGTAGGCCAATTTGGTTTGCTTCAGATTTTAGACTGAAAAATGCTTCTTTAGCATCAAGTGGCGTATCAAATGAAAGCTCCTTATAAAAAACTTTAGAATCTAGAATATAACAATCATTTTGAGCATCAGGTAGCCAAGGAAGAGCTAAAACGTGCAGAAAAATTGAGTCTTTCTCTTCCTTCCTCGCGGCTTGATACCTTCGAACTGAAAAATCTGACGAAAATTAGAGAGGTAGGTTATTTTGAGTACAAGGGTAACAAATACCTCAAAAATCGTAATCCTTTTCAACTTTATTAGGAATCGTATTATTTGTATATTTTAATTTTTACAACGTAAATTCATAATTATACCCTAAAACTTCTTAAAATTACACATTTATGTATATTATAACAAAATTTCATTAATATATAGCCATTTCAAGTCTATGGACATTCAACAACTACAACATGTTTTGATGGATGGTGTTTATTTCAAATCGACTTTGGCTCTTGCTGTTGTTTTAGCACAATAGCCTCTTTCGAGTCTTCGCTAAGAAATAGTTAGAGTATCTCATAATCATGATCGAATGTGTTGGGACTCCACAAGGTGACATGGTCAGTATCACGTCTACCCAGCTGCGATACGTTCTGATTTTTAAACCGGCACGCGTCATATATGAACGGGCTGTCATAGTCCGTCCGAACAACCACTCGAACTAAATCTCGTTGCCAGGGACCTTACGGCATTAATGCTCTTATCACAACGCCGTGCGGACTACTGGACACTACGATTATCATGAAAATTTCAGGAATAGTCTTATTTTGAATATGTTCGATTAGCCGAGTATCAGAAAATTTATTTAAAATAGAGCGAAATGCTAGCTGTTTTGTGTTTATGAACGAAACCCTCGAGTCTTTATATATAATTGGCCCATTTTTTATATGTTTAAAGGATTCAGAATTCAGGTTATTAATTTATGTCATCAGAAAAGTTATTTGGAATCCAAGAATGGTTACAAAGGCCTCGTGGTAGACGCACTCTCTTGTCAACTCGAAATGTTTATTTTTCGATTTTGTCCTGATGTTTCCTCAGACGATAATTTAAATTTTATCATTCAAACTAAGTTTGACGTTAACAAGCATTCCAATTTTAATTTGTTTTCTTTTTATTCCAGGTAAGTCATCTATATCCATGTATGTAGTGTGAATACGGGTAGAGAAGCTGCTGAATTGAGTCAAAGTAAGGCACAAAAATACCAAATCACTTTTTTTATAAAGCGCAGAAACCCCAAAAGTCTAGCTCTAACCAACGAAGGGTTTCATTGCTTTGTATTTGCAGTTATTTCACAGTTTGCAGATGAAGCTGAATTTACATGAAGTTCAATCAATTAGGTAGCATCAAACAAATTAAAATTGAATTGAACTTATATTTTCTAAGCATTCAAATATACCTGAACCAAGTGTGCAAGCAGATTTTTCGTTTCTGTATATTTAAAAATCATTATTTATCCATTTTTCATTTTGAAATTGCTATAACCAATAATATCTTAGAGTTCATTTGAATTATACCTAGGATTAAACCACAAAACAAGTGCCAGAAGAATAGGAATATTTCCCTACTGCTTCAATAAAATCCAAACTGTGCTAGGTGAATGCACTTTTAGTATTAGTGAAATTACTGATAGGGTCCATTTTTAATATTTGTTAATTCCACGTAGTACTACAGCAGCCCTCGGGCGTTCGTTTCATGCAAACAGTGCCTCTAACTATCATGGCCCATTGATCGCGTCCTCCAATTCCTAAATCCGAGCAGCGATGAACTGTCAACGAATGCCTTTTCGGGTATCCGTTGTTCATTCATAAGATTCATGTGTCCAGTCCATTGCAGCTCCCGCAGACTTAATCCGTTGAGTCCTCCGGCTCGTCAAAAATTTCATACAACTCATAGTTGAATTGAATTCGCCATTGGTCCGTGTCTAGCTTCGCCCCGATTATTTGCCTCAATATATCTCAATATATTTTCGGATGCTTGGGTTAGGGTCCATGTTTCACACGCATAGCATAACACAGGTCATATCACAGATTTGTATACTTGGAGCTTTGTTTTCCTGTGTATGCAGTTGGTCTACAAGAACGTCAAAACTGAGTAAAATATTTTATTTGGGAGCTGTATTCTTTGACGTATGTCGTCTCTTTCATTACCTGTCTTCGTTATTTTGGCGCCTAAATACAGAAAATTGCCCACATTTTCTATACTGCAGGCAAGAGTAATATTTTGGGCATCTTAGTTATTTTATTTTCATTGATTTGTAGCCCTACTAGTTTTGCTTCGCTGTCGAGTGTCAGGAAAACTTCTTTGGCAGTTGTTAATGAGCGTGACAAAATGTTGATATCGTTCGCACAGGCCACTACTTGGCTCGACTTGTATAGTAAAGTACGTCGCATATTGATATGTAGCCTCCTTACGACGTACTCCCGAACCAAATTGAATAGCAACGGGGTCAGCCCATCTCCCTGCTGTAGTCCGGGATTTGTGTCAAAGACATCGGTGAGTTGGTTATTGAAGCGGACTTGGGAGGTCGTCGACGTTACTGCCATTTTGGTAAGACAGACTCATTTGGCTGGGATGCCAAAGAAAAGCATTACTTGGTACAGTACGTAACGATCAATACTGTCGTATACTTGCTTGAAGTCAACGAAAATTTGTTGTACGTCTATGTTAAACTCCCAACATTTTACAGGTACTTGCTTGACTGTGAACAATTTGTCTATTGTCGATCTACCTGTTCTAAACCACCTTGATTTTATTTTCTGAGATCTTTGAAAATATTTAGTACACCGTACAAAGTAGTGATATGCCTCTGTAATTTTCGCACTCTAGATTGTCATCTTTTTTGTGGATAGAGAATATTATTCATAAGCCCCACTCTTTTGGCATATCTTCTTGTTGCCAAATGTGCTGGATGACTTTATGAATAGCTTTGTTTATTCATTTATTTATTTATTTAGGCCAAGATCAACAGGAGTAATCCAAATTACAGAGTTGGTACAAAAAAATAAAATATTAAAAAGTAAGGAGTGCATTAATTCGCAACCAAAAGAGACTAATGCGAATACAATTCTAAAACAAATTAAACAGTAGCAAAAAAAATATAACTAAGAAAATCCAAAAAGCAAAGATTTAAATGAGTTCTAAAAAATTAGAAAGCTAGAAGGAAAAGAACCAAGCCTAAGTTCATTGTGTACCCGGAGCAGACGCAACGTAGTTGAATTATAGTATAATTCCGTTCTTGCAAAAGGTAAACAAAGTCGAGAAGGAAGACGATTTAGTCTATCAGCCTCCCTCCATCGTATATCATTTGCCAGTGGAGAATAAATCAGACGGTGGTGAAGTTTAAATAACAAGCACTCATCTAAAAACGTACGTCGAGCTTCAAGGGAAGGAAGTTTTAATAGGACAATACGTTCATTATAAACTCTGTAAGGCAGATTGAATTTGTAAAGCAAGAACCTTGTGAATTTTCGTTGAATACTATCAAGATCTGCAACTAAGTAAGCATGGTGCGGAGACCAAATCTGAACAGAGAATTCCAGAATACTCCTGACCAGAAAAGTATATAATCGCAAGGCAGAGGATATTTCGCTAAAAATATTAATATGACGAACAATGAATCCAGACAACCTAGCCGCTTGAGAAGTGACAAGCGATACATGTTTATCAAACTTGGGTTTGGAATCAAAAACGACTCCCAGATCTTTCATTTCAGACACAAATAGCAGAGGATGATTATTAATAGTATACGTAAAGGAAAGGAAATGAGGCTTGAGAGAATAACTCATAGCTTTACACTTGGAAACATTTAAGTGTAGTTTATTTGACTCACACCAGTTCCTCAGGACAACGAGGTCATCTTGCAAGGATCCACAATCTGATTGTGTATTAATATACCTATACAATTTTAAGTCATCCGCATAAAGAAGTGAGTTAGACTCAAATCGATGCGGAAGATCATTAATAAATATGATGAATAGAAGAGGGCCTAAAATGGAGCCTCGAGGTACACCTGACGTTGGATAAAATGGTGGTGACACCACATTACGGAGGGAGACAGAGCAAGACCGAACTGATAGAAAAGAGAAAATCTAGGATACAATGGGAGAAGGGAAACCATAACATTTCAGCTTATTACAGAGAATATCATGCGGGACCATATCAAATGCCATACTAAAGTCGGTGTATATAACATCAACTTGCGAGCGAGCATCAAATGATTTGGTGATAAAGTTAGAGAGTTCCAACAAGTTACTAGTCGTCGAACGCTGAGGAAGGAATCCGTGCTGCGATTGAGAACAAAACGGTAAAAAACAATTATGTAGTCTAACATACATGATTTTTTCAAAGATTTTGGGGAAGCACGAAAAAATGGAAATAGGGCGGTAGTTTTTCACAGATGATGCATCACCATCTTTCAGTATCGGTGTAATAAACGCAGACTTCCATGCAAATGGAAATGAGGCCTCTTCTATGCTTAAATTGAAGAGAATAGCAAGAGGAAGGGAAATGGCAGGAGCTAGTAATTTAACAAAAAAGCTAGAAACCCCATCAGGACCCGGACCCAAGCTTGCATCTAAATTAGAGATCACAAACTCAACATCACTAGGACAAACGGAAAAGGAAGACATGCACTGTGGATATGAAAAACCAGACTGGAACGAATTTGATACATTTGCGTTGTGGTAAATAGACGCGAAATATTGAGCAAAGAGCCCTACGATATTAACTGGTGTATCAGCACTAGAACGTTCATAATGCATCACATCAGGAACAGTGGACGATGTCCTCAAGGAACGAATGTAAGACCAAAAAGGCTTGCGCATGTTAGCTATTAATGATTTCTCAATGGAAAAGTAATAGTTTTTCATTGCAGTCTGAATCTCAAGTTTAGCCAAAGCTCGGAGTCTTGAAATTTCTGCATATGCTTCATTAGAGCCAGTCAATTTAAAAAATCGATGGGCTCAGTCTTTAGATTTCAACGCAGCAAGAACTCTACAAGTGAACCAAGGTGGTTGCGAAGACTCTGATTGACAGTAGACTGGAGTATTTCTGGCGATAAGACAATTCAAATAAGATTAGAATTCATCAAGAGCAGAGTTAACGTCCAAATTAAGGAAAAATGAACACCAGTCAATAGAAGACAGACCCTCAGCAATGGCAGCATAATTAGCCTTACGAAAGTTATATTTACAAGGGAGCACATCATGCCTACGTTTTAACAGAGGGGAGCAGAACTCCATGCGCAGTGGTGGATGATGACTGTCTGCAGTCACATAGACGTTCATGGATGGAAATGACAGTGAAATAGATGCAGCACTATTCGAAAAAATTAAGTCGAGAATGCGGTCATTACTATTCAAAATTTGATTTAGTTGGGAAAGGGAACAATGGGACATAAAGGAGGGAAAAATAAATGAAAGACGATTGGAACTAATGATTTGTGCATAGTTAAGAGGATCCCAGTCAATCTGAGGTGCATTAAAATCACCGCAAAGCAAAAGGAAATCTGAAGGGTATTTTGATGGCATAAAAACAAGCAGCTCATTAAAAAAAGTTTCAAATGGAGCAAGTGAAGATTGACACGGTATATAAATAGTTGCAATAAGCAGAAATGAGTTATGCGTTATACGAAGTCTAACAATGACACATTCTACAGGAACAGATGGAAGAAAATCATAACAAGGCACACTGAAAAATGATTTCTTTATACCAATAAGAACTCCACCACCAACTGATTTGCAACTAGGAAGCGAACAACGATCTTGTCTATAAATGTTATGAATTAGGGAGATATGAATATTAGAAACAGATTCATTCAACCATGTTTCCGTTAGGCAAAAAACATCATCATTAGCGGTAATTATTGAAGCAGAAAGATCTTTATACATATATAATTATATATACAATTTTCTTTATTGGAATGTATGCGGTACAGAGGCCTTATAATATAGTAGGTGTTCTGACAAAGTCATCTCACCATCGTTTGAACATTACTTAAAACTATGCATATTATCGTATTTCTATGAGATTATTACAATTAGCTAGAGGAAAATTTAGGCAAAAACCTCTACTAAACTTATATTAGCTTAACATAACTTAACTTTCTACTTATAACTAGCTAAAATCTATGAGGCTAGGTTACACAGACTGGCTGGCGTTAGTCCAATTCGTAAGCTCGCTGCATTGCGCCGTGACAAATTAATCGCGAAAGCAAAAGACTCGCCCAATCCGCTAATACATGCCCTGGCGAATTGAAAATCAGCAGTTGCTACCACCTATCTTTTGGCCGTAACCTAGCCTCATAGATTTTAGAAAGATCTTTAAGCTTGGTTCTCAATCATCTTACATTTTGATAATAAATTGAGAAATGACTGTTCACATTTATCAACGGCGAAGACGCTTCTCTGGGCGCTCCAACTCTAAAAAGTTACGACGATCTCTGGCAACAAATGGTTTAACAAGCAATCCAGGAGGCCATAACTCCGGGCTCTTTAGTTGACTCATGGACACAGGCACAATAAGCTTAAAAGAAGCAAGGAGTTTGTAAGGTAATTTCTCCTTGGTTAGCTTCTTGCAGCTGATGATGCATGAAGATGACCCCAGCTTCGATTCGATGTAATCAGCAATATCATCGGGAGTAATGTCATAATCCAAGCGAGAAATAAATGCACTGGGAGGCGGTGATATTATGACCAAACGCCCCTTTTCTTTGGGTTTGTAATTCGATGCAGTCACAAGCCTAGAGTGCTGACCATCAGACTCCTTACTAGAACCTGGAAATATATTTGATGGAGCATCACATGAATTTCTACCTTTTAGTTGCGTCATCACAGGCGATGACAGATTAGAAGATGAGGCAGTATCTGATGCAGGATTTAATAAAAGGTACCCATTGGTAGAACCATCTGCGACTAATGAGCCAGCAACTCCGGAACCGTAAGCAATGGGACTAACAACCAAGTTCGGGTATAATGAAATGCTCGTACTTTGCAGTCCACGATGATCATTAACGGAAGGCGAAGGAGAAGCAATTACAGCATCAATTAAAATGCATTCACTCTTCTGTTGATTATCTACAGGAGTGTTAACTGTAGCAGGCGAAGGAGGTGGATTTTGCAATACTCTAGAATTTTTCTTACTCCTAGTGATAACTGATGGCACACACGGCACTCGCTCTATCAGGTTCGATAAATCTTCGGAGACATGCAACGACTGCAATAACCTGGCAATGTATTTTTTTGCATCTTTGAACTTTTTCTGCATGAAAAGGAAGTCTTCATTCAGCGTACTAACAATCTCATTTATCCTCTTCAATTTGTTGATATAAGTTGAAGGGGAAGTCCACGGCATCTGACACAAAGCCAGAAAAATCCCGAACCACAACTAACAATAGCATCAGCAATATGATCTGAAAGCTGTGCACCCTTAGCATGAAAAGAACACGCGCAGAAGCCCGAACAAACAATAAGAGGAGTTTTATCGATTGTTTCAACACACTGTGAAGCAGAACAAGATGGCATTTTAAGACTTTGCGTATAAAATAAGCAATTACAAATTCACTTCAGTATGGGTAGGTGAAAATAAAGTGTACCAAAGTGCAGTGTGTACACTGCTGCCATCATAGTCGATGAGCTCCACTGGAATCTCATCGATGCCTGGCGCTTTATTATTCTTTTGGTCTTTGATGATGGAACAAACTTCATCCAGAGTTGATATGGGGCCGATAGAGGCTCTCCGCAAACTTCGAAAAACTCCAATTTTCTAGATCTGTGCGGAGAATCAAAGAGGTTCTTGAACTATGATGCCGTTTTTCCTTAATCTTGGTTGCTTCAGCGATGATATTGGCAATGTCATCAAAACAGAGCTTGGTTTTGGGCTGATAACTTCGTTTCAGGCTTTTCACTACCTTGTATGCTTTTCTTGTGCTGCTGACTAAACTTACATCTATACTTCTCAATTGGTCGTCATAGTATTTTCTTTTCTTAATCCTAATTATCTTATTCGCTACTCTTCTGAGATTTTCATAGTGTTCTCTCTTTGTCCTGGTTTCCCTACCTACGTAATCTTTGTATGCCTGATCATTTTTATCTAACGCAATCTGGCACTCATCATCGAGCGAATCATTTCTCTTGCGCCAGGCTTGATGTCCGATCGTCTGTTCTGCCACGGTCTTAGTTGACGCTTTCACTTCCATCCACAGCTCGTTGCTTATCTTTAACGAGGCGTCTGGTAAGATGGGAACCAGCTAGTTGTGGAGGGTATCCGTGAAATTTTTGGCCGCAGACGCCATTTGGAGCCTTTCAATGTCAAATGTTTGTACCGGGCTAGTCTTTGCTGAATATGCCTTTGACACACGACATCGATAGGTTAATTTGACCATAATGATCTGAGTTACAATTGGCTCCTCGGTATGTACGGACGTCAAGTATGCTCGAGGCCCAACGTTGTTGGATCAGAACATGATCGATCTGGTTTTGTGTGTTGCCGGACGGTGATACCCAGATTATTTTATGAATGCGTCAATGTGGGAAGCAAGTCGAACGTATGACTTGGTTTCTGCTACATGCAAAGTCAATCAGGCGCTGGCCGTTGTCATTTGTTTTATCGTGGAGGCTCTATCCTCCAGTCATTCCCCAATGAGATATCTTTTTGCCAACGTTAGCATTGAAATCATCCAGAATCATTTTTGTGACGTTTGTGGGCAATGAGTCGACCAGTCTTTTCAGGTGATTGTAAAACGTTTCCTTCGTTTCTTCGTCCTTTTCTTAAGTCGGGGAGTGAACATTAATCAGCCAGATTTTGAAGAATTTCGCTTTTATACGGATCGCACACAACCGTTCATTGACAGCCTTAAAACCAATAACGTGCGATTTGAACTCCCAATCCACAATGAATTCTCTTCTCTGTGATAAGATCTGTGTTATGCTATGGGTGTGAAACATGGGTCCTAACCCAAGTATCAGCAAATATATTGAACGCTTTTGAGTGACGGGTCCTGAGGTGAATAATCGGAGCGAAGCGAGACGGGGAGCAATGGCGAATTTGATACAACCATGAGCTGTATGAAATTTATGATGAGCCGGAGGTCTCAAGGATTGTAAGACTGCGGAAGCTGCAATGGGCTGGAAACATGAAACGTATGGACGAACAATGGATACCCAAGAAGGTATTTGTTGGGAGAACTGAAGGCCGGAGGCCAGTAGGGAAATCGAGGGAACGCTGGTCTGACTCAGTCGACGAAGGCAGACCATCGCTGCTCAGATCTCGGAATTCGAAGACGCGCGCAACGAACCGAGTCAGTTGGAGGCGCTGTTTGCAGGAAGCGAAGGCCTGTGAGGGGCTTTAGTACTAAGAAGAAGAAGAAAAATAGTGAATCCTAATAAATAGTATCAGAATTGCCCATATTGTATTCATTTACTTCAAAAATCATTTGTTGAATAAAAGTTCATTGCAAGAAAAGTCTTTTTTCACTACCCAGCCGGATAGCAAATTTAGGCCGGATACCGGATAGTTACCGGATATCCGTTTCCTCTCTGGTACATACATTACTTAGCTGTAGTTTTGTTAGTATAGTTTGCATCACAGCATGCATGGTTTCACTAGTTTTGGGGTCCTTAAGATGACCAGTTATAACTCGAAGCTGCAGTAGATAGGTAGTAGTCTGAGCTACAGGACTAAAAGGTTTTGCTATGTTAAAGTTGTTAATTTGATTGAATATGCAGCTACTTGGATATACTTACTTTCTCTTGAGAATGTTTGATGTAGAAAATAACTAGAGCTTATGATGAAGTTCCAGCTGGTAGTGAGATCTTCTAATCTTTAGCCGTTGTCATTGGTACATGTGTAAAGGTTACCTCCTTTACTTTTCTCACCTCACGTTCAGCTAAACCAGGAAGGCTTTAATTACATTTAGTAGGCGTGGTAATAATTGTCCTTGATTGTCTTCCTGTCCTCTCCTGTTAGAGCTTTACTTATATCCATTCGGATGCTGAAGGACTTTGTCCAAGTGATAATCGCACAAATCCTATCGTTAATTGTTCTGAGATAGGAGGGTATTTGTTTGAATTCGATTTCCACAATGAAATTCATGCTTTCAAAAGTAACACAATACCCAAAATAAATTGAAATTTTCATTTAATTAAGAAAAATTTGGATCATCATCAAAATATAAAGCAAAACCAATTTCCTTCTAGAGCTTTTCAGTTTTCTCCTACTGCAGATTGAATTAAACAATGAAAATAATTTTTCCTGTTTTTCAAATGCCTTCCAAACAAATGGAAAGTTCCAGGTAATCCACAAATGTATTAAAAATACTATCATTTATCAATTAAAACGCCTGAATTTCTAAAAGGTACGTTTCCTTCCGGAAAGCAATAATGCATGATTTTACTCGTAGTACTAAACCCACTACTACGTGCCCACTCTACCGACATATGTTACAACATCAAAAAAAGGTGCCACATAACCATCACGGTCAAGGTTAAACTTTCCGCGGCTACTTGATTTAATGGTCAAATTTGATTTATCTGCTTGCGGTTGTACCTATTAATCAATTTTCATGACTTCGAGTTTTCCACACCGTCTAAAATAAAGCATAAACGAACATTAACTCCAGTAGTGTTGGTGTTGTAGTGTTGGGGCCCTCATTATCATGCATGATTAAAATCCCATCAGTGAAATGCATTTGTAGTTTACAGCTTTTAAGTTTGATACTCTTTCAGTTGATCTTGCATTGGCTATCACATTTCTTCCTCTAAGAGTTGGTTACGTAATTTTAAACTATTACAACGGATATCGTAAATACAAGATTATCGCTTGGGCATCATCGGATGGCTTTCATGACCACTATGCCCACTTCTGCTTCCACGATGTCCAGCATAGAATAGGTTTTACTAAAGAAGTTGTTCGCGATATGTGTTACTGCAGGCTGCCGAATAGTTGTGCGCTGCAGCATTGCATTGGTTACATATTCATGTTACTTTATAAGCATATGTGGATTGGACGGTTCTATTTCCACTTGCAATCCATTTCCCATGCTATCAGGTCTCTTGATAGCTCAACTATGTTCCGTTGTGTCCTAAATTCTCCGGCAGAAGCAGAGATTCTCTTGGACTAGACTCAGCCTGGCAAGGAAAAAATGCTCTGAAACTAGAACGTTATCGTTGCTGCTTCTATCATTAATGCACTATACTCTACTGTGTAATTTCCTCCGATTGCAGTGATAAGGCGAGATAGTGAGGAATGTTCAAAGATACAATATGGTGCATGGCAGCCTGAAGAAATATTGATTTAGTATCTGGGGCATGTTTCAATTGAAATTCCTGAGATTTTTAAGGCAAGGACAGATGGATACATGCTCGATGGGGGTCATTTTGCAAGAAATAGTTTCGTGAGTAGAAAGGTATCAGTTGGAAGTCGAAATCAGATTTCCATTCTAATGTACGCTTTTTTTAATAAGAAGGAAGCAATCAGTCATCGAAGAATTCTATCGAAAATAAGAGTCACCACGGCTCATATTGATCAGTCGGTAAACCTTTCTCCGTCAACCTTCAAATTTTAATTCAAGTTTCCCTGACTCGAAAAATACTTTCACGAACTAATCTGAATTCCTATTAAGCGTCCCATCACGTATCAGCCCAATCATTTGATTTTCCACCACCTCCAATTACTTTAAATGGCATCACGAACGTGTACCTGTTCAATTGTCTCGTTCACCTGTCATGTCTTTGCGAATTGAACCGCGCACTTGTCGCAAGCCAGCATTTCAGTCTCCAACGCCACCGACCTATACCATAGACAATGAAAGTTAGAATTATTTTTTTTCCAATCCCACTTTTTGCTCCCATCTTACTTTATAGTTAAATTGCAAAATATGTACTCTGCAATTCGTCCACGTCCCAAACAATTTCCCTGTTCTCTTTCACGTTTCGCGGGCTGGAAGCAGTGCATGCAGTCAGTAGGTCAGCAACACAGCAAGCCAACAACGTGTGACATTGTTTCATCGTTTTTGCTTTCCACGGCACCTTCCTTCGATCTTGTCGCAACAGATACTTAGGTACTTAGTTTTTATTGCATCTCATTGAAGAATGTTTGAGTGAGTACTCATACTTGCTGGGAGGCCTACGGAATGCTAGAATGGGTGTTGAAGAAACAGTTGCTAATGAAAGTAAGATAGCATTTGCATATACTCGTTTTTCTGAAAATTGTTTTGCTTAATTTATGATTGAAATGTTTGGAATGAGAACAATGCATATTAACAGATATGTTTTCATATTTAGCATAGTACTATTGTAAGATAAAAATCAGCATTGCCAGCATGTGGCTTTTCCTTCAGTGAGAGTAAGGACTTTTTTAAAGATAATGCCAAAAAATTATTATCGTGCAATAATCACTCATTATTTGCTAGGAATTATTCAATAACGCATTGCTATGTAATCAATCATCCGCGTAGGAAATACTCTTATTGAAATAATCTTTTTGCGGACATTATTCAAATTGATTAAATTACTTAAAATTGTCTCAGTCTACTTTTATTTAAACTTTTCAATTCTGTGACTGTTTTTCGATTTTACATTGAAATAATTAATGCCACAACAGCTTCATGCTTTCATGGATACCACTTTCGACTTATCAAAAAGAGACCTCAGGAAAGTCAGCCTGAACATTTTTTTAAAGTTTTTTAAGGAGGGCCTGGAACTGATCATTGAAAAATTGTATACAAAGAAAAGGTTGACAAAATCAAACATAAAAATTACAATTGTACGAGAGGTGAACTACATTTCTATTATATTTATGCCACCTCGAAACTTAATGTCAAAACTTTGAGAAAAATCATAAAAGTCGTTTTCTATAAGTGAAATGGGAACATAGTTTTGTCAATCAAAGTTTATATCAACACAAGCTCAGCCTTAAATAATATTTCAACGCTTTTAAAAAAATCTAGTGTTCGCCTAGTGGTCGAAATTTGACCATGAATATTATTGAGTTCAACGAGAGTTTTAAATACTACTTCAAATTAATAAACTTATAAAATATAAACTCGAAATACGATAACATGTCACTGTATTTATTATCTCACCTTTAATATAAGGTAGATAGATATTTTTATGTTTTTTAGAGTTTTATACTGAAATTCGAAACCCTATTGCAATCACGACCTGTGTCCGTCTGTCCGTCCGTCTGTATGTCACAGCACTTTTTCTCCAAAACTATAGAGGCTACAGCAATGAAACTTTGTGGAAAGGTCAGAAGTGGTGACTTCTTGAAAGTTCAAGGTCGGAAAATTTTTTTAAGGGGTTTAAGGGGGTCTCCCCATATAGGGAGGCGACCCCTAAAAAAAAAATTTTTTCTCCATTGGAAGTCGAGTAGGGTGTCATTGGAAAGGTCTGAATGAGATCTTTTCAAAACAAGTCTTCAAATTGCCTTATGAGTACCGCGGGGGGCAGGGGAAGGGGAAATGTACGAACTTTTCGCGTACCCCCCCTCCCCTCGCGATTGGACACCTTCCATCCGAAAAATCTGAAAAAATCATGAATGTAGGCCTTAATGAGTACAACAACAACAAAAAGTATTTAATTTTATTAATAGTATTTAACGAAGTTATAGCGATTTGAATTTTCCTGTATTACTATGGAGCAATGTGCCCTGTATTACTATGGAAACATATGGCTATGGAGCCATATGAGCTTTTTCACGACTAAGACACTACAGCTTTGCTAGGATTTGCATGAAAATATCAGGAATGATAGGTATCATGAAGATGAGTACATACAATTGAAACAAGTCGAAGAGGCAGGAGAGAGCCCTAGCAAAAGGGCTTTGTAACCGTTCTAGGATTCGACAAAATAGGCCATAAATCGATGATTACAGTACAGAGGAGTGGCCCCTGAAAAAAATTTCAGGAAAGGTAGCCGATATGAGAATCAAATGAAAGTTCTCTATGAGAGCTTTTCAAAACAGTTCTTAAACTGACAGTTTTTGCTTCAGTGGGGGCACAGGGGGGGGGGGAAATACATGAAAAATGTGTTTCCTCCCTCGCGAATGGACACCCGTTCTAAAAAATCTGAAAAAATTATCAAGCGAGATATTTATGGGTATAACTTTAACAAATACCTCAGAAGTCAAAATTCTTTCAACTTTGTTAATAATAGTATGATCCTCGAACATGACGTGTTTCTTGATTTTACAGGTATTCGTTGCTGGTTACTGCATTTTGTAAGTTGAGTACAAATTCCTTCTGACATGAGCATAGTTCTGCCTACCCAACTTGTTTATAAACTAACTGACACCCTAAGAATTATAATCATTTCATGTATTACATGGTAGCTTTTGTTATTTTACGTCTGATATTCGTTCCGTATAAACGTTTTGCATCGTTCTTGCTCCTAAAAAAATTAAGTGATTTTGAAATCTTCAGACGGAAATTAAGTTTTATTGGATATTATCACATTGTAGAAGCAATTGATTCCAGCAATTTGAATCGAATATCATAATTTTACTTAGATACATAAAAAAAAAGTGAAGTACTTCAAGACAACCTCGGGACTGCTGGTATGGAGAAGTCCAAAAACTTTCCACTTTAAGGGAACTCGGGGAAATATCAAAAAGTAAGCTGGTGACTACACAAAAAAACTTTTCGAGAAAAAACATAAAAGCAACTCCAATATGCCCTAAAAAGCATGAAATCAAATTTATGGATGCGGTGCCATATCAGTTTTTCCCTGTTTCTTCTGTGATGGTGCACATGTTGCAAGCTTATTTTGCTGAAATTAGGAAATCGATTTGGCACTGCTGCCATAAATTTCTGCTTCTTTTTCGTAGCACTACAACCCCTCTCGGGCCTTCGTTTCCAGCAATTGGTGCCACTAACTGTCTCGGTCTATTGACGGCCTGCTCCAACTTCGAAATCCGTACAGCGGTGTACTGAATTCGTCGACCGAGTCAGACCAGCATTTCCTCGGTTTCCCCAACTGGTCTTCGCCCTTCAGTTCTCCCAACGAATACCTTTTTGGGTATCAGTTGTTCGTCCATACGATTCATGTGTCCATCTCACTGCAGCTTTCGCAGTCTAACAATCATTGAGAGCTCCAGCTTGTCAAAAACTCCATACAGCTCATGGTTGTATCGAATCCACCATTGGTCCTCGTCTTGCTTCGCTCCTATTATTTGCCTCAGAAACCGTCGCTCAAAGGCGTTCAATATACAAGGTGTGTCCCATAGAAAACGGAACTTTTTCAAAATAAAGACAAAAACTCAATATTCCGGCAAATCTCATTTATTTTATTCAGAATAGTCTCCCTCTGCATCAATACAACGTTTTGCACGATTAATTAACATATTAAATGAGTTTTTGAGATCATTTTAATCCATCGACTTTAGTATGTCGGTCGTCGCTCTTTGGATGGCCTCTACGTCGGTATAACGTTTTCCTTTCATAGGCAAATGCATTTTGGAGAACAAGTAGAAGTTACACGTAGCCAAATCTGGCAATTACGGTGAATGGTTGATGGTTAAAATGGAATTTTTGATCAAAAAATCCGTGATCAAGTTCGATGGATGAGACGGGGCATTATCACGCAACAAACATCAGCTTCCATAGTATTGTGGCCGCACACGACGAATACGGCTAAGCAAACGCTTCATAACACCAAGATAAAACACAGCGGTAATCGTTTGACTAGGTGGAATGAATTCACGATGAATAATACCCTCCGGATCGTAGAAACAAATCGACATTGTCTTCACTTTTCACTTTTTTTTGGATTGGGCTCGGTTGGGTGCTTCCATTCAGCCCTTTGACGGTTGGTTTTGGGATCATATTAAAAACACCATGTCTCGTCACCAGTCACAATCGAAGTTTGGGTCCTTTTGACTCTTTAATCAAATCCCTTCAATGTTGAACTTAATATTTGCTCTTTGTTCGAAGTCCATTTCCGACCGATGCCCCAAACACACTGCCACTTTGAGTGCGATATTTTGGTTTCCATTGAACCAAATGTCATACAATTTTGACAGGATATCAGTTAATAATGGACTTTTCCATTGCTAACATCCACCAATAGGTGGCGCCAATATAAATCGATGTTTTGAGAAAGTTCCGTTTTCCATGGGAACACTGTGTATTTGCGGATGCTTGGGTTAGAGTTCATATTTCGTACCCATAGCACAACGCAGATCTTATCACAGAATTGTATCTCTAGAGCTTTGTTTTTCTGTACATGGTTTTCAAGATCGTCAAAAATGAATAAAATACAAAAACAAACAGGTATCCAACAAGCAAAAAAAAACAAAAACTTAATATCACTCTACCTGGCATAATTTATTACTTCACGTAATTTACTACCTGACCTAATTACCCGTCCGCTAATTACCCATCCACTAACTACCCATCCGCTAATCACCCATCCGCTAATTACCCCTCCGCTTAACCCATTCTACGACTACATAAAGTCATTCCCTTTAACACATCCTTTAGACACTGAAGATGACTTGAAGTAGTCGAAACGTGTCTGCTCAAACAACAAAGCAAGGCCCGACGGCTTTTGAAGAAGAAAAAAACTGAATAAAATGTTTTATTTGCGAGCCATATTATTTGGCATGTTTCGTCTCTTTTTTCACGTTTCTCGCAATTTTGGCGCCTAAATACATGATTCCGCCTACATTTTCGATGCAGCATTTGCTTAGTGTGATACTTTGTGTAACTGAGATATTTTTTCTCGACTACGTCATGAGCTTTGTTTTATTCTCATTAATTTGTAGCCCTACTAGTTTGGCTTCGCTGTTGAGTTTGAGGAAATGTTCTTGGGTGGTTGTTATTGACCATGACATAATGTTGATGTCGTCTGCATAGGCTACTATTTGTCTCGACTTGTATAGTAATTTACCTCGTGTATCGACAGATAGCTTCCTTATGATGTAGTCCAGAGCCAAATTGGATAGCAATGGGGCCAGCCCATCTCTTTGCTTTACTCCGATATTTGGGTCAAAGGCATCGGTGAATTGGTTATTGATGTGGACTTGAGAGGTTGTCGCCTTCATTGACGGACTAATTTGGCTGGGATGAAATAGTACAATACGGTCATATATTTGCTTAAAGACAACGAAAATTTGTTGTACATCCATTTTGAGCTCCCAGCATTTTTCAAGTACCTGCTTGACTGTTCACAATTAGTATATTGTCGATCTACTTGCCTTGATACTTCCCAATAACACTGTTGGCGTATAATGCGATTTTGTTTTCTAAGATATTTGAATATATTTTAAATGCCGTACAAAGTAGGGATATGTCTCTATATTTTCACACTGTAGCTTGTCACCGTTTTTGTGGAAAGGGAATATAATTGATTGGCTGCACTCTTTTGTCATATGTTCTGGTTGCTTAATGTGCCGGATGACTTTGTGATTAGCTTTATGAAAATGACTTCCACCATATTTGATGAGCTTCACTAGAATCTCATCGATGCCTGGTGCCTTAATATTCTTTCGGATCTTGATGGTGGAGCATATTTCATCCAGAGTTAGTAGGGCCAACGGAAGCTCTCCGGAAACATTTATAGCCTCTAATGTTCTGGAGCTGTCGGCAGGCTTAAGGAGGTTCTTGTAATACGATGCCCATCTCTCCTTGATCTTGGTTTCATTAGCGATCATATTACTGATGTCATCACGACAGAGCGTAGTTTTGGGCTGATAAGTACGTTTCAGGCTTTTCACTACTTTGTGTGCTTGTCAATCGATGCTTTTAAATTGGTGGTCATGGTATTTTCTTTATTCGCTACTTTTCTGAGCTTATCATAATGTTCTCTTTTCTCTCTGGTTTTCCTAGCTTGTTTTTCCTTGTATGCCTGATTCTTTTAAGGGTTTTGTAAAATTATTTTACAAAACCCTACTAAAATTGCTCCCGTCTGTCCATCCGTCCGTATGTCACAGCAATTTTTTTCGCCAACCGTATAAGCTACAAACATAAAATTTTCTATATAGGTGTAAAGTGATGCCCTCTTTAAAATTTCTCAACAAAAATTTTTTTACATGGTGCTTAAGGGGGGTCTTCCCAAATAGGGGAGTAGCCCGTCAAAGGTAGCCAATATGCGTATTAGATAAAAGACCTAAATGATAACTTTTCAAAACAGGACTGAAACTGGTATTTTTTGCTTCAGGGGGCGCACAGGAAATGGAAATACACAAAACATGTATGTCCTCCCCCTTGCGATTGGACACCAGCGATCCGAAAAATTTGAAAAAAATATAATGTCGATAGGACTTCATAAGTATAACAACAACAAATACCTTAGAAGTCAAAATTCGCTCAACTTGGATAATAATAGTATGAACATCGAATTTTACATTTTTGCCAATAAAATCCCTTAAATGCAATGAAGACCGATATTTAAGAAGTTTTACGTAAGATCCTAGTACTCTGCAAGTTTCATGTTATAGCCATTTGAAGTTTCAACAAATACAACAACAATAACTCGTGATTTTGGTACTCTATGGAGTTTTCATTGAATCAGACACTGCAGTTTTGATTTGATCTTCTTGAAATTTTTAAATGAGATCAATAATAAATATTTTTGGGGTTCATGATTTGAGTGATTTTTCTTAGTTTGCAACAAAGTGATGATTGTTGAAAGTACAGAAGCAAGGGATTTTCTTATAAACGTGCACATCTCTTTGGCATGTTCCTGGCCTTATTCGTTATTGGTGACTGCATTTCGCACTTTGTGTACAAAATCCTTCTGACATGACCGCAGGTCTGTTTACTCAACTTGTTGTCTGATGTGACATATTTTGGTACTCGTCATCGAACCAATCATTTCTCTTGCGGCGGGATTGATGTACGACTATCAGTTCTGCCACGATCTTAGCGGCTGCTTTCACTTCCATCCAGAGCTCGTTCATTTTCAGCGACGCGTCTGATAGGATGGGAGCTAGATAGTTTTTGAGAGTCTCCGTGAAATTTTCGGTCAAAGACGCCGTTTGGAGCCTTTCAATGGCAAATTTTTATAGCGCGCTGGTCTTTGATGAATACGCCTTTGACATACGACATCGATAGATTAATTTGATCAACAAATAATCTGAGTTACAGTTAGCTCCACGGTATATACGGACGTCAAGTATACTCAAGGCCCAACGTTATTGGATCAGAACATGGTCGATCTGGTTTTGTGTGTTGCCATCTCCCTTCATGGACAACCATCTCCCTTGCAGATAAAAAGAGCGGCGCTCTCCAGCAAGGAGGCCGACAGGTATCACGCCTGCAATGGCTTTCACCGCCGAATCAGAAACTATCGGATACGAAGATGTAATCCTCAGCGCTTCTCTTCTCTGTACCTGTGCCAGGCGTTTTCGGTAAACCTCCTTACTGAGAGCGTCGCCTCATACCTTTGCTCCGTACAGTAGCATTAACCCTACAAAACTCACCAAGAGGCGTCCTTTTGATGGGCTGGATCCCCCTACGTTGGCCGACTCAGAGCCGATACTCTTGAAGCAGCCTTCTCGGCCATTGCTCTGATTTGCTCAGAGAAACTCATCTTCGAGTCGATCAGTAGCCCCAGGTACTTCACCAGTGGCTTTGATTCGATTTGCATATCTCCAATACTGATCATCCTTACTCTAGGGATTCTTTTTTTTGTCAAAATGACCACTTCGGTTTTCTCCAGTGCTAAACTGAGCTCGCGAGCAGTCATCCAGTCTCTCACTCGGCGCATTAGCATAGCTAGCCTAAGTTGCGCCTGTTCAATGGTGTGTCCAGCGACCAGAACCCCAACATCATCCGCATAGCCGACCGAGTGCGACTCATCCGGCATCTCTAGTCTCTGTAGCTCGTCGTAAGACACGTTCCACAAGCCCGGACCAGGGATAGATCCCAGGGCAACACCCCAATTAATTGCCTTAAAATCAATAAAGTGCGATTTGATCTCCCTATTCACAATAAAAGCCACTCAGACTTCTCATTTTCCAGGCATCCCGTTTTTGGATATTGTGTGTGGTCTCATGTCTTGAATATCATTTCCAGTCCAATTCGTTTCCTAAATTGCCAGAATTTTTAATTTATATTAGCTGACCTATTGTAAAAGTTCCTTAACAGCGCCAAGATATTGGAGAGATCTGCCATTCCGGGATCCAATGTCGTAGTTCTTTTTTCATTTTCAAGGTCATTGCCGTGGATCTAATTCATTGCAAGGCCCTCTGCAAGTTTTGAAACATTGTACGATTTTCCAGGGAAGGACCCTTAGTCCATTGCCCAACCTCCGTTTCGGTGGCATGGTTATTACCTCGATTCGATTATCAGGTCCAAAAGGTTTACCTTCACTCTCGTATGTCCCCGCAAAGGAGATGTGAGTCGGATTTAGTAGCAGAACTGTAGATGTATTTACAGTAATTAGCATTCTTCGGCAAATCCATTTACTACCAGTAGAAAATAACTGACACTGAAAAAGAGAGAAACTTATTCCTAAAGTATATATATATATATGCAAATAAAGAAAAACGTTTTGATGGAAACAATGCAAGCTAAATATATTTTGGAAGTGCTTAACACGAAAAAATACACACAGTACACACAGTATTTTATTCAGCTTTGACGATTTTGAAGACCAGCTGCATACATAGGAAAACAAAGCTACGAGTATACAAATCTGTGATTAGACCTGCGCTATGCTATGTTTGTAAAACATGGACCCTAACCCAAGCATCCGCAAACATATCAAACGCCTTTGATTGACGGATCCTGAGACAAATCATTCAAGTAAAGCTAGATGGCAACCAATCGTGAATTTGTTACAACCATGAGCTGAATGAAGTTTGTGACAAGCCGGATGTCTCAACGATTATCAGACTGCGTAAACTGCAATGAGCTGGCCATATGAATCGTACGGGTGAACAAACAATATCCAAAAAGGCATTCGTTGGCAGAACTGAGGGTGGACACCAGTGGGGAAACCGAGGAAGTTCTGGTCTGACTCAGTCGACGAAGACAGTTCGTCAGATTCTGAAATTCGAGGATGCAGTTAATAGACCGAGACAGTTAGGGGCGCTATTTGCAGGAAGCGGAAGCCTGAAAGGGACTGTAGTGCTACGAAGAAGAAGAAGTAGAAGAAGAAAAACTTTAATTACCTCTACAACAATTACACCCTCGTTTTAAAAGGGAAACCATTATTATACCATTATATAACCATTTTGTTACAATATCGTTAACAACCATTGACGAATGAAATCTTAAAGATACTTTCAATTATTTATGTTATCTGGAAATTACAAGATCCCGTTAAAAGTATAAGGTCTGGTTTGATGTAATGCTCGAATGGTGGAAAAACCGGGTATTGTTTTTTTTTTACTTGGAGAGCTTTCAAACCGCTATGACCTCCGTAAAGTGATTTAACTTTATGGAAACTTCCAGACTATTAGGACCTTTCCTTCAGCTAATTCAATTTTAATTTAAAGGTGTCTGAGTTGGTTGGAAGCACAAATCACTGAATAGCTACGTATTATTGTAGTTGTAACATCGAAAATTTAATCCACAATTACTTCGTTAAATACCATCCGGTTTTCCCGAAATTTTTGTAGTTTAGTTAGCGCTACAAGTGGCCATATATGCTTAACATATCATTGGATTTAAGGGTACCCTTACGATCTTATACAAGAAAATCTAAAATTGATAAATCATACTTTTATTAACAAAGTTTAACGAATTTCAATTTCTCAGTTATTTGTCGTTGTTATACTCAGACGCACAACTTTTTCCTTTCCCTCCGCTTCTCCAACTACCCTGTCAACGATATTGCAATTTTAAAAACAGATATTAAAAGATCTCATTAAGAATTTTACCTACTCGACTATCTATGGTGAAAAAAATTTTGTGGGTTCACATCCTCACATGGGGAGGGCTTTCATTAACAAGAAATTTCTGAGCTGCACATAAAGATTGATCACTGTAACTTCTACAGTTCCTAAGAAAACTTGCTGTGACACACTGACGTACGGACAGCGGGCAGGTATCGTTATTAATAGGGCAATGTAAAAAAAAATTTTCAAAACTCGTAAAATGGAACCAGTACGGTAAGAAGTTCGAAGAATAGGTGTCTAAAGCTCCTGTATCTGCTATTCTTTCTTCGAAGCTCTTCGATTAGAGGAAGCATCAATACTGTAGAATTAATATTGCTCTGGAAGTCACTTAAAGTAAAGCATTCTTTTCATTCAAAAAAGTTTGGTTTTTAATGCATACCTCCCAATACTATTACATTTGCCAAATGTTGCTATTAGGAATTATTGCATATTATTCAATGAAATGTTGGATTGTTCACATTTCCCGAATCAGTGAAAAAAGGTCAAGGTATTACCGATTTTGAAGAAAAGATAGGAATCTTTCTGCCCTAAAAGCTATCGCCCAATCAGCTTTTTACCAAGCATCATCAAAATGCCAAAGTCAAATAAAAAGCGTTTTATTCAAGACTAATTGTTATACCCTTCAAAAGAATATGGAGCAAATTCTAAACAATAAACGAAAAATGAATGATCCAAAAGGCTCTCTAAATTCAGATTTGGTAAAAAAAAATAGCAAATCTTAATTAAAATTATTACATATTTTCTGATGCAATTGGAAATAGGAGGACACCATTTAATAATTATTAATTAATGCAACATAACAGTGAACTTTTATCCTATACCTTATCCCTTTACGGCGCTGAGTAGCAGATCTGCATCATACTCTTCAAACTAGCAAAGTCGTTCAAAGCAACAAATAAAATACCTTTCAATGCAGCAATGCATATCTGCAGCGAAGCATTCTATTGAATTAGGTCCCCACGTTTGTGCTAGACGGTGTTATTTGTAATTTTTGGCCACTTGAAGTGACGGATCCCTTAAAACTGGTTTGTGTTGTTCGCGCATAATTTTCGTTGTTTTTTTTGAGTGGTTATATTGGAAATATTGACGTGAAATTACTGCACAGTAAAAGTTAGTTATTGGTTTTTGCTAAGAACATGCAATTCAAATGTTTAAATTGTTTTTAGAGAGATACTCTCAAGTTTTGTTTTGATGCAGTAATGCAACACTGCGCTACTGTTATATTTTATTTCTTTTTTCGTGAGAGGAATATTTTCTCTTTTCAGGCTCAATATGAGTTTGAGGTTTCCATGTTCAGGCTCTAGGCCTTTGTCAACTGTCGAATTAGAAACTATTCTATGCCAATTGCAAGATAGTGAGGATGGCTTAGACTTTTCAGACGACGACGATGTAGCCGATCCACCGTACATGTTGGAAAATCGAAATTTACGCCAAGACTTGGATGAGGAACCAGAAATACACTTCTTAGAAGATCAGGAAGATGACATCTTGCTACCAAGCTCTGAGACCAGTACAAGCACTACAGTTCAATCATGTGAGATACCGCCTGCTGTTTCAGTACCCAAAAACTTAGAACTAAATGAAGACCAGATGAGGTTTTGGGGATCTTCCAAGCTATCAAATGAAATACTGGAAATACAGACGCCTTATCAGGTATTTTCTTACTTATTTACTGACGACATTGTGGATCTCATAAGAGACGAGATAAACCTGCACAGCGTGCAAAAAGATACCAGTAAACCTATAAATGTTACAAGCCAGGAAATAAGATAGTTTATTGGAATTATTTACTGCATGTCCATAGTTGCCCTGCCCAATGTTCGAATGTACTGGTCACAGAAATATGACTATGCCAACATACGTAAGATAATGACACTAAAACGGTTCAAGTTTCTGAGGCAAGTACTACACTTCAATGATAACTCTAAAATGTTACCGTATAGTCAGCCAAATTCTGATCGACTTTATAAAATCAGGCCAATAATTGAAAAGCTGAATCATAACTTTAGAAAAGTGCCTCTAGAGCAACATTTGTCTGTTGATGAACAAATGTGTTCAACCAAAGCACGAAGTGCTCTAAAACAATATTTGCCAGACAAACCCCACAAGTGGGGCTTCAAACTGTTCGTTATTTGTGGTGCAAGTGGATATGGCTACAAATTTGAAGTTTACAGTGGCCAAGAGAATATATGCGCAGATGACGAGCCTCAATTAGGTGCCTCATCTAATGTAGTGATCAGACTTGCCAGAGGGATTCCTGCCAACCAAAACTAAAGACTGTTTTTTGATAACTATTATACATCGCTACCCTTGATTGAATTCTTGTCACACCGTGGTATGTTAGCTTTGGGCACTGTTCGGAGAAACCGGATCCCGAACTGTAAGCTCCCAGAAGAAAAACAGCAGAAAAAACAGCTTAGAGGCACATCAATTGAACAGGTTGCAAGCTATAATGGCATTGACATATCGGTGGTGGCCTGGAGAGATAATAAAATTGTGAATCTAGCATCCAACTTTGCTGGCAAAAATCCCACATCTATCGTAAGTAAATTCGACAGGTCGCAAAAGAAACAAATCAATGTTTAACGACCCTTTATTGTGGCAGAATATAATCGGCACATGGGAGGTGTAGACCTCATGGACTCCGTAATGGGTCATTATAAAATTTGACTTCGGAGCAAATGTTAGTTTATAAGGCTCTTTTAACATTTCCTGGACATGACCATGACTAATTCTTGTCGGAAAAATAATGTCAAGGTGTTAAATTCTGCTGATTTCCGACTAGAATTTGCTGAAACTTTTGCCAAATATAAAAGTACGAACTGGCTGAAGCGTACTAGCGATGTAGAAGCCATCATCCGGGACAAAAAGAAAAAAGGGCCTTGTCAGCACATCCCGCCAAAAGATATCAGATTGGATTAGTTAGGGCACTGGCCTGTTTGGACCGACAAATGGCTTCGGTGTAAATATCCAGGATGTACTGGAACAGCCCAAACGGAATCTGAAAAGTGTGGCGTAGCCTTATGTTTTAATAAAACAATGAATGTTTTCGTTCTTTCCACAGTTCGTGAATATTAATATGTTTTTACACCATGATGCACATCTGCATCTCATTGTTTTTTTTCAAAAATAAATACCTTATCTTACATATGATTTTTTACACTATTTTTACCGTTGTTATATAGCTCATCTTAACATATTTTCAATTAAAAAAACAAAAACACGTTCTTGCGCCGTAAAGGGTTATATGTTATAACCTAATTCTAATAAAATTCAATCAAAGACTTCATCTTATACTAATACAACGCTAACAAAATATTCATAACCTAAGCATTAAATCATGTCCCTAAAGCGAATGTAATAAACATAACATATATCAAATATTGAAACGTATCCCTGATTTTTAACATAACAAACAACATGAAATGTAGCAATAATGAGCTGAAGCTCAAAAAACTAAGTAAACACAAAACTAGAAAATGAACACGAATAATTTAGACATTGTCACTCAGCCACCAATACCTAGATTGCTCCGTTTCAGCTGGACGAGCTCAACGAATCAAACAAATGAGTATCTCCATTGGATTGTTGGTATCGTGAACTCAATTTCGGACGATATTTTATCTTCTAATCGGTGGCCCGTCTATATATATGGTATATAATTGGAATGCCAAAGGAATCAAAAAGATATCGGTTCATGTCGAAATACACGAATGCTTCTGGAGGAATGAAGCCAGCAGCGAGGCAAGTCGCAATATACTCGTCTGTAGGGTAGAATGACTGTGAAATCCAGGGGTTCTCGCTCACTGTTACAGGTCTTGCGGTATAATTCCGAAAAAGTCCCAATATGGAGATATAATTCTTCTATTCAATATATTGTGTTTCCAATTCATCTCAGGATTCTGCTCAAACTAGTGAATGCACGAAGAAATTCCCTTCCTCTCTTTAATCTTTCCATAGTACTAACACGTGTCGAAATTGCTCTAACTAGTGTCTAGTAATAGATAACTTTGACCTTTTGATCTATGAATATGAAATGAAAGGGTTGCCGAAGGGTCATTACTTGTTTCTGTGCTTTATTTCATAGTACAGATACTGATGAAGATGAACACCGAGGTATCTCATACAGGATTTATGTGGAACCCGTTCTGAACTACCCTCACCAGCCATAATATGGGAATCCTTCAAATTACGTTTCAGGTCTTGACAGGCCCCCTGCAGCGTTGTCCAAAATAAACATTTTTTGAAGATTGAGATGAACTATTGCAGCACTTTGGTCCGCCGTATAGACGATCAGATCATCAGCAAACGCTGCCAAAGACCGTATTGACGAGACTTTAAAATCAAAGCTGTTTGATACCTTGCGAATGAATACTGAGGAGAGAAGAGGCGCAGTAGCTGTTTCCTGCTGTAGATCATTCAAGACCTTAAAGTCACGCATTCTCATCAGATTTCCATCAGTTACAACAAATGATTTCCCGTATAACATATTATACTCATATAACATATTATTCCCGTATAACATATTATACGAGGTGTGTTCAAAAAATATCACGAATTTTGTTTTTTTCAAAAATTATTTATTTATTCATGAATATCTATTTTGTCCCCTTCAAAGTAATCCCCATGAGATATTATACACTTGTGCCAACGGTTTTTCCAATCTTCGAAGCACTTCAAAAAATCATTTTTTTTAATCTTGTTCAGCTCCTCCTTCGATGCCGTCTTTATCTCGTCAAGCGTAGCGTAACGTCGTCCTTTCATGGGCCTCTTCAGTTTAGGAAACAAGAAAAAGTCACAGGGGGCCAGATCTGGGGAATACGGTGGCTGCGGCATCATTAGTGTGTTGTTTTTGGAGAAAAAGTCGCGCACAAGCAACGATATTGAGCAGGGGCGTTATCGTGGTGCAAAAGCCAATTTTTGTTCTCCCACAAATCCGGGCGGTTCTGGCGGATTGCTTCGCGCAAATTGCGCATAACTTGCAGGTAATATTCCTTATTGAGCGTACTTCCCTGTGGCAAGAACTCATGATGCACCACGCCCCTGCAATCGAAGAAAACTGTCAGCAAAACTTTCACATTCGACCGAATTTGGCGCGCTTTTTTCGGTCTTGGTTCATGCGGCAGCTTCCATTGAGATGATTGAGCTTTGGTTTCCACGTCATAACCATAAACCTACAATTTGTCACCAGTTATGACCCTCTGGAGCAAATTTGGTTCGTCGCGGACAGAGTTTAACATCTCATTAGCAATGTTCATGCGTTGCTGTTTTTGGTCGCAATTGAGCAATTTTGGTACGAATTTCGCGGCGACCCGTCTCATGCCCAAATCGTTGATAAAAATCGAATGGCACGAGTCAATCGATATGTTTAGGTCCTCAGCAACTTCTCTAACGGTGATTGGACGATTGGCCAATACCATTTTCTCCACTTCATTAATTTTTTCGTCTGTTGTTGAAGTGCTCGGGCGTCCGGCACGCTCTTCGTCGTTCACATCTTCTCGGCCTTCTAAAAACATTTTGTACCACCGATAAACGTTGCTTCGGTCCAAGGTAGCTTTTCCGTATGCCGCAGTCAACATTCGGAATGCATCCACGCACTTAATTTCGTTTTTCACACAAAATTTGATACACGTTCTTTGATCCATTTTTTTGAATAAGTAAAAATCGAAGACGATTGAAAACACGTGCAAGTAAAGCAGCTATCACCAATCAAGTGAACATTCAAAATGGCCGAGCTTGTCGGCATAAGTGACAGACATGAGTACCACATAACGCCACAAAAAAATCGAAATTCGAATATACGTAACCCGCGAAAATTCAAAATTCGTGATACTTTTTGAACACACCTCGTACATCATGACGACAAGGCCTCTGGGGAACCTGTTCTGAAGGTGTTCAAAAATTATTCATCCAACCACACCGTATCGAAGGCTTTCTCTATATCAATGAAATACACTACAACACATTCTCCGTTATTTAGTTTCCAACAGATGTCTGAGGTAACTTTCGTTATCGCACGAAAACCAAATTGGCAATTCGGCATCAAATCATATTTCTCAATGTGGGCGTTTAATGCTTTGTTTAGTATCCCTTCAAGCACATTGCTGATATAAGGCAGCAAACTGATTGGACGATAGCCTTAAGGCCATGAATATTCTTTTCCTATCTTCAAGATCGAATCCCTTTCCTTCAATGACTCTCTTTTATCAAGATACATTGATTAAATTTTAAATATTATGTGTCACAAGGTTCTGGTTAGACTAGTTTTGACATAAGTTGTCCGGTTTGTTAAATTCAGAGTGCTAGTAAAATGAAAATCTTGCGAGTATTTGACAGAAAATGCCTTCATGCATGTACTGGTCAGTACAAAAAGCCTAATATGGATTGGAAACACCCTATATCGAATCAAAGAATCTATCAAATTGCCAAGTTGATGAGAGCTAATACATTCATGTTGAAGCTGGTTTGAAATTCTATCGCCTGTAACTGTAAGTTAAATTTCCTGGATTTCGCAGACGTTTCACCATGCTCACAGATACATTAAGACTTGTCTCACCACTAGCTTCAACCTTCCAGAAGCATTCATGTATTTGGACATACATCGGTATATTTTTTGATTCTGATAGTACCCCGATCATGTATCATATATAGGCGGGTCATCAGTAAGAAGGTAGAATATCCTCCAAATTTGAGTTTCTGCGATTAATGGTTTCAATGAATACTTATTTACGATGTGTGTTGAGGCTGGTCAAACTGATATAGAGCAATTCAGGTTTTGGTGGCATGACTAAATTATTCGCGGTCGTTTGTAGTTTTTCTTTTTGTTTCATTTCATTATTGCCACGTTAAATTTTGTTTGTGCTTTGATAAGTTTAAAATATAAGTTAAAACTCTTATAAGATTGTTCTTTTAAAACTAGTTGAAGTTGCTTTTTTAAAACATTGATTAGAATTAGGATTAAATTGTGACACAGAAGTTGTCGGCTCAAGTAAACTCTTTAGTCGTGTTGTTAGTTATAAAGGGTGGTCCAACCAAACCGCATGATGTTAATTGTAAATAGAATAAAGATTTTTCAGAGAATTATTCTAATATTTTTTATCCTAATAGAAATTTCTATGACAATTATGTGCAAAATAAAATATCGCTCAAATGCTCGCCACGGCTAAGGTGGCATACTCCTAGTCGATGCTTCATATTTTCAATGACTCTGAGACATAATTTAGGTTCAATTTCATTAACGTGCTAAATTATCTCATCCTTTAGCTCTTGAATCATTCTTGGCTTATTGACGTACACTTTTTCTTTTAAATATCCCCAGAGAAAGAAGTCCAACGTGAGATAACACGGCCATTAAATTTCTCACGCAAAAGAGCCATTATTTCGTTGGCTGTGGGGCAAATGGCACCATCCTGTTGGAACCACATATCGTCTAGGTCCATAACCTCAATTTCTGGCCACAAGAAGTCCGTTATCATTTCCCAATAGCGAATACCATTCATGGTAACTGCTTGGCAGTCCTTATTTTGAAGGAGTACAGCCGGTGACTCCGCCAGCCCAGAAACCGCACCAAACAGTCACTCTTTGTTAATACATCGACTTTTCAACAATCACTCGTGGATTATCATTTGCTCAAACGAGGCAATTCTGCTTGCTAACGAATCCACTGAGCCGAAAGGGCGCCTCGTCGCTGAAGATGATTTTCTTTGTAAAGTCACCATTCCCTTGTGTCTGTTCAACCATTTATTCGGCGTATTGCCTACTCTTGAAATGGTCTTGAGTTAATTCAACTTTGTAGGCGTGTAAACTCAAATCTTTATTCAAAATTCGTATCAGTGATGTTCGTGAGATGTTCAATTATTGGGCACGATGACGGAACAAGGTTGACGGTTCTTCAGCTACATTATCACGAACAACAGCAATGTTTTCCCGAGAACGAACTGGACGAGCATGCATAGGTGATTTTACATTTCTTATAGACTCGGTTTGCTGAAGTGTGCGCACAATTCTCCCGATTGTGAACACATTTGGTGGATTATGCTGACCAAAAAAAAACGAAGTGCACAAAACGCATTTTGATTTGCACGCCCATTTTCGTAAAAGACTTGAACAACCTTAACGTACTGCTCAATTGTGTACTTCTCCATGGTTGAATTTGTCAAGCAGTGAAAGAAAGAAATGTCAAATTAAGTTGGGCTGAAACCTTGACGTTAAGGTGTGACTCACAATTAACATCTTGCATTATGGTTGGACCACCCTCTATATAATTTTCAATAGAAGTGGCTGGATTTTTTGTCCTTTCTTCCAATTAATTGATAAAATTTAGTAATATTCATTTGATAACGTTTGATATTCTTTGATTAATTAATTAATTTTTTTATTTTAATTAAATTTTATTTAAAGTCAGAGTACCAAGTAGGCCATTAAGTTTTTGAACACGTTAATATTTTAAAACTAACTATACGTTATTTAAAAATGTATAACGATTGAATCAATAAAGCGCATTTGAATATGAATCGGATATCTTCGAAATCTAAGTAGCGAACCCTGCAAAATTCCCTATTCTGAAATAACTTCAATGTACGGAATCACATGGGTCACATCAGCTAGATTTGTTCCTCCCTCAAAAACCGCACCCAGATTGGCATTATACGAGGCGTGTTCAAAAAGTATCACGAATTTTGAATTTTAGCGGGTTACGTATATTCGAATTTCGATTTTTTTGTGGCGTTATGTTGGTACTCATGTCTGTCACTTATGCCGATAAGCTCGGCTATTTTAAATGTTCACTTGATTGGTGATAGCTGCTTTACTTGCACGTGTTTTCAATCGTCTTCGATTTTTACTTATTCAAAAAAATGGATCAAAGAACGTGTATCAAATTTTGTGTGAAAAACGAAATTAAGTGCGCGGATGCATTCCGAATGTTGACTGTGGCATACGGAGAAGCTACTTTGGACCGAAGCAACGTTTATCGGTGGTACAAAATGTTTTTAGAAGGCCGAGAAGATGTGAACGACGAAGAGCGTGCCGGACGCTCGAGCACTTCAACAACAGACGAAAAAATTAATGAAGTGGAGTAAATGGTATTGGCCAATCGTCGAATCACCATTAGAGAAGTTGCTGAGGACCTAAACATATCGATTGGCCCGTGCCATTCGATTTTTATCAACGATTTGGGCATGAGACGGGTCGCCGCGAAATTCGTACCAAATTTGCTCAATTGCGACCAAAAACAGCAACGCATGAACATTGCTAATGAGATGTTAAACTCTGTCCGTGACGAACCAAATTTGCTCCAGAGGGTCATAACTGGTGACGAATCGTGAGTTTATGGTTGTGACGTGGAAACCAAAGCTCAATCATCTCAATGGAAGCTGCCGCATGAACCAAGACCGAAAAAAGCGCGCCAAGTTCGGTCGAATGTGAAAGTTTTGCTGACAGTTTTCTTCGATTGCAGGGGCGTGGTGCATCATGAGTTCTTGCTACAGGGAAGAACGGTCAATAAGGAATATTACCTGCAAGTTATGCGCAATTTGCGCGAAGCAATCCGCCAGAAACGCCCGGATTTGTGGGAGAACAAAAATTGGCTTTTGCACCACGATAACGCCCCTGTTCACACATCGTTGCTTGTGCTCGACTTTTTGGCCAAAAACAACACACTAATGATGCCGCAGCCACCGTATTCCCCAGATCTGGCCCCCTGTGACTTTTTCTTGTTTCCTAAACTGAAGAGGCCCATGAAAGGACGACGTTACCATACGCTTGACGAGATAAAGACGGCATCGAAGGAAGAGCTGAACAAGATTAAAAAAATGATTTTTTGAAGTGCTTCGAAGATTGGAAAAACCGTTGGCACAAGTGTATAATATCTCATGGGGATTACTTTGAAGGGGACAAAATAGATATTCATGAATAAATAAATAATTTTTGAAAAAAAACAAAATTCTTGATATTTTTTGAATACACCTCGTACAGTTCAAAGGGATAATGAGCAGATTTTAGAAATCGTGCAAAATTTTCGGGGAAAATTAGATATTAATTTAAATGTCTGTCTTTTTTGGAAATAATTGAATACATGAATGCACTGCTCCTGGCGGAAAGTGAAGACAAGCAAACAGCAATAATGCCATTTTATTTAAATATCACTTGTTTTTGCGGCTTAGGAATATATTATTTTTGTATACGGTTTATCACAGCATACAAATGAAAACTCATTGCTAAGGGGCGAAAACAGCAGACTCTAAATTATCCAAATGCCTGCTCTGGTTGCCTTAAAATAGTTACTTTAAATACATTCTAAAATGGGAAACTTGGATTTGATTACTTTGGACAAACCATTTTTGTTCACGTGTCAACTTACTTAAAGCAAATGAAGTGCAAAAACACTCCCTCAGTTCGAAAATCAAAACAAAATTGATTGGTACGAGTAATTGGTCAATTTTCTCCCAAAATAGACATTTCAATAAAAATATAATCGAAGGTCATTAATGTTAAGTAGTTCAACATAAACAAATTAAGATATTTATCTACGAAATTAGATTCGCTAAAATTACTGTACTTTAGCATGTGTTTTCAATTGGAGCTGGCAAATTAATTTCTACAATCACCGTAGATAATTGAAAATGCTTTAGCTCATACTCGTTCCGTGACACACTAGCTCACCCATCTACAGCCCACTCGGTTGGACTTCTGCCATGTACCCGTAACATTTGCTTTTCTTAACATAAGCTGGGAAATTGCAGGCTATTGCCAATAAATCTAATAAAGCTATTTACCGCACGTTCGTGAGCAATTTCGCTGACACCACGACTAACTCTCCACTTGTGGTTGGTTTTCCCGCTATCAAGTCTTCTCTTCACTCTCTTTTGCGGGCGAACTTTACTTTTTTCTATTTCTAATAATTTCGATCACGACTTTGCCAACGGTAATGGTTTCGATCTCGATTCAAAGATTGGCTAAGCTGGCTGACTTGGAGGAATTGTTTCTATTGTTGTTGGTGTTGTTACTGATCGACCACTGATTTAATGTCGTTTGTTCCAATTTCAATGAGTTCTTGTAATACCAACAACAGTTGACATTGTGGGTGAAGGTGTTTAGAGTTGGTAATTGATAGTTGTCCCACGATTGTTATGGTCTCTGGCATCCGTGGAGTGGATGCACTGGTAGCACACAGTTAAGGCTGCTGGTACCGCTGGGAAAATGAAGGTAATTGAAGTATTTGGGTTGAATTGATCCATTGTGAAAGTGGTCGATTGTGGCGAATTGTTTCCATCGCACTTTGTTTTTGCGTCATTTCTTTTTTCCTTCGATTTTCTATTTTGACTTGCTGATTGTAGAGCATATTGTCGCTCCAGTTCTTGGGCAAACAAGTGTTCTTTTCGTTTTCCTTACAAGTGCCTACTTCTTGTCGAATTGATAGAATGAGTTCAACAGAAGTCGAGTCAAGTGTAGGTTGGATTTCAGAAAGGTACTCATCTAAAATTGCATATTGTAACTGATCTTTCGAAGAAAGGGAAAATACAGAAAAAAAGTGAAATTTTTTCCTGACTATTTATAGGCTGGGCATAATTTTTAGTACGTCAAAGGGCAAAGTTAACAACTTAACCTGAAATTTGATAAAAGGGAAAGAGCTTTACAGTCTCATAGAAATATGATCCAGCCTCTAGTCACGAAACAAGTTGGGTAAACAGACCTACGCTCATGTCAGAAGGGTTTTGTATTCAATTTACAAAATGCAGTCACCAGATCGAATCAAATCAAGAAACATGTCAAAGACGATTTTATTGGAGAAAATATGAAATACGAAGATCATACTATTATTGACAAAGTTGAACGAATTTCGACCTCTGAGGTTTTTGGTCATAAATATCTCCCTTGATAATTATTTCAGATGTCCATCCGCAACGGAGGAAACACATTTTTCATGTATTCCCCCCTGTGCCCTCACTGAAGCAAAAACTGACAGTTTAACAACTGTTTTGAAGAGCTCCCGTGAAAACTTTTATTTCATACTCATATCGGCTACGTTTGATGAATTTTTTTTTCAGGGGCCACTCTCCTGTACTGTTATCATCGATTAATGGTCAATTTTTTCAAATCCTAGAATGGTTACAAAACCTTTTTGCTAGGAGCTCTCTCCCACCTTCTTGACTTGTTTCACTTATGAGCATTAATTGTAGGTACTCATCTTCAGTCATTCATTAAATTGAATCAAGGGTTCAAAACATGCACCTTAAACGTTGAAGTTGGGAAAAAATAACTCAAAATTATTCAATCTTCGCATTAAAAACAGCCACTATTTTGTTTTACGATTACTGATACCACTAGCTGAACCGATTCTCAAAGATATACATGACACCTATCATACCTGAAATTTTCATGCAAATCCTAGCAAGACTGTAGTGTCTGAGTCGGTAAAAAGCGCATGTTGTTCCATAGCCATATGTTGTCATAGTAATAAATGCAGCGCATATTGTTCCATAGTAATACAGGAAAATTCAAACCGCTATAACTTCGCTAAATATCATTCAATCTTTATGAAACTTTCAGGATACATTTATCTTATAAAAAATTGTATTTCCCCTCCCTGTGCACCCCTCGAAGCAAATTTTGCCAAACTAAGACCTGTTTTGAAAAATTCTCACCAAGACCTTTCATTTGGTACCCATATCGGCTACCTTCAATGAAATTTTTTTTTCGGGGGGTCACTCTCCTATATGGGGAGACCCCCCTTGAATACCTTATAAAATTTTTTTGTAGCTGGACTTTGAAGAGATCACCACTTTACACCTACACACAAAATTTGATGTTTTTAGCTTAAGTAGTTTCCGAGAAAAACTGCTGTGACACACGGACGGACGGACGGACGGACGGACAGACGGACAGACTGGTCGCAAAACTAGAAGGGTTTTGTAAAATTATTTTACAAAACCCTAAAAAACGAAGTCATAAAAAGTTATATAATGGTGAAAAAAATAATGGAATTCATGGTTCCTACAATGCTCAAAGTTTTCGAATTCCATTAATAAGTTTTTGCTGCAATACCACTTCTGCAAAGAAGTATTACTTAGCTGCACTTTGCAATAATGCAGCTTTTTGTTCTCATCATATACTTATATAATAGAAACAATGCATCGATAGCTTCCACGTTTAGTTCAGCCTTATTCTAGTAAAATATTCTAATATTAGTGTTTTATGTACTATCAGCATTAATATAAAGAACAATTAAAAGCGACTTAGGAAAGAATTTGCTAAAATGGGTCGTCGCCACAAGGTTCAATTCTTGGGCCTCTTCTCTTTCTGTTGTTCATAAATGATCTTCCCTTTGTAATTAATTCCTCGTGCCTTTTGTATGCAGATGACTTCAAAGTATTTCGAGCAGTCAAATCCTATTTAGACTGTCAGCTCCTCCAAAATGATTTGAATGCTCTAAATGAATGGTGTGCTTCAAATTATTTATGTCTTAACACTACTAAATGTCATAAAATGACTTTTTCTCTTAAGGACTCTCCTATTAATTTTAATTATATATTAAATGATGCTTTGCTCTCTGAAGTGTTCAGTCATAAAGACCTTGGAGTAACTTTTGATCCAAAACTCAAATTTGATGCACATATTTTAAATGTGATTACTAAAGCGTCTAGAGTTTCCGGGTTTATCCTTAGACATTTACATAAATTCAATAGCATCTCTTCTTCTGTCCGCCTATTTGTTTGTCTTGTTCGCCCTTTGCTTGAATACTGTTCTGTTATCTGGTCCCCCCGATATTCCTATCTCGTGACTTCTTTAGAAACTGTCCAAAGAAAGTTCACGCGTTTTCTTTTCCTTAAGTTTAATTTGCCGTATCAGCCTTATGAAAGTCGTTTATCTTTCCTATCTCTTCCATCCCTAATATCCCGACGAACTTATTTAGACCAATGTTTTTTGTACAAGCTCTGCTACCATCAAGTCCCGTTAAATATTTTTTCTGAGCTGCGTTTCCGACAAACATCTCGTTCATTTCGGATGAATTCTTATTTCGTTATACCATATGCTAGAACTGATTTATATTTCTATTCACCAATCTTAAGAATCGTACAAAATCATAATAATCTCGAGCTTGGTCCTTTCCCCTCTTCTTACATAGCATTTAAGAAAAAACTAAGCGAGTTACTACTAGTTTAACTTTTAATTATCGACGTTTTAGTATTCTTTTTCATTTAAATTTTGCTGATTGTTCTTTGCGTTCCATTTTGTGATTGGATTGTTTAGTCTGTAAGATGGAATAAATAAATAAATAAATAAGTCAGCTTGTGATCAAAATAGATCAAAAGTCCTTAGTATGTTTGACTATACGAAATATTCAAAAAAAGATTGAATTTCGCCCACAAACACCTCCACCGTGAAAATTGGAGCAACATCCTATAGTCAGATTAAATTAATTTATTTGTTCTGATGGGAAAATTTACGTGAGACGTCTTAAAAACACTGAATCCGATTCCGAACACACTTTTTGGGTATCCGTTGTTCGTTCAAAACAATTAAGGTAGCATTATGGTCTGGGGATGCTGTTCGGCTTGGCCTAATTTGTTGAATAAAAGACGAAATGTGAGCGGAACTATACGAGTACATGACTACGGGACAATATGCACTTCCAATCAACTCAGATACTACGGGTTTACTGGGAGTTGCATGAATGTTTCAGGAATTATATTCATGATGAATATCTTTGAGAATTTGTTCAAGAGATGACATCGGTAATCGTAAAACAAAATGGCGGCCGTTGTGAATGAGAATTTTGCATAAAATTGTGTTATTTTTCGAGAATTTCAACATTTAAGGTACATGCTATTAACACTTGATTGAATCTATTAATGAATAGCTGGAAAAATTATGAAGGTTGATCTAATAACAAATAACTTAATGGTTGAAATTCTTTCAACTTTGTTAATAATAATAGGATCTGTAAATTAAATAATATCAAAAGTAAAACTGTATTAGCATGATTAAATTGGATGAAATAATATTTAAGAGCCATTTAAAAGGTCCTTATACTCTATACGTTTTAATAGAATGTACAGAAGGTTGAATTTGAATTTTCCACGATTACATAAATCAAACACGGTATTCATACTACATGGGCTTTCCATCGAACCAGACACTACACTTTTGAATGTGTTTTTTCGAAATATATAATATAACAAAATGACATTTAACAGGTTCCCTGTCCAATGTATCACATATGATACATGACGCATTTTTTGTACCAAGTATACCAAGTCCATGTATCATACGTGAGCAAAATTATAGATTATTTCAAATAATTGTTTTAAATGGGCGTAGCAGTACAAATTTATTTTTTGTTTTAAGGACACATAGGGTACATTGTCTACTCTAGAAAAAAATAAAAATTCATGGTGATTTATGTCTGAGTTTTTTTTCAGATGCATTAATATTTTCTTACTAAAGTTTTTAAGCAAAACAAAAATATAGCACTTATTCATTTATTTAGCACATTAGATACACAGTTACACAAAAAATAAAGCAGAAATCAAACAATTTTTTTTCTACAGCTTATTATGGACCTCATTGTAACATTTCAAACAATAGCCTTTGCCACATTCCAGGCATTCTGTGTTTACCTGTTTGGCTTTTAAAGGATTTCCTTCGTGTTTTTTCTTGGCGTAACAGTGAACACAACGACGCTGTATGACTTTACACCATCTCGCCGTGGTATTTCGCAAAGGTGATGTCGTCCTGGAGGAGCTTTTGGCAAGTTTGATGGTCTTGCTTGTTGTTTTTTCTCAACTACTTCGCCAAGCCAATGACGAATCATAGCCTCTTGAATCTCCAAAATACTTACAGAAGATACATTTGCCTCATGGAAAATTACTCGGGTATTGACAAGTGCTGCTTGGAAGAGTAAATCAACTGCAATTTTCTTATACCACGACAGACTTTTTCTCAGTGGTGAGTAGTAGCTACTCAGCTGACCGGCGAAATCAATCCCTTTTTTAGGGTTTTGTACTAAAATACAAAACCCTATTGCAATCACGACCTGTGTCCGTCTGTCCGTCCGTCCGTCCGTCCGTCCGTCTGTACGTCACAGCACTTTTTCTCCGAAACTGTAAGGGCTACAGCCATGAAACTTTGTAGAAAGGTCAGAAGTAGTGACCTCTTGAAAGTTCAAGGGTGGAAGAATTTTTCAAAGGCGTTTAAGGGGGTCTCCCCATATAGGGAGTGACCCCTCAAAAAAAAATGTTCACCATTGGTAGTCGAGTAGGGTGTCATTGGAAAGGTCTCAATGAGATCTTTTCAAAACAAGTCTTAAAATTGTCTTATAAGTACCGAGGGGGGCAGGGGAAGGGGAAATGTACGAACTTTTCGCGTACCCCCCCTCGCGATTGGACACCTTCCATCCGAAAAATCTGAAAAAAATCATGAATGTAGGCCTTAATGAGTACAACAACAACAAATACATGAGAAATCGAAATTCACTCAACTTTGTTAGTAATAGTATGATTTATCGATTTTGTGTTTTCTTGAATAAAATCTAAACGGTAACCTTAAACTCAATAAAATTTAGCAAAGAGATGACTATTTATAAGATTGATCCTTTCGGAAAGTTTCATAAAGATCGTATAGTATTTACCGAAGTTATAGCGATTTGAATTTTCGTGTATTACTATGGAGCAATATGCCCTGTATTACTATGGAAACATATTGCTATGGAGCCATATGCGCTTTTTACCGACTTAGACACTACAGCTTTGCTAGGACATGCATGAAAATTTCAGAAGTGATAGGTATCATGAAGATGAGTCGAAGAGGCAGGAGAGAGCTCCTAGCAAAAGGGCTTTGTAACCATTCTAGGATTCGAAAAAATAGGCCATGAATCGATGATTACAGTACAGAGGAGTGGCCCCTGAAAAAAAATTTCATGAAAGGTAGCCGATATGAGTATCAACTGAAAGTTCTCTATGAGAGCTTTTCAAAACAGTTCTTAAACTGACAGTTTTTGCTTCAGTGGGAGCACAGGGGGGGAAATACATGAAAAATGTGTTTCCTCCCTCGCGAATGGACACCAGTGATCTAAAAAATCTGAAAAAAATATCAAAGGAGATATTTATGGGTATAACTATAACAAATACCTCAGAAGTCAAAATTCTTTCAACTTTGTTAATAATAGTATGATCCTCGAATTTCACATTTTCTCCAATTAAATCGTATTTGACATGTTTCTTGATTCTATTCGTTGCTGGTTACTGCATTTTGTAAGTTGAGTACAAAACCCTTCTGACATGAGCATAGGTCTGTCTACCCAACTTGTTTTTGCTTCGTTGTAATCTATAACCATATTTGGTTTTGATGATTCCCCTCTCCAAGAGGAAACGTTTGTCATTCCGTTGTCGTGGCACGTCGATATCATCAAGACGTCTCGCTTGTCATGCCACTTCAAAACAGTCACAAAACAATCCATCTGTCTTGCCACGACATCGCCACGTTTGAGCTTTTTCTTTGTGACTGCTTCAGCAAGATTTTTCTTGTTTTTTCGCAAAGTTCCGCATAAATCCGTGTTTTTATCTTTTAAATATTTCGTAAGAGCAATTGCAGTGTAGTAATTGTCTGCTACAATCAGTCTGTCTTCATTTAGAAGTGGCAAACATAGTTTCACCACAATAGATCCAGATTTGTCAAGACCTTCTATAATAGTTCCTGATCCCGCATGTATTACGTAAGACCATGTGTAGCAATTGTCAGAACTCATTTTATATATTTTTATCCCATATTTGTGGGTTTTTGATGGATTATAGCTCTTAATTCGCAGTCGACCTTGGTGATTGATTTGCGATTCGTCAACGACAATTGTATCATCTGGCACATATAATTCACGAAACTTGCTGATCAGTTGGTCTACTAGTGGTTGAATTTGGTACAAAACATCATCATTATCAGGCTGCACATCTACAAAATGCCAGCAACGCAGTATAATACTAAATCTATTGTAGGAAAGAGATATTTTGTGGATGAAAGGAGTATAATACAAAGGATCCATTTTCCAATAATGTTCAATAGAAAGTTTCTTATCTATTCCCATATAAAGTATTACTGCAAAAAATTTCTTCATTTCTTCTTGGTCAACGTCAACCCAACGTGATACTCTCGAGAATCGTTTTGTGCGTATCTGCTTCAACTGCTCAGCGTATGCATTTGTTTTTTCTACCATATTGTGAATGATATCGTCATCTATGAAGTACTCGACTATCTTTGCAATGGTGACAGCACCTTCTTCATTTGAAATAGCCTGTATATTTTGAATTCCGGAATTACCTATAAAAGCTTGTCTTCCAATCGGAAGAATGTCTTCCACCCATTGCTCATGTTCTGTATCACCAAATTCTTGTGGGTCATACTCGAAATCGCCTTCAGATACACTCGGCCTACGACGCTCCACCCCGGACCTCTGAATGATCACAGAATTAATGTCAAATAAAGATTGCGATGAGTTTTTACCTGTGATTGTTCTCGACACCCACGCGTTGTTAGACTCGACACTTCTCGTTCGACATCTCTTATCGCCTCTTCTTGATCCTCTTCTGCAGTTTCAGACTCCTCATCAGGTTGATACATTTCATCACTGGCATCACTGAAATC
Source organism: Odontomyia ornata (assembly GCA_963969285.1). Classification (NCBI taxonomy): domain Eukaryota; kingdom Metazoa; phylum Arthropoda; class Insecta; order Diptera; family Stratiomyidae; genus Odontomyia; species Odontomyia ornata. Next base: position 407,610,975 of record OZ017738.1, read on the forward strand.
ACTTTCCTCTTTACTTTCCTCAAGTGCTCGCCGTATCTCTTCATCCGTTAACTTTTCCCGAGAACACATTTTTTTCGCTAACGTGGAGTTCAACTAACAACTATACTTCTTCAAAGGAACCCGGTCTTACAACTAACAATTATAATTATAGACTGTAACTGTCTATAATTATTCCTTTTTTCTTCTAAATAAAAAAAGAAATCATTTGTGAACATGGACGCTGTGAGTTGAATTTAATCTGCGCACGTCAAATGAATCACAAATGATACATACCATATATGATACAAAGGGCGTATAGAGCTAAAATGTGTAACGCTGCGCTCGTGTATCATACCTGATACATTTTTTTTAACCATTTGGCGTGGCCTAAATTAGTACAAGTACCTTGAAAATATATTCACTCCCTCTAAAAACACTAATGAAAATCAAATCAAGAAAAAATCCGCAGGACGTGTGACATCTCAAAGTCACCGTTGTATGGGGCAGGGAACCTGTTAAGATTCGGTGTAGTCAATAATTTTTGCAATTTTGCAACAAAATGTTGGCCAGTTAAAATGGGGTAGCACTGGTTTTACTTTTAAAGCAAAAATATATTTGCTGTGCATGTCATTAAAGTTTTTTTTTTAGTTAAATCTTTCTATACTCGTATGTCTGCGTATCGTATGTTAAGTACAAGACACTTCTGACACGAGCGTAGGTCTGTCTACGTAACTTTTTTATGTTTATCACAGATACGCATAACTTTCCCCACAGTATGTGATTTAATTGACGCAACAGCGACGATGTTATTGTCATTCTATTGAAACAAAGTAATTTCGAAAGCAGCATCAGTACACTGAACGTATGATCCTCTTTTGGATTTCTTTAGTTGTTTTGGATCCTTCAAAGGAGCTTTCTCGACTCTGATTGCTTTTATTGTCCTGGTGGAATCATGATCTTAATTTCTGTATCTCTTCGAGAAGAGGCAACGAAGTGACGAAATTATCTAGGTAAAAGTTGTAATTACCCGGCAGTAGTTTGAATACGAGAATTAATACCACCGAGTCACCGACACTAAGCTCAAGATGAGTATTTCCCATATTTGCTACTTGGTGAAGATCTCCGTATACCATATACCCAAGTGACGTACAATTTGACAAGTTTTCATACCCAAATCAAATAAGTTTCCCATGAATAGAAATATAAGTATGGAATCATTGACTCATCAACGCTCAAGTTTCTACCACCGGTAAAATATTTCAGCTACCTTTTATTCAGGAAATCCCAAAGGAGATGAAAGAAATAATAGCTATTGGTTGCATGGAAGAATAGCAGCAACTATTTGAACCGGTTTCTTGGGATAACTGAGGCTAAACCTTGAAAATCGCAGTAAATGCTTTGCTCCCAATACATGCGACACTTAGCTACATTGTTATAACCAGTTGGCAATAAAATACAATGAATTGCTTGATTTCAGCAATGGTTACCCCGTAATTGTGACGCCCCTTTCGGATTGTATTTTTTTGCGTTCCTGAACGAAGAAGCTCAAAAAACAACTCCATCTTCTTGCTATCTCAGCCTTTTTTTCTTTAAGAGGAATGAGGGCTCCCATCTCATCAGATGCATCGCTAAAAACAAGCAACGAGCTCTGGATGGAAGTAAAAGCGGCTATTAAGACCGTAGCAGAACAGACGATTGGACATTGAGCCCGGCCCAAAAGAAATTATTGGTTCGATGATGAGCCCCATAATGCGTTAAACTAAAAGAATCAGGCGTACAAGGAAAACTTAGGTAGAAAAATCAAGACAAAGAGAGAACACTATGAAAATCTCAGAAGAGTGGTAAATAAGATACTTAGAATTAATAAAAAAAGAAAATACTATGATGACTAATTGAGAAGTATTGATGTAAGTTTAGCGAGCAACAACACAAGATAAGCATACAAAGTAGTGAAAAGACTGAAATGTGATTATCAGCTCAAAACTACACTCAGTCGTGGTGGCATGGGCAATATCATCGCTGATGAAACCAAGATTAAGGAAAGATGGGCATCATATTTCAAGGACCTCCTCAATCCTCCCCACAGCTCGAGAAGATCGAAGTGTATAGATGTTTTTGGAGAGCTTCCATTGGCCCCACCAACTCTGGATGAAGTTTGCTCTACCATTAAAGCCCAAAAGAATAGAACGCGGAGTTCATCAAATATGGTGGCAGCTGTACACACAAAGCCATCCATAAAGTCATCCAGTAAACTTGTCAACGAAAACATATACCAAACGAGTGGAGGTAATCAATTATACTCCCATCCACAAAAAAGGTGATAAGCTACAGTGTGAAATTATAGAGGCATATCACTTATTTGTATGGCATATAAAACATTTTCGTAAACCTTAGAAAAAGAATCGGGTCCCACGCCAACAGTATTATAGGGGAGTATCAAGAAGGTTTTAGAGCAAGGAGATCGACAATATACCAATTTTTTGCAGTCAAGTAGGTACTTGCAAAATGCTGGGAGTTCAATATAGACGTACACCAATTTTTCGCAGACTTTAAGCAAGCATATGACAAGCATATGGCAAGCATATGATAGTATTGATATTGACTTTGCTTTGGTATTCCAGCCAAATTACTCCGTCTTACCAAAGTGACAATGACGTCAACGACGTCCGCATCAATAAGCAAATCTCCGATGCCTTTGACACAAATATCGGACTAAAACATGGAGATGCGCTGGCCCCAGTGCTATTCAATTTGGTTCTGAAATCCACCATAAGAAAGCTACCGGTCGATATATGAATATTACTATACAAGCCGAGCCAAGTAGTAGCTTATGCGGATGAAATCAACTGAAATTCTACATGAAGCAAAACAAGTAGGGCTACAAATCAATGAGAAAAAAACAAAATTCATGACGCAGTCGAGAAAAAATACCTCAAATACCCAAAGTACGAGCATTACACTTGGCGAATATTATATCAAAAATTTGGGCAAACGAGAACTGGTAATGAGAGAGATGAAATACGGTGAAGAATATCACTCGCAAATGAAATATTTTATTCAGTTTTGACGATCTTGAAGACAAGCTGCATTCAGAGTAAAACAAAGCTTAAAATATACAAATCTGTGATAAGACTAGTGCTATACTGTGAGTGTGAAGCATGGATCTTGTCCTGTGCATACGCAAATATATTGAACACCTTCGAGAGACGGATGCTGAGGCGAATAAGTGGAGTGAAGCTAGAGGAAACCAGTGGTGAATTTGATACAACCATGAACTTTATGAAATTTTTGACGAGTCAGAGGTCTTAATAATTGTAAGACTCCAGAAGTTGTAACTGACAGTCCACATGAACCATATGAACGAACAACGGATACCCACGAAGGTATTCGTTCTGGGAACTGAAGCCCGGAGATCAGTGGGGAGACTAAGGAAATGCTGGTCTAATTCAGCCAACGAAGACAGTTCATTACTGCTCAGGCTTCAAAATCGGAGGACGCTGTCAATGAACCAAGACAATTGGATTTGCTTTTTGTAGGATATAGAGGCACAAGAAGGGCTGTAGTGGTACAGAGAACAAGAAGTCCCCCATTGTCTCTTGAATGGTGATTCTTTATGGAAACGCTTGCATATATAGAGAATCAAATAACTCTAATCATTCAGACCAATAAATTACCACTTGTGTAGAAGTTTGTACGTTAGCAACCGTGACGTGAAGTAGTAAAGTTTTAAGGGGCCGTGATATCAGAAGAAGTGAAAAATTAGTGAAAGTGTGAAAATGGCAGGGAGTACTATTTAACTGTGGGAGTGTGCTACTTAAATTTCTGGATTATGCGTTGCTTCTTAAGAAGTTGTGAACTACCAGAATCAGTTTTTGGTCTTTGCCAAAACATTTCTTACAAAGACCTACTAGTTTCGCGAACTGTCTGTGCATCTGTAAATCTGACTGTTTGTCCGTCTGTCCATGCTTCACAGCGAGTTTTCTCAGAAAATGTAGAAGCTAGAATGCTCAAACTATGTGGGAAGGTCAGAAGTGATGGTCACTCAAAGCGTTAGGCTTAACTAAACATTTCAAAATTTTTAGGGGGTTCCCCCTTATACAAAGGGGCCTTAAAATTTTGTTTTTAAATCAAAGGTAATCGAGTGGTGTCCTCCCGGAAAATGCAAATCATACTCACCAGGCTGCGTAGGGAGTATGAGAGGCATAGAGGAAGCAGCTGTTCAAAAAATCAAATTAAGCTCAAAGTTGGGCGTCTAATGTTAGTCTTTAATGTTGACACTTGCATCCTAGGTATCTCAGCTGGGGCATTGGGATACTAGCTAAACCACGGAGATAGAGTCATTGGGCACCACTTGTCAACTTGTAGACTGCCCAGAAGGCAACTGGCGAGCTTCGACTCAACGGAATAGCCAGCACATAAACCTAAGGGCATTCTACTCAAATAAAATAACCGGAAAAAATAAAATCTAAGTTAAGCGAGCTAATCACAAACTTTGAAATTGTTTTTAATATCACCACAGCACCACTACAACTACTATCTCTGTCCACCCTCCGATAGTCGAGATTTAAATGAAAGCTAGGATTTAACAACGGGAACCGCCACACTAAACGGAGGCAACGCCCATACTTTTTACTGCTGGAAATCAAATTTTTCTTTACCTTTAGGAACAAATAATTTTATCATAAATTCAATATAAATTAAAATAGCCAATATTATATTCCTTCTTAGCACTATAGCCCCTCTCGGGCCTTCGTTTCCTACAAATAGCGCGCCAACTGTCTCGGTCCATTCACCGTGTCCTCCAATTGCAAAATCCGAGCAGCAATGAACTGTCTCCGTCGATTGTGTCAGACCAGCGTGTCCTCGGTTTTTCCACTGGTCTCCAGCCTTCAGTTCTCTCAACCAATACTTTTTTCGGTATCCATTGTTCGTACATCACCAAAGTACAATTAAAAGGAAAATTAGATGCATCCAATGAGAAACCTCGCTAAACTATCTTTCACGTCGGTTAATGACCCTCTCAGTGTGCGCCTTCGCCAATCCAACTCCTGAATTCAATATTTCTGCACCTTCGTCAAATTAACTCCTGACTTCAATATTTCTCTTCGAAATCAATATAAATTAGCTTCTAACTTCCATCTTTTGCCAAGAGAACTGCACCTTCACCCATGCGTCCAACTGCTGCCAGTCCAGATCCAACAAGTAAAAGTAGTAGGAGAGTGTTTCTGCCAGAAAGACATGGTTAAATAATTTTAAAATCAAGTAACGTCTTCTGAATATTAAAAAACGTTCCTCATGCATATAAGTATATTCCATGAATTGAGCTCGGAAAACGAATATATGGTTATTATTTATTTTGACTGGCCGCTAATTTACTTTCAGTGTGCTGACCTCAATGTTTGAAGAGTCGTGATAACATATCAATGTTATAAAATATTTCTGAAATTTTCATCACAATCCTTACACTTTTGTGGTATTTCCAATTTTTAAGAAGGTGTACTTAAACAGAATCACTTGTAACTATTGTTGTAATTGACCAATTTTCAGTCGTCGATAACTTACATAGCTGTTTACAACTCAATTTTTATAAAACCTTAAAAAACTATGCATTTTGCATTAAAAAATCAAGAAAACAATTTTTGGCAAATTTAAAAGTCACGTATCCATTTTTATAGATGAACACGTAAAATTTGTAAAATGTAGATTATATCCAAGTTTGACCGAGTTTTGACTCCTAAGGTATTTGTGGCCATTAAATTTATAAAGACCCACTTTCGTAATTTTTTTCAGACTTGTCTGTCCAAAGATGTCAGATCGCAAAGACGGCGGAGACAAATTGTTGGTGCACTTCCCCTCACCCTGCATCCCTCCATGCAAATTCTTCTGATTTAAGACCCTGTTTTGAAAAGAACTTACTGAGACCTTTCATTTGATACTACTACCTTTGGTAAAAAACAAAGTTTAAGGGTCAGCCCCCTATATGGGGAGACCCGCCATTTTAAACACCTTAAAATATTTTTTTGTGCTGTAACTTTTGAGAAGACACCACTATTGACCTACATACAAACTTTCATCACTCCAGCTTATGTGGTTTACAAGAAAACTTGCTGTGATGCACGGATAGACGGACAGACAGCTCGCGAATTTAGTAGGGTATTGTAAATTTTTTTTACAATACTCTAAAAAAGGGGACTTCCGTTATTCCTTTGGCCCTTTTATTCATTTTCAATAGCGCTGTCACAACCAAGGTCAACTGCTGGTGGTTTTGAACTTCTCCTGGAAGTGTTGCAGGTGGTAAATGCATTTGCAGCAATGTTGCAGTGGTGGATGCATGTTATGTTAGAACCCAATCCGCTTCAGTTAACCCAAACTGTGGAGTCAGCAAAATTTTCTAAATCAGCTAAATTTTAAATCATAAACAAAGTCCAACACTAATGATTCTTTGAAGGAATGAAGTTAGATATTGTAACCAACTTTGTAAACAGAAATAATATTCTTAAGATGAAATAACGCAGACCACTAGATTTGGACGTATTGATTGCGATACATAAAGATTGTCAACGAAAGTGATATTGTTGAAATTAGAAAGTGCTGATAATTAAAATAAAAGGCGCTAATTATTTTTACTGTTAGTTAGTAAATCGGTGCTCATATTGTATAGATCGAAAACGGAAATTAAAATCAATCTTAAAACTAACTCCTGTGCTTTTAATTAATACTGTATAATTAGAGGAGCGGTATTCCTCGAAAAAGTATATAGTGTTTCTTTTTTTTCTTTCTTTAGAAAGGAAAAACTTAAGTTGCATTTTCCATTGGAATGTTGAAGATGGCGAATGCATTTGCAACATTGTTGCTGGCGGTAGTTGCAATCCTCATGGATGCGTTGTTTATGTTCGCTTCGTGAAATGTTCTTATTAAATCATTTGCGTTCTATGCGTCCGCCAAAAGTGTAGAAAATATTCAATATGCGTGTTAATTGTCCAAAGCGGAGTATGTGGTTTTGTATACTTTAAAATTGTGTGAAGCTTTGTTTTTTCGAAGTTCAGCTCCCTTTACGGAAGTTCTAACGTAAAGTTACCGAGAGGAATGAGCCCAGAAAAAGCGTACCGAACGGAAAACGGAAGTGCCATCAGCGAAATCCATGCTTTAGCCCTTTTACCCGGTTGTTGTCTACGCTCAGCTTACGGTAGACCACATAAAATTGGATATTCATTTATTGAGAAGCTTTTTATTTCATTTGCACATTGAGTATAAAATAATGCTAAATGCTTAGTTAAATTTATACCAAAAACTTGAGCATTACTAAGGAAATGGGTTAGACAATACAGTCAAATCCCATTCACGGATCCAGTTAAATGAAAATTTATTAGTGGAATTCATTTAGAAAATTTGCGTGGACATCAAAACGTTGGTATATGTTTGGAAATGGCTCAAATTTCGCTTGTTGGTGTTGTTGAATAGGTTATACATTCATTTAACCATGAAATTAAATGTTAACAAGGAGTCCAAATGGAATTTGATAAAAACAGATTTTACAAAGACTTAGTAACCTCGTGGCCAGCAGAAGTCAAGATGAAAAATTGATGAAAACTATTGAAAATGCAAACGATTCAAAAGTGATTGAAACTACTGCAATTCTTTATGAAACAAAATTCAGATAAATTTTAATGACTACTATTTATGAGTAAATTCGCACAACTTTTGGAACTTTGCACTTTGAAAGTTATTTATAATATTTCATATTTTGCCATATTATATGCATCCTAGATTTTCGAACTTGCCACATTAATTCATGCATATTTCCTGCTTTCATCTATATATGACTCGACAAATACGATAACGAAGTTGAACTTCCCATGGGACACTCCTAGAGTGCCTCACTGTTTTTTTTCTTCATAGTTTGAACCTGGCGTTTTGAATAACCGATATCAATCTGCATCCACGCTGGATTTTCTGGATACAGAAAATACACCAATTAATTTAGTGGTCAGCACAAGCTATGAGTGTAATAAGTGTTGCTGATTTTCAAATACTTATCGATATCTTTGTAGTTTGAATTACTATTTTGTGATGATTGCCATTCGAGCGTTGGTGGTTCCCATTCTCCATCTATTTGAATACTTTCACTTAGCCACCACTGCACTTAATGTTCAGTTTTTGCTTCGCTGAAAGAGCGTAAATAGTCGATCCGGCTGATTGACACCGTGACATCATTTTCCACCAACGCGTCCGATGGTGCTCCATATGACAACTTCTGCGAAATGCGGGCACTGTGCCGAACGCTTTCAAGATCAAAATGAATTACTATACATAGAGAAATACACCACCCAGATCAACTGGAGAAAAACAAAAGACAATCGAGGAAATGATTGAAGGGTGTTTGCGAAAATTTGCAACCATAGTTGTGATTTAAGTCGGGATATTCAATTTGTCTACCAGACGTCGTCGTCTCCTTTTCCATATGAATTTTCCTGATATTGTCGAATGTTTTACCGCATATATGCGTCTTTGTCCATATTTTATCAGTTTGCGAGTAATTGGGGCATAAAAGAGACAACATTTCGTACACATTATATCGAACTTGCCACTGGCTTCGCCTCAATTATTTGCCTCAGGACCCGTCGCTCAAAGGCGTTGAATACATTTGCGGATGCATGGTCCCATGTTTCACACCCATAGCATAGGTCTTATCACAGATTTGTATATTTAGAGCTTTGTTTTCTTATGTATACAGCTGGTTCTCAAGATCGTCAAAACTGAATAAAATATTTTATTTTCGAGCTGTAGTCTTCGGCGTAGTTCTCGTTATTTTGGTACCTAAATACCCAAATTTGCTCATATTTTTGATACTGTATTTGCCAAGTGTGATATTTTGTGTATTTGAGGTATTTTTCCTCGACTGCGTCATGAGCTTTGTTTCTTCTGACTGATTTGTAGCCCTACTTGTTTTGCTTCGTTGTCGAGTTTCAGGAAGAAGATGTCATCTGCATAGGCTACTACTTGGCTCGACTTACATAACAATGTACCTCATCTATCATCAGGTAGCTTCCTTATGACGTACTCTAGACCCAAATTGAATAGCAATAGGGCCAGCCTATCTCCCTGCCTTAGTCCAATTCCTGTGTCAAAGGTATAGGTGAGTTGATTATTGATGCGGACTTCAAAGGTCGTCGATGACATTGTCATTTTGGTGAAACGGGCTATTTTGGCTGGGATGCCGAAGCAAAGCATTATTTAGTACAGTACGTTACTATCAGTACTGTCGTATGCTTGCTGAAAGTCAATAAAAATTTGGTGTACATCTATGCTGAACTCCCAGCATTTTTTAAGTACCTGCTTGAATGTAAACAATTGGTCTATTGTCGATCTACCTGCTCTAAAACCACCTTGATACTCCCCAATAATACGGTTGGCGTATGGTTCGATTTTATTTTCTAAGATTTTTGAAAATTTTTTGTACACCATACGAAGTAGTGATATGCCTTTATAGTTTCCACACTGTAGCTAGTAATTTTTTTGCGAATAGTAAATTTAATTGATTGGCTCCACTCTTTTGGCGTATCTTGTTGTTGTCAAATGTGCTGAATGACCTTGTGAATAGCTTAATGAACATTGTTGTCACTATATTTGATGTTTTCCACTGGAATCTCTTCGATGCCCGACACTTTATTATTCTTTTGAGCTTTGATGGTGGAACAAACTTCATCTAATGGAAGTTCTCCGCAAACATCTATGAGCTCCGATATTCTGGACCTGTGCGAAGGATTAAGGAGGTTCTTGAAGTATGATGCCCATCATTCCTTGATCTTGGTTTCATCAGCGATGATAGTGCCCCTGTCATCACGACAGAGCGTTGTCTTGAGCTGATATCCACGTTTCAGGCTTTTCACTACATTGTATGCTTGTCTTGGGTTGTTGCTCACTAGACTTCCATCTATATTTCTCAAATATGTTATCATTAGGTTAAGTAAAAAACATTATGAACACCTTTGGTTTCCGGCAGGCCGTGTTATTTGTGCATGAAAATAATTTTGTAGTGTAGACTTCGCGCTGGCAGAAAGGACCCGTAGCGTGACATTGTATACAGCCAGGCAATGTAATTCCAGTTTAGCTCGAAATCTTAGCTCACTGAGGCAGCAGTTAACATCGCTGCTATCCTTAACGGGCCAAACATCATTTAACAATCCATTGCAGTTTCTTTTAGTTTTGTTTCTTTAATGCCACTGAAAACATTTGAATTTTAACGATCTTCGCGATGGTAGTGATAGGAAGGAGGTTTTCAACCGTGATCAAAACTTTATCGGAGCAACAGGAAAAAATGATTTGGTACCGATTCCAGTAAATTCATTTCACTCTTTTTAGTGCATTTTGAAGTCTGTTCTCTTTTGAGGTTATGCTTCTTATGAGACATTGGTGAGATCTTTAATGTCCAGTCTTTGTTTAGGCTTTGATTTTCTTCAAGAAGGAGAAAGAAAGCGGGCGAAGGACAAGTACATGTCAAAATTATGTCCTCCAGCGCTACTGGACCCCGTGGGCCGGAAAATCTAAATGATCACGTTTTACGTATATTACGGCAACAATGGCCTCACAAGTCAAAATGCGATAAGCTTTGTGAATAAAAACATGATTTGTGAATTTTGGAACATATTTTAAAAGTATCAGTTTTTGTGAAGCATGCAGAAGAGCTAAAGTAGCCAAAACAACCTGTTTGAAATTGCGAATTCTATTCTCATTTTTCTTACTGTGTATTGCTCTAGCTGCGTTAGGAGTACAGATTTGGAAAAACGGGGATAAATTAAAAATTCTTATGCAAAGAAATATTGTTTTGGGTCGAAAAACCTTTTGAAAGTATTGATTTTCTGAAGGCTGCACAAGAGTTAAGGTAGCAGAGCACCCCATGTGAATTGGAAGATATCCTAATTTCACATATTTCTCAACTTTAAGCTGCTCCAGCTGCCTTAGGAGTACGAATTTGAAAAACGGTGATGTTTTGAAGAAATCTAAGCTGGAGCAATTTTTTGTGGGTCGGGAAATCTTTTAAATCTATCAGTTTTTGTCTAGAAAACACCAGAGCCAAAATAGTCGCTATTGTGACTAAATTGGGAGAGCTCATATTCTCATATTTTGTGCTAGCTTTCAAACGCTCTAGCTCCATAAGAAATGCAAAGTTGGAAAACGGTGATACGTTTTTTGGGATTTGAAAATCTTATAAAAATATCAATTTTTTGTAGAATGCACCAGAGCTAAGATAGCAAAACAGCCCGTGTCAAACTCGGAGATCTCCTATTATCACTTTTTTAGGGTTTTGTAAAATAATTTTACAAAACCCTACTAGTTTCGCGACCAGTCTGTCCGTCTGTCCGTCTGTCCGTCCGTCCGTCCGTCCGTCCGTCCGTCCGTCCGTGTGTCACAGCAGTTTTTCTCGGAAACTACTTAAGCTAGAAACATCAAACTTTGTGTGTAGGTGTAAAGTGGTGATCTCTTCAAAGTTCAACTACAAAAAAATTTTATAAGGTATTTAAGGGGGGTCTCCCCATATAGGAGAGTGACCCCCCGAAAAAAAAATTTCATTGAAGGTAGCCGATATGGGTATCAAATGAAAGGTCTTGATGAGAACTTTTCAAAACAGGTCTTAGCTTGGCAAAGTTTGCTTCGTGGGGCGCACAGGGAGGGGAAATACACGAAAAATTTGTGTCCCCCCCCCTCGCGATTGGACACCTGTGATCCGAAAAATCTGAAAAAAATCAGGGATGTAGGCCTTGGTGAGTACAACAACAACAAATACGTGAGAAGTCGTAATTCACTCAACTTTGTTAGTAATAGTATGATTTATTGATTTTATGTTTTCTTGAATAAAATCTTAACGGTACCTTTAAATTCAATTAAATTCAGTACGTAGATGTCTATTTATAATGTTGATCTCTCCTGAAAGTTTCATAAAGATTGAATCATATTTAGCGAAGCTATAGCGGTTTGAATTTTCCTGTATTACTATGGAACAATATGCGCTGCATTTATTACTATGACAACATATGGCTATGGAACAACATGCGCCTTTTACCGACTCAGACACTACAATTTTGCTAGGATTTGCATGAAAATTTCAAGAATGATAGGTGTCATGTATATCTGTGAGATAGTGGTATCAGTAATCGTAAAACAAAATAGTGGCTGTTTTAAATGCGAAGATTGAATAATTTTGAGTTATTTTTTCCCAACTTCAACGTTTAAGGTGCATGCTTTGAACACTTGATTCAATTGAATGAATGACTGAAGATCAGTACCTACAATTAATGCTCATAAGTGAAACAAGTCAAGGAGGTGGGAGAGAGCTCCTAGCAAAAGGGTTTTGTAACCATTCTAGGATTCGAAAAAATTGGCCATTGATCGATGATAACAGTACAGGAGAGTGGCCCCTGAAAAAAAATTCATCAAACGTAGCCCATATGAGTATGAAATAAAAGTTTTCATGGGAGCTTTTCAAAACAGTTGTTGAACTGTCAGTTTTTGCTTCAGTGAGGACACAGGGGGGGGGGGGGGGTTGTAAATACATGAAAAATGTGTTTTCTCCGTCGCGGATGGACATCTGAAATAATTATCAAGGGAGATATTTATGGGTATAACAATACCAAAAACCTCAGAAGTCGAAATTCGTTCAACTTTGTTAATAATAGTATGAGCTTCGTATTTCATACTTTCTCCAATAAAATCGTCTTTGACATGTTTCTTGATTTGATTCGATCTGCGTGACTGCAGTTTGTAAATTGAATACAAAACCCTTCTGACATGAGCGTAGGTCTGTTTACCCAACTTGTTTCTATCTATGAACTGCTCTAGCTGCATTAGGAGCACGAATTTGGAAAAACTGGGGTCGGGAAATTGTTTTAAAGTATCAGTTGCTGTCCATAGTGCACAAGAAATGCAATAGTTTAATCAGCCTGTACAGAATTCGGAGATCTCATATGTTCACAGTCTTGGCATAATTATTCTTTCACATTTTTTATCGAAAGCCACGCTGTTTTTATTCCACTCCGAGATAAACTTTTAGTGCCTTTTTTCGTCTTTCCCATTTTGACTTCTGATTTTTCAAAATAACTCATACTCATTGTCTTCGAATTCAATCGATCTTTCAAGAGTTTTATTCCCACGTGCGGCTCTATCAAATTAAGCCCTTAAAACAATTTCTTCATAGTTCTTTTAGTTTTTTGAATCGAACAAAAATTTATTCTCTATCTCATATTCTGCCCTTTTGTATTCTAAGGGGGTGATAATCTATACGAGTTGAAATCGATCAGACTGAAACAAATTCAAAACTCCGCCGTAGATGGTCCCAAGCCCGTTTGAGAGAGTAGGAGGGAACCCCTTGTTTCCCCAACCCATAACTTCCATGATTCCTCATCCTGAAATCCCCAGTTAAATTGCAGTAAATGCTCTCAGTTTTATACATTGGGCTTACTGGTTCCCCAATAATGTAACATTAAATGTCGAGAAATGTTAATAACTGTAAATGTTTCTACAGCTCTGCTACTAAATTCTACTTTCACCTCCTTTGTGGGGAAGTAAGAGGGTGAAGACGAACCTTCCGCTCCTGACGGCGTAATAGCCATGCAGCCCGAATCGAGGTTGGGCGATGGGCTAACTTCCCGTACCTGGAAAACTTTAAAATGTTTCTCAACCTGCAGATGGGCCTTGGAATGGATTGGACTCACGGCAACGACCTCGCAAACAAACAAAAAAAGGACTATGCCATTGGATCCTGGAATGTCAGATTACTTAATTACCCTGGCGCTGTTAAGGACCTTTTACAACATGCCAGTCAATATAAATTAAAAATACTGACAATTCAGGAAAGAAACTGGACTGGAAACGATATTCAAAACATGAGATCGCAAACAATATTCAAAAGTGGGAAGCCTACTGGAAAACGAGGATACAGAGTGGCCTTCATTGTAAACAGAGAGTTCAACTCGCATATTATTGATTTTAAGGCAATCAATGCGGGGGTTGTGTGCAATCCGTATAAAAGTGAAATTCTTTAAAATCTGGCTGATTAATGTTCACGCCGACCGAAGAATAGGACGCAAAAACGAAGGAAATATTCTACAATCACCTAGAAAGGCTAGTCGACTCAGTGCCTATAAACGATACAAAAATAATTCTGGGCGATTTCAACGCTAAAGTTGGCAATGAGCTATCTCATCGAGAAACGGCTGGAGGATATAGCCTCCACGATGAAACAAATGGCAACGGCCAGCGTCTGATTGACTTTGCATGCAGCAGAAATCTAGTCATATATTCGACTTGCATCTCACATTGAAATATTCATAAAATGACCTGGCTATCACCATAACCAGATCGACCATGTTCTGATCCAAAAAAGATTGGCCTCGAGGAGCCGATTGTAACTCAGATCATCACTTGATCAAATTAATCTATCGATGTCGGCTGTCAAAGGCATATTCAGTGATGATAAACAAACAACAACAACAAAAATTTGACATTGAAAGGCTCCAAACGGCGTCAGTAGCCAAAAATTTCACGGAGATCTGCGACAACTAGCTGGCTCCCATCTTATCAGACGTATCGTTAAAGACAAGTAACGAGCTCTGGATGGAAGTAAATTGGCTATTAAACAACAAAAAAACATGAATGGTTCCATGATGAGTGCCAGAATGCGTTAGACAAAAAGAATCAGACATGTAAGGATTACATAGGTAGGAAAACCAGGACGAAAAGAGAACACTATGAAAATCTCTGACGTGACGTGTAGCGAATAAGATAATTAGAACCAAGCAATGAAAATACTATGATGACCAATTAAGAAGTAAGGATATAAGCTTAGCAAGCAACAACAAAAGTCAAGCACACAAAGTAGTGAAAGGCTTGAAACGTGGTTATCAGCCAAAAACCACGCTCTGTCGTAATGACATCGGCAATATCATAGCTGATGCAACCAAAATTAAGGAAAGATGGGCATCACATTTTAAGAATCTCCTATAGATGTCGGTGGAGTGCTTCCATTGGCTCCAACAACTCTGGATGAAGTGTGCCCCATCATCAAAGCTCAAAAGAATAATAAAGCACCAGGCGTTGATGAGATTTCAGTAGAGCTCATCAAAAATGGTGGCAGCAATGTTCCTAAAGCTATTCATAAAGTTATACAGCACATTTAGAATGAAGAGCATATGCTAAAAGAGTGGAGCCAATCAACTAAATTCCCTATCCACAAAACGGTGACCAGCTACAGTGCGCAAATATTTTCAAAGATCTAAGAAAATAAAATTGGATCATGCGCCAATTGTAGCATTGGGGAGTATCAAGGTGGTTTTAGAGAAAGTAGATCAATAATAGGCCAATTGTTTACAGTCAAGTAGGTACCAGAAAAATGCTGGGAGTTCAACATAGACGTTCACCAAATTTTTAAGATTGCGGAAGCTGCAATGGGCCAGACACATGAATCGTATGGACGAACGTATTCGTTGGGAGAACTGAAGGCCAGGGGCCAGTGGGGAAACCGAGGAAACGCTGGTCTGACTACGTCGATGAAGACATTTCATCGCTGCTTGGATTTAGGAATCGGAAGACGCGATCAATGGACCGAGGCAGTTGGAGGCGCTGTTTGCAGGAAGCGAAGGCCCGAGAGGGGCTGTAGTGCTAAGAAAAGAAAAAAATAAGAAATTTTCGTGGACTTTAAGCAAGCATACGACAGTATTAATCGTAACGTACTGTGCCAAATAATGCTTTACTTTGATATCCCAGCCAAATTAGTCCGTCTTAACAAAATGACGATGACGTTGATGAACTCCGAAGTCCGCCACAATAACCAACTCACTCATGCTTTTGACATAAATATCACACTAAAGCAGGGAGCTGGGCTGGAGCCATTTCTATTCAATTTGGCTCTGGGTTACGTCATAAGGAAGCTTCCTGTCCATACACGAGGTGCATTACTATACAAGTCGAGCCAAGCAGTAGCCTATGTGGACGGCATCAACATTTTATCTAGGTCATTAACAACTGCCAAAGAACTCTTCCTGAAACTCGACAGCAAAGCGAAACTCATGACGCAGTCGAGGAAGAATACTTCAAGAACACAAAATATCACACTTGGCGAATACAGTATCGAAAACGGGAGCAGATTTGTGTATTTAGGTGCCAAAATAATGAGGGCCAGTAATGAAAGAGACGAAATACGCCGAAGAATACAGCTCGCTAATAAAATATTTTACTTATGAAATCCTTTGTAGTTACATGATAGAGTTGCTTATTTAATTATTTTTTCTGAAAAATTATTAGAGAAGATAACGGTTAGAAGAAGGTGGTTTCGACGTGTGTACTAATTCTCCTCAGACTATCACTCTTATTAGATACACACCGGTAATGGCGACCACTATGCTTAGAGGTGAGAGAATTATTTTTAATTTTCCTACTCACGCGAACTCAAAATTTTTTTGTCATTGCGAATTATGATTAGGGCACATTTCTTCCTACAAAATAATTGCGAAGTAATTTCAAGCTTTCGGAGCCATCCGAGAACGAAATCGGCACGAAGCAATAAAAGCTCACTATAGAGCAAAAAATTATCGTATAGGTTTATATTAAATTGATGTTAAAAGGGCATAGGAAAATGTTTTATTCAGTTTTGACTATCTTGAAGACCTGCTGCATACACAGTAAAACAAAGCTGCGAGTATACAAATCTGCGATACGACCTGTGTTATGCTATGGGTGTGAAACGTGGACCCTAACCCAAACATCCACAAATATACTGAACGCCTTTAGCCACGGGTCCTGAGGCGAGTCATTGGAGCAGGGCTAGACGGGGACCGATGGCGAATTCAAGACAACCATGAGCTGCATGATCCTGAGGTCTCAACGATTGTCAGACGTATGGACGAACAACGGATACCCAAAAAGGTATTCTTCGCGAGAACTGAGTGCCGGAGACCAGTGGAGAAACGGAGGAAACACTGATCTGACTCGGTTGACGAAGACAGTTCATCGCTGCTTGGGTGTCGAAATTGGAGGACGCGGTCAATAGATAGACAGTTAGAGGCGCTATTTGCCGGAGCAAAGGCCCGAAAGAGGCTGTAGTGTTACGAAGAAGAAGCAGATTGAGATATTACAATTTTGTATCCCCACATTCTTTCCATTTGAATTCTATGGGGGTGATAATCGACCCTGTTGTAACAAAATCAATGGAGAAAATTCCAAATGAGACTTTCTTATATTGGTCGTTTTAACTGCTTAAAGGGTTAGATGAAATTTTGATGAATATTTCTTAACCTTTAGTTAGTCGCGCTAAAATACTTACACTATTAGTCGCGTGGGATCCAATGGACCCCAGGGTTGAATTTTGAAAAAGAATTAAATTAAATAAGTAAACATATTTATTTTCTATACGAACTTCAAGAACTATATCGAAAATAAAAAAATATTCAACATACAACAAAATATGTACTTCATTAGCAGTACTTATAAATTATGTTCACTTTTTGCACATAAATTACAAAATTTTTTTAGATGTTCATTACACATAAACAGATTGCATATATCGTATTTAGTTTTAGTTTTTCTATCATTAGACCTCCGACATACATAACAACGGCCTTTGGAATTACTTAAATGCCCTTCGGAAGGTGAAAATTCCGAGTCAATTTGCAGTCTTCTTTTCAAAGTCCGTAGCAGAGTGAGAATTTGAGCTCTTTTGGTTTTCAAATTTGTGGATGTTTTTTAAATTTTCTCTAGTAATTCTGCTGTTATTATTCGTATTATAAATAACATACGCGTTTATTGCTGCTGCATTGAAGAGGTGAAAAAAAAATTACTATAGGCCATATTTTTGTTCGCCGGGCAAGGTTATATGTTTCACACCATTTATCGTTAGTGTCTACACCGCCATTGGTTTTTTTATAAAATTGTATTATTTACAGCTTTTTCTGATTGTCTTAACATATTGCTTGATCGTGGTGCATAGTTGACAACAGAATCACAGCCTTAGACTTTTATGGTACATATGAAACAAGAGTCAGTTCATTATGAAACCCAAATTTTGAGGAATGTACTTCATTTGTCTTATGAGGTAAAAACTCTAATAGAATTTCCGTTTTGCTTTTACTTAAAGTTGTAGTGAATAAAGTGTTTTCATAAAGTCCGTGAAGGACCTGCAGCGATGTTCTGCTGCCTCGGCAGAGGAAGGTGTTGATTCCTGCCGAGAATGCCCTCGTCCGGAGACGCGTGAATGCGCTGGCAGGCTAGCATTGCGGTGTCGTGGGGCGGGTTCGTTTCCCCGGCACGAGGACTCACTACAAAACATTTCGCATTCACGAATTGCTTGCAGAGTTCGAGAGGACGACCGAAGTCGCAAATCAGTAGATAACCTCCACGATGGAATTACGACTTGTTGCGAGAACAAGTGCAACCTGACAAGAAAGACTAATTTGGGGTTGACCTCGTCTTTACCCAAATACATTCAGGGCCCACAAATGAAAGAGGGGCAACCGGGTGGTGGTGGAGCCCCTGCATGCCCACCCAACCGGAATAAATCCAATGTTAAATCGTTGAGGTGGCCAGGTATTCCTCTTCTGAGTGGAAAACTCATAACTTGAATTATATGAGCTTTCCCATCAGAAGGGGAGTACCCCGGTGACCAATTTATGTCATAGAATTATACAATTGAATTGCATAACTCTATGCCATAAAAAGGCACTTGGCTTGGGCCACTCAACCCATTAAGTCACCTGAAATAAAAAGGATTAAATTGTACCCGGTGACTGGCTCATATTTTGAGGGGGAAGCCTGCCACCGTACCGGGTCCTATACTCGGTCAGAACAACCGGAAGGGAAAAGACCAATTTCCTAGTTTAATTCTTCATTTTTTTATTTTTCTTTCGGTTTGGTTATCACAAAATAATATAAGCTTCTCCACGACAAACCAAATTTAAGAAAGATAGAACGATTACGAGTAATAAATAAATTATTGCTGATAAGATACTCGTATATCGGATATACTTTGAATAATTATATAAGAAAAAATATTAATAAATAAATTAAATCAAAAGGACTCACCGCATGATCCGTCGAGCGCTCGATGGGTGCTGGATACGTCCTGAAAATCTTCGTTTTTGGTTAGGTTAAACACTATAATGTACTTCGATAATGGTTTAAGGTCGAATAATTCACCTATCACTATAAAAGTTCTTTGGCCGAATGCCATTCAAAAATTTAGTAAGCAAATCACTTGAAACGGGCGCTAGTGTGAATCCGTTTTCAAGAATTGTTCGTAATTCTTCTCATCCATAAGTTTATCAATTTCTGAAGTTTCGCTGCGCTTCACTTTGAATAACCAGCCTTTTCATAGCACGATGTATTTCTTGACCCTGGGGTATCCTCAACTGATATGTTCTTGTCTACCACAGTTCCTGACACAGGAGAATATAATTCACTCGCTAGCGGTGGGTGCAGAACACAAAATCATTTCGATGATTGTGGGGCCAGTTGAATACGCTGCAACACGAGGAACTGTCGATCCGATGCGCTTTGAATGCCAGGAATGGCGAACGTGTTTCCGTTAACCAGCTCGTCCCAGACAATGATCAGTAGAGCGGGGGGGGTTGCCAAAGCCTTGACAACGAACCAAACGCGGCATCCGCTAATTAGTACTGCTCCAGTGCTGGTTCTTCGGACGGATTGAAATCGTCATCGAAATGGGGCTTGGGTATTGTATGCGTACGAGTAGTTATCAATCGCTGTAATCACGGCAGACCATGGCGTAATTGCGGCTTGTCCTCAATTCAAATGGCGTTGGGTACCCGTATTTATCCTTGCACTATCAACACCGTGATTGCATTGAGAAAGTTGTGGTCAGCTCTAGGTGCACGGCGACTGGTAATAATTAATAGAAAAGTTCACATCACCAGAGTATTCCCCGCAAATTTCAATTGTTGGCTGTTTCGACTCACCAATAAGTTCGTAAACACACTCTCTTATTTTAAAATCTATCACGCGCGCAGATAACAGATATTTGTTCTTCGCACATCACGGATATTTTTATTTTATAGTTACAAATAGTTTTAGATTAAGTTTATGTTGAATCGTCATTTGAAGTGTTTGCACGTTATGAAAATGATTTAATACACATGCCTTGTTTTAAATACTAGTGTGCACTATTTTAATTTTTAATGATAATTTTAGTTTAATTGTAGGTAGGGTTGCGTTTGGGCCAATAAAAGTTTAATATATTAATAATTGGTTAAGAACTTAATGAACTTGTTATGTCCCGCCGAATAAACGGATACGACATTGTATAACTTGTATAGAATGCTTATCGCCTCCTCAGGATTCACCACTGAATCACTAAAAGCTGGCATTTGACTTTCGTTCAGGGAATCTGATTCCAAGGAATATTCACTTACTCCCGCAAGGTTCCGGAATCCTTCACGTCTTCCCGCTAGATTCGTTCTTGCTAGTTGCCTGATAAGAGGTTTTAGCCTCGTGATGGCTTGATACTTTGCTATCGGAAATAATTGGAAGTGAAGATGTTTCTGTATTTTGTGATTCTCTAGGAGTATCCCAACTGCTGGTTGATTGGTAATCGTGGTCTAGCACCGTGTTATCTACAGATTTCTTTCCCGAAGTACGATTACCGCGCGTTTTGCAATAGTAACTAAGTAGGTTAGGCTTATTTTGCGTAGTAGACAACTGTGCAGCTAAATGATTTGATTGTTGCTGTTCGGTTGCTTTACCGAAGATTTGGTTTGGAGGCTCCTCGTTTTGAGATATTGTTGGATTTCCAACGACTGTTGCAGCACTATGTTCCTTTCCAACACGAACGTTATTTACTTGCTTTGATCGATGTCTGCCGTAAGTTGTGGGCTGGGGTACTGAAGTCGTCTGAGGTTCGCGATCGTTTTCTAGAAGCTACACAATCCGTTGGGACGAGTTGTTTTTCTTCTTACTTGAATCCTTCTGGTGAGATTTATCGTGTTCTCGATTAGTGTTACTATCGGATGGGTTCTGGCGACGTCTCTTGTGACTTGAATGTGTCGATAAATCTTCACAACTTGGCAACGAGTTTCGGTCCGATGTCCGTTTTCGTTCAAATCTTTTGGGGTGCAGGATTTGTTGATTGAGATTTATATGACCTAATAGATCCACTCGTGTTGGTCCTATTTTCTAACAGGCGTTGTTGTCGCCGTCACTGTGTTGCCAACGTTACACAAGGAGTCGGTGTTGGCTTCGTTATGTGTCGATTTTGTTCGTAGACTTCGCGAGTTTTTCCCGATTTGTGTTTTTGCTACTATTTTGGTGGCTATTGTAATGTGAATGGCTACTGGAAGCTTGTGAACCTGGCGCCGTGGTCGTGTTGCTACGATGCCCCTCCGTCGCTGCCGAGAGCAATTGATTGTTAACGGGTTCGGCCATAGACGACACTTAACCGTTCACTCTATGTCACTAATCATGCCCCTGAAGCGAATTTTTCCTGTCCTTGTCCTATTTAATGTTTTGATTATACCGAAAATTGTGGGGGAGAAGGGAGTTGATCGATGTGAACAACACTAGTTCCAATGTCTAGGGTACCCTTTTTTTATATGCCGTTTGGGTAAGGTGACTGTGGCAGTGTGCGTAATTTCTACTCGAATTATTTATCAACCAAAATATTGACCGCACTACAAACGCAACCGGAATTTCCATCAAATTTCGCCGTTACTAATTGGGTTTTTATTTGTTCGCAACGATGCGACAATCAAGGAAATCAATACTCACAAAAAGTTGCCATACAAATAACAGTAGAGTTCACATTTTGCATTGCACACACACTCCCTATCCCGACGTATCTTGATTCCGGATGTGCTTTGCATACATGAAGGAGCTCCAATGAGGGGTAACTTATAATATGAACACATTCTTGGCCCTTGATAAGGAAAAATAAATCACTGGTATTATTCCATGCTATTTCACTAACCTGTTATAATGTTCCACAATAAAACTGTCTATTGCGGCATTTAGAGTTTCGTTCTCCATTTGGTTGGTTTGCCGCTGCTTCGTAAAATTGAATCGAGAATTCGAAAATATCTACACCTCAGAACAGATATTTTCCCAAACAAAATAGCACAATTTCCCAAAAATTCCGATGGAAGCAATATTTAGGCGCGAAAGACTTGACAAACGTTGGCGTCAAGTCTAGAGAATTAACGAACACGAATTTTCTCGAAATCTTCACAAGACCTTCGACATCATTGAGTCACCACTATTTTCTATTTAAACTCAACTGCGATAATAAATAACTAAACAAACCAATCGATCACGATATTCTAACACTCAAGTATGCTATTGAAATTCCCGCCAAAATATCGCGAGAACAGTTATCTGCACTGTACTTCGCGCTCGTATCGAGATTTTTCCAGTTACACCGACTACGGGTGCGAGCAAGCTCCCCAATAGGCAAAAAGAATGAAACAGCGGCAAACCATCGAACCAACACACTTTGCAAACCGTTCTCTCGCTCGTTCACCCACACTTGTCTAGGACTAGCCAACATTCTTATGACACTTAAAATTACTTTGAACTCGCTATCAGCGCTAGCAATCAGATTTCTAATTAATTCCCTGAGACAATTTTCATTTCTTCACTGAATAATGTCCATTTGTGTTTAACACAACACGCAAGTCTGATTGCCCCGGCACTCTGCCTAAAACACTTAACTACTCGCAACGGCACCATACCAGCGGACCTGTGTCCGTCACTATTTTGCTTTCGCCTAGTGTGTACCGTACGTACGTGACGGTTGAGGTATGCTAATGTCGGACCGTACGAAGAACAGGAACATTATTTTTCACGGCTTGAAATAAAATTTACGTAGATCGATACGCGAAAGTGTCGAAATTGCAAAAACATTATATTATTCACTCGGACTCCGCGGAGTATGTCGATAGCTCCCGACAGCAGAACTTTCGTCACTCCCGTTGGTATACTGAGAATGAACACACTAATTAAACTATTAGCGAAAGCCTTTTAATGATAAATGTGAATAAACTTTCGAAACAAGCTAGAACGGAAAGTCTTCTAACCCGCAGTAAAAGCCAAACGTGACAATAGAATTAAAATCCCGCGGACACCACGCTCAAAAGCAATGGCTGTCCGTTTCGTACTGCTCTGCCTGCTCGTGTTTTGCCGCCGCGCGCACACTCCGGCGCTCGTCAGTGCAATCATTTATTTGTTACACTCGCGCATGCTGTGTTCAATGCACTTAAAAATAGCGAGTCATTTTCAAAAACATCAGCTATTAAATTTTGATATTTTTGATGCACCTTCCCATATTCTCGACAAATTGAATGTGAATATTTTCACCTTTCAGCGTAAATATTGTTTCAATGCCCTCCTTTTTGATATGATCGAGGAACATTTGTTTGAGCATATCCTGCCATCGATCTGGTATGGGTTTCAGGAGGACGTACATATTCCGTAGATCTTTTCGTTTCTCTTGTGATACCATATCTTTGCATTCAGAATAAAGGAAATCAAGATGGTCATTTATAAATCGCTCTTCACACTCCTGACCTCTTCAGTTACTACAGGGCAGCTAATTTTCTCGCGATCCCAAGGCAATGCGGATTGCGAAAAAGGAGCTGAAGGATGTTTCTGTGTATCATGGGTTGGCTTCGGCGTCGGGACTAGAGATGACGGACACTAAGAGAAAAACACAATTGACAGACGGACGGACTGACTTATGTCTATGTTTGCTCGGAAGTATACAACCTTGCGCGTTTTATGAAAATATATGCGGACGGACAAACAGACGTGCCTAATTATCTATCGGCGCAGGTCTTTCGCGTGGTATACCCCCACTTCTTTTCCCGATGGATCCGTTATCAAGTAACGATTAGGTCCCATTACCTTCTTTATGCGGCTTTTCAAGAATCGCCTGTCCAGCTTGGCGTTGTAGTGCCCCGCGGCGTCGCTTTGGCGGAAATTTCGCCGAAAAACTTCATCTCCTTCTTTGAAATTAGCAGATCGTGACCGGAGATTGTACTGCGCTTCATTTGCACTACCTGCGGCCTTAATCTTCCGTCCGATTTGTTGGCGGAGGTCTCCTAAACGTTCGTGGGGCTCCAGCGCAACGACAGGGTCTCCCAAACACTTTAATTGCCGTAACAGCCGGTATGATTTACCGTGGCAAATCATGTGCTGTCCAAAGGCGGCAAAGTAAGGGGCGACACCGGTGACAGAATGATACGAGGATCGCAGGGCGCATGTGATGGCAGACAATCGACGATCCCAATCCTTTTGAGATGGGTGGACGTAGGAACGGATCGCGGCCAATAGGGTGCGGTTCAATCGTTCTGATGCGTTGGACTGAGGAGAGTATATGGGCGTCAGTTGGTGTTCAACGCCATACTGCTCAAGTAGGCTCTTAAACTGCCGAGACCGGAACTGTACTCCATTATCTGAGTACACACTCTCTGGAACACCGAACACATGGAATACCCGGTTCTCTAAGAATTTCACGATCGATGGAGTTGTGAATTTACGGATAGGTTCCACCATTGGGAACTTTGAGAGCTGATCTAGAACGACTATAGCTCCGATGTGTCCCATGGAAGACCGAGGATATGGACCGAGTAGATCGATGTATAGACGCTGGAACACGCGTTCTGGAACGTTGATTTGACCCATAGGAGGTCGAAGAGGCTGGTTGGGCGCTTTGGTGCCTTTACAGGTCTCACAGGCGCTCACGTAGTCTTTGACCTGGGATGCCATTTTAGGCCAAAAGAAGTATTTCTTGAGTCGCCGTAAAGTCCGACCGTAACCTCCGTGGGCACTTAAAGGATGGTCATGTGCGCGGAGGATCAGATGTTGTGTCATTTCCTCCGGTACCCAGAGTTTCCAAGACTCTTCTTCCTGCCATGGATCACCAGTGGCGTATTCGTTTCGCCTATACACATAGCCGTCTATTACCTTCAAATCAGGCAGCTGTGTCTGTTGGGTCGCTATGGTTTGCCTCAACTCTTTGTAGCTATCTGATTCGAAATGTGGGCTGTCCAAATCTATTTCGATGGGGTCCTCGTCATTTATTGTTATTTCGGCTCCCTCTGGGGAAAACATCCGTGAGAGAGTGTCGGGTACGATGTTCTGGGTTCCTTTCCGATGTTTGATGGAGAACTTGAACCCTTGCAGTTTAAGAGCCCATCTGGCGAGGCGTCCACTTAAATCTGCCTGGTTTATCAACCATTGTAGTGACGCGTGGTCCGTGATGATCTCGAATTGGTGGCCCTCGATATAAGCTCGAAATTTCTTCACAGCCATTACCGCTGCCAAACATTCTTGCTCGGAAACAGTATAGTTTCTTTGGGCCGAATTCAGCTTATTGGACATGAAGGCGATGGGAGCTTCCTCTCCTTCATCGGTCAATTGCACCAGCACGGCTCCTACTCCATGTTGACTTGCGTCACAATGAATGGAGAAGGGCTTCGTGAAGTCGGGGCTGTGCAAGACCGGAGCTGATGTGAGGGCTTGTTTAAGCTCTTCAAATGCCTTTCGGCTGAGTTCAGTCCAAACGAACTTCCCTTTCCGCAACATGTCTGACAGGGGCGCTGAAACTGTTGCATAATTGCGAACAAACCTTCGGTACCAACCGCACACACCAAGGAAACGTCGTAGCTGCTTCACAGTTTTTGGTAAGGGGAACTCATCAATCGCACGAGTTTTGTCTGGATCCGTTTTGATAGTGCCATGTCCTATGACATGTCCTAGGTATCGGACTTCTTTCATGACAAACTTACTTTTCTGTACGTTGATAGTGAGTCCCGCCTTACTGATGTGCAGGGCTACTTCTTGTAGGAGTAGGAGGTGTTGATCGAACGTTTCCGTGATGAGTAACAGATCATCAAGGTACACGAACACTTGGTGTTTTAGGTGAGGTGGGATGACCTTGTCCATCAACCGAGTCATCGTTTGCGGCGCGTTACACAGGCCAAAGGGCATTGTGACGAACTGATATAATGGTCGTCCAGGCACTGTGAAGGCGGTCTTGTCCCTCGAGCCCTCATCGAGTGGAATTTGCCAGAAGGCGTCTTTTAGGTCGAGACTGGTGATATAATTGGCTTTCGGCAGTCTCCCTAGTATTCCATCGATGAGTGGAAGGGGGTACGCGTCCTTGATGGTAACCGCGTTTACCTTACGGGCATCAAGACAGAGGCGGACTTTACCTGGCTTTACAACCAAGGTTACCGGTGAGGACCAGGCACTTTGGGACTCCTCTATGACCCCTAACTCGAGCATCCTATCTAGTTCCGCATACACCAATTTCTCCATGGCCGGCGAGATGGCGTAGTGTCTCTGTTTAATCGGTTTACTATCGCCAACGTCGATGGTGTGTGAGACTAGAGTGGTGCGGCCAAGGCCTTGGGTAGCGTACGATGGGAAAGCAGCAATGGATGCTTCCAGGCGTTGTCGTTGGCTAGGCGTCAGGTCATGCCTATCGGGAGTAGAAGTGATTTCGTTGACATTTCTGGTTTTTAAAGACAAATCGGTGAATAAATCGGAGGCCAGTCCAAAGCGAAGGACGAAATCGACACCAAGGTATACATTCTGAGTCAAAGACGGGATAATGTAGAACGTAATATCCTTCGTCTGACCCCTGAACGTCACGGGTGTGGTTAGTTTACCTCGTATAGGGTGTTTGGTGCCATCAGCTGTACTGATTTCAGTGCGCCAGGATTTAATCAAGTTCGGATATTCTTGGAGCACCTTCGAGCCAAAGCTCGAGGCAAGACAACTGATACTGGCACCCGTGTCGATCAAAGCAAACACGGTCTCGCCCAACACTTTGATTGGATGATAAGGTCTGATCTCATTCTCAGCAACCTCCGAGATGTTACAAGAGTTTACGGTTTGACGGCAGATGCGCACTCTCTTGCGGAAATTCCGCCAACGACGGGTTGACCATTTTGTCGTGCGCGGGCGGGAAGTGACTACTTCGGAAGCAAATATTCGCTCTCGAGCCACCCGATATTCCTGCAGTCTAACATGATAAGGTTTTAGAGTGCGTACTTGAGGCTGCCGCGGTTCTTCTGGCAGTGACTGCGATGGTCGTTTTAATATTGTCGTTGGTGAGGTCTCCGGAAGAGAGTGAACATCCGCAGTCGTAATGGTCATGGCTGGTGGGTTAACGTCAGGTTGATTGGGGTGAGCCACTGGCTGAGGAGCTACTGCGGGGTTTTCGAGTACCGCTGAGGTGGTCGGGTACTCGCTCGTCCGTTTTTTGGAGTGGCACCATCTGGGTAGTCCGGAACATAGGTGTTCGACTCCGTGTGATCTTCCAGATTTGTGTTGTTGCAATTTGGTGCCACTTCTGCGATTTCACGTCGCGGACCTGTCCTTGCATGTAGGTAAGGCCGTTCTTGGAGGTCTTCTTCAAGCCTCTCTAATCGACTCACGAACCTCAGTAGTGCTTCCATGTTCTGCGGGTCCGAGTTTACGACATGGCAACGAAGTTCCGGCTTTAGATTCCGTTTCAACACCCGCAGCAGTTGAGTGGGAGACATAGGCTCTGACAACTGGTCATTCAACCTAAGGATATCGGCTCGATATTGATGAAAGGGCTCGTCCGGACGTTGCCATCTGGCATGGATCTTGTCCAGGACACTCTCATCCGTGTTGACCGTTGAGTATTCCATGCGGAGTAACTCCTTCAGCCGTGTCCAGCGTGTTGATGGTGGGGCCGAATGAATCCGCCAGTACGTCTCGAGTGCTGCTCCCCTGAACAGCATTGGTAGATATCCTGCCAGCATCGTGTAGTCGCCGGCCAACATCTCTCCGACTAAGGACTCCACGCGACCAATGAAGACTTCCACGTTCAGGTCGTTTGGCTCCCCGCTAAAATGAAGGTTCCAACCCTGTACAATGCTGGGGATATGCTTCGGTTTCAGCATATAGGGTTGTTCCTGCGGAGCCACTGAACCTAGAGTCGGTGGTGGTACTTGGTTGAGTCGTGGCGGAAGATCCCAGGCGTTCCAAGGCTGGTATCGAGATGGTGGATCCGGATCCTCAGACGGATGGTAGTTTGCTCTTTGAATCCTGTCCCGCTGGTTGATAACTGGATCTCGAGATCGTCGTGCTGATTTAAGTCGTTGTAGTGTTGACTCGGTCTCTTTGCAGCGACGTATGAAGGAGTATATCCGTTCCACTTCCGTGTAACACTCACCACAGATGTGGTCTGGTGAGCCATCTTCCAATATGATGTTGATGTTGAGGGACTCCTTCAGGAAGTCGACAATAAAAATTCTCCTCGCTTCATCGACCAAACTATCACCCAGCGGATACATTTCCTCGCCAAGTCGTAGACAAAGTCGGCATGCATTTTGGATGTCCATAATTATTCTACCTAGAATTTGTACCTAAGTTGATGAAAGGCTAAAATGACGCTATGAAATAAATGATTAAATATTAATAAGGAAAAACATAAAAGTGGCCGAAAGTGGCGAACTATCAAAGAACCTCACAAAAAAAAATGCTAAAATGTTTAATTAGTTTTCAAAATTACGTTATCAAAAAAAATAATCGGTCTTTTCCTTCCGTCCTTCCTCCCAAGTACGGACACCATGGCACAATCCTTCTAAAACGTTTCAGGGACACTCTCTTGTGGCACCATGAAAATCAGGGTTCCGAAGTGATCCCTCATTAGCAAACTTCTCAAGTTACAGCTTGTCAGCCCAGGATGGTATTCTAATCCACAAGCAGCGCGTGTCTTGTCATGGATAGTCATGGATTAGCTAATCAGCCAAGCACATGAAATCAAAATCCATGTAATTTAAGACACTTAGGCACCGCTGGTTTGGGGAGCGGATCAGAAACCTCCGCAAAAAGATGTTGGGATAATAACCTCCGAACACAAAAAGGGACTCTAATATCATTTGGCCTTACTAGTTATACAATGGGGTAAGCCACCAAAGTATAAATCAAAAGAAGGACCAAACGATATTGATGTCCATAGACAACACACGTTCGAAAGTTATTAGGCTGCTGGGGCACGATCAGTGCAAAAACCCTCGGGAGTTATCTACCCGCCAATAATTCTAACACCTTGTGGGGACACCTAGAGACGATGGACTGTCTCGTGCTCACGACTGATGATACAGCCGGGCTTTTCGGGCCCCACGTTGGGCGCCATTTGTAGTGAATAATTGATTTTCATAATGTCCGTGAAGGACCTGCAGCGATGTTCTGCTGCCTCGGCAGAGGAAGGTGTTGATTCCTACCGAGAATGCCCTCGTCCGGAGACGCGTGAATGCGCTGGCAGGCTAGCATTGCGGTGTCGTGGGGCGGGTTCGTTTCCCCGGCACGAGGACTCACTACAAAACATTTCGCATTCACGAATTGCTTGCAGAGTTCGAGAGGACGACCGAAGTCGCAAATCAGTAGATAACCTCCACGATGGAATTACGACTTGTTGCGAGAACAAGTGCAACCTGACAAGAAAGACTAATTTGGGGTTGACCTCGTCTTTACCCAAATACATTCAGGGCCCACAAATGAAAGAGGGGCAACCGGGTGGTGGTGGAGCCCCTGCATGCCCACCCAACCGGAATAAATCCAATGTTAAATCGTTGAGGTGGCCAGGTATTCCTCTTCTGAGTGGAAAACTCATAACTTGAATTATATGAGCTTTCCCATCAGAAGGGGAGTACCCCGGTGACCAATTTATGTCATAGAATTATACAATTGAATTGCATAACTCTATGCCATAAAAAGGCACTTGGCTTGGGCCACTCAACCCATTAAGTCACCTGAAATAAAAAGGATTAAATTGTACCCGGTGACTGGCTCATATTTTGAGGGGGAAGCCTGCCACCGTACCGGGTCCTATACTCGGTCAGAACAACCGGAAGGGAAAAGACCAATTTCCTAGTTTAATTCTTCATTTTTTTATTTTTCTTTCGGTTTGGTTATCACAAAATAATATAAGCTTCTCCACGACAAACCAAATTTAAGAAAGATAGAACGATTACGAGTAATAAATAAATTATTGCTGATAAGATACTCGTATATCGGATATACTTTGAATAATTATATAAGAAAAAATATTAATAAATAAATTAAATCAAAAGGACTCACCGCATGATCCGTCGAGCGCTCGATGGGTGCTGGATACGTCCTGAAAATCTTCGTTTTTGGTTAGGTTAAACACTATAATGTACTTCGATAATGGTTTAAGGTCGAATAATTCACCTATCACTATAAAAGTTCTTTGGCCGAATGCCATTCAAAAATTTAGTAAGCAAATCACTTGAAACGGGCGCTAGTGTGAATCCGTTTTCAAGAATTGTTCGTAATTCTTCTCATCCATAAGTTTATCAATTTCTGAAGTTTCGCTGCGCTTCACTTTGAATAACCAGCCTTTTCATAGCACGATGTATTTCTTGACCCTGGGGTATCCTCAACTGATATGTTCTTGTCTACCACAGTTCCTGACACAGGAGAATATAATTCACTCGCTAGCGGTGGGTGCAGAACACAAAATCATTTCGATGATTGTGGGGCCAGTTGAATACGCTGCAACACGAGGAACTGTCGATCCGATGCGCTTTGAATGCCAGGAATGGCAAACGTGTTTCCGTTAACCAGCTCGTCCCAGACAATGATCAGTAGAGCGGGGGGGGTTGCCAAAGCCTTGACAACGAACCAAACGCGGCATCCGCTAATTAGTACTGCTCCAGTGCTGGTTCTTCGGACGGATTGAAATCGTCATCGAAATGGGGCTTGGGTATTGTATGCGTACGAGTAGTTATCAATCGCTGTAATCACGGCAGACCATGGCGTAATTGCGGCTTGTCCTCAATTCAAATGGCGTTGGGTACCCGTATTTATCCTTGCACTATCAACACCGTGATTGCATTGAGAAAGTTGTGGTCAGCTCTAGGTGCACGGCGACTGGTAATAATTAATAGAAAAGTTCACATCACCAGAGTATTCCCCGCAAATTTCAATTGTTGGCTGTTTCGACTCACCAATAAGTTCGTAAACACACTCTCTTATTTTAAAATCTATCACGCGCGCAGATAACAGATATTTGTTCTTCGCACATCACGGATATTTTTATTTTATAGTTACAAATAGTTTTAGATTAAGTTTATGTTGAATCGTCATTTGAAGTGTTTGCACGTTATGAAAATGATTTAATACACATGCCTTGTTTTAAATACTAGTGTGCACTATTTTAATTTTTAATGATAATTTTAGTTTAATTGTAGGTAGGGTTGCGTTTGGGCCAATAAAAGTTTAATATATTAATAATTGGTTAAGAACTTAATGAACTTGTTATGTCCCGCCGAATAAACGGATACGACATTGTATAACTTGTATAGAATGCTTATCGCCTCCTCAGGATTCACCACTGAATCACTAAAAGCTGGCATTTGACTTTCGTTCAGGGAATCTGATTCCAAGGAATATTCACTTACTCCCGCAAGGTTCCGGAATCCTTCACGTCTTCCCGCTAGATTCGTTCTTGCTAGTTGCCTGATAAGAGGTTTTAGCCTCGTGATGGCTTGATACTTTGCTATCGGAAATAATTGGAAGTGAAGATGTTTCTGTATTTTGTGATTCTCTAGGAGTATCCCAACTGCTGGTTGATTGGTAATCGTGGTCTAGCACCGTGTTATCTACAGATTTCTTTCCCGAAGTACGATTACCGCGCGTTTTGCAATAGTAACTAAGTAGGTTAGGCTTATTTTGCGTAGTAGACAACTGTGCAGCTAAATGATTTGATTGTTGCTGTTCGGTTGCTTTACCGAAGATTTGGTTTGGAGGCTCCTCGTTTTGAGATATTGTTGGATTTCCAACGACTGTTGCAGCACTATGTTCCTTTCCAACACGAACGTTATTTACTTGCTTTGATCGATGTCTGCCGTAAGTTGTGGGCTGGGGTACTGAAGTCGTCTGAGGTTCGCGATCGTTTTCTAGAAGCTACACAATCCGTTGGGACGAGTTGTTTTTCTTCTTACTTGAATCCTTCTGGTGAGATTTATCGTGTTCTCGATTAGTGTTACTATCGGATGGGTTCTGGCGACGTCTCTTGTGACTTGAATGTGTCGATAAATCTTCACAACTTGGCAACGAGTTTCGGTCCGATGTCCGTTTTCGTTCAAATCTTTTGGGGTGCAGGATTTGTTGATTGAGATTTATATGACCTAATAGATCCACTCGTGTTGGTCCTATTTTCTAACAGGCGTTGTTGTCGCCGTCACTGTGTTGCCAACGTTACACAAGGAGTCGGTGTTGGCTTCGTTATGTGTCGATTTTGTTCGTAGACTTCGCGAGTTTTTCCCGATTTGTGTTTTTGCTACTATTTTGGTGGCTATTGTAATGTGAATGGCTACTGGAAGCTTGTGAACCTGGCGCCGTGGTCGTGTTGCTACGATGCCCCTCCGTCGCTGCCGAGAGCAATTGATTGTTAACGGGTTCGGCCATAGACGACACTTAACCGTTCACTCTATGTCACTAATCATGCCCCTGAAGCGAATTTTTCCTGTCCTTGTCCTATTTAATGTTTTGATTATACCGAAAATTGTGGGGGAGAAGGGAGTTGATCGATGTGAACAACACTAGTTCCAATGTCTAGGGTACCCTTTTTTTATATGCCGTTTGGGTAAGGTGACTGTGGCAGTGTGCGTAATTTCTACTCGAATTATTTATCAACCAAAATATTGACCGCACTACAAACGCAACCGGAATTTCCATCAAATTTCGCCGTTACTAATTGGGTTTTTATTTGTTCGCAACGATGCGACAATCAAGGAAATCAATACTCACAAAAAGTTGCCATACAAATAACAGTAGAGTTCACATTTTGCATTGCACACACACTCCCTATCCCGACGTATCTTGATTCCGGATGTGCTTTGCATACATGAAGGAGCTCCAATGAGGGGTAACTTATAATATGAACACATTCTTGGCCCTTGATAAGGAAAAATAAATCACTGGTATTATTCCATGCTATTTCACTAACCTGTTATAATGTTCCACAATAAAACTGTCTATTGCGGCATTTAGAGTTTCGTTCTCCATTTGGTTGGTTTGCCGCTGCTTCGTAAAATTGAATCGAGAATTCGAAAATATCTACACCTCAGAACAGATATTTTCCCAAACAAAATAGCACAATTTCCCAAAAATTCCGATGGAAGCAATATTTAGGCGCGAAAGACTTGACAAACGTTGGCGTCAAGTCTAGAGAATTAACGAACACGAATTTTCTCGAAATCTTCACAAGACCTTCGACATCATTGAGTCACCACTATTTTCTATTTAAACTCAACTGCGATAATAAATAACTAAACAAACCAATCGATCACGATATTCTAACACTCAAGTATGCTATTGAAATTCCCGCCAAAATATCGCGAGAACAGTTATCTGCACTGTACTTCGCGCTCGTATCGAGATTTTTCCAGTTACACCGACTACGGGTGCGAGCAAGCTCCCCAATAGGCAAAAAGAATGAAACAGCGGCAAACCATCGAACCAACACACTTTGCAAACCGTTCTCTCGCTCGTTCACCCACACTTGTCTAGGACTAGCCAACATTCTTATGACACTTAAAATTACTTTGAACTCGCTATCAGCGCTAGCAATCAGATTTCTAATTAATTCCCTGAGACAATTTTCATTTCTTCACTGAATAATGTCCATTTGTGTTTAACACAACACGCAAGTCTGATTGCCCCGGCACTCTGCCTAAAACACTTAACTACTCGCAACGGCACCATACCAGCGGACCTGTGTCCGTCACTATTTTGCTTTCGCCTAGTGTGTACCGTACGTACGTGACGGTTGAGGTATGCTAATGTCGGACCGTACGAAGAACAGGAACATTATTTTTCACGGCTTGAAATAAAATTTACGTAGATCGATACGCGAAAGTGTCGAAATTGCAAAAACATTATATTATTCACTCGGACTCCGCGGAGTATGTCGATAGCTCCCGACAGCAGAACTTTCGTCACTCCCGTTGGTATACTGAGAATGAACACACTAATTAAACTATTAGCGAAAGCCTTTTAATGATAAATGTGAATAAACTTTCGAAACAAGCTAGAACGGAAAGTCTTCTAACCCGCAGTAAAAGCCAAACGTGACAATAGAATTAAAATCCCGCGGACACCACGCTCAAAAGCAATGGCTGTCCGTTTCGTACTGCTCTGCCTGCTCGTGTTTTGCCGCCGCGCGCACACTCCGGCGCTCGTCAGTGCAATCATTTATTTGTTACACTCGCGCATGCTGTGTTCAATGCACTTAAAAATAGCGAGTCATTTTCAAAAACATCAGCTATTAAATTTTGATATTTTTGATGCACCTTCCCATATTCTCGACAAATTGAATGTGAATATTTTCACCTTTCAGCGTAAATATTGTTTCAATGCCCTCCTTTTTGATATGATCGAGGAACATTTGTTTGAGCATATCCTGCCATCGATCTGGTATGGGTTTCAGGAGGACGTACATATTCCGTAGATCTTTTCGTTTCTCTTGTGATACCATATCTTTGCATTCAGAATAAAGGAAATCAAGATGGTCATTTATAAATCGCTCTTCACACTCCTGACCTCTTCAGTTACTACAAAGTACCAACCACAGTAAGCTCCTTTTGTAGTAAGTCTTTTGCCAAATGAATACTAGTATACCAATTATCGATTGTGATATCACGCCATCAAAATTTTGTAGATAAGCTGCTTTGGCGTCGACTCTTGCATTGTGTTTGATCCCATATTTATCGGGTTTGCTGGGCATGTAAACTAAGCTGGAGACTCTGCCTCTAAAAGCTGGTGACTGTTCATCTATTGTAGCATATTTGGAAACCGTTTTGTATTTTTTGAAGTTATTAGTCAATAGATCACAAAATTTTCGTATTGGAGCCAATTTATCAAGCTATAATTTGGATGCTCTAGATGGTGCATCATCAAATCGCAGACGATGAAATATAAACAAAAAACGTCGAGATGGCATCACATCAGAAAAAAATCCATTCCCGTACCGTCATTTGCCCACAGATCAAGAAAACTCAAATGCGAGGATCTAAGCACACCAGACATCATCAGCAAACCAAAAAATGCTTGGAGCTCTTCACCCGTCAAATTTTTCTTTCTCAATGTATACATTTGAATTTCTCAGAATAAGATCTATTATATACGTATCAAAAAATTAATTGAAACAATCATTTTTTTGGTATTTTTGGCTTCTCCTTTTGGTCCAGGTGAATTCAATACGGCGCTGTGGACTCTTTGTCGTATTCTTTGGTTTGAGCACGCTTTGGACCATTTAGTTTCCTTGTCATTTCCTAAGTAATGCTCTCAAAATGCAACTTCATTTTTTATTTCACACACTCTGCTCAACGTCAGAATAATGATTATGTTGCTCAACAGAGCATTCTTCAATGGCTAGTTCGTTGTCACTTTCGTCAAATGACTCCTCTTCGTTCTCATTCAGAAGTGCCGTTATCTGTTCTATATTTAGAAAGCGGCTCGTCATCGTGCTGTTTTACCTATAAAGTTGAAATTAACTACAAGTTCAACCCTGACTTTGAGAAAAGAAAAATAAAATTGAGCCACATACTTCGAAAAATTGCACTACGCTTTTATTTGCACTCTCCTCTGAATCGTGTGGTTAACGCAACTGCCAGCGGAATACTGAGAAGGACGATACATGTAAGCTAGGAGGCTACCAGAATGCACAGGCCTGTACGCGTAATATTTGCTGGAATACAATGTTACTAATCTAGTTTGGGGTCCAATCGACTAATTAAAAATGTTAAAAGCGTATTACAAGATCATTTTTAACAAGCTCTTGGTTATGATAGCTTATGAATGAAATTTCAAAGCATCTCAAAATTATGCAACGTCGTTACGCGGCTGAAACAATTTCTCTGGAAATAATTATCTTAAGTAGAAAAAGCCAAGATATTTCCATGGAAAAAGTAAGGCATGTTAGTTTTAATCGATTGTAGCTACTCAATTTTCATCTCAACATTCATAAAAAGCACTTTTACTTTAATAAATTCAGCATTAAATTGAACTTTATTTATCAATCAAATTCTTAATGACAAATTCCTACAACCAAATTTCCATTACATTTCTTTATTTCACGAGCGTTTCAATCCCTCTCCAAAATTATAATCGAATATCACATCACTAAATCTGGGCCTTCAACAATCATATCTTCATCAATAAATGCCCACATACTCATTCATACACGCACCAATCGATGAACGATTTATTACTTCGATTAAACGTTAACAAAACGCTAACGTTTTAATAAAATGAGTATCTATCATTCACATACATTAGCCACAATCAATCCAGTCAGGTATTACAATAAGCGCCGCGCCGTATGTGACGACACAATTAGCATGCAACAGTGCGGTATTTAGAGAAAGTACCTTCATAACGCTCGCAAACCTCATATGTGTATACCTACTAACCCAAAGCTGAATAGACGAACTGTATCCAGCTCGCGCTAACTATCACATTTTAGCAGCATTCTCGCTAGACACTGGCCCCTCGATCTGAGTCACGGCATCAACATAACATATGAATTGATAGTTTCATAAAGACGCCATGATATATCGTTTAAACAAACTAATTAGGCATTCACCTGCTCGCTCATAAAAGTTTTACAACCTGCACTAATCGCTCCCAATCTTTGGCCATCTCCAACGGTTGGTTCACTTTGCATCCAATATTGTATCTTTTTGCCGTAGTTAAATTTGCTTGCGTACGAGAATATCTCGTTGGAATGTTTCTATTGAAAACTTTGCCTAATTGCAAATTACATTATTTTTGCCGGTTTATGAATTGAAACATTATGGGAAAATGAGTATGTAACAGTTTTTCGAACTATTTCATTGTTTTGCCCCGAGATACGAGAAAGCAAGTCAGTTCGCTTTCTGGCTGCCGGTCAAGATTGAAGAGTTGTGGATACTTATGAATGTATGCATGTGACCCAGATTCGGGGGTCAAAATATAGAACGTAGCATTAATAGTGGAGATGGGTTATGTCATGGCATAGACACAATTAATCGACTAAATTTTTCATCTGGAAATTACTAATGTGGGATTTTATTCTTTTTGCTTTCAGGTGCTCGCAAGCTATTTGGAGGCTATAGAATTACACCGAAGTATTGTCGACCGACGAAAGCCCTGCCGAGATCTGACCCAAGGTCAAATGGTCCTACGATATGTATGTTCAATCACGAGTGTGCTCAACGAAATGGCGAAGTCGTAGGAGCATGCATGGATGGGTAAGTTTGTCGGTTGTTAGGCTAGGATCAAATGATGTTAGTTTCAAGTTGAAAGGGTTAACGCTATAATGACCTTTGTGCTACACGTGTGTTGCGGTGCTAGACTGAAAGGATGATTGCTTATAATACTTTAGTTGATTTTGACCTATTTCATGAGAACAATATCAAGTTAGGTTCATTTTGTTTAGCCTTTTGTATTGATGCATTGTTACAGTTTCACGAAGCAGGTCAACTGAAAGTTTGAAGAAAAAATTTGTTGGGTTCTAAAAAACGGTCAAACTACAAAAATAGGTCAGAAAATTGACTTTAGTTCCAGAATAGTTGAGTGATAACTTTATATAAATTGTATCGTGGTATAGTGTATTATTATATTATAGTAGATTTCATTTTAAAGTTTAAAATAGATAGTATTAGAAAATAATCGGCATTAAATTTATAGCGGCAGTCATAAAGTTGACAAAAACAATTCCATTCATTTGTTGATTGTTTTAACGAATGTTTATTTATTTATTTATTATAAAAGATGTACTTACATACTACTAGTCCTATTACAAGTCAATTAATACATAAATACAAAATATACGAGTTCAAAACATGAAAGAAATTAAAGGAAAAAGATCGCAATTCAATGATATCGTAAATTAAGAACTATAGGAGTATTTATAAATTTAAGTTTTCATAAAACTTTTGAATACGCCAACAGACTGTGGTAGAGGACCAAGACTTTACTGGTTGTACATACGAGGTAAGCATAGTAAGGGAGAGCGGAAGAAGGTGTTAGTACGTGCATATGAAACATGAAATTGAAGGGAGGATCTATTAGCGTGAGCAGCGTCGAATGTATTTATTTCCCTGCATATATTTTAAAGTAAAAGACTATAATGAAGCTTGAACAAAAGACATTGGTCAAGGAAAGATCGTCTGGACTCAAGTATAGGAAGGTTCAAAATATGTAGACGGTCATCATAAGGGGAGTAACGAGGATTGAATTTGAGGAATAGAGACTTTGTGAATCTGCGATGAACTGACTCAAGAGCATCGATGTGCTTCCTGTGGTACAGACTCCAAATCTGGGAGCAGTGCTTCAAATTATTACGTATAAGGGAGAAATAAGGCCACATACAGGACATGATATGTTGGAATGAGGAAGCGGATTGTGAAATAATCCCAGTTAAATGGGAGGCTTTCTTAATAATTAGAACAATGTGGAGATCAAACTTCTGTTTACAATCAAAAAACACACCAAGATCCTTAAGGGAGGGTATATTGCTCAAATGGATAAATTTTTTACAGAAGAATGTCATCTGATGGTATTTGGAAATATTTAAGGTGAGGTGGTTTGATTCATATCAGTCACTTAGACGCTGAAGCTCGGAAGCCAGGAATAGAGACAAATAGGAACATTTAACCCTGAAAGTTTCTCAAATAGGAGAGAGTGATCCATCAAAGGCTTTAGAGAAATCCGTAAAAACAACGTTCTTCTTCTCTTGAATTTATTCTTGCATTTTAGTTTAATTAGTTTCTGTTTATTCATCGAACGAAATTTAGACTGAGAAAAATATCATATCATACAACTTCAATATTCTTCTTCTTCTTAACACTACAGCCGCTCTCAGGCCTTCGCTTCCTGCAAATAGCGCCTCCACCAGTCTTGGTCTATTGACCGCGTCCTCCAATTTCAAAATCCGAGCAGCGATGAACTGTCTGCTTCGACTGAGTCAGACCAGTGTGTCCTAGGTTTCTCCACTGGTCTCCACCCTTCAGTTCTCCCAACGAATCCCTTTTTGGATGTCCGTTGTGTATCCGTACGATTCATGCGTCCAGCCCATTGCAGCTTCCACAGTCTTACAATCGTTGAGACTTCCGGTTGGATAAAATTACATAGAGCTCAAGGTTGTATTGAATTCGCCGTCCCCGTCTGGCTTCGCTCCGGTTATTCGCCTCAGCACTCGTCGCTCAATGGCGTTCAATATATTATATATTGTATTTGCGGATGCTTGGGTAAGGATATATGCTTCATATCCATAGCATAACACAGGTCTCATCACAGATTTGTATACTTGGAGCTTTGTTTTCCTGTGTATGCAGCTGGTCTTCAAGATCGTCAACACAGGATAAAATATTTTATTTGTGAGCTATATTCTTCAGCGTATTTGGTCTCTTTCATTACCCGTTTCCGTTAGTTTGGCGCCTAAATACACAAATCGGCCTACATTTTCAATACTGTATTCGTCAAGTAAGATATTTTGTATATTTAAGGTATTTTTCCTCGACTGCGTCGTGAGCTTCGTTTTATTTTCATTAATTTGTAGCCTAAATAGTTTTGCTTCGCAGTCGAGTTTCAGAAAGAGTTCATTGGCGGTTGTTAGTGACCGCTACAAAAGGTTGATGTTGTCCGCATAGGCTACTTTGCTCGGCTTATATAGTACTTGTATAGTACTTCAATATTAAATTATTTTAATTCGAGACATGTAACAATCCCTAAACTAGTTTCCTAGTCTGCAAGATTATTATTTCAACAGCTTAATAACTATTGGTGCAATAAGTCCAGTCAATGTCTGTTTACAACAATTTATAAAGAGGTTATAATTAGGGTAGGTCATGCTTTATTCAATATTAATCGTTACATATTTTCAGGGAACATAAAACAGTTTCCAAACAATAAAAATACTAAAAAACTTAATGGTCCAAATGACTCTCTACATTTATACACTATCAATAAAACAAAAAAATTTAATCAAAAAAATATTTTATGATTCAATTGAAAATAAGTTTGGTAGACAGACCTACACTCCTATCAGAAGGGTTTTGTACTAAACACAAAATGCAGTCACCAGCAAAGAATAAAATCAAGAAACCTGTCAAAGACGATTTTATTGGAGAAAATGTGAAATTCGAGGATCATACTATTATTAATAAAGTTGAATGAACTTTGACTTCTGAGGTATTTGTTATTGTTATACCTATAAATATCTCCCTTGATAATTTTTTCAGATTTTTTAGATCACAGGTGTTCATTCGTGAGGGGGGAAGCACATTTTTCATTTATTTCCTCCCTTGTGCCCCCACTGAAGCAAAAACTGTCAGTTTAAGCAGTGTTTTGAAAAGCTCTCATAAATACCTTTCATCTGATACTCATATCACCTTTGATGAAATTTTTTCCAGGGGCCACTCCTCTGTACTGGATTTATCGATACATGGCCTTTTTTCCAATCCTAGAATGGTTTCAAAGCCTTTTTGCTAGGAGCTCTCTCCTGCCTCTTTGACCTATTTCACTTATGAATTTTAATTGTAGGTGCTCATCTTCAGTGATTCCTCAAATAGAATCATGTGTTCAAAGCATGCACCTCAAACGTTGACGTTGGGGAAAAATAACTCAAAATTATTCAATATTCGCATTTAAAACTGCCACTTTTTAGGGTTTTGTAAAATAATTTTACAAAACCCTACTAGTTTCGCGACCAGTCTGTCCGTCTGTCCGTCTGTCCGTCCGTCCGTCCGTCCGTCCGTCCGTCCGTCCGTGTGTCACAGCAGTTTTTCTCGGCAACTGCTTAAGCTAGAAGCATCAAATTTTGTGTGTAGGTGTAAAGTGGTGATCTCTTCAAAGTTCAACTACAAAAAAATTTTATAAGGTATTTAAGGGGGGTCTCCCCATATAGGAGAGTGACCCCCCGAAAAAAAAATTTCATTGAAGGTAGCCGATATGGGTATCAAATGAAAGGTCTTGATGAGAACTTTTCAAAAAAGGTCTTAGTTTGGCAAACTTTGCTTCGGGGGGCGCACAGGGAGGGGAAATACACGAAAAATTTGTGTCCCCCCCCCTCGCGATTGGACACCTGTGATCCGAAAAATCTGAAAAAAATCAGGAATGTAGGCCTTGGTGAGTACAACAACAACAAATACGTGAGAAGTCGCAATTCGCTCAACTTTGTTAGGAATAGTATGATTTATCGATTTTATGTTTTCTTGAATAAAATCTTAATGGTACCCTTAAATTCTCTGAAATTCAGTACACAGATGTCTATTTATAAGATTGATCTATCCTGAAAGTTTCATAAAGATTGAATCATATTTAGCGATGTTATAGCGGTTTGAATTTTCCTGTATTACTATGGAACAATATGCGCTGCATTTATTACTATGGCAACATATGGCTATGGAACAACATGCGCTTTTTACCGACTCAGACACTACAGTTGGGCTAGGATTTGCATGAAAATTTCAGGAATGATAGGTGTCATGAATATCTTTGAGAATCGGTTCAGCTAGTGGTATCAGTAATTGTAAAACAAAATAGTGGCTATTTTAAATGCGAAGATTGAATAATTTTGAGTTATTTTTTCCCAACTTCAACGTTTAAGGTGCATGCTTTGAACACTTGATTCAATTTAATGAATGACTGAAGTTGAGTACCTACAATTAATGCTCATAAGTGAAACAAGTCAAGGAGGTGGGAGAGAGCTCTTAGCAAAAGGGTTTTGTAACCATTCTAGGATTCGAAAAAATTGGCCATTAATCGATGATAACAGTACAGGAGAGTGGCCCCTGAAAAAAAAGTTCATCAAACGTAGCCGATATGAGTATGAAAGAAAAGTTTTCATGCGAGCTTTTCAAAACAGTTGTGAAACTGTCAGTTTTTGCTTCAGTGGGGGCACAGGGGGGAAATACATGAAAAATGTGTTTCCTCCGTCGCGAATGGACATCTGAAATAATTATCAAGGCAGATATTTATGAGTTTAATAATACCAAAAACCTCAGAAGTTGAAATTCGTTCAACTTCGTTAATAATAGTATGATCTTTGTATTTCATATTTTCTCCAATAAAATCGTCTTTGACATGTTTCTTGATTTGATTCGATCTGGTGACTGCATTTTGTAAATTGAATACAAAACCCTTCTGACATGAGCGTAGGTCTGTTTACCCAACTTGTTTTAAACTTATCTCATTTTACATTACTACTTAGGTCTGATTATCTCCAATATCCATGAATAGAGCTATTCCTAACATCTTCGTTGAGCC
Organism: Odontomyia ornata; assembly: GCA_963969285.1. Classification (NCBI taxonomy): domain Eukaryota; kingdom Metazoa; phylum Arthropoda; class Insecta; order Diptera; family Stratiomyidae; genus Odontomyia; species Odontomyia ornata. The sequence goes on from OZ017738.1 coordinate 407,653,269, forward strand.
TTGACTTTTTCGGTTAGCGAATGATCCAAAGGCTTTTGTATACGTCCAGTTTTCTTGCATCCCTTACTTCTTGAACTACCTCTAGATCCTCCGAATCGATTACGTGGTGCCTTTATATTAATATATATGTTTTGCAGTGGCTGACTTGGCGGTATTACGGGATGCTTTTCTCGGTTTCAACTTACGCGGGTCGCTTTGTTTGTCCAACGTATTTTTGCTGGCATGATTGGCAGGTGATTGTATATATGCCGCATTTTGTATCCTTTTGCTTTTTATTTTTGGGTGTGTTTAGTCTGAATACCATTTTAAACTTCTGGCTCACGGGTACAGCTGTTATCTTGACTTTCTTCAGAATCTTCGCAATCTTGGTTAAGACCTTCGAATATTTTACCGCTGCTCTTCTATTTTGCCCAATGCCCTTGTTCTGTTCGTGGAGAGTGGATAAGGATTCCGCTTTAAGTCTCCTCTCCATCTTTCTTGATATTTAAAGTATCTCATCTTCACTGTAGCCGTACATTTTCGCTGTCTCCAATATAAAAGCCTTCTCATGCTCATAATGTTGCCTCGTTAGCGGGGTAGTCGGCATCCTGTATATCCGGCTATTCAATGTTGCCATCTATGTCTGATGCGAATGGTGGGATGTTGCTGGTATTGTCCTGCATTTGTTCGTAGGTTTTCTGAAAACATCGAATTCTAACATATTATTTTCAGGATTTTGTACCAAAATACAAAACCCTATTGCAATCACCATTTGTGTCCGTCCGTCCGTCTGTATGTCACAGCACTTTTTCTACGAAACTATAGAAGCTACAGCCATGAAACTTTGTGAAAATGTCAAAAAAGTTGACCTCTTGGAAATTTTGGGATGGAAAAATTTTTCAAAGGGGCTTAAGGGGGTCTCCCAATATAAGGAGGTGACCCATCAAAAAAAAATTTTCACCATTGGTAATCGAATAGGGTGTCATTGGAAAGGCGTTAATAAGATATTTTCAAAACAAATCTTAAAATTGTTTTATCGGTACCGTGGGCAACAAGAGAAGAGGAAATGTACTCATAGATAAAACAAGCCAGGGAGGCAGGAAGAAGCTCCTAACAGAAGGGTTTGTAATCATTCTAGGGTTCGAAAATAATTTTTTGATAAATTATTCATCCAATATTTGCTTAAAAGATCGTTCAAATTCATCAAAACGATGCAAAGTTTCGTTCATAAGCACAATGCACCATGCAACTATTTAAATAATTTTTCTAACTGCTCGGCTCATTGAACATATTCAAGTAAACCACTTTTTCTTAAATTTTCATGAAAATCCAAAGAAAATAATAGTGCCTTGGGTGATTTGAAATACACTCACAGGCGCAATTAAACACCCATCCTGTTATTCTTATAGATTTCCAAAACTATCAAATTTTACACAAATTTGATGAAAGATATGTTGAAAGCATGAATAATATGTTGAAGTGAAAAAATGAAAAAAAAATCAATTTAATAAAATTTTCCTCCACTAAATCGATTTTTCCAAGATTTATTTCAACATATTATTTTTGTTTAATTATAGAAAAAGTTAATTTTTTTGTCACTGACTTAAATTTAATAATGAGTCTTACCACCTTGAGCTCTAATGACTTCTTGAAGCCTGTTTGGAAGACCATCCATGATATCCTGATTGTCCGACTGCGGGATATTGTGCCATTCTTCTAAAACTGCGGTCTTGAGCTTTCCTAGGGTAATAGGCACTGGTACTCCTGCCCGAACACATCTTTTAAGGTTGTTCCTAATATGTTCAACAAGATTGAGATCAGAACTACGTGCTGGCCATGATAAAGTTTGAATTCCGACTTCAATAAAGTATTGTGTCACATGTTCTATTGACATGGCAACGTGCATTATCATGCATTAGCTTGAAATGTTTTCTAATAAATGTAGCAAACGGTTCAACGTGGTCTTGGAGAACTGCGGGTTGACACTACCCCCATCAAAGGCGAGAAGATCGGTACAGACTTCATAAGAGATGCCTCCCCAAATCGATGATAACCTACTGTTTCCGCTACAGCGCAGGGAGTCACCTCTCATTTTTAGGGTTTTGTACTAAAATACAAAACCCTATTGCAATCACGACCTGTGTCCGTCTGTCCGTCTGTCCGTCCGTCCGTCTGTATGTCACAGCACTTTTTCTCCGAAACTATAGAGGCTACAGCTACGAAACTTTGTAGAAAGGTCAGAAGTGATGACCTCTTGAAAGTTCAAGGGTGAAAAAATTTTCAAAGGCGTTTAAGGGGGGTCTCCCCATATAGGGAGGTTACCCCTCAAAAAAAAATTTTCACCATTGGTAGTCGAGTAGGGTATCGTTGGAAAGGTCTCAATGAGATCTTTTCAAAACTAGTCTCAAAACTGCCTTATTGTTACCGAGGGGGACAGGGGAAGGGGAAATGTTCGAACTTTTCGCGTACCCCCCCTCGCGATTGGACATCTTCCATCCGAAAAATCTGAAAAAAATCATGAATGTGGGCCTTTATGAGCACAACAACAAAAAATACATGAGAAGTCGAAATTCACTCAACTTTGTTAGTAATAGTATGATTTATCGATTTTGTGTTTTCTTGAATAAAATCCAAACGGTACCTTTAAACTCAATAAAATTTTGCAAAAAGATGACTATTTGTAAAATTAATCTTTTCTGAAAGTTTGATAAAGATCGAATAGTATTTACCGAAGTTATAGCGATTTGAATTTTCCTGTATTACTATGGAGCAATATGCCCTGTATTACTATGGAAACATATGGCTATGGAGCCATATGCGCTTTTTACCGACTTAGACACTACAACTATGCTAGAATTTGCATGAAAATATCAGAAGTGATAGGTATCATGAAAATGAGTACATACAATTGAAACAAGTCGAAGAGGCAGGAGAGAGCTCCTAGCAAAAGGGCTTTGTAACCATTCTAGGATTCGAAAAAATAGGCCATGAATCGATGATTACAGTATAGAAGAGTGGCCCCTGAAAAAAAATTTCATGAAAGGTAGCCGATATGAGTATCAACTGAAAGTTCTCTATGAGAGCTTTTCAAAACAGTTCTTAAACTGACAGTTTTTGCTTCATGAAAAATGTGTTTCCTCCCTCGCGAATGGACACCCGTGATCTAAAAAATCTGAAGAAATTATCAAAGGAGATATTCATGGGTATAACTATAAAAAATACCTGAGAAGTCAAAATTCGTTCAACTTTATTAATAATAGTATGATCCTCGAATTTCACATTTTCTCCAATAAAATCGTCTTTGACATGTTTCTCTCTCCAATAAAATCGTCTTTGACATGTTTCTTGATTTTATTTGTTGCTGGTTACTGCATTTTGTAAGTTAAGTACAAAACCCTTCTGACATGAGCATAGGTCTGTCTACCCAACTTGTCACATCTGTAGACGCTTTGATGCCCATCTAGATCATATAAGGCTATCTTGCTTGCATCTAAAAACAGTACATTCTTCCGCTGCTCCATAGTTCAATCATAATATTTTCACACATAACCAAGTCTAGCTCTATGGTCCTATGGGAGAAGTTTGGGGCCGCGAGCTGCACGAAAAGCCTTTAAATCACTTTCATTCAGTCTTTTTCTAATCGTATATTCACTTTCACTAATATTTCTGACCTCAAAGCGACGCGTAAGAACTTCACTAGCAGTGCAAAAGCGATTTCTCAACACGTTGCTGATAATATAACGATCTTCTAGGGAGGAAGTACAACGATGTCTGCGTTGACCTGGCCTCCGGATATATTTATGATCCAGTCTCTCTATATCGTCTAATGGCATCCCGTATCGTAGTTCGAGGTATACCGAGCGTTCGGGCGATGCAACGTTAACTGTATCCAGCATCAGCTAAAGCGACAGCCCTAGCTACACAAATCGCATCTAACGGCATTTTTAGGATTTTGAACTAAAATACAAAACCCTATTGCAATCACGACCGGTGTCCGTCTGACCGTCCGTCCGTCCGTCTGTATGCCACAGCACTTTTTCTCCAAAACTATCAAAACTACCACCATGAAACTTTGTGGAAAAGTCAGAAGTGCTGACTTCTTAAAAGTTTTGGGGTTGCAAAATTTTCAAAGGGGTTTCAGGGGAGCCTTTCCATATCGGGAGGTGACTCTTTAAAATTGTTTTTTCACCATTGGCAGTCTAGTAGGATGGCATTGGAAAGGTCTTAATGAGATCTTTTCAAAACAAGTCTTTAAATTGCCTTGTCAGAACCGTGGGGAAGGGGAAACGTACGAACTTTGCGAAATTTTGTTCATAAGCACATAACAGCTGCGATTTTGTTCCATGTTTAATAATTTTTCTGAATGGTCGGCTCATTGAACATATTCAAGTAAACCACTATTCCTTAAATTTTCATGAAAATCTGAAGGAAATAAGAGCGCCTTGGTCGATTTGAAATATATACATATTAACCATCAATATGTGTTATTGTTTATGTTATTCTATTCAATTGAAATGGCGATAACTCATTTATTTATGGTTTGATTTCCATGAAAATTTGTAGGCATAAGAGTTTTACATCAGCCTACATAAATGGAAAACGTTAAGAAGTTTAAGAGCACCTTTCTAATTTATAGAGAAAAATGTAAAATTTACAAACCAAACCATTATTAACAGAGTTGAGTAAATTTTGATTTGTGAAGTATTTGTTGCCCATGGCTTCATAAAGACCTAATTACGTGAATTTTCTCGGATTTTCGGCTCAAAGGTGTCCTATGGTTTTGGGAGGGGACACAAATATTGTTCGTGTAGCCCCTCTTGGACTCTAAATGCAAAAGATGCCTTATTTTTCGAATTCTGAATGTGCTGAGATCTTTCATTTGATCCCCCAACTACATTTAATGAAAAAATTTGTTAAGGGCCACTTCGTTATAAGGGGGGATCCCCTTAAAAAATTTTGATATATTTGATAAGACCTAAACTTTTGAAAGACTACCACTTCTGACCTTTTCGCAAAGTTTGAGTTTTTCAGCTTCTATATTTTCGGAAGAAATTTCTTATGACACACGGATGGACAGACGAACGGACGAGCGGAAAGACGGACAAATAGAACGCGAAAATAGTAGATTTTTGCAATTCTTTCAGAAAGCCCTAAAAATCATGGAGCTAGATCCAATAATAAACAAGTTGAAGTAGTAGCAGGAGCGTGCTCCTGCCACAAGTGTTTCGTAAAACACTTAGAAAATCAAACAATTCTGTATATCAAAACTTGACTAATATACAGATTCCATAAATTGAGTGTGGAAATGTTTATGGATATTATGTTTTTATATTCGCTGGCATTTTGTCTCATGATTTAACCCCGTCGCTTAATTAGTCATGATAACGCATCAATATTAAAAACGATTTCTAAAATTTTTATCAAAATTCCTACATATTTAAAGTGTCTAGGTCCATTGCAAACGTGTATCTCCCTAGTATCACGTGTTAATGTTGTTGTAATTGTTAAATATTCAATCGGCTGTAACTTAGCAGTTTATTGTTCAATTATTGTGATTATGATTTTATAGGTAAAAATGCAAAATTTATAAAGTGTACTATTATTAACAAAGTTGATCCAATTTCGACTTCTGAGGTATTTGTTGCCTTTCTACTCTTCAAGTCTCACCTATGTGATTTTTGCAGATTTTTCAGGTCTAAGGTATCCGATCACAAAGCAAAACTTGGCATTTTAAGACCAGTTTTGAAAAGTTCTTATAATTTGATACCCATATTGCCTACATGCAATGAGATTTTTTTTTCAGGAACCACTCTTCTGACATATATGGGCAGACCCCCCTTAGACACCAACGGGGAAGCCAATGGTCGACGAAGATAGTCTACCGTTGCTCGGATTTTGAAATTAGAGGATGCCGTCAAGGGACCGAAGCAGTCGGAGGCACTTGTCCCAGGAAGTGAAGCCCAAGAGGGTCTGTAGTGCTACGAAGAGAGAGAGAGAGAGGCGATAGCAGTTAGCAAAGTCCACGAGGAAGAGAGATTAAAGACGGATCTTGGTAATGCATGCACAAGACCGCCAAATTCTAGGTAATAAGAAGTAAAATGAAATGTAAGAGGTTACAGTTGTAAAATAATAACACGTTGAGTAAGCAGGAGATTGCCCTTGCAAGAAGGTCTTTGTAACCATCCATTGTTTCAAAAAAAGTTTTCTAATAGTATGAATCGATGACTTAAATTATTCCTCCAATATATGGAAACGAAATCGGTCAAATTTATGATGCAGAGTGGCTTTCATAATTCTATAATAGCCACTATTTGATTCCAGCTTAAATAATTTTTCTGAATGCTGGGCTGATTGAACATATCCAGACTAAACCATCCATCGCTCAACAGTCCAAACTCGAACGTTGGTGCTGAGAATTATTGTTAAGGTATCTTATTCCAAAACCATAACGAAATTCAAGATGAAATGGTAAATATCACCCTCGACCATGTGGCTTTGAACTTAGGAGCTGCTGCTTAAGCGGAGTGTGTCCTAACTCACTGCTCCACTACTATTCAAATCAGCACTATTGCTTAATTTTTCATGAAAATTGGAAGAAACTAAAAGTGCCTAGGTTAGTTAGGAACATGTATCAACCTTCAACTCGTGTTATTGTTGTTGTAATTACAAACAATTGGAATGGCTATAACTCACTTGGTTATGATCCATAAAATTTTGTGAGCATAAAGGTCTTATATCTGTCTAGATAGTTACGAAATTCAAAATAAAAATAAGAATACCGTTTTGTTTTTTTTCTTTAAAAGCCATCGGGCCTTGCTTTGTTGCGTAAGTAGACGAGTTTCGACTACTTTGAGTCATCTTCACAGTCTAAAGGATGTGTTGAAGGGAATGACTTTATATAGTCGTAGGATGGGTTAAGCGGATGAGTAATTAGGTCAGGTAGTAAATTACGTCAAGTACTAAATTAGGCCAGGCAGAGGGATGTTAGGTTTTTGTTTTTTTGCTTGTTGGATGTCCGTTTGTTCTGTTTCATCTCGTTTCCGTTTGCGTCTAAGAGTGTGGTCTAGTCTGCGAAAATTGCGTAGGAATTTGTAGCAAGTTGTTCGTTGATAATGTTACCGTCTGTTTTTCTATGTTGATATGTTTCAAGGCTTTCTAGGATGTCGTCTCGAACCTTTGCTTTGTTTGTATAGAAATTTTATAGAGTTTGTCATAGCGTCAGGCTCATGTGCATAGCTTTGTAGGTGCGTCGCATAATTGGAGTCTGCCTTGTTTTGTAAGAAAGATTGTTAGTGCTCTTTGTACCTTGTCGTTAGTTTTTGTGTTGTCTTTCCTACATATACCAGTCACAGTCCTTGCATGTCAGTTTGTATATGCCGCTGTTTTTGTATATTGATGTGTCATTCAATTTTGGTTTCAGTTGGTTTCCAATGTTGTTATTCGCAGTTTATATTTACTAAGGAAGTTTGATAGTTTGTTTGTCTCTTTGCCTACGTATGTTAAAAAATCCACTGTTGGTCAATCTTATGAGTTTCAGTCTTTTGGCGATCCTGTTTTTGTTTGTACTGTGTAACAAGTTTGTCAATTTCGCATTGTTTGTATCCTTGATTATAAGATATTCTGTAAATGTTTTTTAGTTTGTTGGAATAGCTAGTACAAGTCATGGGGATGGAATGAAGCCCCTACTATTTATCTGTACGGTGCTAACTTATGTTGTGCAAGGTGGTTAGATGTCTCGTGTATGGTATGATTAGTTGTGGTTAGTTTTCTGTATAGTTCGTAGTCTAATTTTGTTTGTTCATGTGTCACGGTTAGGTCCATATAGTTGAGATGTCCATTTGTTTCTTTTTCTGTAGGGAAATTTATATTTGGATGAATTTCATTCATATAGGTGAGTTGTTCATCTTGTTTATTTTCTTGTGAGTCAATAACGATGAAACAGTCATCCACACATCGTCTGTAAAATATTACATTGAATCTTCTGAAATTTTGGGTACAAAGCCTTCTTCCAAAGATTGTAAGAATATTTCGAACATTATTGAGGACATTGTGTGTCTCATGCCCAGACCCTCCTTGGCAATGCATGTGTTGTTATTGAACTTAAAATAGTTCTGCTTGGTTGTGGTCTTTGTGAGATTGAGCAGTTGATCTGTGAATCGTCGGCTGAAGATGACTCAAGGTAGTCGAAACGTGTCTGCTCACACAATAAAGCAAGGCCCGACGGCTTTTAAAGAAAAAAGAGAATTGGCCTGTGGATACCAAATAAAAAAAATTATTGAATAACGTTTTCTTTTTATGGCCGAAAATGGAAAATCTACAAATCATAGTTTTATTAACAAAGTTGAGTGTATTTCAATTTTTGACTTATTTTTTGCTCTTATTCTTATGAGGACCCATCTTCGTGACTGTTTTTAGACTTTTTTGCTTAAAGATATCCAATTACGAGGAGGGACACCAAATTTTGGTACGTTTTGCCTACCCCTGGACCCCCTAATATATAAAATTACTTTTTCATTTCAGATTCTAAAAATTATAATAAAGACATTACATTTGATAAACCACTCAACTATCTTCAATTAAAAAAAATGTTTAAGGGCTTCTTTGTTTTCAGGGAAGGAAACCTTTAAAAAGATTTGAAATTTCTGGTAAGACTTAAACTTTTGAGAAATCACCACTTCTGACGTTTTCACAAATTTTAGCTTTCTAGTCTCGATAGCAAAACTTGTAGATTTTCAGTCAAAATTTTTTACAAAGACCTAAAAAAGAAAAATTTAGTTGGTGTATAAGAATTAAAAATTGTGAGGAGTAAGTTAGTCACATGAGGGTGCTTGAATGTTTCAAGCGAAATAAGCATATGAAAAATAAATATTCGATCATATTTAATAATCTTTAAAATGAAAACAGGAAAAGTATTTGCAATATTACTATATTGGAATATTCCTGACCTATATGATAAATTTATCAAAAAACAATTGAAATTAATGAGTTGCAACAAAAGAACCACCAAATAAAAAAGCCACAAATGACCTCGAGTAATTTAGTGACTGTCATTTAGCCGCTAAAACATAGACTGCTCCGTCTCAGCTCAACCAGCCTCAACAGGACGATACTCTATCTTCTTATTAGTGGCCCACTTATATATACATGATATATACCTAATAAGGGCACAATCAGAATTAAAAATATACCAGCGCATATTCAAATATACGAGTGCTTCTGGAGGAATGAGGACAGTGGTGAGCTAGGTTATAATGTACTCATTTGATGGGTAACACGACTGCCAAATTCACAGATTTTCACTCACAGTTAGAGACTTCGCGATATCATTTCGAATATGTTTAAAAAAAATGTATCGACTATCTCCACTTTGGCAGTGCTATAATTTTTTCTATGCGATATAAACTGTTTTTAATCCATCTCAGGCTTTCTACAGTTACAGAGCAGTACATGCGCGAAAACATTTTCTCTGAAAATTCGTAATATTTGCATTGTACTAGCACTCTGATTTTACAAATTGAACATTTACATGCCAAAACTCGTCTAGCCAGATCTAGCAACAGATATTCTTGACCTTTTGATCAATGTATCTAGAATGAAAGAGACATCAAAAGGACATCAACAACGGACATGGTTTACCGAACACGATTTTGACATGCTAATTATAGTGCAGATACTGATCGAGATGAACATCAAGGTGTCAAATACAGGATTTATGTGGAGCCCGTTCTGAACTTCTCTCACCAGCCATAATGCAGAAATCGTTCCAATTACGTTTCAAGTCTTGATTAGCCCCTTGCACGATTGTCCGAAACAAAATTGTTTCGCACTTCTGCACATTGATTTTCATTCGCTAATTGTCGGATTAAAGCTGCACATCATTAAACATTTTTTGAAGATTGCTCTGAGTTTTTGTAGCCTTTTGGCCAGCTGTATAGATGATCAGATCATTAGCAAACGCTACCAATAATCGTGTTGACAAAATTTGAAAACCAAAGCCGTTCAACAGCTTCCGAATGAATATTGAGAAAAACAGGGGCACAGTAACTGCTCCCTGCTGTAGAACATTCAAGACCTTGAAGTCGCGCATTGTCGTCAGATTTCCATCAGTAATAACAAATGATTTCCCGTAAAACACATTGCACATCATGGTGATAAGGTTCCTGGGGACCCAGTACTGAAGGAGTTTAAAAATTAGTCCATCTAGCACACCGTATCGAATGCTTTCTCCATGTCAATTAGGCACGCTCCAACACATTCTCCGTTTTTTAAGTTTCCAACAGATGTCTGAGGTTACTTTCGTTATTACATGTAAGGTCAAATGCTTAGCACGTAAACCAAATTGGCAACTCATATTTCTCTATGTTAGCGTTTAATGCTTTATCCAGTATGACTTTAAATACCTTGCTGATGTTAGGCAGCAGGCTGCTTGGGTGATAACTTTTAGGGCACGAAGTTTCTTTTCCTTTTTTGAAGATCGGAAAAACCTTTGACTTTTTCTACTCCTTAGGGAAATATGGATTGCTCAACATGTTGTTGAAGAATATGTAATAATTCCTTACAGCAACCTTAGGCAAATGTTGGAGAACCATATTTCGAATACCGTCAATACCACATGATTTCATGTTGTTTATCCTGCCAAAGATGAAACACAAGTCTTCTTAGGTAACAAAAGAATCAACAAGATTCAAGCTTGCTTTGAATTCAGATGTTAATGTTTTATTGGAATTAAGAATTGATTCACCGGTCAGGCTTGATTTGAAGTTGGAAACTATTGCTTCAACCACCTCTGAAAGTATTTGATCCCCTCTTTCAGGGTTTGGTAGATGAACCGATGCAAAATGAGTTCTAATCAGAGCAAGTTTCTACAAACCATTGCATATACTCCTGTTTTCATTTCTATCTAGAGTCATACTATCAATTTCGATACCAGCACTATTGAGAAGATTTATTTCATCACAAGCGACTCCAAGATTCAATACCATCACTACAAACTTCTTACGGAATAAGCCACTTACTTTCGTGAAAACGCCATTAGGGTCCTGTCGACTAATATTGCTCAGCCCATTGATTGCTGACCTGACTCCTGAAATATGAACAGAATAAGTTCTGGACATTCTTTAGGTGTGATTTCAACAAAGCCAGCGAGGAATGGTTGTAGTCCAAAAATCGCCGATAAATATTGTTCATGCCTGTGAGAAGAAGGCTTTTTAATCTTTTTAACCTTGCAATGCTTGGTGTTTCATATCTTTCCAAATTTTTTTAATGTATGATCTTGGAGAGGTCAGCTTCAACAAATAGAGATCTTTTTTATCGTTTGTCAGATTTTTGTCATTAGAAATCATTGAGCAAACGCTGCCATCATCACAAGGAACACATTGCTATTGATAATTCTGATTAAACTTCTTTTGAGAAAAGCATGATGTCAGGCCTTTGCTTGACAGTGAATTCAAGGAGATAGTCACATCAATGTACAGTAGCAATGGAGTTGATGTTGAATGAGATGAGACGTAGACTATCGATGGGAGTGTGACTGGATGATAAACTTTTTTAAGCATGTTGGCCTAAACGTTGAAATATGAAATTGATCTTTTGATGTTGCTTATTCATTCTTTCCGGAAAAGATTCAAGCTGTTGGTAGATTTTGAGAAGCAGGTCATTGTTGCCGCTTACATTACTTACATTATCTATTTTATCTACATTGTTGTCTGCTGGTCGTGTAGCAGCAAGGGTAAATGATACCCTGGGTTTGGCGGAGCTAAACGATGTTACACTGCGGTGTACTTGTGTTTGTTTTAAAGAAAATTTAACTATTAAATCTTGATGTCGGGAACATCCCCAATATGATGCTAGATGACCAAATATACCGCAATTAACACAGTATAATTTGTCTTTTGATTCCATCTGAGTGAATTTGCATTGACTTGGAGCAGAAACATCTTTGCATTTAACGCACCGATCGTGCATGGCACAATTGGCCAAATCTTTGGCACCTGTAACACTGGTTCACCTAATTTTTTGGAGACTCTCGTACCTCACAACTCTAAAGCTCAAGTACCTTACCTATTGGAGAGCATTTGGACTACTATCGTTCGAAGTTTTTCCAAATAACATGGTAAAATTTACGTTTAATAGTGGATCTCCTTGCTGTAAAATTTTTTTACCACTAACGAATTTGGCAGTTAGTGTTACTTCTTGTAACATTTCACTATATTCTCTCCACAGCAAAGGCCCTTCAACGGAGAGGTCTGATTTTTTTCGCCTTTGGCGCATATGTGAAGTGGGGAGCTTTTACACATTTAAAAGGTTTTTGACTAGCTTGAAATCAACCAGTGTTTTCGTTTTTATTGTGAGCTTGACCGTGGTCACTCTTTTTACTTGAAAATAATCTATCTTATGTTCGGTTGCCAATGATCGAACTTTATCTCCTCCACGCTGTCCAAAGACATTAATCAGTGGAACTTTTGCAATAGTCATATTATTTTTCACAGGAGAATCAGCAAACACACCAATTGGCTTCTTCTCCTTCTCTTTATTTTTAGATTTTAAACATTCAATAAAGTTATCAGCAATTAATATTACTTATATTTTTTTGGCAATCCAGTTCGATATTCATTTCATTATCCATCACAGCAAGTACCGCATAGTAATTTGCGCGCTCGTTTGTTCCTTCTGTGCTTAGTATAATATCGGCATCATGAGCTGCTGTTTTTCTCGCATCTTGTACTGTTGGTTTCTTTCCTTGTTGAGCCTTTTGCGTGGTGAATTTATTTTCCCTCGTCTTATGTGTCATTTCTTGTTTTTGAATCATTTCTTCCAAAGATCGTATTCGGAGTCTCATATCTTCGTTTTCTCTCTAGTTTCTCGTTTGAAAGCGTAATACGCTTTCCATGTACAAAATTTCCTGCGACCAAATGGTCAGTAGCAGTTATATTATATTCTATATTATAATCCTTCTGGTGTACATAAAATCTAATCTGATGAAGAAAATAAATCGTTATTAGAAGTGGGGACTTTTATTCCCGTGTCCTATATTTTTATCGAGGATTGTATATCCTAAAATGCCTGATGATTCTCCAATAACCACACTACAATTATGCCATGACCACTTCCCACTTACGAGTCTCGCATCGAGGCAAACCGCTCTCCACCAGCCCTGTTCAAAATTATCAGAACGCACGGTCAACTGCCCACCGTCTCCTGAGTGAGAACAACAACCAGCGCCAGCTCCAGCTTACCAAAAGATCACATTGTGGTTGCAGTGGAGCTAGTATCTTTTCAGTTCTTAAGAACTAATGGTTACGTTTAAAATTTATTGTCCGACACCAAGTAACTGGAGTTATTTTTACCAAACTTGCTTCTTCTTTGACCGAAATATCACAACATACTTCGAAGACTGATATTTCGGATACCAAAAATGATGCAACTGTGCTCGAGAATCCACATTTTATAGTGTGCCATGGTTAGGTTGCAAAAAGCTATTCGATATGTGTACCACTACATATTTACGTGATGCGAAAAAACCAGGGAAATATACATCTTTCTCCGTCTTTAGTTTCGCCACTACCGAGGCTACATGACAATCCCAGACAGAGTAGACAGCACCAATTATCCAAAAAAAAGTTTATTTTATTACATTTCTTTAGAGTTAATGATGAATACCCTCCAACCTTTACAGCACTTTTTAATCTCCATAGTTTATTTGTAGCTTTTATTGGGCATCATTTTCACCTAACAGTCAAAAGTCATCTGTTTTCGCGATTTTGAGCTACAATTTTGCTTCTGGGTCAATCAGCGCTAGATAGTATATGCACACTTCGATGCAGACTTATTTTTGCTATAGTTTTTAGTGATAATATTTCTTCTGACCACAAATTTTTACCAAATACTAAAATGACTGAAGACTCGATAGTCATTCAATTCTGTGTCATAATTTCAAAATAAAGAAAGATTCACCTTTGACACGCCACTTGGGGTCTTCTCCAGTACAAAGTCACCTCTTCCTGATGTTTAAACGTTTATACTTCTTTAAATTTCATCCTTTATTGTCTACTTCCAATGAAGGTTTTTGGTTCTTAGTGACCAAAATATTACTTCATCTGAGTTGAGTTCCTGTAGGTCCTGCAGCAATCTAGCAGAAATAATGGTGGATAAAGTTTTGGAACAACCATCTAACCAAACATCTTTACCTCTTGGTGTATTATGAAAAACCAGAGTTATTAACTCTCTGGTTTTTACTCAAAAAAGTTAAAAACGGCAAAGCTCCAGGTATTGATGGCTGTAGGTTTGGTGACGCTGGACTTAGAAAAAGCCATGCCAGTTTGGCATAAGCTCTTGTCTATAAACTTCAGGAATAAAACACACACCCATACTTGTTGAACCTTATACAAGCATTATCAACTGACAGGAAGTTCCAGGTCAAAGTAGGAGAAAGCACTTCATCAATCAAAAGTATTACTGCCGGTGTTCCACAAGGCTTCTGCCTAAGCCCACCACTATATAACATCTATACGTCTGACTTGCCTTCCTTACCAAACTTCCAAGTTGCAGCTTTCGCAGACAACATTTGCATATACAGCATAGGCCCAAACTCAAATTCCATTATTGCAAGCCTTGAAATGGTGTTAGAACTTACAAATCAATACTACCATAGATGGAAAATTAATATTGAAAAAACAAGTAGTCCGCGTGGTATAGTGGTTAGAGCCCTCAACTCGTAAGTCGATGGTCTCTGGTTCAAGTCTCGTTGGCGCCAACGAGATTAAGTTCGAGTGATTCTTCGGACGGACTATAAGCCCGTTTAGTTATGATACGTGTTGGTTTGAAATCAGACCGTATCACAGCCGGGTGGACGAACACTCGGCCAAAGTGTGGTACTGATCATATTACCTTGTGGAGTGCCGATACATTCGACCATGATAATGAGATACTCTAACTATCTCTAAGCGAAAGCCTGAAAGGAGCTGTAGTGCTACAAAAACAAAAAAGTCAATATTCTCCACCGGGAAGCGTAAGCCTATTTGCCTACCCAAGAGACCAATAAATTTTTTAAGGCAATTTTTTCCGTGGAACGAGGATCTCAATTATGTGACAAAAAACTTACCTTCAGAAGTAAGTCATATTTATCATATTCGCTCTAAAACGTTTAAGACCGTGCTCTCTCTATACCCATTTCTTAATCGCAATTCGCGTCTCAGCACCAGAAACAAAGTTCTCATCGTCAAAATGGCAATCCAACTGATCATGCTATATGGCTTAACTACCTGGATCCACTGTGCTAAATCTCTAATAAGAAACCTTCAGATCACGCAAAATAGATACCTGAAAATGTTGCTTAATAAACCGTTTTACTTTTCTTCTGGAAAACTACACAGCCTTGTTGGCGTGATAAGTTATGTTAATGCGAAACCAAATAACTTACCCAATCCACTAATTCGTGCCCTGTCGAACTGAAAACCAGCAGTTACTACCACTAACTCTTTCGCCGTAAACTAGCCTCATAGATTTTAACTAGTTATAAGTAGATAGTTCTAGGTTATGTTAAGCAAATAATAAATTCAGTAGAGGTTCACATTCACATTGAAAATACTTTAGTACACATTGTTTTAAGTAATGTTCAAACTGTGGTGAAATAACTTTGTCAGAGCACCTAGCATATTATAAGACCTCTGTACCGCTTACATTCTAATCAAGAAAAATTTTATATATACATAACAATGAAGATTTCATATCCTAAGTTTCTTTTCATAGCTTCTTATGTGCAGTCAGAATATAGGCCTAATTAAAAGCCACACCAATTAGCTCCTTCAGAAAGCTAATGGCATTGCAAGGTACTTTCATCTTAGGCTACTTTCTATGGTTCTTGCTCGGGACTATATATAGTATATATTTATTGCAACTCAACAATGTCTGCTCAGTCATTTTTTTGCACCTACTATTCCATACAGTTCTTGCATTTCATTATCCAAAGCAAATTTCAACAGGTAATGTCCTCAAAACTAAGTGCAGAAATCATACCGTTCAATGAAGCACTTATAAGTATTGAAAACTCCCCAATAATAAATTTCTAAAATTAATGAATGAAAGTTTGATTTCAGCCTGTTTCATTACGCGTTATAAAAGATAATCTTTCAACAGTATTCGCTTGAATCAAAAGAATATTCAAAAAAATACTTAAACATTGATTTTTTTCTTTTTAGCTTCCTATTTGGTGCTTGCTGTCAAATTCACGGGGAAGTTGGCATGAACATTGTTCCGGCTGATGAGACCAGAAGACCACCATTCGGCTCTCTAGCATCTCAATATCAACCACCACCACCTCATGTAAGCGAAGAAACACAACCTAGTAGTCCTACCAATAATGACTACAGCGGAAGTTCAGCTGATGGCTACTACAGTGAACAACATGATGATATTGAACACGAAGAAGCAAGCAGTGGGAATACTTACGTATCCAATTCAAACACGATTGTAGATGATCACAAAGTTAACCAGTATTACGTACAAAATGATCATGTTATTGTATCAACACCATCATCCATGCATTATAACGATAAGGCACCATCCTATATTCCATCAGTAACACAGAGACCATCAACACAAAGTCAAGATTACTTACCTTCCAATGGAAGTTACAGTCAAGAAGTTCCAACATTAATTACTGCGGCCAGCTTCGGACAAACAACTCCGGCACCTGTTCAAGCTTACGGCGAAATTCAAGAAGTGCTTAGTGACGTTGTACATGATGAAACAGGAGATAGTCCCGACTATAACAGTGAATTTACTCATAGTGACATAACGCATCCTTCGGCTGATACTGATTTGATGGAAGAGGATCTTCAATTTTCTACTGGATACGGACCATCTACTGTATATGTACCAGCCCCAAGTACTTCATCTACTAGCACAACGATGGGGCCAATTAGGAAACCTCCAGGTTTCAAAAGGAAACCGGCTCCTCAACCACCAATCGTTACGATCCCAGATAAAAATTATGTTCTTGTTCAAACTATCAACAAAGATCAACCTGATAAGAAACCTCAATCTACAGGTATTATGAACAATGACATTGAGTCAATCGAGAGCATCATTCTTATGTTAAATGACACAAATCACGGACCATCTTACAACTCAGAGTCATCGACACAGGAACCTATTAAGACTAGTTTCAGCTCATCATATGGCACACAAAGACCTTCAGCAAGTGGCGGTAGTGCATCATACGATAAGTATGAGCAACATCACTATATTACAAAACAACCACTTAACGGAGGAGTAAGTACGCATATTCCTTTTGACGATCAATCATCTGGCTACGGAGGCCTTTCAATGAGCACTCCAAAACCTTCAACTGTGATATTCTCGAGTACAAATCCATTTGCATCATTCAGCACCAGACCACCAAAGCCATATCCATCATCATCAACTGTACAAGAAACCTATAAATATCCAAGCTCACCTTATCCTACTAATTCTTATGCTAAACCAACTAGTGCACCTCAAGGCACAACCAGTCTCATCACGCGAAAACCTTCAAAACCTTTGAAAACCGCAAAGCCACCAGTTACTAGCTATGTAACAGGAGCAACAGCTAGCAGACCACGCCCATCAAAACCAAGTTACCAAACCACCACACCCGTCTATGCAGAGAAATTTGATAGTTCACCCTCATCTGGGTATGGTTCGTCATCTTCATCTGGCTTTGGTTCATCTTCGTCATCAGGCTACGGTTCATCTCCAGCATATGAAAGTACTACAGCTAATCCAGCATATGTTAAGTTATCTGGAACACAAAGTCCCTCTCCAACTGTTATTATAACTCCAAAACCGACAGTCACAATATCCACACAATCTTACTCGGGCCAGCCAACAAGAATTCAAAGTACAACACCTGTAAATGGAGTTAAACTTCCAAGCACATCTTACATTTACAGTCCTGTTGTTACTAAGCGACCGGGATACACTGGCAGCAGTACACCTGACTATGTTGCACTTCCACCACCACTGGTTTCCAATGACTTTGATGATCCAGGATATCATGGACAAACTGCCACACCTAAACCAACATATGAGTTTGTAACCCAATCAGTTTACACAATTCAACCTGGGGCTGGAACTTTCTTCGTTGTACCAACGCCAGCGAACTTCAAACCTCTTAATGTACCAACTGCCTCAACATACAGTGACAATGTAGAAACTGAGATCTACACATCACCAAATGACTTCGTTAACTTCCCTCCAGTACGCAACCCTAATCTTAATATGTCAGCCACACAAAGCTCTGTTACAAGTGACCTGTATCTATCTACACCAGCATTTGTTGAAGATGATATTTTCAAAGATAAAATGAACTTACTTGTAAGCAAGATCGTTGCGTCACTACAAGGAAATTTTGATAATTTAGCTGACCTAGTGGAGGAACGTAACTCAACCATCATTGAGGAAGAAAACATACCAACAGCTCCAGTTAGGCAAGCTACGACCAGAAGACCAGCTACTACAACAAAGCGGAATCCAGTTAAAGGCGTTACTAGCGTGACCGGGAAACCACCGACAAAAATCACCAAAAAGCCAAGTTCAGTGAAACCAAGTGCAGGAAAGCCAAGTGCAGCGTCGAAGCCAACTACAGGGAGGCCTAGTTCAAGCAAACCAAGTTCAGGGAAACCGAGTTCGGGGAGGCCTAGTTCAACGAAGAAAACCACTACGACGACAAAACGCCCAATCAATCGCAAACCAACAACGGTTGTAACTACCAGGAAGCCCATTTCACAGGTAGGTTTAATTGCAATTTATTCAGGGAAAAACAACTCAAAAAATTATTTAGCGATTAATATTTATTACTGAGGTTTTCAGTGAGTCCTACAATTTTCCAACAAATAATATATTTAGAATATTGTGATATACTATTGTGTTTAATCGATCATGGTTTGTTCAATTTCTTATAATAAGGCATTTTTAATAAACTAAGGATGGAAGCTAGCATGAATACCGACATGTGACAAAAACATAGTTTGCACAGATAATTTTTTATTCAAA
This sequence comes from Odontomyia ornata, assembly GCA_963969285.1. Lineage (NCBI taxonomy): Eukaryota > Metazoa > Arthropoda > Insecta > Diptera > Stratiomyidae > Odontomyia > Odontomyia ornata. Next base: position 407,672,280 of record OZ017738.1, read on the forward strand.
TCTGGCGACGCTAAATGCATGCCGCATAATTAGGAAAATAAAGCTGTAAGTCTTAAAGACCTCAAAAGGACCACCCTCTCAAAAGTGAGCCTAACCAAAGAGATAGGTTATGTGGCTTGGCAAATCGCTAAAAAATTACCTTACCATTGGTTGTGCTTAATCACAAACAAAAGGCTGTATTCGTTTGGTGGTGATTGTGATTGTTAAAAAAAATGTTTTTTAATTTTCAACATAATCCCCTTTTAGAAAAATACACTTCTCCCAACGTTCCTGCAATCTTTTTAACCCCTGAAAAAAAACGGATTTGTCGAACTCTCCAAAGTTCGCCTCTTTTTCGGTGTTGACTTCCTCGTTTGAGCTAAGTTTTTTCCCGCGAGCCATTTCTTCATCTTAGGGAACAACAAAAAGTCGCAGAGAGCCTGATCGACGTGTGGCAGCAATTCGTAACGCAATTCTTGCAGTTTAGCGGTGACAACTCCAGATGAATGTGCTGGTGCGTTATCATGGTGAAACAGCACCTTCTTTTTCGCCAAATGTGGCTATGTTTCCTCCAATTTTTTCTCGAAGCGGTCCAATAACTCACTGTAGTATTTTTCAGTAATCATTTTTCTTTTTTCTAAAAAATCCATGAGGATGACGCCGTTTGCATCCCAAAAAATCATCGTCATTACCTTTCCAGTCAATGGGACCGTCTTCGCCTTTTTTGGAGCAGATTCACCGGGATAAATCCGTTGTTTTGATTGTTGCTTAGTTTTTGGTGGGTATTGATGAATCCAGGTTTCATCAACGATGACGACTCGATGCGAAAACTCCTTCGGACCTCGCTTAATTTGCTCCAAACACTGCTTCAAAGTTAACAGCCGCATTCACTCGCTGTCCACCATGAGCAATCGCGGCACCCATCGGGCCGACAATTTTTTCATCGTTCCGGTAGGCACACCTACGGCCTCTACTACTTTGCGCACTTTTGTTCGTCGATCAGCAGGAATATTGTCGTAGACATTTTGAATGATTTTCTCGGAAACTACGCCTGCCAGACGTCGGATGTTCGCCCAAATTTAAATTCGTTGAATCGATATCTAACTATGGTCAACCAACTTTGCTTTTATCTACTCACATTTTTTTCCATCCAAAAACAAAAAGTGGATTACCGAACGATACTGCTCTTCTCCCATCTAAGCAAAAATCACGGAATACGTCTTACTCAAATGGCTGCCAAATCCAAACTAACCTATCAATCACTCTGAAATTATCAGCGTTTGATAGATGGAAGTACACGATGATAATACCAATTTCCCTCAGGAACGCCCACTGTCGTCAAACATGGGTACTTATTGAGCCACCCCCGTAATTCGAAGAGTATTTTAATGTGATGCTAAGCCAACTTATTTGCTTGCAAATACAGGCAACTCTCAGACGTTAGATACTAAATTTAACAACACACCTCATTACCTAAAGATTTAAAAATTCTCACACACGGAATTTTACTTTGCGCAATGACATTTTTGATAGTGTAAATAGGTAGGGTATATTCCTGGGGTGCACAGACCATCCTATCCACGGAAATTGAAATGAACTTCATATCATAAGTTTTGGTGATGATATTGGATGAGCACGCGATACATTTTCATACTTAGATAGGAGGCAACACCTTAGGTATGCATACCAACCACAATAATCATCCAGTACATCACCATAATTGTTAAATGAAATACTCGAAACCGCGCCATCAGAAGTGAGGTGGTGTTTTCGGCTGGTTTGTGTACGATGGCTCCGCTGCCCCCGTTTAGCAGGTACTCGGAGTTACTGGCTGATTCGCACTTTTTACTGGCTAGTATTATACGATTAACGTCATCATACTCATACATTTGTGGATATAATGAACGTCTTCAAGCGATGAGGACTTATACTAACTTCTAAAGTAAGTGGAATGGCAACAACGAGCTGTCAAAAATCATTATCGAACCTGAAATCTTCTCAATAATTTAAATATCAAGGATTCAATGTGAAACCCAAGAATAACGAAGAGGCCAATAATAAAATGACTCAGAAAGCGAGAGGAGAAATGAAAGAAAAGTTGATCTGACTGTGTTGAGAACGGCTGTCCTGTTTATTGTTGCATGATTTTAAGAATCGGAAATCGGATGAAACGAGGCAACTTGAGATGGTATTTGCAAAAAGCAAGTTTATTGTTGCATGATTTTAAGAATCGGAAATCGGATGAAACGAGGCAACTTGAGATGGTATTTGCAAAAAGGCAAAGATCTGATAGGCTGCAGCTCTATAATGTTGATTGATGGTTGACGAGGTCAAATACAATTTTAGTAAAGGGTGGTCCAACCATCATGCACGATGTTAATTGTTGCACGCCTTAACATCAAGTGTTTCGCCCAACTTAATTTTACATTTCTTTCTTTCAGTGTTTGACCAATTCAACCATGGAGAAGTACACAATTGAGCAGCGCGTTAAGGTTGTTGAAGCCTTTTACAAAAATGGGCGTACAAACCAAAATGCATTTTGTGCACTTCGTGATTTTTTTGGTCAGCATAATCGACCAAATTTGTCCACAATCGGAAGAATTGTGCGCAAATTTCAGCAAAATAAGTCTGTAGAAAATATAAAATCACCTGCGCATACTCACTCAGTTCATTCTGCAGAAAACTTTACTGTGGCAGTGTGGCAGAAGAGCCGTCAACTTCGACTCGTCGTTGTGCCCAACAATTGAACATGACAGATCGAATTTCGAATAAAGATTTGAATTTACACGCTTGCAAGGTTCAATTGGCTCAAGAGCCGAAGCCTACTGCCGATTCCAAGTGTCGGCAATACACCAAATGGTTGATTGAACAGACAAAGGGAATGGTGACTATACAAAGAAAATCATCTTCAGCGACGAGGCACACTTTCACCTCAGTGGATTCCTTATCAAGCAGAATTGTCGCATTCGGGCAAATGAGAATCCACGAGTCATTATTGGAAAGCCGATGCATCCACAAAGAGTGACTTTTTGGTGCGGTTTGTAGGCTGGCGGTGTCATCGGGCCGTACTTCTTCGAAAATGGGGACGGCCATGCAGTTACCGTGAATGGTGTTCGCTATTGCGGGATGATAATGGACTTCTTGTGGCCAAAAATTGAAGATGTGGACCTGGGCGATATGTAGTTCTAACAGAATGGTGCCACTTGCCACTCAGCCAACAAAACAATGGCTCTTTTGCGCGAGAAATTCAATGGCCTTGACACCTCACGTTGTGGCGATGTTAATTAACCGCCACGATAATGTGATTTGACACCATTGGACTTCCTTTTCTAGGGATATTTAAAAAAATTTGTATGACAATGACCCAAGAACAATGGTAGAGCTAAAGCATGAGATAATTCAGCACATTAACGACATTGAACCTCAATGATGTCTCAGAGTCATTGAAAATATGGACCATTGGATAGAAATATGCCACCGTAGCTGCGGCAAGCATTCGGGTGATATTTTGTTTCACACATAATTGTCATAGATCTTTCTATTATAATAAAAAATATTAACATAATTCTCTGGGAACTTTATGCTTTATTTACAATTAACATCATGCGGTTTGGTTGGACTCCCCTTCGCTTGTAAATGAACATCATGTTATTCTATTTCAGATAAAAAAGAGTTTTCCAATTTATTCCAAAGCAGCAGAGCAAGGACACATATTAACATCTTCTATTGCAGCACTTGAGAATGTTTCTGATTCAGCTTGCAACATCTGGTTCCCAAAAAAAGTTGTATGATGCACTACTAAAGGCTCACTAATTGTGACTACAAACAGCTAGCTAGCTTTTCAAATTTGGTAATGAAAGGCAGTTACATGAAATTTTCGTCATTGTATCCTCTTTAGCCCATAGAGTTTCCCTTGTCAGTGGAATATATCATATTTTCTGGTGTACAATCTTTTTCAAAATCTTTAACAATAATGAAATGAAACTAATTTAAAGCTTTAAAGCTAAGATCAGTCCTTTTGTAAGGGTGTCGTAAGATAATTTTACAAAACCCTGCTAAAATCGCGTCCTCTCTATCTGTCTGTCCGTCCGTCTGTCCGTGTGTCACAGATTTTTTTCTCGCAAACTACTTAAGCTAGAAATATCAAATTTTGTTCGCAGGTGTAAAGTGGAGCTCTCTTGAAAGTTCAACTACAAAAAAAATTTAAAATTATTTAAGGGTGGTCTCCCCATATAGGGGAGTGACCCCTCAAAAAAAATTTTATAAAGGTAGCCAATATGGGTATTAAATGAAGGGTCTTGATGAGAACGTTTCAAAACAGGTCTTAATTTGAGACTTTTTGCTTCAGGGGGCACACAGGGAGGGGAAAAACGTCATTTGGCATTAATATGCGCATACATCAAAAACGAAATTCTGTAGTACTCAAAATAAATAGAGCATTGGTATGAATATATGTATATGCTCTAAATTATGACTATTTTAAGTTATTTGGAATGGAATACCGCGAATCAATTCCTATCTTTCGTGTGACGTAGAGCAACTTTGCATTTAAGAGTAGTGCATTTTGTGCGCGAAAATCCTTTGCAACCTGGAAGTTTACATTCACTTTTTGACGCACACTTCAACTCATTATGGTCTATACCATCTGTCCTTATATCTTTTGGTGGAACAGGCTGCATAGGTACACGACTTCTTTTTACTTGCAACTATGATTGACTTACCCTTCTCGAGGTAATCGATGTGCATCACACCTTGTGAATCCCAGAAAACGGTGGCCATCAACTTTGCGGCCGATCAAACAGTCTTCGTCTTCTTCGGAGCACGTTTGCCGGGTGAAGTCCACTGTTCCGACTGTTCCTTGGTCTCTGGTGTGTACCAGTGAATCCATGTTTTGTCGGCGGTTACAAAACGACGTAAGAACTCCGCCAGATTGCACTGAAACAGCACCAAACACGTCGCCGATATGGTCTCACGTGAGCAAACGCGGCACCCATCGCGCCGACCACTTTCTCATGCCCAGTTCTTCGTGTAGAATATGATGCACTATTCCTTCTGCAATGCCCACAGTCTCAGCTATCTCGCAAACCTTTAATCGACGGTCTGCCAACACGAGATCGTTTAACGTTTTCCTCCGTAGCAGCGGTTTTCAGGGCACCTGGGCGTGGCTAATCAAAAACCAATTCTTGATGGTCACCACAGAATCCAAGCGATCTTTGATTTCGCTGCGCGTTTTCCCTTCCAAAAACAAGAATCTAATCACTGAACGATATTGTTCTTTTTCCATTTTCAAAACAAAACTAATGAAGGGAATTGACTGAAACTTTGACAGTATACTACTAAAAGAATGTTCTGCACGATGGTAGAACTCTTTTGTAATAGCAGCGCCATCGGGCGGTGAGGCTAAGTACTTGTTGAATGACCCTCGTATCTTTCATAAAATCTTTTACAGCAGGTAGCTTGCAATTTTTTCCGAGCCACTTTCGTTGAATTATCCCTAATGCGTATATTCTCTGAGTTTGCAGATAATGTAATAATGGAATAGATGTGTAGAAATTGTAAAAAAAAGGATATGTTTCATCATTCGTGGTACTGAACGACATAAACGAATAACTGCGTTTCCTACAGCACCAAGGTCTGGTTCACCAGGCAGATTATAAAGTCTTGCTTTCACGAGTAAATTTCAAAGCTGTAAGCGTATCCTGAGAGTGAACAAACAACAAATAACTTGAACCCCTATTTATGGGGTTTATTCAGGAGGTATTGTTGCTATTTTTGTAGAACATATTTGCTTATCCAACGATAGTCTATGCTCAAGCGGTGCAGCATTAATGAAGCATTCATTTAGATGTTTTATCAAAAGTCTTATTTTATGAAGACGATCGTGATGTGGATGACCAACAGACTGATGTTGCTCATTGTCATTTAAGTGAACCACAGATTGTAATTTTTTGAATATATTTACAGTCATTGTCTGCATTATATCTTGACAACCGCACTGAGACCAATATGAACGGACACTAGGGTAATGGAAAACTTACATGAATATGATAATGCCAAAAAATTGATGAAATTCAGTAACATTGAGTGGAGGACAGTTAGAAATTTCTTTTTGCGTGATATACAAACTTGTTTCATCAAGAATTTTGATAAGAATACTCTCTTTTTGTTAAAATGGAGAAAAATTGAAGTATGGTTTCCAATCGAGCTATTTCTGCTGGTAGTTGTATTGACCTAGAAATGTTACACGATCGTTATTCCACTCTAAGTTTTATTTTTTCCAGATTAGTTCCCTGCTTCTGATTTCCACGCTGCGGCTGCGGCCTACTTGAAATTTTTTGATTATGTAACGGACCTTGAGCTGTTTCCAAACACGGTGCCCTATTGAATGCTCGCTCATTCTCAACTCCTAGAGGTGAATCTTCATCTATCGAGTTATCTTCATCAAAGCCTTCATCTAAATCTAACTGCATATCCAGGAAGTTTGGATAGTAATCTACGTCATTTTCATCACCAATATCTTCATCGCATAAGCTCAATATTCCGTTCCAACCTTGTGTTGTCATGCTGAAAAATAAAATAGGGGGTGCTCAAACTAAAGCCCAAGTAACCGCAAAGTCCATCATTTAATAAACGGTGAACGCATAGTGTAGACTTTTGACAACATACGTGTTTTAGTTGATATTTTAACTTGTTGAACAAAATAAAATAAAAGAACATTCAGTTATAAAAATGTACCTTTGTTTTCGTGAAATAACGATTTTTCCGAAACAAATCTATGGCATTTATACAAAGAAAACAATGATTGAATATTCGCTTCTAGTAACAAACAAACTTTTTACACAACATTTTACATGTTATGTCAAACTATTCAGAGACTACTCGCTATATCTCATTTGTTCGCTTTTTCTCTAATAGTTGTTAGAGTTGTTGTTGTCTGATGAGTGGACTTCATTTGGGAATAAACACTAGCTGAAAAGCTTGAAATAACAGCTACTATAATGTCAACATCATACACTTAAGGATTCTCCAAATTTGATTGTGTGGCTATACTTGTCTACAGTTCTACAAAAGTTTATTTAGGGAACAGCTCTAAGTGCAGTCCAATCAAGAGATACCTTTGGTTTTTTTTTTTTGTGGTTGGGAGGTAAATGCCCATTTACGCACAGAGTCTGGGACTCCCATGCTCGCAAGAAGGTGACTTGACTACCCACTGAACATCTCCCCTGTCAACCTGAGAACCCAGCCTGGAACCGTTTGACATATTACTTCGGCGTCTTCAAGCTGGGGCATCCCTCTTCTACCGGGAGGGAAGAAAGGAAGAGGAAGTGCCAGATAAGCGATCTTTCAGCCCCAACACCCCCGGCTGCGGTGAGTCCCTTTTATCTTTTAGGACTGCCCGAATATAATTTGCCACATTTTTCCATTTCACAGCCGTTTCGAGCATCACCTCTACTATATTATCCGGGTGAGCTCTCCCGTCTCCCTGTAGAGTTCCCTTCGCAGCCTGACCCGTTTTTTTGCACGCGAAAAATGAGTGACAGGTATTGTCCGTCTCTCCTGGGCAATGCCGACAATCGGGAGACCGTGACTTACCGATCTTGTGCAGGTAAGACTGGAAACACCCATGCCCGCTCAAAAGTAGGGTCAGATAGAAGTCAGTCTCAAAATTCCTTCGATTCAGCCACGATCTCATATTCGGGATGAGGTGCGCAGTCCACTTTTCTTTCGTGCGATTCCCCCAAGAATGCTGCCAATCGTTGAGTGAGCATGACAACCATCTCCCTCGCATCCTCGTTTCAAAACAGATAAATAGCATGGGGCTCTTCAGCAAAGAGCCCGACAGGTATCAAGCCTACAATGACTTTCACCGCCGAATCAGAGACAGTTGGATACGAAGATGAAATTCTCAGTGCTCCTCTTCTCTGTACCTTTGCCAGGCGTTTTCGGTATACCTCCTTACTGAGAGCGTCACCCCATACCTCTACTCCGTACAGCAGCACTGACCCTACAGCAATCATCAAGAGGCGTCTTCTTGATGGGCTGGGTCCCTCTATATTGGCCAAAAGTCGACTCAGAACCGATACTCTCGAAGCAGCTTTCTCAGCCGTTGTTCTGATTTGCTCAGAGAAATTCATCTTCGAGTCGATCAGTAGCCCCAGGTACTTCACCGCTGGTTTTGATTCAATTTGTATGTCTCCAATACTGATCATCCTTACTCTAGGGATTCTCTTTTTTGTCAAGATGACCACTTCGGTTTTCTCCTGTGCTAAACTGAGCCCGCGAACCATCTAATCTCTCACTCGGCACATTAGCAAACCAAGCCTAAGTTGCGCTTGTTGAACGGTGCGTCCATTGATCAGAGCCGCAACATCATCCGCATAACCAATCAAGTGCGACTCATCTGGCATCTTCAGTCACATTAGCCCATCGTAAGACACGTCCCACAGGTCCGGACCAAGAAACGATCCCTGGGAAACACCCGATGTAACAGCCATCCTTCATTGGCCCTGTGTCGTGTCGTAGAGCAGACCCTCAAAAACCGCATTAGATATTCTGGAAGTTGAAAAGGCTTTTCCAACGTATCCAGAATATCCATCCGTCTAGCGGAGTTAAAGGCATTCCTGACTTCGAGTGTCACCAAGAGGACGATCCATCGCTTAGTGCGACTATGTGTCTCTGCTTATTGGACCGCGCTCACCACCTCTGCGATCACATTAATAGTAGAACGTCCTGCTCTAAAGCCATACTGCTGGAGAGACAGACCCCAGCAGCACAAAATGTAGAAAGCCGAGAGCATGAACGTCAGAAAAAACGTCACTGATCTCAAGCGGAATGCACTGGTGATCACTGGCTGAGTAGTGCTCTAATACTCTCCGAATATGTATCCTTCGCACTAAGGACACCGAGGCAAATGTCACGTCTGGCCAATACGGTGAAAAGTTGGCGTATTTCCGGTGTTTCGTGCGACGAGTGCCGTCCTGGCCACCATTTCTAGGATTCGTTTTCCCCACGGATCTGCTTGAGGCATGCCCATTCTATTGCTTTCGCGTTAAAGTCCCCCCCAGTGGGCACATTCCCGAGATAGCTTTCTCCAAAGCATTATGCTTGGCTTGGAAAGATGAAATCGATTCATTCGACATTAGGTACACACTAAAGAAGGTGGTCCCTGAGCACTGAACCCACACAAAACCATCACCACGTCCACAGCTCTCTACCTGGAAATCATTCTTTCGAACCCTGATGGCGGCAGTATTAGTTTCATCGGGATACCATGATGCTGAACTTTTATCATTGTGTTGCTCACTCAGCAGCATGAAGTCAGCATTCATGTCCCTCGCAAACTGCTCATGCATATTTTGTGCGGTTGAACTGCGGTGTAGGTTTAGCTGTAAGATGCGGATCATTGAAGTTCTGATTTTGCCTTGGCTAGGGCTTCCTGGAAAACCTGGCATTTTCCTGATCCCAATACGTGTCCAAAATCGGGTCTTGAATCAGCTTCCTTGCAAAGAACACAGAGTGCCACTTTCGTACGCTCTTTTCTTTTATGTCCAATTTCACCACATTTGTAACATAGGGAACTCCTATCGGGTCCTTTGCATACTTGTGCGGTGTGACCATAGCCCAGGCATTTAAAACATTGTAGAGGTATTGCTCTTCGCCGTATCTTATAGACAACCTACCCTATTCGTACTTTGCCCTTATTCAGAAATTATTCAGCGTCCTTATCGGTCAAATCAATTATGGCCACGCGTTGTCCTCTATGGTTTTCTGGTGTCAGCCTCGCTTTGATCACTCCCACGCTAAGGAATTCCCTTTTGATGGCCTCTTCTACCTCGGCCAGATCTATGACGCAGTTGACCACGTTGGTCGAACTGCTTTAACGGCAATGTTAGTATCTTCGGACCTTTCGTTTCCCCTGATGTCCCGCAGCACTTCCACGCAGGATCGACCATCTTGGGGTATTACGAGCAGTGCCTGCTGCCGGGGTTTTTGTCTTCTTCCTGTTTTGCATCGGGTCTTTTTTCTTGTTGGGCATCCGTGCGAACTTTATTTTATGCCTTTTTTTTGAAGGAGTTTCTTCTCTTCCTTCGCTCCTTTTATAAGCACTGTCTGGAATCCCTGATCTCCTTTGATTGGGCTAGACGCCATCATTTTATTAATTTTTTATTGTGGAGCTACCTGCACGTGCCCTTTTGATTTTGCCCCAAGCCCTTCGGCTTTCTGGTCCTTTTCGGCCTTTAACCAGCTCCTCCGGTAATGTATTATGTGGTTTAGGAGCTCCTCTAGTTCCAGGAACCCAATCTTCACTGCTTTGGTGATTTACGGCGAGTGTCATGCAGATTGTATTTTTTTAACAGCAACTCCCACTTTTTGGAATAGCCTTTCTTCTGTTTCCGAATACAGTACTTCCACCACATTTTAAACATTGGCGATGAAATCACATATCGTCGCTTTATTTGCTTGATCACTCGTTACTTTTCTGCCGTAATCTCCTCGTTGACTTCAGGATGGTTCTTTATTATTTCGGGATTTACGACCCTTGCTTCAATCGTTTCAGCAGCGATCACAGCAGTGACCATCAAATTATCGAATTTCTTTAAATTTTCCTCCACCGCTCGAGTATTTGACGCCCTGGCACTCGCATTATTTTTTTGCTGCGCTCAAACACCGCAGGAATCTCAGTCTGGACCAGACTATCTGTTAATGTCCGTTTTTCGTCCGTCTTCACCGTTATTGTATTGATCGTCGTTTTTATCAACGTTAGTACCTATCCCGATGTGCTGTATACATCGTGGTTGCAGCCGCTGGTTGCGTCGTCGTTATTGTTATTTTTGAATTCTTTTTTTGTTTTTTTTTTGGTTTTTTTTAATTTATTTTTTTAAGGGTATTGCTCCAGTTTTATTGGGTCCCCCCTCGGAGCCCCTATCTCCGTTTGTGTATGTAGTCACCTTTTTGGTCCCATGATTATCTTTGCAGAGCAGGGAGGTGATCCCAGGGTTGGCACAAGCCCTTATGGGGACAAGTGCTCAAAGCCAGACATGCGCTAATCGGGAATCAATCGCAACCGAACCTACACTATCAACCCAATGGTGTGAACTGCGAACGTACTCCGAGGCCTACCAAGATTTTACCGGGACGAAGACGGTATGATAGTTGAATTGGAGCCATTCACACACGAGTGTCACCTCGGCGCTACTGTGCAAAGCAACTAGGTCCAAACCATCACATCCGCCATCCCAAAGCATCAATTCTAGTTCGTTGTCCATAGCGTAGTCCAAATCCAATCAGGGTCGTTACCTGTTGTCCCAAGAGGGAACCTCACGGCGCCCCCCATATCCTCGGTTCCGTGGGGGCGGCACTCCCCAAAGAATGCTAGCCTCCAAGAGTATTTCTGTCGGCTAGCATTCCCCCTGCGGGAAAGAGATACCTTTAGAAATCCTTTGAATGAGCTGCGACACATACTGCAAATCACACTCGTGCCGGAAACGACTATACGGCCAAATTGGAAAATCAAATGCAGTCTGAAACATGCTAGTTTAACCAAGATCAATTAGAAATAATCCGAATTGGGCCCAGTGTCAAGTTGCTGTCTGACAGCCGTATGGCTTTCTTCATGACAGTTCCTGTCACACACACAATTTACACCCATCTTACCTGCTTATAGTTCAAAGCCGCCTGAAGTAGAAGCCGAAACCAGCAGAGTTTACAAAAGTATGGCCGTAAATTTTACACTTTTGTCTTTGAAAAGAAGGGTATTATGTATATTCTGGGACTTTAAGAACTGATCTTATTTCAAAAATGTATTCGACTGCACCTCTCCCCATAATTGGCTCTAAACTGGATACATTTGACTCGTAAGATCAAGGCAAGGTAGCAGACATGGAAAGTTAAAGTTCAATTGTTATATTGATAATATCTGTATTTCGGACTTTGGCTGTATGGCTGTATTCACTAGCTTTGCAATTGTTTTCGTTTTATATGTATATGTAAGTTCTTGATTGACAGACAGACTGACATAATATGAAATGGGTATATTTTTTTAATAAAAGTACTAAATACCTGGAAGATGATGTTTTATATAGGATTATCCATTTTACGCTTGGGAAAGTAAAGCTAAAGAAAACATATTCAAATGGAAACAAATTTTTTTATTTAATATAAAAACTACCATTATACGTACAATACAACATCATTCAAAAGTCCTCTACGGGACCTCTTACAGGCCGCGATCCTTTTGAGGTAATTTTCAATGACTTTTCGGCACATTTCCGGCAATATCTCGGTCATAACTTCACGAATATTGGTTTTTAATTGACCAAGATTTTGAGGATTGTTCGCGTTTACACGATCTTTCGCATAGCTCCATAAAAAGAAATCCATAGGTGTTAGATCACAGGATCTTGCAGGCCGATTGACATCACTCAATCTCGAAATTACGCGTCCTGAAAATTTCTCTTACAGTGCTAGATTAGCCTGTGTTGTGTGGCTTGTGGCTCCGTCCTGTTGGAACCACATGTTCTACAGATCATAATCTTCAATTTCTCTCCAAAAATAATCAGTTAACATCCGTCCATAGCGGTCAGAATTGACTGTATTGGCTCTTCCTTGATCGTTTCTAAAAAATACGGGCCAATAACATCACCAGACCATAATGCACACCAAACGGTCACTTTTTCTGGATGCAAAGGCCTTTCTGCGATCACCTGAGGATTTTGAGAGCCCCATATGCGGCAATTCTGTTTATTTACGTAACCACTGAGCGAAAAATGAGTCTCATCACAAGAAAATTTCGTTCGAAAAATCGTTATCTATGGCTTGTTGTTCAATCACTCAATTCGCATACATTCTGCGTTGTGTATGGTCTTGAGGCTTTAGTTCTTGGGTGAGTTGGATTTCGTGCGGATAGAGATGCAAATCCAAATGCAAAATCCGCCAAAATGAGCCGTAAGACAAGCCCAAATGTTGAGCACGTCGAGGAATGAATCGACAAATTCGGGTCTTCCTCCACACTTTGAGCAACGACAGCGATATTTTCAGCAGAACGAATGTTGCGATGGTGCACAGGCCTTGCAATATCAATAACCGATCCAGTTTCTTCAAATTTTCTCACTGTGTTCGAAATCGTTTGCTGTGTAGGCCGATTATGTCGACCGTAATTGGCTCATGAAGCCCCAAATGTTGATACAGCAGAATCACCATTTATATAATAAAATTTAATAATTTTAACGCGTTCTTCAACTGTTAAAGGATCCATGTTTCTGAATGGCAAACCTTCAACTAAAAAAACACGCTTTGGATGACATTTAATTCTGACAGATGTCAAATGGCAGGATTTTACTTTCCTACCACGAAATGGATAACCCTGTATATTTTATTTAGGGCAAAGCCCTTCTGGTTTTCCTTGATTTTATATTGTACTCATGGGTGGAGAGTGACAAGCCTGAAAATTCATATTCAAACAAGAAAACTTAAAAACATCAACTTTGTGATTGTTTGTCCGTATTCTCTTTGGAATTGTAATACTCGTACATTGCACTTAACAATTCATCTTAAAAAATGTCCAAAAAATAAGAAGTTTGGCAAAGATTCATGTTTTGTTTCTTCTAATCCTATCTTATTCTATTTATATTTCATCAATCTACTTCTGTTAAAAAATTCATTTATTTCATTTTCACTAATTCAATTTCCTTTGATATTTTCCCATTAGACAATTTCATCATTAGGCTCAACACCACGTCCAACGAAGAAACCTTCTACCCAAGCACCAGTCTATGATGCAGTCGACGATGAGGAGGAAGAGGAAGAAGAGGAGGATGAGGAGAATAACGAAGTTGATGAAGAGGTCAGCGAGGCGCCAAGCACAATCAGCCAAGGAGGAAAGAGAACACGTGAGTTGAACCATTTACCAATTCCTCGTTTATTCCCAAAACTTCGCTAATGTATATCTTTCCAACTTTCATTAAATAAGAATGTGGCGTACGACCCCATGTGAAATCGGGACGAATAGTTGGTGGTAAAGGATCAACCTTCGGCGAGTGGCCTTGGCAAGTTCTTGTTCGGGAGTCAACATGGCTGGGTCTTTTCACCAAGAACAAATGCGGGGGAGTTCTCATCACGAACAAATTCGTTATAACAGCTGCACATTGTCAACCAGGGTAGATATCCAAGTTGGGATTCTATTAACTATGCAAAATTAATTAGCTTCTTCTGTACAGTGCATATTCATTAAGGATAATGTTGCTTTAATATTTTTACAGTTTCTTAGCGTCGTTAGTTGCTGTCTTCGGTGAATTTGATATTTCCGGTGAACTCGAGGAGAAACGTGCCGTGACGAAGAATGTGAAACGGGTTATAGTGCACAGACAATATGATGCGGCTACTTTCGAAAATGATCTGGCACTCCTGGAACTTGAGAGTCCTATTCATTATGATACTCATATTGGTAAGTAGGTCATATGAATAATTAAGTACCCATGAGATGATTCGCGATGGGATAAAGTGAATGGAATGAAAATTAATCAATAAAAGCAAATTCAACTACTGGATCTAGAATGGTCCATTAAATCAGCTCTGATTGAAATCGTCAGTACTAACCTCAAAAAGATTCATAAAATTATTATGCTATAGATATAACTGTAGCCTATGTGGAGCTGTAGGTTAGGGCGCACTCCGCTTGCGTACCGGTTCCCAAGTTCAAACCTTGGTCGCGGCATCGAGTTTGAGCTTCTGATACTGCTATCGGACTATCTGGCCACCCAGCTGTGATGAGTACTAATTGAAAAATTAGGTATTAATCACATGGTTGAATGTGATATTGACCATATCACCTCCAATTCCGTTACGGTTATGGAATGAGATACCCTAACAATAAATCTCAACGCAAAGATTCAGATCGAGACTGTCATGCGATAGATTATTATTATTTAGATATAACTGCACTATTTACTCCCTAGAAATTAATGTCAACTTTGATGAGTACATATAGGAAGGTCGACGAAATTTTGTGTGAACATTCAATCATTGAAATACAGGGTCTCCAATAAGAGGTGTTATTTTGATATTAAAAGAAAAATGCCACTTTATAATATAAATGATCGGATGTTTATTTCATTATAGAGAGAAAGGTATGGCGTTAATAATGAAAAATAACATCAGGCAAATGACCACCACGACCACGCTGACAGGACCATATCCTTTTCATGAAATTTTCCATTACCAAATCGCAAAGTGGCTGCCCTATGTCCTCGATAGCCTCACGAATTCCATCTTTGAGGTCTTGAATCGACGCTGGGTTGTTGGCGTAGACCTTTTCTTTCACGTGGTCCCAAAGGGAGAAGTCGCAAGGTGCTTAATCACAAGATCTCGGCAGCCAATTGTGATCACCTCTTCGAGAGATAACACGGCCCGGAAACGTTTCCCGTAAAATATCAATGGTTTCGTTGCTTGTGTGGCACGTAGCACCGTCTTGTTGAAAGTAAACGTTGTCCAGACCAATACCATCCAATTTCGGCCTTAAAAAATCATCAATCATCTCTCGATGGCGCAATCCAATCAACGTAACTGTTGCTCCAGCCTCATTTTCGCAAAAGTAAGGTCCAATGACTCCACTGGACTATAACCCGCACCAAACAGTCACACATTTATTTATTTATTTCAAAAATCAACTTTCAAACTAGTAGTCCAATTACAAGTCAATTAATATTATATATAAGTAGAAACATATGAATTCAAAATATGGCAGAAATTAAAGAAAAAAGATCACTATACGATATTAAAAATTAAGATTTATAGAAATATGTATAGGAGAGAGAGGCTTTTCAACAAAAACTCTTGGGTTTTCCGAGTCCCAGATGCGACAATTTTGTAGGCCTCATCACTCAAGATGATTTTTCGAGGGGATTCCGGACCATTTTCAGGCATTTCAAGGACACAATCAGCAAAGACACGACGTTGCTGACGATCGATCGATCAACCTGGGTTTTCTTCAACACTTTCGGCTACAGCAGCAATATTCTCGGCTGTTCTTGAGTGACGTGCACGGGTTTTATTCTTCACATCACTTAGTTGGCCCAACAGCTCTAATTTTTCCACCCATTCCTGTCTTGCGGTCCGATAAGGTGCTTCACGACGACCCAAAAATGTTCGAGTTTTACGAACCGTCTCTCCCAAATTTTCACCATTTTTATAGTGAATTTTAATAATTTCAATGCATTGTTGAAGCGTGTTTCGGTCCATTTTTATTAGTAATGTAGTTTCTACTTGTCAAATGTCAAAAAATAACAGCTTCAAATTGGCATCTACGGAAATAGCGGGCTATTCAAAATAACACTTCTTATTTGAAAACTCTTTAGTTTCGAGTTATGAAAAAGTAAAAGTTAATAAAGCTGTAGATAGATGGTGCAGCTACAAATAAATCAATCAAATTTTAATAATTGAACTCTCGAGGAGAACTCTCCGCATCTTACGTTTGAAGGAGGCAAACGAATCCAAGGGGGGCCAAACTAAGGATTATGGTGTTCTCCCACTATGCGAACTAACAGTGAGTGACTGTGGTTATGGCAAAATATTGCAAGGATTTGGTGCGTGAAGGGAGCCTTTACTTATAGCGCTCAACCAAGTACATTATAAAATACCTGTGACCAGTTTGAACAGGAAGCACAGGTCAACAAATATTTTTCTTCTTCTAGAAGATTTTGGCAATCATTTTAAGTGCAATATGTGATTTTGTTCTTATAGGAACGCGTATTGCAGGAGCTACTGTGAGCAGATTCAACTGCCATCATGAGATACTTTTGATGAAGGCACCACATCTGATATCCATTCTCCAAGATAGGGCGAAAAACCATGAAGAATAGCCGTACACAGACTTGGACATTAAAACATTCATAACGGCAGCGCAAAATAAAGCCTCCGTCTCGAGAGGCTCTGTTTATTAATTCAAGGACGCGACCCTCGCATTTTAAATGGGAATCAAGTGTCACAATTGCGTCCTTGAAACTATCGACCAATGCGAGAGGAGAGTTCATGTGTGAGAAACTCATGGAATAGTTTTATTAGAGAAGGTTATGAGAGCATATTTCGATGCGTTAAGTGAAAAACCATTTCGCTCAGAGAACAGGATATTTATATCATCCAAAAGAATATTTTTAAGATTATCTTTGTATAAAAGAGCGTTGGACACAAAATTAGCCAGAAGATGGTTTCTGAAGAGATTGAATACGAGAGGACTTAAAATTGATCCCTGACGTCCCCACTAGGTACAAGAAAAGAAGTATGATCTGGAAACGTTACAAATAATTACAGAAAAGTTGGAAGAGAAAACAGGTGATCATGATAGTAATGCACGCTGAATACCAAATTAGCGGAGCTTGGAAAGCAGAATGCTGTGCTCTACTCTATCGAAATCTTTAGCAAAATCTCTACAGATCATATCAACTTGGCCACCAAGGTCAAAAGTGGGCAATCAGGTTGACGAATTCACCCCTGTTAGCAACGGTGACCATCCTTTCATGAAATCGTATTGATTTAAGGAAAGCTCAAACCGCAATGTATTATAGAAATTGTGGAGGAAAATACATTTTTGGATTTTAATAAAGCATAATAGGAGCAAACTCCACCATAGACAGCCCCAAGCGCTTTTGAGAAAGGAGGAGAGGAACGCTTGCTTCCCCAACTCACAGCTTCCATGATTCGTCAACCTAAGCCCCATGAATAAATGGTAGTAAATGTTCTCGGGGTTGCACATTGGGTTCCCTAATGATGGAACATTAAATGCCGATAAATGCTAATAACTTTAGATACATCTACACGCTCGTTACTGATTTACCGGCAGTCGATAAACGATTGTCTACGACCCGTATAATAACAAAATTCTGGCTGATAAATGTAGACGCGCTGAACCAAGAAACAAGGGAAACGTTCTACAATCACCTGGAAAGACTAGCTGACTCATCGACTACAAAGGACAGAAACATAATTCTGTGTGATTTCAACGCTAACGTCGGCAATGAGATATCTCATCGGGAAACGACCAGATGAAACAAATTGCAACCGGCAGCGCCAGATTGAATTTGCGTGTAGCAGAAATCTAGTCATACGTTTGACTTGCTTCCGACATCGACGCATTCATAAAATGTTCTGGGCATCACCGGATGCCAACACACAAAACCAGATCGAATATGTTCTGATCCAAAAACTTTAGGCCTCAAGCATACTTGACGCATGTACATACCAAGGAGCCAATTGTAACTCAGAACATTACTTGATCGAATCAACTTATCGATGTCGTATGTGAAAATCCAGCCCGCCACGAAAATTTGACATCAAAAGGCTCCAAACAACTTCTGTACCCACAAATTTCACGGAGACCCACGACAACCAGCTGGCTCCCATCTTATCAGATCCATCGCTAAAGACAAGCAACGAGCTCTGGATATACGTCAAAGCGGCGACTAAGATCGTGGCAGAACAGACGATCGGGCATCAAGCGCAGCGCAAGCGAAATGATTGGTTTAGTGATGAGTGCCAGAATGACAAAAAGAATCAGGTGTACAAAAAATACGGTGGTAATAAAACCAGGATGAACAGACCACTGTGAGAATTTCAGAAGAGCAGCGAATCGGATAGTTAGAATTGAAGAAAGAAAATGCTATGACAACCAATTGAGAAGTATTCATGTAAATCTAACGAGCAATGACACAAGACAGGCATACAAAGTAGTGAAGCTCTGTCGTGATGACATCGGCAATATAACCGCTAATGAAACCAAGATTAAGGAAAAATCATCATATTTCAAGAGCCACCTTAATCTTCCGCGCGGATCCAGAACATCAGAGTCTATAAATGTCTGCCGAGAGCTCTCATTTGCCCCACCAACTCTGGATGAAGTTTAATTCACCATTAAAGTCCAAAAGAATAATAAAACGCCGAGCGTCGCTAAGATTCCAGTTGAGCTCATCAAATATGGTGGTAGCAGTGTTCATCAGGCTACTTTCAAAGTCCTCCAGTACATTTGGCAACAAGAACATATGCCAAAAAGGGGGAGCCAATCAATTATATTCCCTATCTACAAAAAAGGTAACAAACTACAGTACGAAAACTATAGAGGCATACCACCACCTTGTACAGCGTGCAAAATATTTTCAAAAATCTTCGAAAATAAAATCGAATCATATACCAACAATATTACAGGGGAGTATCAAGGTGGTTTTAGAGCACGCAGATCGACGATATACCAATTTCAAGTAGCTACTTGAGAAATGCTGGGAGTTCAACATAGAGGTACACCCAACTGTCGTTGACTTCAAGCAAGCATACGATAGCATTGATCGCAACGTACTATTTTAAGTAATGCTTTGCTTTGGCATCCCAGTAAAATTAGTCCGTATTACCAAAATGAAAATGATGGTGATGACCTCGCAAGTCTGCATCAATAACGAACTCACCGATTTCTTTGAGACAAATATCGGACTAAAGCAGGGAGATGGGCTGGCCCCGTTGCTATTCAATTTGGCTCTGGAGTAAATCATAAGGAAGCTACCTGTCGATACACGAGGTAAATAACTATACAAGTAAAGAAAAGTGGTAGCCTATGCGGACGACATCAACATTTTGTCGCGGTCATTAACAACTACCAAAGAACTCTTCTTGAAACTCGACAGCGAAGCAAAACTTGTAGGGCCACAAATCAATGTCAATAAAACAAAACTCATGACGCAGTTGAGGAAAAATATCTCAATCACACAAAATATTACTCTACGCAAATACAGTATCAAAAATGTGAGCAAATTTGTGTATTCAGCCGCGAAAATATCGAGAACGAGTAATGAAAGGGGTGAAATAGGCCGATGAATACAGCTCGTAAATAAAATATTTTGTTCATTTTTGACGATCTTGAACTTACACAGGAAAACAAAGCTCCAAGAAGACAAATCTTTGATAAGAGTTGTGTTATGCTATGGGTGTGAAACATGGACCCTAACTCAAGCGTCCGCAAATATGAATGCCCTTGATTGATCTGTGTAGAATTTCTGTGGTATACCGGCGAAAAACTTGGCCAAGTGATTTTCACAGTCCCTTTTTGAAGTGAATTTCTTTTCATTAAAGAAGTTTTTCATAGATTGAAACAAATAGTAGTCTGATGGTAGAAGGTCTGGACTATACGGTGGATGCATCAAAACTTCCCAGTCGTGATGGAAGACAATGCCCTTTCTATTGATCAATTCTGGCCGGTTTTTTTGAATTGCTTTCTGCAATCCGGTTCATTGCTAACAGTATGGAACCAAATTGAGTGTTTCGAAAACAATTCCCTTCCAATCCCACCATACACACAGCGCAACCTTATTTGGTGTCAATCCTGGCTTTAAAGTCGTTTGTGATGATTCACCTTTTTTTGACCATGATAGTTTTCGAACGAAATTCTCGTATCTTACCCATTTTTCATCGGCCGTAATGATTTTTTTCAAAAATGGCTCGATTTCCTTGCGTTTTTTTAGCATTTCGCAAATAATGGAAATGGAAATCATGCGGCACTCAAACGTCGAGCTTCTTTGTGTATCCAGCCTTACGCAAACGGTTCAAAAGTGTTTGGTGATGAGTATTCACTTCCTAAGCAATATCATGGCTGCTAATGCGTCGGTCTTCTTCAACTTTTTGTAAGATTTCATTGACTTTTTCAGTAATTGGTCAACATGAGCGAGGTGCATCTTTGACATCAAAATTTCCAGAACGAAAACTAGTTAACCAGAATCTTGGCTGTGGCTTTTGATAAAGTATCTTGACCGTAGAAACCACAAATTTTTTCATGAGGCTGCGATGCAGTCTCCTCTTGATCATAGTGATATTGTAATATACAACGAATTTTTTCAGAAATTTCACTCATTTTTAAATGAATACAACTTTTGACACGAATGACGAAATACAAAACTGTCCATGTGAAAATTGTAGACTTGAATGTCACTTTTCAAACGCATGTCAGTTTGACTCAATCTGATTCGCATTGCCCAACATATGACAACGAACACCATCTAGTGATAAAAAAGGCTCAATACTTTCTAGACTATCCAATATACATCCGGTAAGGGATTTTCTATCCAAACAATTTAACACCCAATCAGCATCTACATAGCCTACGAAGTCATGCTCATCGTTAACATATTTTAAACCCAAGGTCTTTATTTTCTTTAAATACTTTAAAATACGTTTGGCGTATTCCCAATGGGTTTCATTAAAATTGTTGTTAAACTGACTGAGGTAATAAACTGCATACAAGATATCTGGTCGGGTGAGCATTGACAAATATAGTAAACTACCTATTAATTGCTGGTAAGGATACTGGGTACAACAACTATTTGCTTTTTCAAGTTTCAAATTTACTTCCAGTGGTGTACTAACTGGGTTACTGTTTTCCATATTATTCTGGTACTAAGCGAGCACAGTAGCTCAAATTTTCTTCATTATTCGCCTTTTTTCGAATCACACACTTATATTTTATTACTGTTGCTTGGTCTGGTCTGTCCACTACCTCCCACGCTTTATTTTCTTTGAAAGAGTTCAATTCTTCTGTCAAAACTTTACACCATGTTCTTAATTCTGGTCCATTCATAGCTTCTTCATATGTTATCTGGTCTCCATATAGATTTACAGCTGTTCTAACACACGTTTTGCTTTAGCCAAATCTGTCAGGCTTTTCTCTTTCTCTTGGTTCCCTTGTAGGCTGAAACATCTCAGTAAGATTCTTCAATTCGCTCAGCCAGTAGCCCGAAAAATTATCTGAAGCACGGTTTTATCAATTACCTCTTCTTACTGTCATCATTACCCATCACTGTGCTTACTGATTGTTTGGACTCAGAGTTTTCGGTGTCATCATTCTTCTCTGGGTAACTTGATGATGTCTGGTGACCTTCATTCATCACAACTTGTGTCATTTCTAGATCACCACTTGGCTCTAAGATGGTAACTCTTTCCATTATCGGTATATCCCACTCAGCAATGTTTTTCAGCGTTTTTGTCCCATTTCAAGGGTTTTGTTTGGGTACATGCAAAGACATATAAACAAATGGACGAGCCATGAGAATCTGTGTACTCGTCCATGTGAGAAGCAAATTTGCCACATAAGTAAGTTATAAATAACTTACGCTCTCGAAACTACATGATTCCCTCTGCTTCTCCTTTTTCCAGACAGGTTTTTCTTTTCGCTCTTCAGAAGAATCGCTTCCCCCACAGACACCTTCGCACACCAACGAAATTTCATTTCACGTACACACGATCGCGCCTTCGTTATCATTCGGAAACCAGCTTGAGTACAAACAACAAACGACTCTCACGGAAAACTCGAACGTCAAAGCAAAAGAAAATCGAAAAGAGCGCGAAACACGCGGGAAAACTCATGTGTCAAAGCGGATGGAAATTTCGTAAATTTTTAATTAAAACAGTGCATTAAAGTTCCGATAATGTACGCGCGATCTTTAAAATTAATAACTTTTTAAATGTGAACGTATTTCGCCATGAATAGAGTGCTAAAACAAAAGCATATCACTTCAAACCTCAACTTCACACAACTTTAGCGAAGGTTGCAAATTTCTTCGGCTCTCACGACCGGTTGCGGATCCAGTACTCTCTATATCTATGACTGAAATGGACGTAAATAAAAAAGACATATAAGTGTGAGTTGTTTAGGGAAATTTGAACTAGAATACACACAATTAAGGGCAAGGGGGAGAAAGAACTACAAACAGTGCCATGCAGTTTTGAATTAAGCGCTATGAGAACCCCTCCTCCATCCAATTTTCCAGTGACAGACCGATCTCGATCACGTGTGAAATTCATATTGAGAGGGGAAATCTCATTATCGAATATCCCCTTCGTGAGTCAGGTCTCAGTTAAGCATATAACAAAGGGGTAGAAAGAATGGATGCAAGTTTCAGAGAATTCAGCTTGGTTCTGGTGCCTCGAACGTTTTGATAATGGAGATTTAATCCTTAAATTTATTTATTTATTTTGCCAAACAAGACACATCCATAGAGCATAAAATTACACAAAAAAACCTTGTGAGCAATTCATTTTCCTGGTACAGTAGTTTTTACGTACAATTATATTGAGGAATGAAAGGATTTCAGGGTATTGTTTTTATAGGAGTTTCTGGAAATTGACGGGGAGTAATACTTACTTAACTTGCTGAATGCCTTACAACATCTGTTCATTGCCTCATTGTCTGCATAAGTAGTGTGATGGCGACCTACGGTAAGCATTGGTACAAGTCTTGTGATTCTTAGGGGTTCATTCAGAGTATTTTTTTTTTTTTTTGTTATATACTGAACTTTAATATTGTTTCTGAGGACATCGAATGCTAGAAATGCAGACAGTGATGCTATATTTAGCACATGGAGCCGATAGTTATATGATGGTAGGCTGTGGAAGTTTCTAGGGTCGCAAAGGACTCTGAGGGCAAAAAGAAGACATTGTTTCTGGACCGATTCTAACCTGTCAGCGTGAATATCAAAAACAGGGCTCCAAATCAGACTGACATATTCAAGAATAGGGCGCAGTAATGAGAGATTTAGAGATTTAGTAACCCAAATATTCTTGAATTCTTCAGCTCTACGTTTGATGGATCCTAGCATCTTATTAGCCCTGGTTATAACTCCATCATACTGAAGTTTCAAACGAAGCTTTTGGTCTAGAATGACACCAAGGTCCACAATGCTATCGAGTCTACTAAGTGTTATGTTGTTGATGTGATAGTCAAACAAGAGAAGGGTCCGTTTTCTTGAAAAACTTATCACCTGGCATTTTCCCAAGCATAGAGAGAGATGCTTGTTGTAACACCATTCAGAGAGAGTGTTAAGCTTGAACTGGAGAAACATCATATCGGATAGAGATGATATGACGTAGTAAATCTTAACGTCATCTGCATAAAAACGATGAGGTACATCATGTGAAACTTCCAAGAAATCAGATATGAAGATATTAAAGCAAATAGGCCCAAGACGACTTCCTTGAGGAACCCCACAGAGGACCTGAATTTGTTTCGATAATCGTCCTTGAAATTTGAAAACTCGAAAGCGGTCTTTAAGGTAAGAATGGATCTAACTGAGTAAACGGCCAGTAGATCCAAAATTATGGAGCTTGCTACTCAAAACTTCATGATTTACACGATCAAATGCTTTGCTAAAATTGGTATATATTGCATCAATCTGGAGACCCTTTTCCGTCTCACACAGAATACTTGATGTCATGATGAGGAAATTGGTAGTAGTAGATCTATTTTCTCTGAGCCCGTGCTGCTCTTCAGTAAGCCGCGCTTCTATAAAAGGGAACATCTTGTTGCAAACTTTTTGTTCAGAAAGCTTTGGAATGGATGATAATATGGCAATATCTCTATAATTTTGAATACACAGTTTATCATTCTTCTTATGGATTGGTATTAAGATTTCCAGTTAAAAGGAAAGATGCCACTACAGAATGATTTGTTGAAAATGATGAAGAGTGGCCTGGTTAATTGTGGTTTGCACTGGATTAGAAAACTAGAAGAAATAAGACTGGGACCAGGTTCCTTATTGCCAATCGCATGAGCAATTTCTTCCTCATCAATTGAAACTTCGTCAATCAATGTCGTTGAAGCCATTTCCGGAACGGAATTTAATGGGTTCTCAGAATTACAATAAACTAATTTGCAACAGATTTTCTCTGAGGAACAAGAAACTGAATCCTTGGAAAACATAGATGAAGGGAAGCCTTGAGCCTTACGCTTGATATTTACAAAATCAAAGAACTTTTTTGGGCTTTTAATGATATTTTCACCAATCAAATTAATATGTACTTCATATGCTTCTCGAGATTTTGTATGAAATTCATTTCCAAGCTCATTTTAAGTGGATTTTATATCATTGCTGACTTCTTTCTTGCTTTTATAGTTCTATAATATTTATTCCTTTAATTTCGTAAATATTTATGATCACTATTCAACTGAGGTTCAGACAATTTATCTTTTTTCTTAATTTTAGGCACATACTTTTCGGCGGTGTCAAGAATTATTTGATAAAAACAGGATAACGCTTCTTCTAAATCTAACGTCGAAAGCGTAGCAGTTGAATTAACAGCGAAAAGATGTTTATTGATACTTTCATAATCAGCATTGCGAAAGTCGTATACAATTGATTTCTTGTATGAAATAGGGTTAGAAACGTCAGGGGTGAAAATCTCAATATTAAGTGCAGAGCGAGTTTGATTGACCACTACATCGTCATACGCGTTAGTAAAAATTAGGTCTAACCAATTTCCATTTTGGTTGGGCGTCGGAGAGATTTGCTCCAAATCGTTGCCATAAAAAGTAATCAAATTAAAATCCTGACTGTCAAGAAGATTGTTTAGGAGAAGACGATTATCGACTTCGTCGTTTACAAATTTCAGATTCGGTTGATTAAAGTCGCCAGTGATAATTATTATATCATCCTCTTTAATAGATGCAGTTAGAGAAGAAATGGTTTCGATGACTTCGTTGTAGATGATTTGGGAAGAATTTGGAGGGACATAGTGCACGCCAAGATAGAGGCCAAGCTTATTTGTAGAGAAATGTATGAACCACTCTATGCTGGAATAATATATATGAAGTGGTGCTTATGAGCTCACTTGATAGGAAGCTGTGAAGTGCAACTAACACAACCTCCTCTTGATTTTCCAGTGCTGTGAAAGTCTCGATCGCCTCCAAATATGGTCCAATCATTGTCTAGAATTCCTTCATTTCGATGTGTATCATTTAGCCAAGTTTTTGTCAAAGATAAAATTTTAAAATGGCAAGATTTTGTGTTAAGGAATAATTGGTTTAGTTTAGATCGGATACCACTGCAATTGTGATAAAATAATTTAAGGCTTTGCTGAACAGGCTTCTTATTGGGGGACGAACAAATTTATTGTGTTGTTCCCTAGTCCTTTGAAGCGAGGAGATGTAGTTTGCACTTACATGCGACGCAAATGTTTCAAGATCTTTTTCGCTTGATCTGCTGTGACTCCAAGATCTTCATGGAAGTGAAAATACATGCCTCGAAAAGAATCAAAATCCATAGGAAGACCTTCTTTTTGTATTATGACCTTGAGACTAGTCATTGTTTTCCCATCAATAAATGTTGTATTGGGATACCTTATGCATGTATGCTAAAAAGAATCGTACACATTCGTAGATTTTGTGTTCTCTAAATATCGACAATAGATATCTATTTTCTAAATCAACCCCAGAGTTGATTGTAGACTTTATAGATGGTGGGCAAAGCGGATCTAAAAAGGATCTATTGCTATCTTTGGGAATAGAAGGCTGTGGAAGGTGTATTGAGGCCAAAAAAGATGTTACTTGAATCTCGCCACGGATGAAATTTTTATATTTAGATTGTGGTTGAGAGTCGTTTCGACTCGACTCTAAGTTTTTTTTTTGTGACAAGCTACTATTGTTCGAGTCATCTTGTGTTGCCAATGCTACCTTAGTTCCAATAACAACAGTACCTTGCAATGAGTTAGGTGTTGAGGAAAGTTTAGAAATAATCATGGGTAAAGTTTGGTTATTACAATCAGAAACATTAGTAGATGTACATGCTTTTTGGTATTTAAAGCTAAAATTAGGTGATGTTGAGCTGCTGATGGTTCTCCATTGCTTAAATACTATACCATTCTAGGAGTAGCTACCGCTTCCTTCATCATGTTGGAAAACAACCAGGTATATCTCGATAGAATGAAAACTTTGAATTTTGTTTTTGTTTTTCTGAGGCATCATTTCAACTTTGCTACCTTTAATGACAAGGTCATTTTAAATTATCGTCTGGATTTTAGCTGCATTACAGTCTTTCGGAGCTTTCTGCATGAAAAAAATTCTGTACTCTGACTGATCATTTGTGGAACATAGGTCATAGGCGATTCAGCTGTTCAATTCTTTTCTTCCAATCTTCTATACACAAATTCAGATTTTGGAACGTGTGAAGATGCCTGTAGTGGTTCTTTCGATTTGGTTGTTGTTTTTTCAGGTAGCTTATCACTAAT
This sequence comes from Odontomyia ornata, assembly GCA_963969285.1. NCBI lineage: Eukaryota > Metazoa > Arthropoda > Insecta > Diptera > Stratiomyidae > Odontomyia > Odontomyia ornata. The sequence continues at coordinate 407,699,283 of OZ017738.1, forward strand.
CGATTCACTTGATGCCGTTTCATGTCTATTTCCATGAATCGTATTATGCTGACTATATTGCTGCATCCCTTCTACTATTGTACTCAAACTGTCCTCAATCGTTCCCACCTTAGATAGAATCTCCGAATCTTCCTTCCTCGAACTTCCAACTGACGAAGTGATATTATTAAGAATCGCGTCATGTTTTTCTAACAGCTTTGATATTTCCGTTATTAAACATATCAAAGCTCCGATTTTTTTCTGGAATTTGTTGAATGTACGAAAATTTTTCCGCGGAGAATGTCCAAAGTGCTGCACCTGGATAGCTAGAAGTCTGGGTTTAGGAAAATTTTTGTCTCAGCTGTTAGGTTGATTTTCGCTAGTTCGTTTCTTACAAATTAAAATCTGCGGAGAATAATCTGATTTAGAAACAAAATAATTGAAAATCTCAGATGTTGTAGTATTGAAAGCAAGACGTTAAACTAAAATTTGAAGAGGGGGAGACAACACTCTCAACGAGAACACAAGATCAGTGTTTGATGATGAAGTAGTTGGATGAGAGTTCACTACGTCTATAGATGGATGATCCATAGGATCCTTAAGTTCATACTTGTATATCGACATATAAATTTATGTAAGAAGTCTGTCTACATATGTTCATGTATGAGTATGTGGTAGTAGGGCTTTCTCGTAAATAGCTTGTTCAGCTGCAGTAAGGCTTTGGACATGACAATGGGACTTTTCGACACAATTGGTAACCACACTAATCATACTTTGGTGTTTCTTCAAACTTTACAATACAAGGAAGACCTCAGGAGTCGCCTAATAAGAATGTATAAATAAAATTTTAAATCAAAGCTATTGTAGAGCTGAAGGTGCCTTACGTTTGTGGGTGGGTAGTAAATTACTCACAGATATGAGTGAGTCAAGTTGCTAAGTCGCACCAACTCCATTCTGCACGTTTTGTAAGGAATCTAGTTAAGAGAGTACTATTCAGTACAGATGGCAAAAACTTCTATTTTTCTATCACAGAGATTTACTGTGATCGCTCATTTCACATACCTGTGTAAATGAGCAGCTCTTTAATTATAGTGATATTTTGCACTAAAAAATCTGTTTTAGCTATATGAAATCAGTTTTATTTTATAGGAATATGTGACTGAAGTCTCGTGCTGCGCTCATTCAGCACATATCCAGCCTTAGAAAAGAGGCGTTCGCAAGGCATCAAAGTGGCTATTGCACATAGATTTTCCCTTGCTAGCTAACTGTGATAGGGATAATTGTGCTTACTGTCCTGCCACCATTTCAGAGGATCTTCATTTTTCGGAATTATGCTTTCCTCTAAATATCTTTCTACGTCAACAACCGGTCTGAAAGAGGCTGTCCCGACTGGTTTTATAACCAAATCTGCTTTTTTATAGGCACTCCAAACTGGTATTTCATCATTCGAAATATCGTTTTCAGCTTTATTTTCGGAGTTTTCAGTAGAATTTAAATTTCCACTACTGCTTGTAATCCTTGCTGCTATTCTTTCAATAAGGCTTTTTTTTCGTCTGATCAGCAGTACAATCTTTTATGAAGGCAATGCTCTTAAATCGAGAACCCAAAAATGTGGCCAAACAAAATGTTTCTTTTGATTCAGGATTGTCGAAATTAGAACCAATACCAGATTTCAAAGAAGAAACCATTGACATAACAGTCAGATGGAAGCGCATTTTTGAAAGCTGATCTACTACGTTTTCCAAACCAGAGACAAGTACAATCACGAGTGAAGCCGGTAAAAAATTTTCTCCGCTAGCAATTTTCGTTGTGATCGTCACAAAAAGCTTAAGGACTTTAATGGCTTCAGCGATAATTGTCCATTCATCGGCAGACAAAATCGGATAATTTTTGTCAATCAGAGCTGTAGTGGCTTTGACTGCTTTTTGAAGCTCAAACATCCTTTCCAGCATATAAAATGTGGAATTTCATCGAGTTGAAACATCTAACACTACTTTTTTGGGCTCATTTCCTGAACTTTGTTGGTATTGCAGGAATTTTTGATTTGACGTACTGCTTCTTTTGAAATGAACAACAACTATACGGACTTTGTCAAGTAAAATCATTAAAGGCTTGAGTCCATCTTGCGTAATCAAATTGATACTGTGTGCCAAGCATCCAAAATGCTTCCAACATACGTAATTTTTTAGCGCTGATTCAAAATTTGCAGCATTGTCAAATACTGCTAAAGAATTTTTTCTGAAAAACCCCATTCATCTGTCACCGACTTAATTTTATTTGCCAAATTTAGAGCTGTGTGTCTCTCGTTATAGCTCACACAAGTTAATAAGACTAACTCCAAAGTAAAATTGGCATCTACATAATGAATAGTCACTGCAATGAAGCTTTCATTATTGACAGAAGTCCAACAGTTGGTTGTTAAACTGCACTAAACGATTGAGTTGATTAGAAGATTCATTTCATTGATGAAATGTTCATAGGCAGCAGGAAGCATAGTATCAGAAATTTGGTGCCGGTTTGTTAAAGTGTAAGAACTATTTGGCGATTTTATTAGTCGACCGAATCCATAGTCTTCTACAATACTGAATCGTTGGAAATCAACCGTAAAAAGAAGCATCTAATTCTCGTCAACTTTTTGCTTTGCTGTCGTCGTCATTTTTCGTGGCACAAAGTCGTTGACTGTTCCCAATACCAATGAAGATCGCTTAATTGATGTTAGTTTTCGATTTTCTTGAGAATTTTGACTTGCGCTTGTACCTGGTTGCGGATCCACAATTATTGTAACTGATAAATTGGTGTTTTTAAGAGATTCATTCTAAAAATTATTTTTTTAAAAGGAATGGGTATGAGCTAGTGCATAGATAGATTATTTGATTACGTTGAATGGATTTGAGGTAACAAGGTAGAGTTCGTTATGTTGGAATATACAGAACAATGTAGTGAATGTATATTGAATGTTATTGACAATTAGGGAAACGCAACTTTTGGACTGCACGAAGAAAATATATATACGACATATCACTCAAATTACTCACGGGCATATTGCTTGAGTTGGTTTTTGTTACAAATTAACTACTGTAAATTTTGACTGTCAGATGTTTTAATGTGACATGTCACTTAAGATTAGCCACTGATGCAAAACAGTTGATATTGTCAATCACGGTAAAAAGACCCCCAGATTGGACTATTTTTTTTTTTCGATTTTGAATCCATTCAACTGAAAATGAATTTGTACATGGCGTAACAAGAAAATATAATAGAACCTCTAAAGGCATTATCAAGCCATGGATTCTATAATTGATTAATTAGAAACTTGATAATCCCTTTATAGAACAAAACGCGTTTTATAAATGCAACATATGATAAATTAAATTTTAAATGAACAAGTGCTTAATTTGTATTTAATAATAGACAAAATTTAGCAATTGGAATCTGAAATACTGATCATGATAATTGTATGTAGTAAGCAAAAAAACATTGAACATGTTTATTTTAAGAACTATGATCAAAGTACATCTTCAAATCTCATCATGAATTTGAAAATGTTATTTGCAAACCAAGCCTATTATGGGATTATTGCAGAATATTCTCTGTGAGTAAATCAAAGTTTTTTTTGAAAGTTTTGAGTTTCTGACAGAATACACCGTATTGATACCGCAATAGATTTGATCAGAAACCAACCTAATCCCTATTATCTTCTAAAACGTATATACCTTCTCATCACTTACATAAAAAAGTATGTATTCGTTTAGTTTAAAAATTAATTAGGAGCAAACATAAGGAAACAAATTTTATATAACTCTTCTTCTTCTTAACACTACAGCCGCTCTCGGGCCTCTGCCTCCGGCAAACAGTGCCTCCAACTGTCCCGGTCCATTGACCGCGAAATCCAAGCAGCGATGAACTGTCTTCGTCAAACGAGTCAGACCAGAGTTTCCTCGGTTTCCCCACTGGGCTCCGGCCTTCAGTTCTCCTAACGAATACCATTTTGGGTATCCGTTGTTCATCCATACGATTCATGTGTCCAGCTCATTGCAGCTTCCGCAGCCTTACAATCATTGAGACCTCCGGATCGTCTAAAATTTCATACAGTTAATGGTTGTATAGAATTCACCATTGGTCCCCGTCTAGCTTCACTCCGATTATTTACCTCAGGACCCGTCACTCAAAGGCGTTCAATATATTTGCGAATGCTTGGGTTAGGGTCCATGTTTCACACCCATAGCATAACACAGGTCTTATCACAGATTTGTATACTTGGAGCCTTGTTGCTCTGTGTATGCAGCTGGTCTTCAAGATCGTCAATACTGAATAAAATATTTTATTTGCGAGCTGTATTTTCCGGCGTATTTCGTCCCTTTCATTACCCGTCTTCATTATTTTGGCACTTAAATGTACAAACTCGCTAACATTATCGATGCTGTATTCGTCAAGTGTGATATTTTGTGTATTTGAGGTATTTTTCTCAACTGCGTCATGAGCTTTGTTTTAATTTCAGTTTTGCTTCGCTGTCGAGTTTCAGGAAGAGTTCTTTGGCAGTTGTTAATGACCGTGACAAAATGTTGATGTCATCCGCATAGGCTACTACTTGGCTCGACTTGTATAGTAATGTACCTCCTGTATCGACAGGTAGCTTCCGTATGACGTACTCCAGAGCCAAATTGACGAGCAATGGGGCCAGCTCATCTCCCTGCTTTAGTCCGATATTTGTGTCACAGCCATCGGTGAGTTCGTTATTGATGCGGACTTGGAGGTTGTTGACGTCATTGTCATTTTGGTAAGACGGACTCATTTGGCTGGGATGCCAAAGCAAAGCATTATTTGGTACAGTACGTTACGATCAATACTGTCGTATGCTTACTTGAAATCAACAAAAATTTGGTGTACGTCTATGTTGAACTCCCAGTACTTTTCAAGTACCTGCTTGACTGTGAACAATTGGTCTGTTTTTGATCTACCTGCTCTAAAACCACCTGGATACTCCCCAATAATACTGTTGGCGTATAATCCGATTTTATTTTCTAAGATTTTTGAAAATATTTGTACGCGGTACAAAGTAGTGATATGCTCCGTTAATTTTCGCACTGTAGCTTGTCACCTTTTTTGTGGATAGGGAATATCATTGATTGGCTCTGCTCTTTCAGCTTATGTTCTTGTTGCCAAATGTGCTGGATGACTTTGTGAATAACTTTATGAACACTACTGCCACCATATTTGATGAGCTCCACTCGAATCTCATCGATGCCCGGCGCTTTATTATTCTTTTGGGCTTTGATGATGGAACAAACTTCTTCCAGAGTTGGTGAGGCCAATGGAGGCTTTCCGCAGACTTCTATATGCTCCGATGTTCTGGTGCTGTGCGGAAGATTAAGGAGGTTCTTGAAATATGATGCCCATCTTTTCTTTATCTTTGTTTCATCAGTGATGATATTGCCAATGTCATCACGACAGAGCGTGGTTTTGGGCTGATGACCACGTTTCAGGCTTTTCACTACTTTTTATGCTTGTCTTGTGTTGTTGCTCGCTAAACTTATATCTATACTTCTCAATTGGTCGTCAAAGTATTTTCTTTTCTTAATCGTAATTATCTTATTTGCTACTTTTCTGAGATTTTCATAGGGTTCTCTCTTCGTCCTGGTTTGCCTACCTACATATTCTTTGTACGCCTGATTCTTTTTATCCAACGCATTCTGGCACTCATCATCGAACCAATCATTCCTGTTGCGCCAGGCTTGATGTCCAATTGTCTTTTCTGCCACGGTCACTTCCATCCAGAGCTCGTTGCTCGTCTTTAACGATTCGTCTGATAAGATGGGAGCCAGCTGGTTGTCCAGGGTCTCCGTGAAATGTTTGGCCACAGACGCCGTTAGAAGCCTTTCGATACCAAATTTTTGCAGGCAGCTGGTCTTCGCTGAATATGCCTTTGACATATGATATCGGTAGGTTAATTTGGTCAAGTAATGATCTGAGTTACAATTGGCTCCTTGGGATGTACGGACGTCAAGTATGCTCGAGGCCCAACGTTGTTGGACCTGAACATGATCGATCTGGTTTTGCGTGTTGCCATCCAGTGATACCCAGGTAATTTTATGAATGCGTCGATGTGGGAACCAAGTGGAACGTATGACTAGATTTCTGCTACATGCAAAGTCAATCAGGCGCTGTCCATTGTCATTTGTGTCATCGTGGAGGTTTTGTCCTCCAGTCATTTCCCGATGAGATGCATGCACATTGATTTGTATCATATTCCCACATTTTGTTCATGGAGATTTTTGGAAAAACTTTTTTAAATTTTTGATGAGTTAATTCAATGTATATAATTTAGATCTAACAAACGTCGCTTAGATCAACCCGGTACGTTAATTAGTCTCTGAGATTTACTACATTTTTTAAAGAAAACATGCTATTTTGTTTGAATTGTAATGTTTGCAACAAACTTTTTGCAAAATGAAATGAACTAATGCAATAGCCAAAGGTTCATTTTAGTTTTTACTTAAAAAAATTTTGCAAATATTTGTAAGGTTTCTGAGATGGATGGCTGTAAGACTTACCCGAGTTGGTAGTTTTACGAGGGGCTGCGCCTTAAGAGCAGTGGATGATACCAGTTCATCAAATACAGGGTTATCCATATCGTGGTAGGAAAATATAAGCCTGCCATCTGACATCTGTCAGAATTAAATGTCATCCATCGCGTGTTTTTTGTTTAGCTGAAGGTTTGCCATTTAGAAACATGGATTGTTTAACAGTCGGAGAACGCGTTAAAATTAATAAATTTTATTATATAAATGGTGATTCTGCTGTATCAACATTTAGGGCTTTACGAGCCGATTATGGTCGACATAATCGACCTACACAGCAAATAATTTCGAGCACAGTGAGAAAATTTGAAGAAGATTTTTGAAAACAATCAAGGAAGAGCCATTACAGTCAATTCTGGCCGCTACGGACGGATATTAACCGATTATTTTTGGAGAGAAATTGAAGATTATGATCTAGAGAACATGTGGTTCCAACAGGACGGAGCCACAAGCTACACAACACAGGCTCATCGAGCACTTTTGCATGAGAAATTTCCAGAACGCGTGATTTCGAGAATGAGGGATGTCAATTGGCCTGCAAGATCCTGCAACCTAACACCTTTGGATTTCTTTTTATGGGGCTATGCGAAAGATCGTGTAAACGCAAATAATCCTCAAAATCTTGAGCAATTGAAAACCAATAGTCGTGAAGTTATGGCCAAAATATTGCCGGGAATGTGCCGAAAAGTCATTGAAAATTACCTCAAAAGGATTGAGGCCTGTAAGAAGCCCCGTGGAGGACATTTGAATGATGTTGTGTTGCACATATAAAAATCTTTATATTAATTTAAAAAATCTGGGTCCATCTGAATATTTTATGTGTTTTCTTTAGCTTGACTTTCACAAGCGTAAAATAGATAACCCTATATATTTTGAAATCAAACAAATCACAGTTTTGGAGTTGCTCTGGTTCCATCACATTATAAAGTTGTATTCTACTCACAAAATACTCCGGTCGGCACAAACAGAGATCATTTATAAGGAACCTTCGACCGTGAGCTGTGATATGTGCGATATATTCGAAATGTGTTTTAGAACCGCGCTGCTGCTGCTACTATTGATGAGCCGAGCCTGCTTATTTTTGTAGCAGTGATTTTTATGATGCGATTGCTCTTTCTTAATCACTGTGAAAAAATCACATGCTGCGAAATATCATACCATATCTACTGTTCAGCTCAATTCTTAATGTAAAATTTTCTTTTCCATAAAAGCAAATAACTCAAACGAATAAGCCCGTTTAATCATTTTCAACCTAGACCTCAATTGAAAATAACATTATTCAATCCAAGGATTCTTGAAGCAATCAATTGTCTAAATGTTTGATTTTCTGGAATTGTACTCATGTAGGCCATACAACATTTTATCGATTGTGAAAATAACTAAATTAACACGGACCTTCAACTCTATCGGGATCGAAGGACAATTTCACATATGTCTCTTGCTGTTATAGCCAACTGCGAAACTCTCTACCCTGATGATGACATCAATATCAAGTTCAAGCTTTACTCTGAAAAGCTCGTGCACCATCATGGAGTGAAATTGGGTTAATTCCGGTCATGGTTAAAAAGTTGAACCCTTCACGATATCATCTCATGTTGCGTTTATATTTGCAGAAAAATAAACACAGACTTATTCGTATAAAGTATAAAATGCTTACGACAACATATACGTATAGTGTCCCTGCAGCACCGTCTTCCTTACGTACGAAGGTTAATAAAAGGACACTTATTGTGGCTATGAAAACTTGAACTACACTTTCTTAAATTGTTTTCATTCCATTCCACGTCATCCTACTCTACATTGTCATCTTTGATCTTACGTAAAAATAACGTACGCGTATAAGAAAGTTCTACCCACGATAAAAATTTATTCATCCATTTCCTTTTCCTTATTCCTTCCTTATTCTCCGTATTCAACCAGTTTATTACATTTCCTCCCTCAACGAAATATTTTTTTCTTGCAGTACCAATTTGCATGCCTTCAGATACAGCCGACTTTACAGGAAGAATGGCTACAGTCACAGGATGGGGACGTCTGAAGTATGGTGGTGGAGTGCCAACAATTTTGCAAGAAGTTCAGGTAAATTTAGTAGATTTGAAATCTTTCGCTGTAATCTTATTTCTGTACTCTTGCGTAAATAATATTTGAAATTTCAATGCCAATTTAATGTACTGGGTGCTACGCCGCGTTGAATTTTTCACTTGAATGTTATACGTGTACGTAATAATTCAATTTCGTAATTTCATTTTTCCTTGTCTTGTGCTTTGTTTTTTTCGCTGATGGTATTATGACGTTCTTTTTTAGGTGCCGATTATAGAGAATAGCGTTTGCCAAGAAATGTTCCACACAGCGGGACATAAGAAGAAGATATTGCCGTCGTTCTTGTGTGCAGGATACGCGAACGGTATGAAGGATTCATGCGAGGTAAGAATTTGACTAATATGATCATACTTGAAATTTAATAGCAATGGCATTTTAAATGGTTATGGATGCGATTCCTGGGATTTCCAGATAAATAAAATTATCGATGAGTTCATTAAATTTCAATATCTTGCCAGATTTTGAATGGTTCTGATGGTAATCTTTATTCGGAATATCCAATAAAGTAAAATTTTATGCTTTGTTAGCCAGTTTCCTGATGACAGCAAATTTTTTTTATGGCTACATTAGGTTATGAGGTGACTTGTATGTAATGGGTAATGATTTAGGTAACAAGAGAACAATTTACTATCACATTTTAATGTAAAGTTGTTCTTAGAAAGTAAAAAACTAACAAATTACAACACCAAATTACAAACAGATCTGCGCTTTATTTGGATATTATTCATAAGATAAGCTCAACGTTAAAGATTGCCGGGATATAACGGGGGTCCAACCAAAACGCACGATGTTAATTGTAACTAAAACAAAGATTTTTCAGAGAATCATGTTAATATTTCTTATTATAATAGAAGGATCTATGAGAATTATGCGTAAAACAAAATATGGCCCAAATGCTCGTCACGGCTACAATGGCATACTTCTATCCGATGGTCCATATTTTCAATGACTCTAAGACATAAATGTCCTGAATTGTTCTTGGCTTATTGGCGTACACTTTTTCTTTCAAATATTCCCAAAGAAAGAAGTCAAACGGTGTCAAATCACATTATCGTGGCGGCCAATCAACATCGCCACAACGTGAGATAACACGGCCAATGAATTTCTCGCGCAAAAGAGCCATTGTTTAGTTGGCTTTGTGGCAAGTGGCACCATCCTGTTGGAATCACATATTGTCCAGGTCCATTACCTCAATTTCTGGCCACAAGAAGTCCATTCTCATTTCGTAATAGCGAACACCATTCACGGATACTGCTCATTTTCGAAGAAGTACGGCCCGATGACGGCGCCAGCCGATAAACCGCACCAAACAGTCACTCTGTGTGGATGCATTGGCTTTTCAACAATCATTCGTGGATTCTCATTTGCCCAAATGCGGCAATTCTGCTTGATAACAAATCCACTGAGGTGAAAGTGCGCCTCGTCGCTGAAGATGATTTTCTTTGTAAAGTCACTTTTCCCTTCTATCTGTTGAATCAACCGTTCGGCGTATTGCCGACGCTTGAAATGGTCAGAAGGCTTCAGCTCTTGGGTTTATTGAGCCTTGTTAGTGTGAAAATTCAAATCTTTATCCAAAATTCGCATCAGTGATGTTCGCGAGATGTTCAATTGTTGGGCACAACGATGAGTCGAGGTTGACGGCTCTTCTGCCACACTATCGCGAACAACAGCAATGTTTTCCGTAGAACGAACTGGGCGAGCATGCACATTTCCTACAGACCCGGTTTGCTGAAGTTTGCGCACAATTCTTCCGATTGTGGACACATTTGGTCGATTATGCTGACCAAATAAGTCACGAAGTGCACGAAATGCATTTTGATTTGAACACCCCTTTTCGTAAAAGGCTTCAACAACCTTAACGCGCTACTAAATTGTGTACCTCTCCGTGATTGAATTTATGAAACACTGAAACAAAGAAATGTCAAATAAGGTTGCGCGAAAACTTGATGTTAAGCTGTGACTCACAATTAACATCGTGCATTATGGTTGGACCACCCTTTATTTGCCATCATAGAGGAAAATTGGAATGCAATATTAAGTCATTATTTGAAACCAAATTTCAACCCTCTCTTCAATGAATAGAGCCACACTTTGCAGGCTTGAAGGACGTTTTACATTCAAACGTTTTAAATAGACAATTTCCTAATATGCCGAAAAAAAGAAGGTTTAAATTGGAGAAAGAGGTTCAGTGTAGGCTATCGTCGATATAAAATAAAAAGCTTTAGATCGTTTGTAAACTAGACTGCAGAAATGTGTACTCGACCTTATGGATAGGTACTACAGGAAGCCCAGTATTCCCCTTCACGCGTAGTAGAATTTTTTTGTGTTAGTAAAACATTTTCATAATATTGGTGCATCAGTGCTGTAAGGAATAAAGTTTTTTTGAGTAGGGGCAAAATTATTTAGACTTAAAATTAGCGTGAGGAATACTTAGGGGAAATTAATCTTTTTATTTGTTATATATAAGCTATATACATATATATACATATATATATATATATATATATATATATATATATATATATATATATATATATATACATATATACACATATATTTGTATATATATATATATAAAAATTCGGATAAAAAAGAGTATATTTTAAAGAAAAAGAGTTTGTTTTCGGTAATTAATTACTCTAGTGTAACTACACTGCAAACAACGTATAGAATATATCATGAACGCTACAGTACATAAAATGTTTAATGATAAGTGTTACATACATACCTACATACTTTAATATGTAGTTCTCTTGACAATATACTGTGGTCACAGGATTTTATTTTTTGAACACTTCGTGGAGAGTACATTGCCTTGACGTACTAGAACGTTTCTGAGCGGCGAGGTCCCGCAGATGCTGGACGGCTTAAAGTTGTACTGTGTCACATTCCAGTTGCCGCTCCATCCACTTTAAGGCGTTTTCAAAACACATAAATACTTCTCCGTGGACGGGAACATTTTAATTCTTGGTTTCTCCCCCGGTTTCATCGTTGTCGTTGGTATCATCTTATTGTTCGTTCATGACACTCTTTGCAATTTCATCATCTATCATAATAGGAAATCCTTGGTCATCTGTATCACTACTCCACGTCATCAACATCGCATTTCGAACAGCCCGTCATTTCCTTGGCAATGTCAACAAATTCTACTATGGATAGACCATTTTCCTGTTCATCAACGGCAGCTGTTGTTTGCTGTTGTTGATGTTTACTTTGGTTTTTGGCTTCCAGTTGTTCCTTTGTTGATGTGCCGTTTATTCTATTCCAAGCTCGTTTAAGTGAAACACTTTTCACCATATTCCAGGAATCAGTAATCATGTTGCAACAGTCTTTCAAATTAATTTTTGTATATGAATGCAAAACTATTTCTTCGTTGTTCTCTTCAGCCAATAACAATTTTTGGAGCAACTGGCGTCGGTAATGTCGTTTGGTGCACTCAATCATGCCCTGATCCATAGGCTGCAGAAGACTAGTGACATTAGGTGGGAGGAATAGGCATTTAAACTCGCCATTCTCACTCTCAAGAAGCTCAACTGGCGGATGAGTTGGCGCATTGTCGATGATAAGTAGAACCTTTCCTCTTTTCCCGGTTGCTTTTTTAAATTTTTTCACATCAGGAATGAAGGTTTTACTATACCATTTAGTCCATCCATTCATGCACGTTTTTGGTTTGTGTTAGTCACTGGGAAGTTGTTAATATTTTTAAAAGCTCTTGCCTTCTTTGCTTTATCAATCATTAGCAAAGATAGCCGATGGTTGCCTGTAGAGTTAGCACAAACGAGAATGGTGACGTGTTCCTTACTGACCTTATGCTCTGGAGCGCTTTTCTCTCTTTTAGATGCCAATGGTTTCCTAGGCAAAGCCTTTTAATTTAAACCAGTTTCATTAGCGTTGTAAACAAGATCCAGATCGTAGTCTTTAGTTTGCTTTTAAAAATTTCCAGAAAACTATTGGCAGCTTCACGGTCGGCAGACAGTTTTTCTCCCACCTCATCAAACTCCCAAATGCCATGCCTAGATTTAAAATTGCGGAACCAACCTTGGCTTGCTTCAAACTCAACGATGCCCCTTTTTTCACTAAATATCAGCGCTCTTTCACATAAAATTTGGCCTGAAATCGTTTGTCCAATTAAACGTTGCCGTAGAAACCACGTGAAAACCACGTTCCCAAGCTGTCTATGTTTAACTTTTTTTCGCCACTTTCCTAGATGAACATCCATCCTCACGATCTCATGCGCCTACAAAACTTGAAATTTTGGCGCTGTTAGTTTTAATGCCCGATATTGTAGCCGCTCCGATGCCAAATCCCTCTGCAAGTTGTTTTCCAGGCAAATCTTGATTTAATTGATTGACAATTTCCACTTTATCACTCAGTGAAAGCACAACACGTTTACGTTTTGTACTCATATCGGACACTTAATCCAACAGTAGATGTTAAACGCAATGTCAACACGAACGACAGCAGAAGACGCTAAACGTAATGTCAACACGAACGATAATGAACTGGATTGAAAGAATAGTGCAGCGGTCGAATGCTCGGATACGGATAGATACTCTGGTGCGCAGGCGCGGGTGAACTTAACCAACAAAAATGAGAGCAGCAAAACAGATAAAACAGACTGGTGGGAATGCAGGGAGTGCGTATATCTGGGCATGTATCTGGACGGAAAGCTAACTTAGAAGACATCGTAGAAAATATTTGATGGTTGCAAAGTCGATACAAAAAACGCTCATCGAGGAAGATATGACGGGACAACAGGGCTGGAAGGCAGAGGAAGGCTAAACGAGTTTCATAAGATTGATTTAGGTGTTTGAACTTGTAGAATAAGACAGGAGTAAATTTATGCTGAACATTCTCTAATGAGTTGACGAGATATAAGTACCCAGGAGATCAAACGACGGAGGAGTATTCCAGGATAGTACGGACAAGGAAAGAGAAAAGGTAGACAGGAGTAGAAATACTACTGAATAGATGAGTATATCTTAAAATGAGCCCCGATAATTTTGATGCCCTGGAGGTAATATTAAGAATGTGAGCATCAATACTGAGCAGAGAGTCAAAAGTAACACCAAAACCCTTAGCGAAATTCACAATAGTGAGAGAAACATCATTTAACATATAGCTAAACGCTAGTGGAGAGAACTTAAGGGTAGAAGACATTTTACTGCATTTGGCAACATTAAGGTAAAGATAATTAGATGCACACCAATTATATAAGGCATTCAAATCTTCCTGCTGATGCTGACAATTCTACATAGACCTAACTGTGCGCGAAACGTTTTGAAATTATCTGCATAAAATAGGAAAGGGGAGGCAATTATGATAGAAGATCATTTATAAACAAGATCAACAAAAGCGGGCCAAGAATGGAACCTTGAAGATCACCAGAGAAAAGATAAAATGGAGTGGAAGATATTGTATATCACAGTAACTAATAAAACACATACGAGAAGATATATATAACTTTATCCATAGTAAAAGAGGACCAGCAATGCAATGCGCACTCAATTTGTAGCAAAGAAGCTGATGGTTAACGGTACCAAATGCTTTTGAAAAAGCGGCGAAAATTACATCAACTTGCAAGCAATTATCCAATTTATTCGCAATAAAATCTATGAACTCGATCAAGTTCGTTGAGATGGAACGACCTTTAAAAAAACCGTGTTGTTCCTTTGCCAAAATGGAGCTAATAGAACTGTTGTGTACCAGAAACTCAAACAATTTTGGACAAGAAGAAACTAACGATATTGAACGATAATCGGGTACAAAAGAAGGAATACCGCTCTTGAGAATAGTGTTGGCTCTTTTCCAGTAAGCAGGAAAAATGCCCATACTTAAATTAAGGTTGAACAAGACAGTCAGAGGAATAGATCAAGAAGACGCTAAAGATTTTACAAAGATATTTGGTAATCCAACTTCAACAAAATCTGTTTTAAACAAGAAAACACCAACGGAGTGGAGTTCTGGTATATTAACAAGATAAGCGATGCAGGACCAAAGAACAGATGTAAAAGTGGAAGAAAAATATTAAGAAAAAAGGTTGGGGATTCCTTGGGGAGAGGAACTCACTATATTATTCCAGTAAACACAGGAAGGACCTAATGGAAGTCCAGAAAGGTTACGCGTTGTTCTCCCTTAGAGAACTCTCCATGCAGCTGAAATAGTTTTTCATCGCTGCTTTAATTTTTTTCTTAGCTGCAGCACGCAAGCCATGAAAACGAGTTCTAGTTTCATCAGCACCATAAAGCTTATGATAGCGGTGCGCTTTGCTTTTAGCTTTCAATGGAAAAAGTATACTTGCTTCAACTTTCCTGTTCTAGAAAGCTGAATTTGTGTAAAATATTTTACCAAGCTATCAAGGGGAGTATAAAATTTACTCGCTGCTTCCTCGCACTCTAGGTATCCAGCCATCTATATTCAGAAAAGTATCGCAATCTTACAGCTTGAAGGATGTAATCACTCTGTCTTCTAAGTTATCTTTGGTAAGTTTGCGGCAAAAAATGACTTTAATAGCCGGACTAAATTGCTTAATAACGTAGTTCCTACGATGTTCCATGGAAATTTGATAGCTAAGGCATGATATGAAGGTCTCAACATCACGAGGCGGAATTTCATCTACCGATGTTAGAGGAGCCACTGTTGTTGAATCGCCAGACGATGCTGAATAAAATGACAAAGATTTTTTTTCTGAGTATAGCTCCTCAGCTAATTGATGGAGATCCAGATGAAGTCATATGTGCTACAGATGTAATCCGATGTGTTACAGCTAATTCAGCATAAATATTTCTTGAAATATCACGAGTAGCACAGGTCTGAGGTAAAGTTGATCGGTCGGCTGGACGATGAGGTGTTTTAAAAGCAGATTTCTTAAGTAAGGATTTACTTTTGATGAAAATGTGGGGCTCACCAAGCATGTACAAGCTCCAGGTAGCATCAAACAGCAGTGTAGACATTAGCAAATACATTCTGTTATTAATATCATTGAAGCTCGCTGAGCCTAAAATTTTGGTAGACGCGTCCTCCGCAGCCGCTCTTCAGTTCTCCCAACGAATAGCTTTTTGTGTATCCGTTGTCCGCCCATAAAATTTAAATAGCCAGCTCATTGCAGCTTCCACAGTCTCACAATCGTTGGGATCTCCAGCTCGTCAAAAACTTAAAACAGCTCATGGTTGTATCGAATTCATCTAGTTTCACTCCAATCGTCCGCCTCAAGACCCATCGCTCAAAGGCGTTTAATATGTTTGCGCTGCTTCAGTTAGGGTCTATGTTTCACATCATAGCATAGCACAAGTCTTATCACAGATTTGTATACTTGGTGCTTTGTTTTCCTGTGTATGCAGCTGATTTTCAAGATCGTCAAAACTGAATTAAATATTTTATTTGCGAGCTGTATTCTTCAGTGAATTTTATCGCTTTCATTACCAGTTCTCGTTATTTTGGCGCCTAGATATACAAACTTACGGAATTTTTTTTTTAATACCGTCAATTTCTACTACTCTCTCCATCACTCTTTCATCATCGCATCACGGTCGTGCGATCTGCACCTCACATGTCGTTAATTACTACGTGTGCCTTCCAGTTAATGCCAAAACATCGGTATAAGGGGGCACACAAAATGCTGTAAAGTACTCCTTTTTGCTAGTCTAGTTCAATCTGTGAACAGTTCACTGAGATAAAAAAATACTATGATACAATGTCGTAAAAAAACTCTAAGTTTATGCAAACTAGCTGTCTTTAGGTAACTCGACGATAGGGTCTAAATGGTCTAAGATACTGCACAGTCAACCCTCAGGACATATCATTAATTTGAGTTTCTTTGATGTTCCTTAAGTTTTTTCCTAAAACCCATTAATGAGTTTGCTTTTTTCACTATCTCTGGAAGATATACGCAGAGCATCATTCGTTGCATCGTTTTTTAGGGTTTTGTACTAAAATACAAAACTTTATTGCAATCACGACCTGTGTCCGTCCGTCCGTCCGTCCGTCTGTATGTCACAGCACTTTTTCTCCGAAACTATAAAGGCTACAGCAATGAAACTTTGTGGAAGGGTCAGAAGTTGTGACTTCTTGAAAGTTCAAGGGTGGAAAATTTTTTCAAAGGGGTTTAAGGGGGGTCTCCCCATATAGGGAGGTGACCCCACAAAAAAAAAATTTCACCATTGGTAGTCGAGTAGGGTGTCATTGGAAAGGTCTTAATGAGATCTTTTCAAAACAAGTCTTAAAATTGCCTTCTGAGTACCGAGGGGGGCAGGGGAAGGGGGAACGTACGAACTTTTTGCGTAACCCCCCCCCCCCCCTCGCGATTGGACACCTTCCATCGGAAAAATCTGAAAAAAATCATGAATGTAGGCCTTAATGAGTACTACGACAACAAATACATGAGAAGTCAAAATCCACTCAACTTTGTTAGTAATAGTATGATTTATCGATTTTATGTTTTCTTGAATAAAATCTAAACGGTACCCTTAAATTCAAATTTAGCAAACAGATGACTATTTATAAGATTGATCTTTTCTAAAAGTTTCAAAAAGATCGAATAGTATTTGACGAAGTTATAGCGATTTGAATTTTCCTGTATTACTATGGAACAATATGCCCGACTTAGACACTACAGCTTTGCTAGGATTTGCATAAAAATTTCAGGAATGATAGGTATCATGAAGATGAGTACATAAAATTGAAGCAAGTCGAAGAGGCAGGAGAGAGCTCCTAGCAAAAGGGCTTTGTAATCATTCTAGGATTCGAAAAAATTGGTCATGAATCTATGATTTTAGTACAGAGAAGTGGCCTCTGAAAAAAATTTCATGAAATGTAGCCGATATGAGTATCAAATGAAAGTTATCTATGAGAGCTTTTCAAAACAGTTCTTAAATTGACCGTTTTTGCTTCAGTGGGGGCACAGGGAGGAAATACATGAAAAATATGTTTCCTCCCTCGCGAATGGACACCCGTGATCTAAAAAATCTGAAAAAATTATCAAGGGAGATATTTATGGGTATAACTATGACAAATACCTCAGAAGTCAAAATTCTTTCAATTTTGTTAATAAAAGTATGATCCTTGAATTTCACATTTTCTCCAATAAAATCGTCTTTGACAAGTTTCTTGATTTTATTTGTTGCTGGTTACTGCATTTTGTAAGTTGAGTACAAAACCCTTCTGACATGAGCATAGGTCTGTCTACCCAACTTGTTTTTAGTTGACATGTCTGACGTAAGGTAATACAAAATTGCTCACATCTCTTGAATTCTTAAAAATAATTATAAGTACATAAAACTACAATATCGTGAAATCGGAGCAACATTTTTATAAACGCATTTTTCAAACAAAATTGTCGACTTATCGTAGCTCGATTCCAAAGTTTTTTTTTTAACGCTCCGGTACCGAACAGCCAGCAGCCACAATTTTGAACCTAGAACAAAAGAAAAAACTTTGCGTTAGACTACACAACAATACCTAGAGAAGTACTTGAGGAAATTTAGAAATATTGATTTTCCGGGAAATGGGGAGCATTTGAAGTGAAAACTCTCTTTTTTTCGAAAAAAATTGTTAAAAAATAGTCATAAAATTTAATTTTGTTGGCCCAAAAAAAACCTCAGGCACTACTTCGCAAAATGCAATTATAAATATGTGATCTAAATTTTAAGTCGATCGGATGAAAATTGTTCGAGTTATTTGTCCGCCCGATTTTTGAAACACTGTTTTGAGAAAAACGCGTTAAAGTTTCGCATTCATATTTTTCCTTGTGTGAAATGTGTGTAAAATGTTGAAAAAGCCCGCGTTGCCAACTCCATATCATTTGCCTTCTGCAGCATGATTTTTTTCCTCCTCTATCCTTCTCGAAGATTTTGAACTCGAGCGCGCATCTCTTGCCGCTTCCGTCATGGACTCGTCAGCCAGATCGACTCGGAGCGCATCAAATTTCAGGCAAAAATCTAAGATTAATAAGAACTGGATGGGCTAAGCTCATATAAAATGCATGAGAGAGCATGCGACTGGTTTCTGCTCTCTTCCAAGGGAACAGTCTGTCATTTCCTCCCCGTCTGCATCTTGCTGGTCACTTTCGTGTTCCAAAAGCTGACTAGGTGTGAACTGACTGTCAAGTTGACTGATGCAAATTGGACGCCGAATTGGCCAATTCGCAAGTTTTGTCACGAATTTTATCCGATATTAAAACTGTGGAAAGTGTTCGCGATCTAAATTCGTTCCAAGTGTTTAAACATTCGATTGCAGTTTGTAATTCAAGTAACTTTAACGTGTGACACTGTGAAATTAATTTAGAATTTCAAAATGAAATGTGTAGTGCCTTCGTGAAAAAATTATAGTAGAAAAGGATCTGTAGGTGTTTCTTTTCGCAAGTGAGTAGTTAATATATTAATGTTTTGCATGTTTTTCATACAATGCTGAAGGTTATTCAAATAGAAAGCAAATTTTAGGTATTGTATGAAAATTTGTTTACATTGAGCAGCAACCATGTTTGCTTGTGCAATGTGGCTCTCTCTAAGGTTGTAAACAAGAGCATAGCAGTAGGAAAAGTGGTCGCAGGGGTTGTTGCAACCATATTGTCACGTGATAGTCCACTCCAGTATTATTTAATCACTCAATGGCAAAATTTATATTCATTATGTCCATGATGCTGCTCAGACCATCATTGAAAGTACATACAGCGATATCAGCCGCTATATCCAATACTTTTTTGCCGCTCGAAGTGGTCTTGGGTGCCAGATGCCACACGACGGAGCTGAAACTCTCGTTGTTGTTCTGTTTGAATCCGCCCAAGCAGCGACTCAACAGATTATTGTTCGTCAGCTCCTCATAGACGGGCTTAATCGCTTCAAAAACTTCAAGTTTCATTGGTGCTTTATGCGTGTAAGATGCGAGAGCATTTGTAGCCTTCGTTTTTTGCCATGTACACCAAGAGTCGGCGCCGGACGGACAATCGTCATGCTGTGGATTCTCGTTGATGGAAAGTTAGTGATATACATAGATAACCCAAATGTCATTTTTCATGGCTTCAATCGAGTCTCTATTACTGCGAATAGCTATTCCGTAATATTTACTTAGATCATCGATGAGAATTGCAGTTAACTTTCCTTTTCCACCCAATCGTTTTTTTTTAAGGTTTCGTAGACGAGTACCCATGCGTTTTTGCACATAATCAATACACTCTTTTTTTAACATCTAAATCTTCATAAGATTTTAAATCAAAGTTTTAATATACTGCCAACGTCTCCCACATGAACTGCATACTTTACATCATGAAGTTCTACGGAACGATGAAACATTTCTATAACTGCCTCAACTTCCATTTTCTCTGCAGAGACTTCGTGATTTTCCTCACATTTATCGGGATGATTCTTCTTTACCTATCCATTTATCACATGCTTTACATTATTTAGATTTCACCGCTTTATCAATAACTTTGCTCGTGAACCAACCGATGAGAGTAACAATGCCAAAGAGGGAAGAAAATCATCTCTTCCGCCAAGATCCATCACCTGAAACTAAAATACCCTCGCTCTGTCCTTCTTGAAGTGATCTCGCTTTCTCTTCAGCACCTGCCTTTTGCATGCTTATAGTACGAATAGCGTTCGTTACTATGGATTTTTTTTCTTCATTAATCAAATAGGAGCTTATTATTAAGATATTGGGAGACTGTTTGACCAATAAAAAAATTATTTTTTTTGAAAATTTTACAGTGGCCATACCCCTTCAACGATATGTATGGCACTCATATCGATTACAGGGCCCATATTACCATATTACCACCTGCCTGAATCTAAATAAATATAATTGCAAGTAAGATGTGCTATATCGCTGGTGTTTTAGTTAGAAACAATACCAACATATTGACATCTTATCTCCTGAAATGCATATTAAAATTTTATTCATAAAGGGTTTCCCATTAAGCGGTGTTATTTTGAATAGCCCGTTATTTCGGTAGATGTCACTTTTGAAGCTGTCATTTTTTAACATTTGACAAGTAAAAACTACGCCATTAATAAAAATGGAACAATACACGCTTCAATAACGCATTGAAATTATTAAAATTCACTATAAAAATGGTGAACATTTGGCAGAGACGGTTCGTAAAACTCGAACGTTTTTGGGT
This sequence comes from Odontomyia ornata, assembly GCA_963969285.1. Classification (NCBI taxonomy): domain Eukaryota; kingdom Metazoa; phylum Arthropoda; class Insecta; order Diptera; family Stratiomyidae; genus Odontomyia; species Odontomyia ornata. Next base: position 407,720,052 of record OZ017738.1, read on the forward strand.
CGTCGTGAAGCACCTTGTCGGACCGCAATACAGAAATGGGTGAAAAAATTCGAGCTGTTGGGACAATTTAGTGATGTGAAGAATAAAACCCGTGCACGTCACTCAAGAACAGCCAAAAATATTGCTACTGTAGCCGAAAGCGTTGAAGAAAACCTAGGTTTGTCCATTCCTCGTCGTTCTTTTGAATTAGGCATTCCACAAATGTCATTACACCGCATTTTGCATAAAGATTTGGGTCTTAAGACTTTTATGAAGGTCAGTCAACACAAGAACTCAAGCTGGTCGATCATCAACAAATTCGTGTCTTACCTGATTAGGTCCTTGAAATGCATGAAAATGATCCGGAATTCCATCGAAAAATCATCTTGATTGATGAGGCCCATTTCCACTTCGGTAGCTTCGTCAACAAGCAAAATTGTCGCATCTGGGGCTCGGAAAATCCAAAAATTATTGTTGAAAAGCCTCTCTATCCTCAACGTGTGACTGTTTGGTGCGGCTTATGGTCCGGCGGAGTCATTGGACCTTACTTTTCGAAAATGAGGCTGGAGCAACAGTTACGGTGAATGGATTGTGCTATTGAGAGGTGATTAATGATGGCTGGAATTTGATGGTATTAATCTGGACAACGTATACTTTTGACAAGATGGCGCTACGTACAACACAAGCAACGAAACCATTGATCTTTTACGGGAAAAGTTTCCAGACCGTGTTATCTCTCGAAGAGGTTGTTACGGATAAAACCGAAGGACACCAGTATTATCTTACCCCGAACACTATCGTAGCATTCGCGTGACTCGGTATAGTCAAAAAGCTAAGCCGCACTTGACTAGACTTTGTTTGCCACTCCAAATTGTATTCATAATAGTAGTTTAAATACGATTATTTGTAGTTTTAAGCAAACATAGTTGTCATCGAGCGAAGGTCAGAATCAACGCCTCCTATTACACAACAGGATTTATTAAAACGGAATTGATGTCAAAATAAGCAGCAAATAAGAGTCAGTTTGAAAAAGGATGTGCAGGTGTAAGCGACAAAAGTAAATCATTTCACAAGGAAATTGATCATTCTTGTTTCTACAATACTTCATCTAATTCCAGAAACTATCCTTATTACTAACAACTACTCACAAGATGACGCAAGTGGATTGAAAAATGTGCAAAATATACAAAAAAGTTCGTCGATCACGATTGTAACGCACAATTCTGATGGCGATCGATCGACAAGTAGCATACCTACTTCGGCGAATAGTTCGGCAGTAGTCTTAGATAGAATAAATATTTGCTTAAATAATCACTTTAATGATCCAAGAAGTAATGGAGTGACAAACGCCTCAAGTGCTCCGAACCAAGTCGAGAAAGGTTTCTCGAAAGAGCCGAAACTAGTGAAGGAGGAACCCATGAACGAATGTGTCTCTAGTACAACTAATATTTTATCTGCAGACGATTCGACAATGTTGCAAAAATCAGATACGAAAGTTCCTATTTTTACCACCGGCGCAGTGTTTGGTGAGGTTGAACGATAACTCAGAATATTGGTCGCTGTTCGATGAAATCACAAAATTGAGTACAGACGACTCAAATGATGAGCCAATGTGTGTAGTTTGCAAGAAGGTGAATGAAAAGGATATTGTTGAAGTATGCAAACGGTGTGGAAGAGGTTATCATCAGGGCTGCAATGAAGAACGTTTTCAAAAGAACGGGGTTTGGTTTTGCAGACGATGCACTGCTCGAAACGGACTTAAACTTAGGCAGTGCCCTTCACCAAGGATAGAACTGCTTTCGAAAATTCTAACAGACAAATCACAGCTACCATACGATATCGATTCTCTTTCATGGGATCATCTTCACCGTGTAAATTTGGAGCAAATTTATTGTTACTCTGGTGGGAATGGAGAATGGTACAAGAAAATTTTGCAATGCTGCAAGTGTCCGCAATGGTTTCATGAAAAATGTGTTCGTTGCCTAGATTACCCTCTTTATTGAGGAGATAGATTCTTTGTATTTGTTTGCTCTAGGTGTAATCATGGTGTGGAGTTTTTACGACGGTTAGTGATGAAATGGATAGATGTTGTCCATTTGCTGCTTTTTAATATTACCAGCTACAACCAGCAAAAATATTACCACGCAAACCAAGTGTTTGTTCCTTACGCTATCGATAATTGGCCGTTTTTACATTTGGATACAAATATGCGCAATTTAACAGCGAAAGAGATTAAAGATAATATACTTACCACGTTAGCAAGATATCCTGATGGATACTTGCGAAGAACAGCAGTTGATAGTCGTGCCTGAGGAGGATTCAATATTAAACGGTCATACTTCAACAACAACTGATTCTTCAGATGAGTCGTGATTGTCCTGAATAAAATAACGCCACTGACGATGCTGACATCGAAATGAAAGACGAAGAAACGCTGGACGGTACAATACAAAGAACAAAACGCAATCGTAAGAGGAAATCACCGTTCCTTCCATCATCGACTTTGGCTTGTACGGAAAACACAACTGAAAAAGCACACCGAACAACTTAAACAACAATCTGAACTCAACAATGCAAGTAAACAAACATCACTGACAGGACAAACTGTCAGTGAATTATTAGTACAGTAAATATAGCACGAAAAAATAGGTTTGGTCTAAGAAATGACCTACTGGGATTTGACTTGATAAATCGATAGGGGGCATAAAAAAAACTTATCTTCAGATTTCCGAAGTGATCCCCCGCTGCTTTTGAGAAAATCCAAAAACATTTTGAAACGCGTTTTCCTCGGAATCTATGGGTTTTAGAGAAATGTTTATTTAACAAAAAATGTTCAGGACACTGTTATCTACATTTTATCTCATTGGAGCAAAGTCGTCCGACTTAAAACACAAAAAGTAGGTGGCGCTAAAGTATCAAAAAAGTGGTTTTTTGGCATTTTCAATAAAAAAAATTATTTTTTCATAATAATAATGTAAATGGGAAAATTGTTCGTCATAAAATTATCTACAATTTTTGTTTAAACAATTTTTTTGCAAAACTTACCGTTAACGAGCTGTAGGCGAAAAGATGCAGTGCAGCATAGTTAACGGTTCCTTTCACTTTCGCCGGTTTCGATAAAATGAATGGAATACACGCATCGGCGCGGCACGTAAATGTACGACTTTTACACTTTGGCAAGCTCCAGCTCGTTAACGGTAAGTTTTACAAAAAAATTGTTTCAACAAAAATTGTAGATAATTTTATGACGAACAACTTTCCCATTTACATTATTATAAAAAAAAAATTTTTTATTGAAAATGCCAAAAAACCACTTTTTTGATACTTTAGCGCCACCTACTTTTTGTATTTTAAGTCGGACGACTTTGCTCCAATGAGATAAAATGTAGATAACAATGTCCTGAACATTTTTTGTTAAATAAACTTTTCTCTAAAACCCATAGATTCCGAGAAAAACGCGTTTCAAAATGTTTTTGGATTTTCTCAAAAGCAGGGGGGGGGGGGATCACTTCGGAAATCTGAAGTTAAGTTTTTTTTATGCCCCCCTATCGATTTATCAAGTCAAATCCCAGTAGGTCAGTTCTTAGACCGTAAATGCTATATTTACTGTACTATATGTTCAGCTGATTCAGCCGCACTTGGAGTGCTCACCACCAGAGGGGAGCGGAAACCAAGTGGCGGCAGAAAGGAATTACCACGCTGAAGAGGTGAATGACCGAAGAGCGGAACAACTTAACTAGTCGTATTTTCATGGAAACGAATTAACGCTTTTAGAAAAAATTTATGTTTTTAGAGCAAGAACGGTGAAGATCTTTTTTCAGATTGCGGATTGTAACGGGTGCGGCTTGAGAGGCAAGTCGACATAAAAGTGTAAAATAATAGAGTGAAACTAGTGTTATCGAAAATAAGAGTGTTCGGGGTTGGTGTAGTGGTCCCGGCGAAGGTTAGTGCTAGGAAGAAGAATAGGAGTACGGTTGTGCAGGTGTAGAGTTGGAGTAAAAGTACGTGTGTGCTTGATAGATAGGGTTCGGCCAAATCGCGTCGTGATTATTCCGGCAAGCCGTATTTTCGCTAAGCGGCTAATTGGGGCCTTGAGGGACAAGCGAGTGACGCCCTATTTCCGTCTCCGGACGAGCTAACCGGGTCCATAAGCCCCGCCGGAGCACTCCAAGTTCCCTGGGGGCAATAGTGGCTTTCGTGAAGGAAAAAGTGGGTGTAACAAGATGATCACAATTGGCCACCGAGATCTTGTGATTTAGTGCCTTGCGACTTCTTCCTTTAGGGCCACGTGAACGAGAAGCTCTACGCCAACAGCCCAGCGTCAATTCAAGACCTCAAAGATGGAATTTGTGAGGCTATCGAGGACATAGGGCAGCCACTTTGCGATTTGGTTATGGAAAATTTCCTGAAAGGGATATGGTCCTGTAAGCGTGGCCGTGATGGTCATAATCCTGATGTTATTTTTCTCTATAAACGGCATATCTTTTTCTTTATAATGAAATAAACATGCGATCATTTATATTAAAACAAGTTGGGTAGATAGACCTACGCTCATGTCAGAAGGGTTTTGTACTCAACTTACAAAATGCAGTAACCAGCAATGAATAAAATCAAGAAACATGTCAATACTATTATTAACAAAGTTGAAAAGTTGAAAAATTATTAACAAAGTTGAATTTTGACTTTTGAGGTATTTGTTATTGTTATACCCATAAATATCTCCCTTAAAAATTTTTTCAGATTTTTCAAACACAGGTAGGAGGAAACACATTTTTCGAGTATTACTCCCCCTGTGCCCCCATTGAAACAAAAACTCTCAGTTCAAGAACTGTTTTGAAATGATCCCATAAAGAGCTTTCATTGGATACTCATATTGGCTACGTTTGATGAAATTTTTTTTCAGGGGCCGCTACCCTGTAGAGTCATTCGGGGCAACTGTGCGCAGTTTTGCCTTTCAAACCACACTATATTGTTAATATTAAAGCTAGGTAAATCAAAGCATTTTCTTTAGAAAGAACATTTATTCGTCTATGAATGAAAATAGAAGAGTTAAGAAATTAAACGTTTATCCTTTTGCAACATGCAATTAAAGAAAGAAAGTCAGAATGCGTTCACTTCACCCGTATTGCGGGTAACCGCGCGCACCCCTAAGGGGTAAGTAAGCGCATATGGGGTAAGTAAACGCATTCCTCAGAGAAACACACAAACAATTACAAAAAATAGTTTTTTTTATATATTTATATTTCTTGTTTTTGCTGATAATTCAGTCTTATTTATAAATACAAAATTAATATTGCTTCATCAAAGTTTTTGGGCTTCATCATATTTACCTCAACCTAAAAGGAGATTATAGAGGTTTTTGCTTAAATTTTCCTCTAGCTAATTGTAATGATCTCATAGAAATACGATAATATGCATAGTTTTAAGTAATGTTCAAACGATGGTGAGATGACTTTGTCAGAACACCTACTATATTATAAGGCCTCTGTACCGCATACATTCCAATAAAGAAATTATATATAAAAGGAGATTACAAACATGAGTCAAATTAATATTAATATTCATTTGAAAGATATCACAAAGATCAGTCTGATTAATTACCACAAATATCATGAATAAAACGTGTTAAAGGAAAACAAAACAAATACAAGATACATTTTTCTTTTCATTAATCATATTATTCCTTGCAAGTCAATTAGACATGATTAGCACCACAGTGCGTACTTAGTCAAGCACTATATCAAACCAAAATAATTTTTCTTAAAAACTAAAATTTTCGAACGTTTTTTCTTATTGTCAATGCAATTATCGCATACAAAAGCGCCTCTTTCATAAGCAGTGCACTGTTCGTGCCACCATTCCTTGCAAACTCTACACTTGATCCACTCCTCTGATGGTGGATCTTCATATTTTTGTAGACAAAGGGGACAATAGTAATCCCTTTCTTTCGCTTCTGAAAGAGGGAACTTCTGTTTGTTTTTATAAACATTCGTTTTGTTGTTCCTTCCTCATATTCTTTTCTTTTTCTTGGCGCTTCTTTTCTTCTAGCAGTTTTTTATATGGACTGTCGATAATTACTTCTGATTTCATGGAAACTCTGCCTCCACGTCTTTTTTCTTTCATCCGAGGAAGAGGTGAGATACAGGCTACTTGTTGGTTTTTGATTTAACTTATAGTCACCAGAACTACGTCTTTTTTTCAGTGTAAGAGTCAATAGACGGATTTGTTTTTATTAGAACCTCCATCGTAGGCTCTTTTAATGGAAGATATCCAAGAGTAATGTGAATTTCATCAATTATTTCATTTGTGCTCTGCCTATTTTCAATACCAGGATTATTAGATACGCTATTCATCGATGAAGCTTCAGCAATAAACTTTTCCCCTACGGGATCAAGTATTGAAGGACTTGGTGTAGCTGCTTCTCTGAGTAGATTGTCGTCACATGCATGATCAAGAAATTCATCTTCCATAGAAGTGAGGTTGTCTCCGTTTGGTACAATCTGTCTATTAGCTGTTTGGGTCATTTTCTCTAGCTAATCTTGACTCTCATTAGAAGGTTCCGCTCCTGTAGGGTGGTTATCCTCAGCTTCGCTTCTTTCAGGCTGGTACACTTCCACAGATTGGTTTGATGTCTGCTGTACATCTTGTTGCATCTGATCTGTAACTAATGATGGTGCAAAATCTGCTTCATCGAATAGGTCATCATCATAGGGATATATTCCAGTCACTTTAAAGCCAGACTCAGCATTGCCTAGCGTGGCTACTTTTTTGTATGCTTCGTTAAATAAGCGAGCCACTTGATATTGTGTAATGGCTCTTCCAGGGTGTCGCGACATGAATTTGTCACATTCTATCGAGTATTTAACTTTTAAAGGATTGTAAAGGCACCTGTCCAGAGGTTGAAGTTTGTGACTTCCATGCGGAGGAAGCGCCAGCATCAGAATGTTATTTTCACGAGCATATTTTACTGACTCCAAGCTGATATGAGATGAATGATTGTCAAGTAAGAGTAATACAGGACCTTTCTGAGTGGAATAGACAAAATATTTAAAGTGGTGCAGCCAGATTACGAAAAGCTCCACTATCAGACACCATGCAAATGCTTTGTATTGGGCCTCCATCCAATAAATCATCACAGGGTCTTTTGCGAGGGTAGATCAATGCTGGTGGGATACAATGACCATTAGCACTCATGTAGCAGATCGCTGTTACGGTAATGCCTCTTTCTGCGGATACAACTTTAGAGACTACCTCTTTTCCTTTTGTGGTGACCACCTTTGGAGTTTTCTTTTGTACAGTCCTCATGCCTGTCTCATCTACATTGTATATGCGACTTGGCTGAAATTTGTATTTTTCATACAATTCCTTCAAGTTTTTGTAGAATCTGCTAACTTGAACTTTATTAAACCCGATAGCTCGAGCCAGACTGGTCGCTGCAGATTGTCGTATGGTTAGTTCAGGATGACGTTTTAAAAAACATTCGACCCAGTCACGTCCTGCCATTTTTAAAGACTGATCAAATCGGTTACCAATCTCATTAACGGTAGCATATTCATATGCCAAGCACCTCAAATCATTTATAGTGAGACCGAAATATATTTCATCCATTTTCTTGCAATGAATGACAAACTCTTCCTCTAGTTCATTATTGAATGTTGGCTTAAAGCGGCCCATTGAATCTGCAGCTTTGCCAAGTTTAAGTCTTTTGCGCAGACAGAATTCGCTTATGCCAATGACATTTGCAGCACTTCTCTGACTTTTTCCATTTCGAATAAGCTCTTTAGCCTTAGCAATTTGTTGCTCGGTCACTGGTGCTAGTTCGGGTTTTTTTCGAATATATGTTCACGGCATGATGACACTGTAACATGAAAAAATGATTCATATAAGATTTGAAAATCAACTAAGTCACCATCCATTTTTAGTATTGCTCATGGGGGTAAGTGTACGCATGCGCACACTTATCCGCGCACACTTTCTCCATGGAGACAAAACACAAATTAATAATGCTACCGGCTTGCGACACAAAAATAACCTCATTACTATTTCTCATGTATCTACAAGAATATACGCAAAATCTAAGAAAGTATGACTTACGAGTATCGGATTCGAAACGTGGACGTGACAGGATTTCGCAAAACACATAAAATAACCAAGGAAAATAGTAAATTTAATTAAATGCGAGTAACAAATTGAAACAATGTCACATGGGGCAGTGTCATATCAAAACTAGATCGCCACTGTGGCGTTCTTGTTTCATTCTAACGAACACCTATCACGCACACTGCGTTCAGGAGATATACGCGGCGCGCTCACTTACCCACTGCGCTCAGTTACCCCAAATGACTCTACTGTAATCATCGATTCATGGCCAATTTTTTCGAATCCTAGAATGGTTACAAAGCCCTTTTGCTAGGAGCTCTCTCCTGCCTCTTTGACTTGTTTCAGTTATGAGTATTAATTGTAGGTACTCATCTTCAGTCATTCATTAAATTGAATCAAGTGTTGAAAGCATGCACCTTAAACGTTGAAGTCAAAATAACTCAAAATTATTCAATCTTCGCATTAAAAACAGCCACTTTTTTGTTTTACGATTACTGATACCACTAGCTGAAACAATTCTCAAAGGTATTCATGGTACCTATCATTCCTGAAATTTTCATACAAATCCCAGCAAAGCTGTAGTGTCTAAGTCGGTAAAAAGCGCATATTGTTCCATAGCCATATGTTTCCATAGTAATACAGTTTCCATAGTAATTCAGATCGCTATAACTTCGTTAAATACCATTCGATCTTTATGAAACTTTCAGGACAGATGAATCTTATAAAAAATCATCCGTGTGCCAAATTTTATTGAATTTAAGGGTACCGTTAAAATTTTATTCAAGAAAACATAAAATCGATATATCATACTATTACTAACAAAGTTGAGTGAATTTCGGCTTCCCACGTATTTGTTGATGTTGTAATAATAAAGGCCTACATTCATGAATTTTTTCAGATTTTTCGGATGGAAGGTGTCCAATCGCTAGAGGGGGTACGCAAAAAGTTCGTACATTTCCCCCTATCGGTACAGATAAGGCAATTTAAAGACTTGTTTTGAAAAGATATTATTTAGACCTTTCCAATGACCCCCTATTCGACTACCAATGGTGAAAATTTTTTTTGAGGGGTCGCCTTCCTATATGGGGAGACCCCCCTTAAACCCCTTTGAAAAATTTTTCGACCCTTGAACTTTATAGAAGTCACCACTTCTGACCTGTCCACAAATTTTCATTGCTGTAGCTACTATAGTTTCGGAGAAAAAGTGCTGTGACATACAGTCGGACGGATGGACGGACAGCAACACAGGTCGTGATTGCAATAGGTTTTTGTATTTTAGTAAAAAATCCTTTCTTTTAATATCAAACTAACATCTCTTATTGGAAAAACCTGTATTTATGGAATTTCCCATAGTTTCTCGAGCAATTCTTGTGTAAAGTCTGCTCGATTACTGCAATGTAACGAAAGTAGTCTAGATCTAGTTAATAACCAATCCAGAAAACGTTGATGCATATGAATATTTTGTTTTTACAAAATATTATAAACTTTGAACCAGAGATTGAAATCCTAAAGCGGTGTGGTATGATTTCAAATCATTAAAATGCCAACTATTCACAATTCAATTTAGACTTAGGATAAAAAAAGTTTCCATTGATTAAATTACATCACGTGGAAAAAAAATAGTATCCTATTATTACGAACCCAACCATCTTATATAACATATACAATACCTTACTTGAATACGTCATTTATCTTAAGCAAAATCTTACACCTCCGGGACAGAACTCAATTTCCGATTGAGCTTGTCGTTCTGCGTAACAAGAAGCATCATAGTCAAAATTTTCATACGTGAAAAGTCAACGGCCTCTAGGTCAAATACGGACAACAACGAAATGAAAATGTTTTGAATTTGTGAAGTAGCCTTGGGACTTAGGAAATTTTTCACAAAGATTCCTCACTTTATTCAATTGAACGTTGTTTTCGAAATTAGGAGAAACTCTTTGTCTTCCCACAATATTATAAAAGGGAATGAACTTTGAACTCACCGGAAGCATCCACGTCAAAAACATCCTCCTTGAAGCGAATGAACTTACTTCTCACAAGGGCGAACTTACTTGTATAATTATTAATGCACCTTTCATCGGAAAAATTTCTCATTTCTCATTCACATACTGCTAGCACACGTGAACCGTTTCATCTTGTCCCTTAAATAACTGAACATCCTTTCTGTACATTCATTTCCAATAATCCTTCAACATATTCATAGAGAATAGAGTAGACTTATTACAAAACTAATCCTCTTTGGAATATTGAAATGACTTGTGGGACAACATTCTGACCTTCACTATCTCCAAACGCTAACATACGAATTCGCTTATAAGCTTATACGTTTTGAATGTTAAATATGAAAGTCCCAGTCCTGGTACGTGCACAATACACTTAAGCTCAAAACTAAATCCTTCCAACTTGAAACCTAAAAATAAATGTAAAACGAACATGAGCATTGAAACCAATCTAAAACTTTATCCTTGTCGATAGTGAAATTGTTGCTGGGAAAAAATGTATGAATGGAATTATTTCTCTTTGGTTGGTTGAACGATTTAAAGGAAAAATTGTGTAAGTGATAGAGTCAATTTTGGAAAGTGTTCAAACGATTTCAGACTCGGTGATATTAGCAATTCAGGTTAATTGCCCGTATATGATTTATGTTTATGGGTTTCAAATACATGAATATATATTTTCTGAGTTTAATGTTGCGAAAAAAGATTGCTGGACATATGAGCTATGAAGCTATTACACTGATAAATGAAAGGAGACAGTTTATTCGCTGTTGTATTTCACAAAACCCCAACTCAAATTCTCTTTGGTTCCAGCCATGGGTTTAGAGCCGACAGGGAAAGACACCTGAATGGAAAACGGTCATGTCTCAAGTTGAAATCGCCTGCGATGTACAAAAGAATCTAAATAAAGAGGTGAAAAGCGGAACCCAATGGTTAGAAGAATTCCTTGCTTGGAGAGGTCATTTTACGTGCTGGTGGCTGAAGGTAAAATAGGAGCAAAAGATTAAACCCTCTGGCAAAATGCCAGCTATTTCAACATCCATTACCAGCAAGGGACTCCTCTGCAGCCCAATTCAAGGGGAACAAGATAAAAGGAGACAATATGAGACACCAAACAAAAATATTGCTTCAGAGAAGGATTTTCAGGCAATTGGTTTACAAAGAGCCTTCCCAGCAGGAGATAACTAAGGATATGAAAAAACCTGAAACTAAAAAACGCAAACCACTGCAGGATGCATTGCTTATTAAACCATATAACAGATTATCTTATCCAAAGGTAATTCGCGAAATTAAAAAAGCCATAAAAGAAGACGATGCCCAAACTGCCGTTAGAACAGTACCGTCGAGCCAGCATGATGGCCTTCTAGTAGAGTTTGAATCAGAGGCAACTAATAAAGAAGGGTTCCGCAATGCAGTCAAGAAGGTCCTTGAAGCAGGGGCAGGGGTAGAGATTGAATTCAGGTGAGGTAGAAGTGGCAACTCTTTAGTTTAAGTTGAGTCAAAGCAAGACTAAATCAGAAAAATAACAGGGAGCAGCGCATGGACATTTTTGACCTAGCCAAAAAAATGCTGAACAATCTTTAACAAAAAGAAAAATCTGTTCTAACCATACCTTGAAGGGTTGGTAGAGGAGTAGTAGGAGTTCGCTGTACTTTAGTTGTGGAAGAATATGTCACAAACGTAAAGCTTCGGGAACATAGGATTTGCATCCTTCGTAAGGATAAAGATACAAGATACAACAATTGAAAATACATCCGTTGGAGCACAAGGTATTGGGTCTTTTTATAAACATCGACCAAAAAGAATGGTGAAACTGTCTTGATCGTATCCTGTAAATCAGCTTGCTCCAAAGCTTAAACGCTCAAGATCCACTTGAACAGTTTGCGACAGACACGGATGGTAATATTATGACATACACGATTTGTAGCCCTACTAGTTTTACTTCGCTGTCGAGTTTCCGGAAAAGTCCTCGGGAGTTTTTCATGACCGTGATAAAGTGCTCATGTTGTCTGCGAAGGCTACCACTTGGCTCGACTTGTGTAACAACATACCTCTTGTACCAACAGGTAGCTTTCTCATGACATTTTCCAGAGCCAAATTCAATAGCAATGGAGCCAGCCCATCTTCCTGCTTTAGTCCGATATTTATGTCAACGGTGTCGGTGAGGTGGTAATCGATGCGGACTTGGGAGGTCTTCAATGTCATTGCCATTTTGGTAAGATGGACTAATTTAGCTGGGATGCCAAAGCAAATCATTATTTGTATCAGTACGTTACGATCAATTCTGTCGTATACGAGTGCTTACCTAAAGTCAAAGAAAATGTGGTGTGCGTCTATGTTGAGCTCCCAGCATTTCTCAAGTAGATGCTTAACTGTAAACCATTGGTCTATTGTCAATCTACCTGCTCAAAGTCAAATGCGCTTTATTTAATACCAATCGTTATAAATTTTAAAAGAACATAAAGCAGATTCTAAACAATAAAACTATCAAAAACTTAATGGCCCGAATGGCTCTCTAAATTTATACGTTATCAGTTAAACACATTTAATGAAAAAAAATACACTAGCAAATTTAAATTAATTAAGATTATTAGATATTTTTTGATTCAATTGGAAAAAGGAGAAAAAACCAACCAGCATTATTCAAAAATTACTTATATTACTAACACAACAATAAACTTATATCCTATACCTAATATGTTACACCCTAATTCTAAATAAGTTCAATAAAAAAAAAACCTTACCTTATATTGAAACCTATACCTAATTTATAAACTACAAATAAACAACAACACCAGATGCAGCAATAATGAGATGAATCTAAAAAACTAAGTAACGAGAAAAAGCACAAAAACAGAAAATAAACACATATAATTCAGACATTGTCATTCAGCCACCAATACCTAGATTGCTCCATCTCAGCTCGACCAGCCTCAACGAATCTAGTAAATGAGTATCTCCATTGGAATTGTTGGTCTCGTGAACTCAGATTCGAAGGATATTTTATCTTCTTATCGGTGGCCCGTCTATATATGTGATATATGATTGGGACGCCGTCAGAATCAAAAACATACCGATTCATGTCCAAATACACGAATGATTCTGGAGGAACGAAGCCAGTAGTGAGGCAAGTCACAATATACCCGTCTGTAGGGTGGAACGGCTGTGAAATCCAAGGGGTTTAACTCACAGTTACAGATCTTGCGATATGATTCCGAAGAAGTTTCAATATGAAGATATCGACTCTTGTCACTTGAGCGGTTTGATAAATTTTTCTATTCGATATATAGAGCTTCCATTCCGTCTCAGGCCTTCTGAACAAACCAGTACGTGCACGAAGACATTTCCTTTCGAAAACTCTTAATCTTTCCATTCTGCTAGCACTCTGGTTGTACCAGATCTGGCATCCGTATGTCAAAACTGGCCTAACCAGGGTCTTGTAACAAATAGCTTTGACTTTTTGATCAATGTATCTGAAATGAAAGAGTCACCGAAGGGCCATGACTACTTTTTGTGCTTTACTGAGCATGACTTTGACATGTTCAGTATAGTACAGACACAGGATTTATGTGGAACCCGTTCTGAACTACCCTCACCAGCCATAATGTGGAAATCCTTCCAATTACATTTAAGGTCTTGACTCGCCCCCTGCAGCGTTGTCCGAAACAAAATTGTTTCGCACCTCTGCGCATTGATTTTCATTCGCCAATTGTCGGTGTAGAGCTGCACATCATTGAACATTTTTTGAAGATTGCTCTGCTCCGTATAGATGATCAGATCATCAGCAAACGCTACCAATGATCGCGTTGGCGAGACATTAAAATCAAAGCTGTTCAATAGCTTGCGAATGAAGATTGAGAAAAGCAGGGGCGCAGTAACTGTTCCCTGCTGTAGACCATTCAAGACCTTGAATTTGCGCATTGTTGTCAGATTTCCATCAGTTAGAACAAATGATTTCCCGTATAACATATTACACATCATGGCGACAAGGTGTCATGGTAACCTGTCCTGAAGAAGTTTGAAAACTAGTCCATCTAACCACACCGTATCAAGGCTTTCTCCATATGAATGAGACATGCTCCAACACATTCTTTGTTGTTTAGTTTCCAACAGATGTCTGAGGTTACTTTCGCTATTGCATGTATGGTCGAATGCCTGGCACGAAAACCAAATTGGCAATCCGGCATCAGCTCATATTTCTCAATGTGGGCGTTTAATGCCCTGTTGAGTATCACTTCAAACACCTTGCTGATGTTATGCAGCAAGCCGATTGGGCGAGAGCTTTTAGGGCATGAAGATTATTTTCCTTTCTTCAAGATCGGAAATACCTTAGCCTTTTTCCACTCATTTGGGAAATATGAATTGTTTAACATGTTGTTGAACAATATGCAATAATTCCTAATAGCAACCTCAGGCAAATGTTGGAGAACTATATTTGGAATACCGTCAGTACCACATGATTTTTTGTTGTTTATTCTGCGAAATATGAAACACAAGTCTTCATAGCTGACAAAATAATCAATAAGATTCAAGGTCGGTATGAGGTCAGATGTTAATGTTTCATCGAAATGAAGAATTGATTGGCCGTTAAGGCTTGATTTGAAGTCGGAAACTTTTGCTTCAACGGCCTCCGAAAATATTTCATTCCTTCTCTCTGGGTTTGGCTGATGAACCAATTCAAAATGTGTTTCAATCAGGGCAAGTTTCTGCAATCCATCACATATAATCCTGTTTTCATTTCTATCCGGAGTCATACTATCAATTTCGATACCAGCCTTATCGAAAAGATTTATCTCATCACTAGCGACTTCAAGATTCGATACCTTCACTCGAGACTTCTTCCGGAATAAGCTATTCACTTTCGCAAAAACGCAATCTGGGTCCTGTGGGCTAATACCCCTCAGTTTTTCCGCCCATTGATTGCTGACCTCACTCCTGAAGTATGAACGGATGAAGTTCCGGACATTCTTCAGGTGTAATTTCAACAAAGCCAACGAGGGATGGTTGTAGTCCAAAAATCGTCGATAAATATTGTTGACGCGTGTGAGAAGAAGGCTTTCTTTTCAACCTTGCGATGGATGGTGTTTCGTATCCTTCCATATTGTTTCGATGTTTAATCTTGGGAACAACTTTCTCAATCGTTTCCAACGTCACCTTCTCTAACTTTGACAAATAGAGATCTATTTCATCGTCAGTTAGATTTATGTTATTAGGAACCATTGAGCAAGCGTTGCCATCACAGAAGGGGGACATTGCTTCTGGTACTCCCGATTAAACTTCTTTTGAAACTTTCCCCAGTCTGTTTTTTTTTAAATTCAACCGATGGTTTTCATGTTGAACTGGAATGAGGAAGAAATCATCCCTTTGATGATTGATTTCCATTACGATTCCGTTATGATCACTATCGTAAGGAAGCACCTGCAGTTTCTGTTGAGGACTATTAAAGCTGAATTCAAGTCTTGTGTCACCAATGCAGAGGTTCAAATATGAATTTGTCCTAGGGTATGTTGGGAACTCCAACCCATATAGGTTGCACCTGTATTCAATTTGGTTCTCTGTTATCCATGATTTCAGGAATACATCTCTTAGATTATTGGTGGCGTTCAGCCATGATGTATGCTTGGCGTTCAGGTCACCAGCAAAAATATAATAATTTTGCAGCCTGTTCAATTCAAGTATTTTAAACAAGGAATTGAGTTCCTCCTTGAACTTGAGAACATTTTGACCAGTTGCATAGGCAGAGATAACGAAGAGGTTATCCCCACCTGGCAGTGAAATTTTGATGACGGACACTTCAAGAAATTCAAAAATTTGGAATTTGACTTTTTCAATATTTTGGAAACAATAGGGTCTTTTAACTAGTATCCCGGTGCCACCTCCCCCATCACCTATTACCATATCGTTTCTTACGAGTGCAAAATCTTTGAATTCCATGTAATGCCATGAATTGAGGTGGGTTTCAGTGAGAAGTATGATGTCAGGCTTTTGCTTAACAATAAATTCAAGGAGATAATCACGTCGATAGAGTTGACGTTGATCAATATGAGGCGAAGCCTATCCATGGGAATATGACTGGATGACAAGTTATTATTAGGCATTTGAAAGACCTAAACGCTGAAAAGCAAAGTTAATTTTTGAATCTTGTTTGTCGATCTCTCCGATAAAGAATTAAGTTGCTGGTAAATTTTGAGAAACAGCTCATTATTGCCGCTTACATTATTTACATTATTTCCAGCATTTTCTGCTGGTCCTCTAGCGGCGAGTGCAAATGATACTCCGGGCTTGACGAACTTGGAAGGTATGATATTACGGTGTACTTGTGTTTGCTTTGTAGCAAATTTAACTTTTGCATCTTGATATCGGGAGCATCCTCGATAAGATGCTGGGTGACCAAAAACACCGCAGTTAACGCAGTATAATTTTTCTTTAGGCTCCTTCTGAGCCAATTTGCACTCACCGGGAGCATGAACGTCTTTGCATTTAACGCAACGATAGTGCATGGCACAATTGGCAGGTGAATGTCCAAATCTTTGACACCGGTAACACTGATTGAATTCTCTTTTCTGGAGGTGTTCCCACGTCAACACTCTGAAATTCAAGTACCTTATTTGTTGAAGGGCACTTGGACTGCTCTTATTTGCAATTTGTACCAGCTAAAGTGGTAAATTCTTCCTTTCTATGGTCGACCTTCTTGTCGCAAAAGCTTTGACTGAAACAAAATCAATATCTGGTGCAGCCTCCTTGAGCACCTGAGAAGATTGGCCGTATCCTCTCCGCTGTCCAAACCCTTCAACAAGAAGGTCTGATTCTTTTCACTTTTTGGGGTATAGGTGAAGTGTGGGACCTCCCCAGAAATCAGCGCATCTTTGGCTGACTTGAAATCAACCAGTAATTTCGTCCTTATAGTTAATTTTTCGGCATTAACTCTTTTGATTTCGAAATTGGCAAGTTTATTTTCGGCTGTCAAAAGCCGAACCATATCTTTCCCGGTTTGTCCGAACACGTTGATTGGCGGAACTTTTTCTATCTTGTTGGAAGCTTTTTCAGAGGAACCAGCAGAACTGCGGGCTGGTTTTTTCTCCTTCTTTTTGTTCTTTAAATATTGAACAAAATTTAAGTCATTATCTTGATTAAAATTACCTCCGATGTTTTCTTCAGTTTCCATATCTTTGGTTAATCTCTCCAGCGCTGCAAAATAGTTTTGGCTATCGTTGGTGCCACCAGCACTAAGAACTTCTTCTGGAATTGCTTGATTTGTACTTTTCTTCGGCTTTGTTACCTGTTGCCATTGATTTTGTGGCTGCGTCTTTTGAAGCTTCATCCCTTTCTTGAAGAGATCCTTGAGAGACTGTATCTCTTGCCTTAGTTCATCATTTTCTTTCTGCAATTTGGCCATTTGTTGATTGTCCGCTATTATTTGCAGCTTGCACACTCCATCTGCGGAATTTTCTTCGTTATGTTTTCTTTTGGTGATTATCACCAGTTTCGTATTCGTCGTTTCCCCAGGTTGCCCTAACGGTGGGAAGCCGTCGTGCTCCTCCATACCAGCGGCGAAGTTTTCTTTGGTAATTTGTTTTTCGTTACCAATCGAAGTAAAAATATTCGATAGAAATTTCCTGAGTCGATTACTTCGACAATATAAGGTTTTTTCCGATAAAAATTAACTTCGGACTAACGTTTTTAAAAAAATTAATTTAATTTTTGAAAACTTTTGACAGGAGCGATTTAAAAGACGTCTATGATGTCAAATTCCTTTAAAGGGCTGATCTTCACCGAATACGCCTTTGACATACAGTATCGATAGGTTAATTTGATCAAGTAATGATCCGAGTTATAATTGGCTTTTCGGCATGTACTGGTTAGGTCTGCTCAAGGCCCAACGTTGTTGGATTAGAACATGGTGGATTTGGTTTTATCTGTTGCCCTTAGATGATACCCAGATCATTTTATGAATACGTTGATGTAAGCAGCAAGTCAAACGGCGCTGGCCGTTGTCATTTGTTTCATCGTGGAGGCTACATCTTCTTTTCATACCCCGATGTGATAACTCATCACCAACCTTAGGGTTGAAAGCAACCAGAACTTTTTTTGTGCCGTTTGTAGGCAATGAGTCAACTAGTCTTTCTAGGTGATTGTAGAACCGTTCCATAGTTTCTTCGTCATTTCGTTCGGTCAGAGTGTGTGCATTTATCAGCCAAACTTTGAAGAATTTCGCTTTTATATGAATTGGCCACAACCGTGCATTGATTGCCTTAAAATCAAGAATGTAGTTTCTACAGTGAAGCCCACTCCAAATACTTGCTTTCAAGCAGGCTTCCCACTTTTGAATATTGTGTGCGATATCATATCTTGAATATCACTTCCAGTCCAATTCGTGTCCTGGATTGTCATTAAGTTTAATTTATATTGACTGGTCTGTTGTAAGAAGTCTTTAACAGCGCCAGGGTAGTTCAATTACCAGAAACGATCTTGCAACCAGATTGGTTGCAAGATCGTTTCCATAGATCCGATTTATTCCAAGGCTCTTTTGTAGGTTCGGAACAATTTAGGGTTTTCCAGGGATGGAGACCTAGCCCATCGCCCAACTTTCATTCCGGTGGCATAGTTATTACTATACCGTTATCAGTGCGGAAGACTTGCCTTCATCCGCTTGCGTCACCACAAAGAACGTGTAAGTAGGATTTAGTAGCAGAGCTGCAGGCGTATTTGCAGTTATTGGCATTTCTCGGCATTTAGTGTCCCAGGATTGGGCAAGCAATAAACCCGATGTGCTCGTCCGAGGCCATTTAGTACCTGTTGGATGTGGAATTTAGCATGAGAAATCATAGAAAATTAGGGCGAAGAAACAAGGAGATCCTTCCTCCTTTCTAAACCAGGTTTGGGTCCGTCATCGACGCAATTGGACACCCAACATTCGATTGATTTGTGATAGTATATTTGAAAAATTTTACACTCACGTCAATCAAATCGAAATGGTGGATTAAATATATCTTGAAAATTTAAAAACTGATCTTATTTGCAAAACACATTCCGCAGTACCTCCCCCCGTAATTGGTCCTCAACTGGATACTTTTGATTCGTAAAATCAAGGCAAGGCAGCAGACATGCATGTTAAAAAGTCAAAGTTCAATCGTTATGTTGATAATATCTGTATTTCACACTTCGTCTCCAAAATCAAAAAAATACTCTTAAAGTGAGCAATGGTCATGGATTTACGAATTTTGCAATTGATGACGCATGTTTGTATAAAAACATGATATACTATGATAAATTCATACAGGTAGGTTTCAAATCGACTCACAGGCTGTAACTATCTTCCGACTTTCATAGTAAAGAATGGTTGCATTTTTCAATCAAAGTTGTACAAACCGACAAATCCTTTATTTGTGACAAAGTCCTCCTGGCTTACTTTGCTTGATTTTAGAATTTATTCGTGGCTGCAAAGTTGTCACTTGTTTTCCATGTATTTTTATCTGAATGACCTAAAAGCCTATTTTAAATCTAGGATTCGTTGCGTATGGACGTGTTTTTAATCGCTCCTATCAATAATTTTCAAAAATTAACTAATTTTAACAATAGTCAGTTGAAATTAATTTTCGTGCAATTATCGAATATCTGAAATTTCACTTCTGAAGAAGTCTCAAAAAGCGGTAAGATATTCAAGGACAGTCCCTCTTTATGAAAGTTCCATCTGATCTCGCTGCGAAAGTATAGAACGATCGTGTCCATCGCCAACGATGACGGGCGAGAAAAAACTAAAGCAAAGATTCGATAATAATGAAGGAAAAGACAAACCAAAAACTTTGTAAGTCATCAAAATCGTTCAACTAGTCAAAGCTAATGACAAATTGGAGAAGTCTGAGAGGGAAAACGAGGAACTCAGACTTAGGATCCAGTCGCTAGAAGAGCTAGTTCGCAAATTAACTTTCAACGAAGAAAAAGAAACCACCAACAAACAGAAAGAAGTAAAGTCAAAAGCAACCAAAGACAAGAAATCAAAGAAACCGCAACAGGAACCTGATCAAGAACATATTTTCAGCGCAGGTGGAGCAAACGTCAGTAAAAACAATTATGCAACGCTAGTAGGGCTAGACGATGCCATGAACATTGAAGAGGATAAAGGTAATAAAAATACTGTACGTTGTTTCACTAAACCTGATAACAAATTCATCGAATATTCAAAAATTCAAAATAGGGAGAAAAAACCAAAAGTATTGTCTGCTGGTACGTCTGAAGGTATCGAATCAAAAGAAAGAAAAAGTCCCACCAATCAATGTATTTGGGCAAACGGGCAAAGATATAGTACGGCTTTTGGCAGCTGAAACTAAATTAAGTGATTTTGAGATAAAAAAAGTGAATGCTACAAACTGACGATTAAAACAAAGTCACTGGTTGACTTTCACACAGCGAAAAAATACGTTGAATTCTGGAGAGGTTCCGCACGTTACGAACATTCCTAAGAGCACAAAATACTAGACCTTTTTGTTGAAGGGTCTGGTTTACGGAGAACACACAGTCGATTTGTTTCTGGTGCTTCAAGAAGTTGCACCAGAAATATAATTTAATCCAGTTGAAGAGTTTGCAACAAAGAGATCGATTGTCGAATGTAAACATTTGCCTTTTTACTTAGTCCAAATTTCAAGCAAAAGAAGTCCAAGTGCCCGTCAAAAAAAAGGTGCTTGAACTTCCAAGTGGTGAAATGGGAGCACTTCCAGAAGAGTGAGGTCAATCAGTTTTATAAGTGCCAAAGATTTGGGCATTCGGCTGCCAATTGTATATGTTAAAATGTAAAGATGTCCATGCCCCCAGTGAGGGAAAATTGGCTTGGACGGAGCCAAAAGAAAAACTTTATTGTGTGAACTGCGGTATCTTTGGTCATCCAGCATCATATGGAGGATGCCCCTGGTATTAAGATACAAAAGTAAAGTTTACTCCAAAATAAACTCAAGTACACCGCGGTGTGTTACCTTCCAACTGCATCAAACCCGGAGTATCATTTGCACTTCCTGCTAGAGGACCAGCTGGCAACAACATAAATAATGTGGATAATGTAAGAGGTAATAATAAGCTGCTTCTCACAACTTACCAGCAACTAAATTTTTTATCGGAGGGAATCGATAAACAGGATTCAAAAATGAACTTCTTTTCAGCGTTTAGTGCTTTCAAATGCCCCAAAATAACTTGTCGTCTAGTCTTATTCCCATGGATAGGCTTCGTCTCATCTCAATCAACGCTCACCCCATTGTTAGTCTGCATTGATGCGACTTTCCTTGAAATTGCTTGTCAAGCAAAACCCTGACATCATCCATGACACTCAAGGGTTTTGAATTCGTAAGAAATGATAGGGTAAACAGTGAAGAGAAGGTGGCACCGAGATACTGGTTAGAAGACCCTATTGTTTCTAAAATATTGAAAAACTTGAATTCAAAAACTTTGAATCTCTTGAAGTGACTGTTATCAAAATTTCACTACCAGGTGGGAATAACCTCTTCGTTATCTTTGCCTGTGCAACTGGTCGAAATGTTCTCAAGCTCAAGGAGGGGCTCAATTTCTTGTTTGAAATACTCGAATTGAACAGGCTGCATAGTTATTATATTCTTGCCGGTGACCTGAATGCCAAGCATACGTCAAGCCGAGCGCTACCAATAATCCAATAGGAGTATTTCTGAAATCGTGGATAGCAGAGAATCAAATTGAATACAGGTGCAATTTCTTTGCATCGGAAGCCCCCAACATACCCTAGGACAAATTCATATTTGGACCTCTGCATTGCTGACGCAAGACTTGAATACAGCTTTAACAGTCCTGAACAGAAACTGCAGGTGCTACCTTACGATAGCGACCATAACTCAATCGTGACGGAAATCAATCATCAAAGGGGTGATGTCTTCCTCATTCCAATTCAACATGTAAATCATCGGTTGAATTTAAAAAAAAACGGACTGGGGAAGATTCAAAAGAATTTTAATTGGAATTACCAGAAACAATGTCCTCCTTCTGATGATGGCAATGCTTGCTCAATGGTTCCTAATGACAGGAATCTAACTAACGATGAAATAGATCTCAATTTGTCAAAGTTAGAGAAGGTGACGTTGGAAACAATTTAAAAGTAGTTCCCAGGGTTAAAGATCGAAATAATATGGAAAAGTATGAAACACGAACCATCGAAAGGTTAAAAAGATTGAAAAGCCTTCTTCTCACATGCGTCAACAATATTTATCGACGATTTTTGGACTACAATCATCCCTCGTTGGCTTTGTTGAAGTTACATATGAAGAATGTCCGAAACTTAATCCGTTCATACTTCAAGAGTGAGATCAGCAATCGATGGGCGAAAAAACTGAGGGGTGTTATCCCATAGGACTCAGATGGCATTTTCGTGAAAGTGAATAGCATAATATATTAAGAAGTCTCGAGTGAAAGTATCGAATCTTGAAGTCGCTAGTGATGAGATAAATCTTCTCGATAGTACTATTATCGACATTGATAGTACAACTCCAGATAGAAATGGAAATAGGAATATATGTCATGGATTACAGAAACGTGCCTGATTGGAACTCATTTTGAGTTGGTCCATCTACCAAACTCTGGGAAAAGGAATCAAATTTTTCCAGAGGCTGTTGAAGCAAATGTTTTTGACTTCAAATCAAGTCCGACTGGTGAATAATTCTTCGTTTCAATGAAACATTAACATCTGACCTCATACCGAGCTAGATTCTTATTTTTATATTTCCTAACTGAGTGGAAAAAGGCTAAGGTATTTCCGATCTTGAAGAAAGGGAAAGAATCTTCAAGCCCTGAAAGCTATCACCTAGTTAGCTTGATACCTAACATCAGCAAGGTGTTTGAAGTGATACTCAACAAAGCAATAAACGCCCACATTGAGAAATATGGGTTGATACCGAATTGCCAAATCGGTTTTCGTGCGAGGCATTCAACCATACATGTGATAATGAAAGTAACCTCAGATATTTGTTGGAAACTAAATGATAGAGAATTTGTTGGCGCGTTTTGCATTGATATGGAGAAAACCTTCGATACGGTTTGGTTAGATGGATTAATTTTTAAACTCTTTCCGAACAGCGCCCCAGATACCTCGTCGCCATGATATGCAATATGCTATACGGGAAACCATTCGTTGCTACTGATGGAAATCTGAAGACAATGCGTGACTTCAAGGTCTTGAATGGTCCACAGCAGGGATTTATCAAACTGCTAAGGTGACGAGAGTCGATATATTCATATTAAAACTTCCTCGGGATCATACCGAAGAATCTGTAACTGTGAGTGAAAACTCTTGGATTTCACAGCCGTTCCATCCTACAGATGGGTATATTGCGGCTTTCCTTGCTACTAGCTTGATTGATCCACGAGCATTCGTGTATTTGAATCAACTGCTTTCTTAAATATAGTATCTTCAACAAATCTGAGGTCGTGTATACTGGGCGTTTTGTTGCGTTTTTCTTCATCAAACTGAACCCACAGCATCTTCCTTTAGTGGTGCAGTTACTTAGGTGTGCTCCACATCTGCAACCGAAAGTAAAAGTACCCCGTTTAACTTTTCCAAGGCAAGCTACGAGGGCTTAGTGAACGAGCATAATTAAGCTATTAAATGGCTTTGATTTTAATGTCTTGCCAACGAGATCATTGGTAACGTTTGCTGATGATCTGATCATCTATACGGTAGACCGAAAAGCTACAACAGCTCAGAGAGATCTTCAAAAAATGGTTAATAATGTGCAGCTCTGCACCGACTATTAGCGCATGATAATCAATCCGCAGAAGTGCGGAACAACTTTGTTTCGGACAACGACGCAGGGGCCAGTCAAGACCTGAAACGTGATGGGAACGATTTACACATTATGGCTGTTGAGGGTAGTTCAGACCGGGTGTCACATAAATCCTGTGTTTGATATGTTTGTGTTCTTCTCGATCAGTATCTGCACTTACTGAACATGTCAAATCATGCTGAGTAAAGCACAAAAAGTAGTCATGACCTTTTGTTGACACTTTCGCTCCAGACAAATTGATCAATAGGTCAAAGTTAACTATTAAAAGACCTTGGTTAGACCAGTTTTGACATTTGGACGTCAGATCTGGTACAACTATAGTGCTAATACTATTGAAGGATTAAAAGTTTTCGAAACGAAGTGTCTTTGTGCGTGCACTGGTTCATACAGAAAGCCTGAGATGGATTGGAAGTATTATATATTGTACAGAAAAATTTATCAAACTGCTAAGGTGACGAGAGTCGATATATTCATATTAAAACTTCCTCGGGATCATACCGAAGGATCTGTAACTGTGAGTGAAAACTCCTGGATTTCACAGCCGTTCCACCCGACAGATGGGTATATTGTGACTTTCCTCGCTCCTACCTTCATTGCTCCACGAGCATTCGTGTATTTGAATCAACTGCTTTCTTAACTATAGTATCCCCAACAAATCTGAGGTTGTGTATACTGGGCGTTTTGTTGCGTCTTTGTTCATCAAACTGAACCCACACCATCTTCCTTTAGAGGTGCAGTTACTTAGGTGTGCTCCACATATGCAACCGAAAGTAAAAGTACCGCGTTTAACTTTTCCAAGGCAAGCTACGAGGGCTTAGTGAACGAGCATAGGATTGTCAATTGGTATACTATCCTAGATCCAGATAATCCTAATCTCGCTACATAGCAATTCTACTTAGTCCTTAATGAAATCATTCCATCTCATGCATTCACTACCTTTGTTTCTAAATAAAACCATTGCCCGTGGTTCACCAAAGAAGCATATGATGCATCGGCCTTAACAAATGCAGCCTGAAAATATTGCCTACTTTCAAATTTGGATCTGAACCCCTCCAGATACCATTTTCTTGATTCACAAGCCAAAAAAGTCGTGAAATCTGCAAGACTTTATTATTTAAGATCCATTGAAGCCTATTTTACAATTAATCCCAAACCCTTCTTGTGACACGTAAACTCCGTAACAAAACCTCATCAAGCCACTAACTCTCTATCGCACCCAACCATATAGCTGTAAATGCTCAAGCCATATGTAATCGGTTTGCTAACTGTTTTTCCTTCATTTACAGCTCCCCTCCTCTCATGACTTTTTGCCAATCATATCATTCCTCTCCAATTTGACTAGCCAGCTTATTCACAAGCCTCGTGGAAGTGACTGAGGTGATTTAGTCTTTAGATTCTAGCAGTCCAGTAGGTCCAATGGGGTTTCAAACTTATTTATCCAATCACTTTCTGACTCCGTATGTATATCCTTTGCCCATATTTTCAATTCTAGTTTTGTAACTGGTACTTTTCCAAATTTGTGAAGGCATTCTAATGTTCAACCTATCGAATGCATCAAATAAAAGATCTACTTTGCTCCTATAATCTTCTTCTTCTTTGTAGCACTACAGCCCCTCCCGGGCCAAATAGTGTATCCAACTGTCCCGGTCCATTGAACACGTCCTCCAATTTCAAAATCCGTGCAGCGATGAACTGTCTTCGTCGACCGAGTCAGACCAGCATTTCCTCGGTTTTCCTACTAGTCTCTGGACTTTAGGTCTCCCAACGAATACCTTTTTGGGTATCCGTTGTTCATCCATACGATTCACATGGCCAGCCCATTGCAGCTTCCGCAGTCTTACAATCGTTGAGACCTCTGGCTCGACAAAAATTTCGTATAGCTCATAGTTGTATCAAATTCGCCAGTGGACTTGGGAGGTTGTTGACGCCGTTGTCATTTTCGTAAGACGGAGGTATTTGGCCGGATTTATACGGATCGCACA
Organism: Odontomyia ornata; assembly: GCA_963969285.1. Taxonomy (NCBI): domain Eukaryota; kingdom Metazoa; phylum Arthropoda; class Insecta; order Diptera; family Stratiomyidae; genus Odontomyia; species Odontomyia ornata. The sequence goes on from OZ017738.1 coordinate 407,745,903, forward strand.
CAACCGTTCATTAACTTCCTTAAAATCAATAACGAGTGATTTGAACGCCCTATCCACAATAAAGGTCACTCTGATTTCTCGTTTTCCAGTAGGCTTCCCACTTTTGAATATTGTGTGCGATCTCATGTCTTGAATATCACTTTGAGACCCGTTCGTTTCCTGGATGGCCAGTATGTTTAATTTATATTGACTGGGCTGTTGTAAAAGGTCCTTGACAGCACCAGGGTAATTGAGTGATTTGACATTCCAGGATGCAATGGCATAATCCTTCTTCCCAATTGCGAGGTCGTTGCCGTGAGACTCAGAGCCACAGGAATATAATTGAAGCAAAAAAGAGCCAATGCTCAATGAGATACAATTATGAGTTGCAAGAATTATTTTAGTAGCTGTATGATGATGAAAATGCGGAAGTTAAACTGGGGGCTTATTTAATAGATGTTAATTATAGACTGCAAGCTATAAAAAATCGAATGGTTTATTTATTGATTTATTTATTTATTCATTGCTATTTTACAGATATAATCCAATTACAAAAATAGTAATAATAGTGAAAGATAGAAAGACATTGAAAACATATAAGAAAAACTTCAAAGCTTAGCGAGTGCAGAAGTTACTCTATTTTTAAAATGGAGATAAGAAGTGGGGAAAGATCCAAGCTGAAGATCATCGTGTTTACGCGTAATCCTTAGTAGAGGAGAGTGAAAATAAGTCATGCTCCTAGCAAACGGAACATAAAAGATTTTGGAACTTCTGGTAGGACGGACAGCATTTCTGACCGGGAGTTCAGCTACCAACTTCGTGTTAAGGTAACCAAGGGAGAGATGATAAAGGAAACACTCATCCAGATAAATATGGCGGTGTTCTAAAGAAGGAATACCAAGGATAGACAAACGAACATGATAATAACAATAAGGAATACGAAATTTTAACAGTAAAATTCTCGTAAACTTACGCTGAACAGATTCGATCGAGGATTTAAGGTAAACGAAATGAGGAGACCAGACTGGGGAGCAGTATTCAAGGATAGAACGAACTAAACTTACAAATAACTTAATACAAGAAAAGGGATCAGAAAATATGATGGAGTGACGTAAAATAAATCCAGATAGACGTGATGCTCTGGAAAAAATATCATAGACGTGAAGATCGAATTTTAGTTTGGAGTCAAAGGTGACTTCAAGATCTTTGATATGAGTCACGGTGCTAAGACGTTTATTTTTTATGAAGAAATGACCAATGAATGGATAAGGTTTGGAGAAAAAGGATACATGTATACATTCAGAAATGTTAAGAGGAAGCTGATTAGATTGACATCAAAGGTCCAAGGAATTTAGATCAGCTTGCAGTATGTCAAGGTCATTTTGAGAGGACACGACCTTGAATAATTTCACATCGTCTGCATAAAGAAGGCAGGAGGAGTTAATGACTGAAGGCAGATCATTGATAAAGATGACAAATAAAAGCGGACCGAGAATGGGCCCTTGGGGAACGCTGCTAGACAGGACAAAGGGAGAAGAGGTAAAACCATTGAAAGTAACATGACATATTCGATTCGAAATGTAGGAGGAGAGCCACTTGAACAAATTGCCAACGACATTGATTGACCGAATCAAAGGCCTTAGAAAAATCAAGATACAGGATTTCTACCTGAAATCGATTCTCAAAGGCTCCAGCAACAACCGTAGTAAATTCCATAAGGTTGGTCATAGTAGAACGACCTTTGATGAAACCATGCTCTTCAGGAATCAGCTTATCCTCCACAGCCGCAAGCAGTTTGGAGTAAACAATACGTTCCAGGAATTTGGAAAAACAACACAATAAAGAGATCGGGCGATAATTTGAAACCAGAGAGGCGTCACCTTTCTTAAAAATAGGGAGGAGGAAGACTCTTTTCCAGTTAGAAGGAAATAGGCCAGTAGATAAGCTTATATTGAAAAGTAAAGCTAAAGGAACAGATATAGTGGATGATAGAGATTTAACGAAGAAATTAGGAATGTCATCAGAACCAGCACCAACAGAAACATCAAGAGTATTGATAAGATTTTCAATTTCTACAGAAGAACAAGCGATAGAGGAAATAGTGGGTTGATGATAAGCAGGGAAGGGTGAACTTTGCGCAGGCGTGGTAGAGAGATTGAAAAGTGAAGAAAAATAATTACAGAAAAGTTCGCACATTTCCTGAGGAGATGACGCGAGCTGCCCATTTAAGTTTAATGAGGAGGGATTTTTAGTCGACGATTTAAGAGAACGGATATACTTCCAAAATGGCTTGGATTGGTTAGAGTTAAGCGAAGACTCGATACTCCTGAAGTAAGAAGCTTTTGCCAAGTTTACTTCCCTTTTTGCAGCAGACCTAAACTGAGTATAGTTTACACGATCCTCAGAAGACCTGGTACGTAGAAAGATACGATGAGCCCGATCCTTTTCTTTCAGGGCACAAATCACATTGTGATTCAACCAGGGTGTACCATGGGAGTCACGAGCACAGGTAAAGAGAGTTGCTGCTGATATGACAGAGTTGAGGAAGTCATAAAATTTCTCACAGGCATCATTTGAATCAAGACCATGAAAGAAGGTATTCCAATTAACAGCGGATAAAGAATTAGAAATAAGGGAGTAATTTCCCTTGTAGAAGTTAAAGTGCATTTTTTTCGATATACGCTTTGGATTGGTTCGATCAAGTGACACTTCATACCGAAGCGGAGGGTGATGAGGATCGAGGGGGACACACGGAAAGAGAACAGGAGAATGCTTCAGAGAGGAAGAATCTACGTTGCTAAGGACTAAATCCAGGAAGCGATCATTAATATTGGATAAATTATTAAATTGAGAGAAAGAACATAAAGACATAAAGGAAGAAATTATGAGCGAGACTTATGAGAAACCTGAAACATGATTTCCAACCCAGGCCAGAGAGGAAAGATTAAAGTCACCACAGAGTATTATAGGGTAGCTAGAAAAACGAGTCAAATGATATGAGGAAAATTCAGAAAAGAAAGTGTCGTAGATATAATATGGAGAACTACAAGGAATAAATACACAAGCCTCGAGGAGAGGACGAGCAGGTGAAAAAGATATCTTAGCGACAACGCATTCAACAGGAGGAGAAAAGTGAAGATCAGAGAGAGAAATGCCAGATAGGGAATTATGGTAGGCAATAAGAACACCGCCACCATCCCTCTTATTTGATAATTGTCGATCGCGATCTTGCCTTATTGAAAAATGGTTGGGAAAAATCTCGGCGTCATAAAAACTGTCAGTTAGCCACGTTTCTGTGAGGCAGATTATTTTATCGCAGGAGAGAAAGCATGATAAAGAGAGATCCTTCAGCTTAGATCGTAGACCACGTACATTTTGCTAATAAATGAAAAATGAATTCTGCTTAGTGATAAAGTTAGGCTGATTAAAGGAAGAATGACTAGAAGCTAATGTTGTTGAAGTTTTGGTTTGAATGTTCGAAAATTTCTTTTGGAGTTCGAAGCAAAAGGCTTAACTAAGACGCCTGGGGGCCAGAAATTTCTGTTTTGTACTGCATCACAGTTTTTTGGCAAAGTTAATTTGAACGATGCAACCACACGATTGGTCAAGTTTGGTTGCGTTAGTTTTTTGCAGGAAAATGTATTTGGTCGGTTATCCAGCCCACTCAAAACGAAGTCCTTTAATTCCTCCTCTGAAGTATCATACGTCAGTCGCGACACAAATATTTGGAGTGGTGGAGAAACAACGCGAACAGGCTTGCGTGTTGGCAGAAGCGTAGGACGACACACAGGCTCTTGTGTACGGTAGGAATGCTCCGTGCTAGAAGGGAGAGCGGAAAGATGCGCACCTTGAGTCTGTTGTTCCTGATCCAGTTCCAGTATCGTTTCGTCTCTTTGCCGACTTTGTTGTTAAATAGGTCTTCTCATAAACAATATTTTCAAAGACTCCATCGATGGTTCTATGGAATTCAACTGATTTCTAAATTACTTTCTTTAATTCGTCATATCTGGCTGCGCTTTTATGGTCAACTGCACCCACTAGTCTCTTTAAGCTACCTTAACATTCTTTTATACAATTAAATTTCCTTCACCTTGAATTTCTCAGAATTTTTCCTTCGCAAACAATGAGCAATTTTCATTTTATGTGAAAAACAAGCTTCCCATACATAAAATTGTCATTCTAAGAATCGATTTCTACGCTTCTCCTTAATTAAATGTAAATTGAGTTTTTCATTCGAAATCTGAAATACTATAAAGCTCAAGTCTTCCCATCAAATATAAAGACAAAAAGTTCATTCCTCTGCTCATACAAGTATGTATGTTGATAATATTACAAAACAATTTGAAATTTTGCAGACATTTTATCATTGTATCCAGACTGAAACAATATCCCATTTAATACCATAAGATTGTTGGACGCGTAGGAAGGGTATGGAACACGGTGAAACCTACATAAAATTACAATTTACCGAAGGCGATTCCAGAATTTAAACAAAGGATTTATTTTCGGAAGATTTTCAACAAAAGTAAATACGAGTATGTCTAGAAATGCCTGAAGTGATCCGTTGAGTTTGTTGAAGTAGATTTATGTTGCTGAAATAATTTATGAAACATAGGATAAGCAGTAAATATGATGGGATAATAATTTTGTTTTAATTAAATGGAAAACATGCATAGATCAGCTACTTATAGAACAGTAAGTGGAAATTGAAACCGACGCTAATTGAATAGGTTTTAACTCATGAGGATAATATGTTTTACCGGTTAGAAAATGGTCTTCTAGGAACGTGAGAAAATGTATTGTAGGTAGCAAAGTTAAGCTGTAGGAAAATTCCCTCAAAGTGCTTTTCAAGTATTTCGTTAAATAAAAGTTCACAGAGGCCATCAAGTGGATTCTTGCTAAGCTTTAAGTTATTTTAGGGAAATGTTGCGGTTGTCAAATAGTTTGGTTTTAAGGACCAGAATTTAAAGACCAGTATGTGGTATTATTGCTCGATGAGCTCTAGACTTACCTTAAATAAACTTCAGTAAATCATTCCTGAGAATTAATTATCGTAACTAATTATTTACGTTACATCGTTAGTATTTCGAATGCTCATACATTATTTGCATCTGCATTACAAAGTGTAGGAGTACACAATATCAAATTGTTTCATATAATATCCTGAGCATCCACAGATGGTATGTTACTAGGCAATAGCTGAAAATCCTATATTTTAGTCTTAGCGTAGCCAAAAGACAGCAAAAGAATTGTCACCTTGTTTTGGATGATGCTAAATTAATTTTATCTCCGGTTGATTTGGCCGTCTGAAGGTCCCACAAATCAATCAAACGAACAACATATAGATATCTTGCGTTTTCTTATAAATATTCATGTTACGGTGTAAATTCAGAACTGATACACCCTGAAGGTAAGCTTTGCATTTCACTTAAATCAACCACGTGGCTTCAAGTACGAGTATTATAAATTCACACAATTTGCTTGTTGAGTTTTTGTTAAAAACAATTTTTTTGCTTGAGACCGTAAAGTATTACCAATCTCAAGGACTCCAAGCGATTTGCATAAAATTCGTTCAAAGCTTTCTTTCTGTATATATATATATATATATATATATATATATATATATATATATATATATATATATATATATATATATATATATATATATATATATATATATATACAGGGTCTGAATAATAAGTAACCGGACTGACCTCAGGAAATTTATTGGCAAAAGATGTACAATTTTTCTTTAGAAATCTTCAAAGTCCCCATTGGAGTCGAAAACACGCTGATACCGGATTTTCCAATTCCCGAACGCTCCCTGGAAGTCGGCAACCTCGATGCTGTCTAGAGCCCTCGTCGTAGCACGTTGAACGTTTTCCAGAGTTCCGAGCCGCGTCCCTTTAAGGTGTCTCTTGATCTTGAGGAGCAGAAAGAAGTCCGCTGGTGCCATATCCAGGCTGTAAGGAGGCTGTGGCAACGTTGCCCTCAACTGTTTGGCCAACTGCTCGGTGACGAGCAGGCAGGTATGCGACGGAGCATTGTCATGATGGAGGATCCACGAATCGGCAATCTCCGGACGGACTCGGCGAATCCGGGCGGTTAGTCGACGGAGCACCTCTCTGTAGTACAGTTTACAGTTTTGCCGGGTGGCACAAACTCTTTGTGAACAATACCTTTCACGTCAAAGAAAGCAATGAGCATCGACTTCACCTTCGATTTGCTCATGCGCACTTTTTTCGGTCGTGGTGACGCCGATGTGTGCCACTCCGAACTCTGCAGCTTCGTCTCAGAAGCGTATTCGAAAACCCACGTCTCGTCTCCTGTAATAACGTGGTTAAAAAACTCTAGTTCGATTGCTCGATCTTAACTAAATAATGAACTGGAATCATGCTGAGTATAAAATAATTTCCTTTGAAGTTATCAATTGGCAGAAACAGTTTTTAAAAACATTGAACTACTAGATGATTGTTTTCAAACTATCAATAAATGTTTGCCTTGAATTTAAAATTAAGAACAACGAAAACGTTAAACTCCTGCTTGAGTCTTGCGGAAAATTTTTACTTAAGAGCCATTGAAGTGTTTTTCAACACGTTTGAAATTCTCATAAACCTTTTGTTAAGGAGAAATAATTCATAGTGACTGATTCATTCTACTCATCTTGTAGTAATCATTTAAGCTTTCTATATAATTAAGTGAAAATTTGCCGTTTGAATCTTTCAAAAAAAAACTCAATCACATATCAATTACGAGTTACTCATGGTATCCTAAAGCACAACATCCAAAACCTAAAATCTAAAATATTTGTTGCCCTTGTGCTCTTAAATTTTCACCTCCATGGTTTTTTTTCAGATTTTTCGGGTCAAAGGGGGGGGGGGGGACACAACATTTTTGCACATTTCTCCTTCCCCTGCACCCCTGAAACAAAAGTTGTCGTTTTAAGACCTGTATTGAAAAGTTCTTATCAAGACTTTTCATTTGATACCCATATCGCATACATGCGATGAAACTTTTTTTGGGGCCACTCCCCTATATGGGGAGACCCCCCTTGAACACCTTTTAAATTTTTTTTGTGATGAAACTTTGAAGAGGGCATCACTTTACACCTACTTACAAAATTTCATGTCTCTAGCTTATGTAGTTTGTGAGAAAAAGTGGTGTGACACACGGACAGACAGGACCTGATTTTAGTAGGGTATTGTAAAATGATTTTACAATACCGTAAAAAAGCCGTTTTTTGTAGTCTGTGTGGTCTAGTGGTTAGAGTGTGAACGCATAAGCCGAAGGTCTCAGGTTCAAATCTCGTTGGGAGCAACGTGATTTAGTTCAGGGGATTTTTTGGACAGACTACAAGGGTTCACTCAGTGGTGATATGTACTGATTTAATCAGATCATATCATAGCTGAGCAAGCACACGGGAGCATGGTACTCACCAAATCAACTTCCGAAAAAATCAATATGGTCATGAAAATGAGATACTCTAACTATCTCTAAGCGAAGGCCCGAGAGGGGCAGTTGTGCTACAAAGAAGAAGAAGAAAACCTAAAATCTGAACCTCAAAATCCACAAGAACAAAATCCATTGATACAAAATTCATTGTTTTACAATTTAATAAAGTAAGATGCATAGTTACAAAATACATAAATATAAGGTTTTCCATTAAGGACGTGACAATTTTGTATCTTTATATGAACGCACCCTTAAACTTTTTACAATCAACTGCTGTGTTAAAGTCAACATTTTCACCATGGTAAAGTTTACTAACCAGCAACTTTGGAAATTATCAAAAATTACTACCGACATTCTGACACAGTGGTTGCAGTTTTATAAGCGCTCACTCAAATTTCCGGCCGTAAAAATTGCCCCATCCGACAGGCTGTGCTAGAGTAGATAAATTCGAGTTCAAATTTTCACTATTCAACGCTACAATGTCGTACCGCTTGAAGTAAAAGAAATATCGCTGCCGTAAGTGCATTAATTCAAAATGAGGCAAATCAGTCGATTCTAAGTCGTTCTCAAAAATTGGGCTGTGCTCAAACGACACTGTAGCGTATTTTGCGAAAATATCTTGGCCTAGATGGTAACAAGATGAAATTGACTCAAGAATTAAAGGCACTTAATTATTCGAAACGCCGAAACTTCTATGATTGGGCTCTTGCAAAGCTTCAAGAAAATGAAGAATTTCATCGTAAAATCATCTTTTGCGATGAAGCTCATATCTGGTGCAATGGCTTTGGTACGAACAAAATATGCAATATTTATCGGCAACAAACCTACATGTGCTTCTTGAGACACCGTTGCATCCGCAAAAAAATACTGTTTGGTGCGGTTTTCTTACCGGAGGTGTGATTGGGCCGTGTTTTTTCGTGGATGAAAACGACCGTCATGTTACCGACAATGGAGAGTGCTATTGTCTTATGTTGGAGAATCATTTGCGGGCAAAAATGGATGAATTTGATATCAACGATAAGTGGTTTCAACAAGACGGGGCCACTAGCCACATAGCACACCTCACAATCGATTTATTGAAAGACGAATTTGGTGAACGTGTTATTTCGACTAATTGACCGCCTAGTTCATGCGATCTAACGCCATTGGATTTCTATTTATGGGGCTATATCAAGTCACTAGTCTATGGTAATAAGCCAACGTTCCGATCGAAATTTGTGCTAGAGTGGTGGAAAATTGGATCCGAAGGATCAAGCGCTGTAAATGGGCTCATGGTGTTCACATGACTGAAAAATAAAAGTCATAAAATGGAATAATTGGACTATACCCACAATAAATTTGAACTCAATGTCTCAAATAGTTATGTGTTTTATTAATAGATAAAATTGTTATGTGCTTAATGGAGAACCCTTTACAAAATACAACGCTCAGAAATATTTCACGCATACTCTGAAATCAGGGGAATTAATGGATTTTGCAATTATGCATTTCTTCATGAGTAAGTTAGTAAACAAATTAATGCAAATCCTGAAATATTTTGAAAGCATCCTTTTTTTGTATTAAAAGCAACATTTCTTCTTCTTCTCTAGTTTTAAAATCAAAATGTATTTTCTCATTAACCGCTTAACTTTTTATTCGTTATTCTACCCCACTTAATCTTATCCAAACGGATACCAGCAATACTCTGTTAAGAATGGCTTCAACCTGCATAGCTTCCTCAGCAATTTCTATGATATGTGCATACACACCACGGTTTTTTTTTCAATCATTGCCTTAATGGAAATTATTCTCCAGAGACCTTACCACCAACTGGCTGATTGCTGATCTAGAATTTCTAAGCCAATTGGCTAGGTTCTTGAAATCATCATCATTTGAGCGGCCAACCAACGTCGTCGAATAACATTTCGTGGTGACATTCGTAAAATAAATGTTTGGCGGTTTGAAAAGTTGCATCCCGTTCAACCGCCAAATGGTAACCCTCTTTGAAAATTTCTGCATATACATCCCTACTTTTATTGTGCATTAAGCAAAAAAGAAGCAATAGCACCTCACCATGCACTGAACCATAGATGGTGAATAGCTGATGCATTGTAGCAGACACCACGTAAAAAGTAGCATTCATTAACCAACACTTAGGACTACAAAATGATGCTATTAAGATCTTACTACCGAAAATCAAATGATATGCTGTAGCATACCAGGTGTCCTTTAACACCAATAGTTCACTATCCAAGCACCTAAGTTCCTCAGGAATTGATATTTCTTCGAAGTCTTTTGGATCCTGCCAAGGACTGGCATTGTCTCGAACACGCGGTATCTTAGCGACCTGTGTTTGCCTCCCAGCAGATAAATACAGCAGCTAGGATTGCAATTAATCACGGGTTCGCGAATTAGTAGGCATAGCAAAGAATGATTTACCATTATTATATAGTTCCTCTAACTGATTGTTTGCTTCGGTTACTACCTTTTTATTCGCAACAATATCGTGATTATGTTCTTTAGGCAGAACTTTTATAATGTGCTTCCCATCCCTTTCCACTGTAATTACTTAACTTTTTTACATTATCGACTTGCTTTGGCTGCACAGCAAACGTTTTCTTATTTTTATCTTTACAATTGAAATGATTATCGTTCACCCTTCTATCCCTGACCTCGTCTCTCTTATCAGGGTTTGGTAAAATAATTTTACAAAACCCTAATAAAATCGCGTCCTGTCTGTCCGTCCGTCCGTGTGTCACAGCACTTTTTCTCGCAAACTACTTAAGCTAGAAACATCAAATTTTGACAGCATGTGTGAAGTGATGCTCTCTTCAAAGTTCAACTACAAAAAAATTTTACAACGTATTTAAGGGGGGTCTCTCCATATAGAAGAGTGACCCCCGAAAAAAAACATTTCATCAAACGTAGCCAATATGGGTATCAAATGAAAGATCTTGATAAGAACTTTTCAAAACAGGTCTTAATTTGACACTTTTAGCTTCGAGGGGTGCACAGGAACGGGAGACACACGAAAAATGTGTATCCCCTCCTCGCGATTGGACACCTGTAATTGGAAAAATCTGAAAAAAATTATTAAGGTAGGTGTTTATGAATACAAAAAATACATTAGAAGTCAAAATTCGCTCAACTTTGTTAATAATAGTATGATATTTGAATTTCACATGTTCCCCAATAAAATTGTATAGGCACCCTTAAACTGAACGAATTTCGACATTTGCGTAATCCTACTAAGGATTCTTAAACTTTGTAAGTTTGATGAAAATCGAATTATATACACCGAAGCCGTTTGAAATATTTTTGCCATTGTTCCGATGTATCTGGTTCAACCGTTGCCTTAGCTCACTTGCGTACTCTAAGATGGTTTGGGGTTTCTCGGGAGGTGTTCCGAACTTTATATCAGCTGGCAGACGAATAGTCTTTCCAAAAATGACTTTGGCTGGGGCTTGGCCCGTCGATGCATGGTCAGCAGCTCTGTACGCCATCAAAAATAGTGGAATGTGTCGGTTCCAGTCCCTTTGGTTTTCGTCGACCATCTTGGCCAGGTGTTTATTGAGCGTGCCGTTGGAACGTTCGACCATTCCATCGGATCGGGGATGCAGCGGTGTTGTCCTCATTTTCTGTATTCCCAGCAGCTCGAACATCTCGCTAAAAACTAGTGACTTGAAGTTTCGGCCTTGATCTGAATGTAGTTCACAAGGTACGCCGTACCTACTGACCCAATTTAACACTAGCTGTTCGGCTACAGTAGTTGCTTCCTGGTTGGGAATGGGGTAGACCTCGGGCCACTTGCTGAAATAGTCGGCTACAACCAGCATATATCGATTTCCCCGATCGGATTCAGGAAAGGGTCCTGCGATGTCAACAGCTATCCTTTCAAACGGTACCCCCACGTTATAGGTTTGCATTTGCCCTCTCAGCCGTCGCTTTGTACCTTTGACGGAGGCGCAAATTGTGCATCTGCGGCACCAGTCCTCTACGTCTTCTCGAGCGTGGAGCCAGTAGACCCTTTCCCGCAATTTCGTTAGGGTCTTGTTAACACCAAGGTGGCCTCCCGAGGATCCTTCATGTATTTCCTTAATCACATCGTGGATTCGGCTTTTGGGTAGTATAGTTTGCATCCCATAGGAGCTGCCATCCACCGTTTCCCATTTTCGCTTGAGTACGCCACCCTCTGCCTGAAGGGAGTTCTATTGTGCCCAATAGCTTTTCAGGGTTGCGCCATGCATTGAAACGTCTTTCCACTCAGGTCGCCCAGTCGTCTCCTTCCATATGAGCAATGGTCCGATGTCTTCATCGGCTAATTGGGCATTCCGAATCTCCTCCGATGACCAACCTTCATCGCATTCGGCCGTTATCAATCGCAGATCAACGGGCGGTTCCTTTTCCTCAATCTGTCGGCAATGCTTGCAGTTAGATGGGCATGGATGACGAGATAATGCGTCAGCATTTCCATGAACTCTGCCCTTGTGAAGTAGTTGGGGCCTCAGTAGGTCTGGTCGGATTGTCGATCGGGTTGCACCAGTGTCGTTTGTTATGGTGCAATGTTCTTCATCAACTTGACCAGGAAGGTAAGTCTGCTTCTCAACGATGTTGCCTTGACACGGTGATGGGGGTGCTGGGGATGTCGATCCTCTTAGCCGACGTCCGTTGCATGAAGTTGGCCCTTTCAGTTTGATGGGCTTCTATTCTAGCCTCCTGACACGGTCTGGATCTCCACCATTCTGGACAATAGCTCCGTTTTCTTCGCTTCTTGCAGTCTCTTTGCAGGTGCTCCTTCTCACCGCAATCCCAACATCTAGCCGCACCATTCACTTGCGGCTCTCGCTCATTTTCCACGCGCTCACATCTGCACTCGTCTACTACTAACTTGCGAGCCCGGGCAGTGGTAGGAGTCACATTTTTCACTGGGTCAAAGTTCAGACCATAGGACAATGCATCCTTGACTGTTTGCTTTTGAGCTAAACGCACAACATGTTGCAATTCCGGGTCCCTTAATGCGCTAATGAACGCTTCTGTTGCTGCGTCATCTCGATGTTCTGGGTCGTAAGCTGGGTAAGCCAAAAGTGCCAGTTGCTCAATGTCTTGGGCTAGCTGCTGTAAGGTTTCACCAGACTTCTGCATCTGATGACGTAGCTGTGCCCGATAAATTTGCTTCAGATAATCGCCTCCATAACGCATCTCGAGCGCATTCAATATAGCAGCCGGGTTTGAGTGTAAATCAACGGGGATAGTCTGCCAGAGCTCGGCAGCTGGCCTCTTAGAGCAAGAATTCATGCAGTTACTCGTTCCTGCTCATTCCACTGATTTATCCTAGCGGCGGCTTTTGTAAATACTCCAGACCGCTTGCGCATCGAATATTGGTGCTTGCACACTTCCGGATGTGCTTTGCGCTGCGGTTACAAGCGGGGCTGGTGAGGTGGTTACTACTGCCTTTGCTGCCTCTAATTCTTTTTTCACTTTTTCCATCTCTCTCTCTTTGAACTGGCTGATCTCATAGTTGATTTTCTCTTCAACCTGGCTGAGCTTCTCCTCGACCTAGTAAACCTTTTCCTGGACGCATTTAATTTGATTGTTCAGGCTACCGAGCTCCACTTTCATTTCGGGTGACTGTTTTTGCACTTCCTTGTTTTCGATCGCTTGTTGGTCCAGCTTCACTGATTGTTCATTTAACTTCGCTGATTGTTCATCTAGCTTCGTAGTTAAATTGGACGACTGTTCATTGAGCTTCGCAGTTAAATTGGGTGACTGTTGTCACTGCTCTTGCTGCATCAGCATCAACATTTGCATCAGCGCATCTTCTGGTTCCTTTGATTTTGGCGTTTCTGCGTCTCCCTTAAGCTCCGCCATCGTAAATTCATTTATTTTCAAATGTTAGCTTCGCGGTTATTATTTATTTTTATTATTTCGGCTTTTATTTATTTTTCCACCAGCTTCCACGTTACATTTCACTATTGGGCATTTTTCATTTTTTTTTATGTTTAACCCATTCGAGACGGCTCATATATTTGGAAGGTCTCCCCAGGAGCGGAAATTTTTTTTTGCTGAATTTAAACAATTGTTGCCTAAAAAACATGCCTGTACTAATGATCCGTCGATCCATTTCATATTTCACAAAATGACAACAATGCACACCATGTGTGCAGGCCGCTCCTCGCAATAAAATTATTTAGAAGAGCGGATTGCACACCATGTGTGCAAGAACTACGAAAATGAAAAAAACTTGTATACGATGAAAAATTATTTATTATAGAGTAATAAAATAACATAGATTTCTTATTTCACGCTCCGAAATTATGGAAACAAGGTTTGCCATACAAAAAAACATATGATGAGCAAGTCGTAAAACATTTAGAAATTCAAGGAAGGACGATCCGCAGATTACATACATATAAAATTCAAAACAAATGAAGGGAGAAATGGAATGAAAATTAATTCTAGGAAAAATTTCCCTCCGAGCAATATACTCGTAGATGCTTGAAATTGATAAACTAATTATTACATGGGTGAAGATAAGCTGAGAGTAAAAAACTAGTAAGATAGTAATAAAACAATTTTTGAAGATAGTCCTTAGTTTTGTTGAGCATGATGGTATCGTTTGAAGCATTCACCCAAACACAGCCCAGGATTTCCGACACAGGCAGGACAGGAATAATTAGTGCGTCGATATTTACCTGCTTGGGAACACATGCGACAAATCTTTCGTTTCACTTTTCTGTTTTTATCCCTAGGCAGGACTTCAGGTAGATGATCCAATGATACTGGTGTCGTAAGCTGCTGATCTCGAGGATTTTCAACCAGATTTTCCAATATCTCCAGGCGATACTGATAAAAGTTGTATTTTTTTGTTGATACGGCATAAGTTTTATACAGGTTGAATGAGTTCAAAAGCAAAGTTTCTACCAAATTAATCCATAGTTTGACGTACCATTTGAAGGTTCTCCTTCTGCAAGAATAATATGATAGCATTTGGTCTTTACGATCGATTCCATTCATGTGCTCGTTGTCATGATGCAGGGCAGCAGGCTTTAGAATTTTAAACTTTCTTTTATTTTCGTATTCAGTCAAAGTCGCTCGATATTCACTTGAAATAAATAAAACGTCTCTTTTGTCTCTAAACTTGCCGATAAGAATATTGTTTTTAAACCGTGATATTAAATCGTTTTTTGAAAGTTTTGCATTGACCACCTCAAAATTGTTTCCTTTTCTAGTTCTTCTCAGAGTCCCAGTACAATAAGTTCTATACTCAAGCAATTTCCGCACTAATTCATAGCTTGTATAATAATTGTCCATGAACACTGAATGTCCTTGATGCAAAAAATCTTTCATCAAATGAAAAACAACTTTATCCACATGTCCTTTTCCACTAATTTTATCGCCACTCCCGGTGTAATCTTTTATTCGCAACACTGTTCCCGAACTTTCACATAATATGTATAACTTTACACCGTGCTTGTGCTTTTTTCCTGCAATATACTGCTTGAAAGCTAATCGTCCTCTCCAAGGAACTAAGGATTCGTCCAATGACAATTCTTTATGCGGGTAATATACTTCTTTCATTTTATCATTAAAATAGTTGATGACAGGAATTATTTTTTTAAGGCGATGATCACTTTCAGTATCTGATGAAAAATGAAGCGATCTCAATATATTCTGGAATCTTTCTCTACTCATATGCCGCGAAAAGCACTCAAATCCAAAGTGCTTGCTTTTATTCCAGTAGTTATCAATTCTCGGGCAGCTTAAAAACACCTTAAACTCCGGAATTGTTAGTTCCTTCCATTTCTTTCCTAGAACTATTTCGCCATACTTATTTGTCTCCTTCACTATCAGATTAAGAAAATTGTCATCAAACAAAAGTTTGAAAAAATCGTACGGTTGTCCTCCATTGGACTTTTGTAAACCTGGAGCACCCACAAACGGAATTTGTTGAATTCACCGCTAATAGTCCAATTCTCAGTATCTAAATTTGATCCACCTTCAATGTCTTCAATATCACTTTCACTATCTTCGGAATATTCACTACCAGTATCATCGACAATTTCAACGAAAGTATCATCAATATCCAAGTTTGTCTCTTCATCACTATCACTATCATTGATTACGAAATTTTGGTTATTCTTTCTATTTAGCGGAAAAAATAAATTGTCACTATCACTATCACTGCTAAAATTCTGCAGTCCTGATGGTCCTGCCTCTGAGTCACTCATTTCATAAGGTAAATTGAAACGGAAACCAAAATTTACTATAATACACTTCTAAGATTCTTTTAAGATCACCCCGGTCTTGTTGCGACAATTACTTTTTCAGTAATGACTGATAATTGAAATAAAGTATCATTGCACACACGGTGTACAGTCCGTCATTTTGGCTCGGAAATCCATTGCATACACGGTGTGCAGTCCGTCTCGAATGGGTTAAACGTTTTTCACTTTCAAAATTTTCTTTCTCATTTCTCGACACCACTGTCGCGTGTTATGGTTCGCGGCCAATAATTTTAATGTTCCGGGAAAGTGAAAACGCAATGTCTTTTAAATTAAATTAAAAGAGTTTATTACAAACGCACAATCACTTATTTTACTTCTTCACAATTTTAACTAGAATCTAACTTTCATTTCTCCATAAATTTCTTATCGCAATTGTCTTCTAAAATCACTTCACTATTACTCGATCAACATCGCTTTCCACACACTATCGCCGTTTTTACTATCGCGGTTGAATGAATCATCCCCCCATTCATTCAGCTCGCCTTTATATAGGGTCTGTAGTCATTCAACCCAGTTCTCGTACATTGGCGAATCAGCGGGAACATTCGAGCAGCGTGAATGAATGGAGCAGTGACTCACTTTCAGATGTTGATGCTTGGTGGGTTCCCGTGGTTTCGAGTAAATTCATTTTGTTGATGTTCTTAATGGTTGTGAAAACAATTGCGACAGTAGCTCGCAGAATTATATGTGCATGTAACAGTATTTTTTCTTTACCATTGTTTAATTTCCGCGTCATTTGCATAAGACGAAATGGAAGTTAGTAGCCCACATACTGTAGTGGTTACAGCACTCGCTGCATGAGCCAGATTTCATTTTCATCAATGGGGCTCCTGTTTCGAGTCCCGTTGGTGAAAATGTAATTTGTTTCGAGCGATTCTTCAGATGAACAATAAGCCCGTTTAGTTATGATACATAATGATTTGAAATCAAAACGCATTGTATCTGGGTCGTGACCAAAATGTGATACTGACCATATCAGCTTCTTGAGTGCCGATACATTCGATCAAGATAACTATACTCTAACTATCTGGAGGCTCGAAAGGGGCTGTAGTGCTAAATCATAAGCAAAAAAATAGAAGTTAAGTCCAATAGTAGCATTATAAATAACATAAGTTTTATAAATTATTCAGAATAAATTTTCAAATCATTTTGACCTATGTAATAATTTACTCACCAAAGATTTTTCATCCTCAAACCTTAAAAGCGTCGATTAACTTTATTTAAAAAAAATAAGCCAGGATGTTCTTCTTTTTTCATTTATTTAATCAAGGAAAAAGTAATTTTAATGAAAATTGCTCGGCTATTTATTTTACTAACCCAAGTTTTCCAATTTATGACTAAATAAGCAAAAGTACACTTACCGACCTACAGAATTTTTCTTTTTAAGAATAACATAATCATTTCATCGTTTCAACTTGAACTCAAACAAAACTTTCTTTCCCAGCAAATTTACGTGCCATCTGAAACTTTTTCTTTCAACCCTACGAAAAAATGAGCCGACACCTTATTAATCATCAATCATTCTCTTTTATCCTTTCAGGGTGACAGCGGTGGCCCACTTGTTATGCAAAGACCTGATGGCCGTTGGGAGTTGGCTGGAACAGTATCGCATGGTATTCAATGTGCAGCACCATATTTGCCTGGCGTTTATATGCGTACAACATACTACAAGCCATGGTTGCGAAGTATCACAGGTGTAAAATAAGATTGAGTATAACCTTAATAGAATCAACATGTAGCTGAATAAGATAGGAAATATTATGTATGACAAAATTCCAGTTCCCATTGCGAGGAAGGTTATTTGGTCTTAATTTAAAAGAGAAAAAATTTTTTTGAGCTGAAAACAAGCTGCAAACTGAGATGACATTGAACATAATTTATTTGTAAGGAATATAGTTCTAAGGAAAAACAAAGAAGTCATTCATTTGATATGGATGTATAATTATGAAAATCTGTTGAATGAACTCTAAAGGTGAATGATTTTCCCTTTAATTTATATTATAAATATTATTTATGAACTTGCTTCATAAATTTCTGATAGCCTGAATGTTGTGCTTTGTAGTTAAATTTTCCTTATTAAGGTTCTATTTATTAAATGACAATTATTTATTTATTTATTCTTATTGATTTCTATCAACCTTTATCTATTCTTCTTTGAAAAATGTACCTCTCAGTGCAACAGGTTTATTCTATTTTAAATTTATTCTCTTCTGATCTATTGTACAAATGTTTCTTCTCAAAGTTACTAGCTGTCTACTCTTAAATGAATTCATATCTTCTAAATACTTCCATTTATTCTTAAATATTTCTTGTGTTGACTTAATTTATGTTATTTATTTCTTATTTATATGAATTAAAAGACAAAATAATTATTTGTTATTTGTAATAAACACATGTTACGATTTATGTTTTTGTACAATTGTAATGAATATAAATGTTTATAAATAAATGTTATGAATTTAAAAAAAAGTCAAACAATTTTGATTATACACAGATCCCAAATATGTCGAGTATCTACTCGTCTACTGCACAAAACCTAGAAGCAGCTTCCCCTTTAAACTATAAATCTTCTACTATACAGGGCACTTAAAATAAGATATAATTCCAAATTCGTCCGGATCAATTTTATAGCCCATATCACTTGCTCCTACTAATAACAACCAATCATTTTTAGACCCGTTGTTGCCGCCTACAGTCAAGGCCACTATAGTTTCGGGTGCTGACCTCGAAAAAAGATATTTAATATCTTGACTTAGAGATAATAAAATTTACAAATCGGTTCGGCTCTACCTGTCATATATGCACAAGGCATCAGAAACCACTTGCATAGATGGGAAAACGAAAACAAGTCTGAAAATTGTGATTCAGAGAAAAGGTCTTCCAATTGATCTGGATGCTCTCCGGCTTCTGTATTTTTCCTACCATGAAAAACTAGGTATCACCGTTAACCAGGCAAAAAAAGATCTCGAAACCTACGCATCACATGTTAGTTCAAATCATATCTCGTCATTGCAAAAGGCAAGGGAACAGCACCATAAATTTTTTCGGCCCAATAAGCAGAAGATTTTAAAATTATTTTACCATAACTGAGGTGTTATTCGTAGTAAGTTAAACAATCTTTTTCTTCACGCAAAGTCGTGCCATTTTAATATCCTAACCCTTTCCGAAACATGGTTGAATGATTCTCACATTAACGAAGAGATCCTTGATAGTGACTGGAATATATACAGAGACGATAGAGATCGTCACAGCACAGGACAATCACGAGGAGGTGGTGTTTTAATTGCAGTACACAACTCCTTTATGAGTGAGCTAGTAAATTCCACGCAATACAAATTATTCCAGCATAAAGTGGTTAAAATAAAGTTGGAAAGATCTTATTTATATATTGGCGTTTTTTAATGTCCCCCCAAATTCTAGCGATACTGTTTACGACGACGTTTTTCAAATTGTTGCTGAAATTGGTGCAATGACAAATGAAGAAGATAAGATTATAATTACTGGTGACTTTAATCGTCCAAACTTAAAGTTTGTGGTCGATGAACAAGACGGCCTCCTTCTTCCTATCAATCTCCTTAATAGTAATGATTTCAATCTCATGAGCACCTTTTATAGTAACGATTTGCAGCAAGTAGCTCCTATACCTAACCAAAATGGCAGATGGCTAGATCTTATTTTCTTTAACTCTTACGACGAAGTAGTGGTCAGTTCAACTGATAACAACGAGCATCTATTTTGTAATTCAGTTCATCACTCCGATTTTACCGTTGAATTGTCCACTTCTGATACTTCTAATTCTATATCGTACAATTCCACTATTGTATATGACTTTCGTAATGGCAATTACGATCAAATCAATTGTCTTTTATCACGAGTAAATTGGAATGACACTTTGTCAACGTTAGACTTGGATACAGCATTATCCACCTTTTATAGCACATCTTTGACGCCGTTGAATAATTCATACCTAAAATAAAAAAAAGACAAGACTTTAGAGCCATGGCTAGGAGAGATCTCCGGCATTTACGCAACGAGAGAAATAAACTTTACAAGCCCCTTAAACGCAATAATGATGCCAGCGATGAGATCAAGAGTAGGTATAACGAGATTGCTCTCGAATTCACACTAAAATCCCAAGAGGCATATCAATATCAGGCAACTATTTCCAATCCAAAAAAGTTTTTTGACTTCGTAAACGTTAAGCGTAAAACTCATGGCTATCCTTCAATTATGACATACAAAGACTCGACGTCATCTTGCGTAGAACAGATCTGCGAGTATTTCGCAGACCACTTTCAGCATGTTTACTCGAGCTCTGTTACACCACTAAACCTAGAGCCTCCGGAACAATCGTCTGGAACCCTTATAGAGAACATGTCGATTTCAGAAGATGAAATTCTTCAAGCTATCAAGGATCTCGATTTAAATAAAGGATCTGGCCTAGATCTGGTTCCACCCTGTTTTTTGGCCTTCTGCAAAAGTGAACTGACTAGACCCCTCTTCATTATTATCAATAAATCCCTATCTGGTGGTATCTTTCCTACAATTTGGAAGCCATCCTTTATAACACCAATACATAAAAAAGGTGAAAAACAGCTTGTGGTGAACTACAGGGGCATTGCTATCTTATCTGCTATGCCAAAACTGTTTGAAAAAATTATTTGTAGTAAAATTTCTCCCATTATCGAACCATTTCTTAATAAAGAGCAACATGTTTTCCGTAAAAACAGATCTACTGCCACTAATCTAACCACTTTGACGTCAGATATTCTTTGTAGAATGGAGCAAGGAAATCAGATTGATGCCATATACACAGACTTTAGCAAAGCATTTGATAGAGTGAACCATGGAATTTTGTTGAAAAAACTCCGTAGCTTCGGCATATCAGGTTCGATACTAAGCTGGATTCAGTCTTATTTGAAAGACCGCACACGATTTGTCAAGTTTCAAGGGCAGTTGTCGCGTGAGATCAATGTTGTGTCTGGGGCTCCTCAGGGTAGTCATCTCGGTCCACTTCTCTTCAATATTTTCATCTCAGATCTTTCGGAAGCGCAGTCTGATATTTCGCACCTTTTTTATGCTGACGACCTCAAACTATATCACAGTATACAATCGTTAACTGATGTATCCTCCACCAATGATGCGATATGAACCATCTTGAAGTAAATCTGGAAAAATGTTACGTGATAAGCTTTTCAAGAAAAAGGAATGTCGACACATATAACTATGAAATTAACATCACACAACTGCGAAGAGTTGATAAAGTTCAACCTTCACTACGATGAAATTTTGTGCAAAGCTTATAAGATGCTTGGTTTTATTAAACGGAGGACGAAAGAATGCATGAATATTTGGACCTCAAAATCCTTGTTCGCCCCGCTAGTCCGTCCTATTCTCGAATACGGCTGCATAGTCTGGAACCCTATATACGACATCTATAGCCGTAGGCTTGAGTCTGTACAAAAACAATTTTTAATCTTTGCCTTAAGATCTCTGTACGACCCGACTTCTTTTCACAATCTACCATCATATGAGGATCGACTTCGAACATTTAACCTAACATAACTCGCTTCCAGAAGAGTCGCTTTGTCTGCATGTTTACCTTTCGACGTAATAAGGTACAATATTCAAGTTACTGTTTTGTCAGACAAGATACAATTTCACGATCCTATTAGAGTCACGAGACACATTCCCATGATGACCACGAGTACACACCACACCAGTTATGCAGACAATGAGCCGGTTAACAGATGCTGTAAGGCATTCAATAAGTTTAGCGATCTGTATTCCCCAACCACTTCCAAGTCCTGTTTTAAATCCAAAATGTTAAAAGTCCTCAATTCATCGACTACATAATTAAGATTGTATTATTGTATTGGTATTTTACTTTAGTTAAATTTGATTTGTATTTTAATTTAAAATGGGCCTTGTTTGGCGACTGGATGAATAAATAAAATGACTGTTGTTGCTAAATATAACAAAAACTTTAAAAATTCGTTTTTATAGCTGAATCAGTGAAAGTTTTCTCAGAAACTGTAGAAGCTAAAAAGTGTGATCTAATGACGCCTTGATTCCTATCGAAATATGACGTCTTAAGAAAGTTATTTCTTTACACTAAAATTACCCTTAATGTTTTCTTATATTAAATGCATTCGAGTTGGTAACCAGATGAAGATTATTGACTAGAACGTTTACTATCTAATACGGGAAAATCAGCTTACGTATCAAGTGAAGAAGGAGGTCAAAAATACTGAAAGTTTTTGTGAACCTTTAGTATATACTTTTGAGCCTTTAAACTAGAAAAAATACAATTTTCTGCAATTTTTAATAACAATTTTTTTTAGCAAGAAGGCGAAGGCTGCTACACTAGTTGTACTGCAATAATTACACTATCTACCTGCCGTCGTTTATCTCTATGCACTGTGAAAGGGAACATATGCGAAAAGTGTGAGTCGTTATCAAGCCATCTGTTAGCGCGGCCGTTGTATTATGCATTAGCAGAAGTGGTTGTGTATCCAAACTTGTATTAAGAATTAAAACATACACACAAGACTTCGCTTTTGACCGTGCCACCTCAGTGGAATGAATTGGTTACACGCATGCGCAATTGGGCAAATCGAATGTAAGCTTGAGCCTTGTGGTTGCGCCAGTTATAGAGAGATGACGACAAAAAAATTGCATTTGAACTTTGATCATGTACTTATTGAAATTATGTTCATTATTTTGGTTTGTAAGCAATCAAGTCAGCATAGTTATGCTATAAAAGAAAATTAAATAAGCAGGAAAATCGAGAAGTATCTCTCCATTCGCTGGTTCAAAGCATGCGCTCGAGTTTATACTATCTCAAGGCATTTAGCCCTGGATAAGCGAATTATGAAAAGTTCAGCTGCGTACTCAAGGCGTCAGCCTGAATATTAGCCTTCTAAGGCAATTACGCCCGGAGCTTGCACTTATAGTCTAAATAATATTCGTTCAAATATTGTAACAAATATAATCATTTATCTCATTTTATACTTAAAGTAGTTATAAATCGAGGGAATTTGCAGCTCCATTAATACTCCAAACTCAATAGATATGCAGGCATAAGATCTCTTTAACTAGTTTTGTAATCAATTAATTAAATTCAAAATATTCATTATCAATCTATTGTTTTAATATTATATATTGTCGCGTGTTATGGTTCGCGGCCAATAATTTTAATGTTCCAGGAAAGTGGAAACGCACTGTCTTTTAAATTAAGTTAAAAAAGTTTATTTACTAAAAATGCACAATTATTAATTACACTATTTCACAGCTTGTCTATCAATTTTTACTTCAACTGTCTATCACTTCACAATCAATATCGCTCTTAATTCGCACTTCACACTATCACAGTTTTACTATATTGCGATTGTAATGAATCCCCCATTCATTCAGCTCGCCTTTACATAGGGTCTCTAGTCATTCAATCCATTTCTCGTACATTGTCGAACTAACTGGAGTATTTCTGGGCGCAGTGACGTCACTTTCAGATGTTGATCATGCTTGGTGGGTTCTTGTGGTTTCGAGTACATTCATTTTGTTGATCATGTGTTTCTAAATGGTTGTGAAAACAATTGCGACAGTAGCTCGCAGAATTATTTGTACATGTAATACCGCCCCCACCTCAGTTCTTTTCGCCCCGAAAAGATATGTTGAAAGTTGTAGTCAATTCTCCCTGGATGTAATATGGGACAAGACGGTCCAGGTGCACGATTTTCATCTTGGCTCTTGGCTTACAGTGTTCCTGTATGCGATATACGACGTCCTTGATTCACTTTGTAACTCGGAATGGTCCCTGTCAATTATGCTGCAACATTGGAGACCTACCCTTCCGCCGTTGTGGGTTGTATAATCACACTAAGTCATCTTGCTGGAAGCCAGTAGAATTCGCCTTTAGATCATACCTGGTCTTCATGTGGTCAGTAGCCCATTCGAGGTGTTTTCGCACTGTCCGATGTATCTGATTCAACCGTTGCCTTAGCTTACTTGCGTACTCCAAGATGGTTTGGGGTTTGTCGGGAGGTGTTACGAACTTTATATCAGCTGGCAGACGAATAGTCTTTCCAAAAATGACTTGGCCCGTCGATGCATGTTCGGCAGCTCTGTACGCCATCAAAAATAGTGGGAAGTGTTGGTCCCAGTCCCTTTGGTTCTCGTCAACCATCTTGGTGTTTATTGAGCGTGCCGTTGAAACGTCCGACTATTCCATCGGATAAGGGATTTCACCAAAAACTAGTGACTCAAAGTTTCGGCGTTGATCCGAATGTAGTTCACAAGGTACGCCGTACCTACTGACCAATTTAACACTAGCTGTTTGGCTACAGTAGTTGCTTCCTGGTTGAGAATGGGGTAGACCTCAGGCCACTTCCTGAAATAATCGGCCACAACTAGCGTGTATCGATTACCCCATTCGGATTCAGGAAACGGTCCTGTGATATCAACAGCAATCCTTTCAAATAGCACTCCCACGTCAAAGGTTTGCATTTTTACTCTCAGTCGTTGCTTTGGACCTTTGACGGAAGCGCAAATCGTGCATCGACGGCACCAGTCCTCTATGTCTTCTCGAGCGTGGAACCAGTAAAACCTTTCCCGCAGTTTTGCTAGAGTCTTGTTAACACCAAGGTGGCCTCCCGAGGATCCTTCGTGCATCTCCTTAACCACATCGTGGATTCGGCTTTTAGGAAGTATGGTTTGTATCCTATAGGAGCTGCCATCCGCTGTTTCCCATTTCCGCTTGAGTACGCCACCCTCCACCTGAAGGGAGTTCTATGGTGCCCAATAGCTCCTCAGGGTTGCGCCATGCATTGAAACGTCCTTCCACTCAGGTCTCCCAGTTGTTTCCCTCTATTCGAGCAATGGTCCAATATCTTCATCGGCTAACTGGGCACTTTGAACCTCCTCCAATGACCAACCTTCATCGAATTTGGCCGTTATCAATCGCAGATCAACGAGCGGTTCCTGATCCTCAATCTCTCGTCAATGCTTGCAGTTAGCTGGACATGGACGACGAGATAGGGCGTCAGCATTTCCATGAACTCTGCCCTTCCGATGAACAATTTCGTAACCGTATGACTGCAATCTTTCGATCCATCTCGCAACTTGTCCCTCGGGTTTTTGAAGCTAAGCAACCATCTCAGCGATGCTTGGTCCGTTTGAAGAACAAATTTCTGGCCATGTAGGTACTTGTGAAACTGCTTTGTGGCCTCTATTATAGCCAATAGCTCCTTCCTGGTCACACAGTAGCTCCTCTCATTTTTTGAGAGAACTCGACTGTTATACGAGAGGACTCTTTCGTCACCATCGATCTGCTGGGAGGGTACAGCTCAAATACCGCCGTTGCTTGCATCGTTGTCAACTACAAACATTTTTCCGGGATTCGGATATGCCAGCACGGGTGATTCACAGAGCTTCTCCTTCAAGGTCTCAAAGGCTACCTGGCATTGTTCATTCCAGACATACGAACGATTTTTCTCATTTAGTTGGTGGAGATACTTAGCCATTTTGGCAAAGTCTTTGACGAATCTTCGATTGTAGGTCGCCAGATCTAGAAAATGTAGTTGGCGCTTGTTGCTTTGTGTTGGCCAGCTTTTCACGGCTTCAATTTTCTCAGAGTCTGTTTTGACCCCTTCTGCTGATACGACGTGTCCCAGGTATTTTAATTCAGCTGCGAAAAGGGTACACTTGTCGGGACTAAGTTTTGAATTCACCAGTCGCAATCGGGAGAAAATCTCTTCTAAGTTCCACACATGCTCTTCGAACGTTTTCCCGATAACAATGATGTCATCTAGGTACACCAAGCAGGTTTTGCAGGTTAGGCCTCATAGCTCGTATCCCATCAGGCGTTCGAAGGTGGCTGGAGTTTTACAAAGCCCAAATGGCATCGACGCAAATTGCCACATGATGTCCATGATGTCATCGATGCGTGGGAGCGGGTAATTATCCCTCTTAGTGACGTTGTTAAGCTGCCTATAGTCGACACAAAAACGAGTGCTAACATCCTTTTGCTTTACTAGAACTACTGGCGCGGCCCATGACGTGAGTTACCATACTCGTTCGGCCTTGGTCATCCGGGCTTGTTGAAAAGATGTCACTGTACTTGGTGACCATATCAGAGGCGCGCTTGAATAGCTGCGCTGGCAATTTGACCTGCTTCAATTTTGCAGACATGGATTCCCGGGCTTTGTCTGCGTCTTGCCTCCTTTTCCCATGATGGTCGTGAGTGGCTTCCAAAGAGGTGCTGGTGCAAACAGGCTGGCAGCTGCCGATGACTTCTCCCGCTTTGATGCTCGTGGTTGAGCTTGCGGTGTTAAGGAGTCTAACCAGCGCGTATCTGTTCCTCATAGATCTTACAAGGGTTCGTCCTACAATCAAACTGCGCAATGCGGACGTCTTGGTTGGCTCTATCAGATAAGACCGGTGGTCTCCAGATTCACCATCAAGCATGGCCCATACAATGCTCTCGGAAGAATTCGGTACATAAGTGTCGGTACATACTACCACATTCACCTTGGGAATTTGGAAGCCGGGGTCCTCCAACAATACTTCAACATTTTGCCATTTCAATACACGTTTGCCCAAATCCAACGTGATTCCATGTTGTCGCAGAAAATCCATTCTGAGAATGCAGTCATCCATAATGTTCGCGACCAGAAAATTATGTCGGAACGCAAGGTGTCCCAACTGTACCTGGAGGTTGACCTCTCCATGGACAGGCACAGTCTCTCCCGTAGCTGTCTGAAGTGAGAAAATACTACCCTTTTGAAGTAGTTGTTGCCTCACTAGGTCTAGTCGGATAATCGATCGAGTTGCACCAGTGCCGATTGTTATGGTGCAATGTTCTCCGTCAACTTGCCCCGGAAGACATAAGTCCGCTTCTCCACGATGTAGCCTTGATACGGTGATGGTGATCCTGGGGACGTTCATTCTCCTAGCCAACCTCTGCCCCACGAAGTTGGCTCTGACATGTTTCCCGACCCCTCAGTTTGGAGGGCTTCCATTCTGGGCTCCTGACTCGGTTTTCTTACCTTCTTGCAGTCCCTTTGCAGGTGTTTCTTCTCTCCGCAATTCCAGCATCTAGGACAACCATTCACTTCTGGCTCTCGCTCAATTTTCACGCGCTCACACCTGCATTCATCTGCCGCTACCTTGCGAACCCGGGCAGTGGTACAAGTCGAATTTTTTGCTGCCCCAAAGTACAGACCAATGCATCCTTTACTGTTTGCTTTTGGGCCAAACGTACGGCTTGTTGCAATTCCTGGTCCTTTGATGTGCTGATAAATGTTTCTGTCGCTGCGTCATCTCGATGTTCTGGGTCGTAAGCTGGATAAGCCAAAAGTGCCAGTCGCTCAATGTCTTGGGCTAGCTACTGTAAGGTTTCGTCAGACTTCTGCAGCCAATGCTGTGGGTGTGACAGATAAATCTGCTTCAGATGATCGTCTCCATAACGTATGTCCAGCGCATTCATTATAGCAGCCGGGTTTGAATGCAACTCAACGGGGATAGTCTGCAAAAGCTCGGCAGTTGGGCCTCTTAGAGCAAGAATCAATGCAGTTGCTCGTTCTTGCTCATTCCAGTGATTCACCCTAGCGGCGGCTTCAAACCGGGTTTTGTAAATAGTTTAGACCATTTGCCCGTCAAATATTGGTGCTTGCACATTTCTAGATGTGCTTTGCGCTGCAGTTGGTTACTACTGATGAGGTGGTTACTACTGCCTTCGCTGCTTCCAATTATTTTTTGATGTTTTCAATCTCATGGTTGATTCTGTCCTCGATCTAGCTGATATCATGGTAGATTCTCTCCTCGACCTGGCCGATCTCATGGTTAATTTTCTCCTAGATCTGGTAAACATATTCCTCAACGCATTTAATTTGGTTGCTAAGACTACCCAGCTCCGCTTTATTTCCGTTGACTGTTTTTGCAAGTCTGCCTTGATTACGATAGCCTGTTGGTCTAGCTTTGTTGATTGCTCTTCCAGTTTCTGTGCAATTCCCGCCTTGATATCGATTGCGTTTTTGTCCAGCTTCGCTGATTGCTCATTTAGCTTCGCAGCTTAACTGGATGACTGTTCATTAAGCTATGCTGATTGTTTATTTAGCTTCGCAGTTAAATTGCATGTCTGTTTTCGCTACTCTTGCTGCATCAGCATCAAAATTTGAATCAGCACACTTTCTAGCTCCTTTGATTTTTGTGTTTCTACTTCACCACCTTCTGCGCCTTTTTCTGCATGTGAGGGCTCCCCCGAATCCAGATACGTGCCTTCCGACTCAATCGCGTCACGCAGGCGTGCAATCAGTATGGCCTTTATACCTTGTGTAGCCAAATTTTGCTGTTCCAACCCCTCCTTAAGCTCCGATATGGTTAATTCATTAATTTTTAGTTGTAAGTTTCTCGGCATTTTAATTATTTCAGCTATTTTTCCACCAGTGTCCACGTGAAATTTCACTGTTGTGCATAACGTTTAAAAGTTTTCACTTTCAAAGTTTCCTTTCTCACTTCTTGACACCACTGTCGCGTGTTATGGTTCGTGGCCAATAATTATAATGTTCCGGGAAAGTGAAAACGCACTGTCTTTTAAATTAAGTTAAAAGAGCTTATTTACTAAAAATGCACAATTATTAATTTAACTATTTCACAACTTGTCTATCAATTTTCACTTCAACTGTCTACCACTTCACAATCAATATCGCTCTTGATTCGCACTCCAACCTATCGCAGTTTTACTATATTGCGGTTGTAATGAATCCCCCCATTCATTCGGCTCGGCTTTATATAGGGTCTCTAGTCATTTAATTCATTTCTCGTACATTGGCGACCTACCTGGAGTATTCTGTGGGTGCAGTGACGTCACTTTCAGATGTTGATCATGCTTGGTGGGTTCTTGCAGTTTCGAGTACATCCATTTTGTTGATCATGAGGTTCTTAATGGTTGTGGAAACAATTGCAACAGTAGCTCGCAGAATTATTTGTACATGCAACAATATGTTACTCAACTGAACGTGCAAATGTATAGCCTAACAAAAAACATCTCTTTACTGATCTAGCTGATACGTATATGTAGCAGCAGGTAAAGTGATATGCAAGGATATTTCTCTCTCCCCGGGAGCCTTGATGTGTCTGTAGGATTCATATTATATCAAGCTTCCAGCTCTTGCCAGTATACATAGGGTACACTGGTATGTAACAAGGCTATTTCCGCTCTGAGTTCTAAATCCAAGCAGCCATTCGAAACATAACTTCAGGCTTGGGCTTATTTTTCAGAGTGATGCAGTATAATTTGAAGTAATACATCAGTACTGCAGATTAGTGCGTAATTCAAAGTAATGCAGAGTGATATGGAGTTACGCTAAATGAGGAAACTAAATGTGAATTAAAAATGTTTACATGATTTATACCGTTTTGTAAAGAAACATTAAGAATGCGTACCCTATTAGTGATTTGCGCTACTTAAGAGCAATATTGAAATTAACATTGTCTACCCGTATGTTTACAGACACAAAAGTTTGTTATATACATAAATCAGAATCAATTGCGTCTTGAAAATTTGAAAATGATCAACAATTTCAAACATTAGACTTCAAAGACGATATCTCCTTCATTTCACCTATTTTGCCTTCGTTTTCGAAAAGCAACTTTTTAGGGTTTTGTAAAATAATTTTACAAAACCCTTCTAAAATCGCGTCCTGTCTGTCCGTCTGTCCGTCTGTCTGTCCGTCCGTCCGTCCGTCCGTCCGTCCGTCCGTGTGTCACAGCAGTTTTTCTCGGAAACTACTTAAGCTAGAAACATCAAATTTTGTATGTAGGTGTAAAGTGGTGATCTCTTCAAAGTTCGAATACAAAAAAAAATTTATAAGGTATTTAAGGGGGGTCTCCCCATATAGGGGAGTGACCCCCCGAAAAAAAAATTTCATTGAAGGTGGCCGATATGGGTATCAAATGAAAGGTCTTGATGAGAACTTTTCAAAACAGGTCTTAGTTTGGCAAAGTTTGCTTTGAGGGGCGCACAGGGAGGGGAAATACACGAAACATTTGTGTCCCCCCCCCCTCGCGATTGGACACCTGTGATCCGAAAAATCTGAAAAAAATCAGGAATGTAGGCCTTAGTGAGTACAATAACAACAAATACGTTAGAAGTCGCAATTCACTCAACTTTGTTAGTAATAGTATGATTTATCGATTTTATGTTTTCTTGAATAAAATCTTAACGGTACCCTCAAATTCAATGAAATTCAATACATAGATGACTATTTATAAGGTTGATCTATCCTGAAAGTTTCATAAAGAGTGAATCATATTTAGCGAAGTTATAGCGGTTTGAATTTTCGTGTATTACTATGGAACAATATGCGCTGCATGTATTACTATGGCAACATATGGCTATGGAACAACATGCGCTTTTTACCGACTCAGACACTACAGTTTTGCTAGGATTTGCATGAAAATTTCAGGAATGATAGGTGTCATAAATATCTTTGCGAATCGGTTCAGCTAGTGGTATCAGTAATCGTAAAACAAAATGGTGGCTGTTTTAAATGCGAAGATTGAATAATTTTGAGTTATTTTTTCCCAACTTCAACGTTTAAGGTGCATGCTTTGAACACTTGATTCAATTTAATGAATGACTAAAGATGAGTACCTACAATTAATACTCATAAGCGAAGCAAGTCAAGGAGGCGGGAGAGAGGTCCTAGCAAAAGGGCTTAGTAACCATTCTAGGATTCGATAAAATTGGCCATTAATCGATGATAACAGTACAGGAGAGTGGCCCCTGAAAAAAAAATTCATCAAACGTAGCCGATATGAGCATGAAATAAAAGTTTTCATAGGAGCTTTTCAAAACAGTTGTTAAACTGTCAGTTTTTGCTTCAGTGGGGCACAGGGGGGAAATACATGAAAAATGTGTTTCCTCCGTCGTGGATGGACATCTGAAATAATTATCAAGGGAGATATTTATGAGTATAACAACAACAAAAATCTCAGAACACGAAATTCGTTCAACTTTGTTAATAATAGTATGA
The DNA here is from genome assembly GCA_963969285.1 of Odontomyia ornata. Lineage (NCBI taxonomy): Eukaryota > Metazoa > Arthropoda > Insecta > Diptera > Stratiomyidae > Odontomyia > Odontomyia ornata. The sequence continues at coordinate 407,776,633 of OZ017738.1, forward strand.
TTTTCGAATTTCATATTTTCTCCAATAAAATCGTTTCTTGATTTTATTCGATCTGGTGACTGCATTTTGTAAATTGAATACAAAACCCTTCTGACATGACCGTAGGTCTGTTTACCCAACTTGTTTCATTCTGCCCTTTAGAATTACTTTAAAAATTACAACACTGGTGACGAGTTCAGGTGGCAGCTTGTCTCTGAAAATGTTTAGAGATTTCTTTCCAGAGGCGCCTGGCAACCCATGACTATGATAATAATTCAGCCATGATTGAATTGACCACCAAAAACAAAGACGAAATCATAACGTTTGTAGGACGATTCAAAGAAAGAGGCTGAAGCACATTACAGATCTTTGCATTTTTCGGGTTCTCTTAAGAAGCCGAAAATATTTTGTAGCAGAGATAATTTTTTGTGGTAGATAGATGAAGCCTGTTTATGGCTTAATTGTGAGACTCCCAAATGAGCAACGCTCCTAGACTAGCCACTAAAAACCTCCCCTTTCAATTTGAGAGCCGAAGCTGGAACAAGAAGAAATTGAGTGCCCCCTAAACAAGTCACAAGTACTACCTTCCGAAGTTTCGATGTAGCCAGTACTTTGTATAATTTTAAGGTGTTTGTAATTTTTTTTTACTAAGGCACTAGTCTCGTGACCTGTCTGTCCGTCCGTCCCTCCGTCTGTCCGTCTGTCCGTGCATCACAGCAAGTTTCCTTATAACCATAGATGCTAGAAAGCTCAAACTTGTGAAAAGGTCAGAGGTGGTGGTCTCGCAAAAATTTAGGGCTTACCAAACATTTAAAAAATTTTTAAGGAGGTTCCCCACTTATAACGAAGTGGCCCTTAAATTTTTTTTTTAACATGTCGTCGAGTAAGGCATCAAATGAAAGGTCTCGATAAGAACTTTTAGAATCTTAATTTAAAAAGTTATTTTGTGTATCAGGGGGTCCAGGAAAAGGCAAAATGTACACAAATTTTGTGGTCCTCCCTCTCGTGATTGGACACCTTTGAGCGGTAAAATCTGAAAAAAAAGGTATATATAAGTATATAAGTAAAAGGGCAACAATACCGCAGAAATCAAAATTCACGCAACTTTGTTAATGATAGTATGATTAATAATAGTATGATTTGTAGATTCTTGAAATTTGGTAATTTTAAAGACTAACATAAGGTTTTCGTGCATTTTATGAAAATCCAATCATAATCAAGTGAGTTATAGCCATTTCAATTGTATAGTATTACAACAACAATAACACATGTTGATGGGTGATACATATTTCAAATTGACCAAGGCACTTTTATTTATTTCCAATTTTCATGAAAATTTAATAAATAGTGTTTAATTTGAATATCTTCAATCGACCGAGCATTCAGAAAAATTATTTTAGCTGGTACAAAACAGCGGTTGCAGCCTTCTTATGAAGAAAACTTTGCATCTTTTGCATAAATTCGAACGATTTCTTACCCAAGTATTGGATAATTCAAGTCACCGATTTACGCTATTAAAAACTTGTTTCGAACTTTGGAATGGTTACAAAGACCATCTGGCAGGAGCGCTCTCTTACTTACTCAACATGTTTTTTTTGTGGTTGGAAAGTAAATGTCATTCATGCACTGAGTGTGGTACTTCTATGCTTGCAAGCGACTAGACTACTGACTAAACTCCCCTGTTAACCCAAGAACACAGCCTGGAACCGATTGGTACATTACTTTGAGCGAGGCCTCGTTTTGTTAAGCAGTGGGACGCCTTCAAGCTGGGGGATTCCTCTTCAAGAGGGAGAGGAGAGGAACTGTCAGACAAGCGATTCCTCAGCCACAACACCACGAGTCCCTTTTATCGTTTAGGACTGCCCAAACATAATATACCACCTGATTCCATTTGTCCATCGATTCGAGCATCACCACGATCATACTATCTGGAGTGAGCTCTCCCATCTCCCTGTATAAGTCCCTTTGCAGCCTGTCCTATTCTTTCCTTGGCAAAACTAAAAATTGGGAAACCATGACTTATCAATCTTGCGCAGGTAAGACTGAGAACAACCGTACCCGCTCAAAAGCTGGGTTAAATAGAAGTTGATCTCGCCATCCTTTCAATTTTGCCATGGTCTCACATCAGGGATGAGGTGTGCAGTTCACATTCTCTTCATCCAATTCACCCAAAACTGCTGTCAATCATTGGATGAGGGCTGTCTCTCCTCGCGGATAAACATCCCCCTCTCGTCTTCATTTTAACGTAGGTAAAAAGCATGAGGTTCTCTAGAAAGGAGGGCAACCGGTATTACGCCTGCAATAACTCTCACCACAGAATCAAAGACTGTCGGATATGAGGATGAAATCCTCAGTGTTCCTCTTCTCTCTACCTTTGCCAAACGTTTTCAGTATACTTCCTTACTGAGAGCGTCGCCCCATATTTCTGATCCGTGTAGTTGCACAGAACGTACAGTCTTCTTGATGGGCTGGGCTATAAGTCAACTCTACGTTAGGCAAGAAGAAAAAGTCACAGGGAGCCAGATTGGGTTAATATTGGGGGTGCGGCAGCAATCCGTAAATTGATTCATGCAGTTTAGCAGTGAAAACTTCGGATGAATGTGCTGGTGCGTTATCATGGTGAAACAGCACCTTATTTTTCGCCAAATGCTGATTTGTCTCCTTCAATTTTTTTTTCGAAGTGGTCCAATAACTTGCTGTAGCATTGTCCAGTGATCGTTCTTCTTTTTTCTTAAAAAAATCCATGACCATGACACCATTCACATCCCAAAAAATCGTCACCATGGCCTTTCCGGCCGATAAAACTGTCTTCGCCTTATTCGGAGCAAATTTAATGGGAGAAATCCATTTTTTGATTGTTGCTTGGTTTCTGATGTGTAATGATGAGTTCAGGTTTCTCCAAACACCGCTTCGAAGTTAACAGCTGCATCCGCTTTTTTTCCACCGTGAGCAATCACGGCACTTATCGGGCCAAACATTTTTTCATCACCAACTTATCATGTAAAATATTAATTGCTGTTCCGGCCGATACACCTATGGCCTCAACTACACCGCGCTCTTTTGTTCGTCAATCGGCGAGAATCATGTCGTCGACTTTTTGAATAATTTCTTCGGCGTCCTGGTCGCTCCTCATCAAAAACGGATGTTCGCCCACATTTAAATTCATTCAACCAATATTTAACTGTGGTCATAGATGGCAAAGTGTCCCCATAAATAGCATCCAACTTTGCTTTTATCTCCTGGCAATTTTTTCTATCCAAAAACAAATTACCGAACGATACTGCCCTTTTTCCATCTTAGTGAAAATCACGAAACGCGTCTTACTCGAATGACTGCCAAATTGAAACTAACCTATCAATCAGTCTGAAATTTTTTTATCGTCGTTTGATAGATGGAACCCCCTCTGTCATCAAACACAGGTACTTATTGAACTGCCCTCCTACGCAGCACGGATGTTAAGAAAATAATATTAGAATATAATGTAGAAATTATTTGTGAGTAATTTTACATATGCGCAATTTTCTTTTTAGGGTTTTGTAAATAATGTTCTACCATACCCTATAAATACCAGTACCTATCCACCCATCCATCAGTGCGTCCCAGCAAGTTTTCTCAGGAGCTAGAGTAACCACAGTCATCAAGTTTTGTGAACAGCTCAAAAATATCTGGTTAATGAAAGTTCCGTGGTCAAAAGAAAAACTCAAAGGATTTTGAGGGGGATCTCTCCATATAAGGATGTGAGCCATTAACATTTTTTTTCACCAAAGATAGTCGAATAGGTTTTTAAATGAAAGGTCTGGATACGATGCTTTAATACCTGTAACTAAAATTGTAATATCATTGACAAAGAAGGCGAGGCAGGAGGAAGAATACGAAACAATTGCGTGTGTGCCCCCTCCGCCACGTTTGGACACCTATGGACTGAAAAATCTGAAAAAAAATCGTCGAGGTAGTTCTCTATGAGTACAATAATGACAAATACCTGAGAAGGTAAAATTCGATAATTTTTGGCAGTAAAAGCATGATTTATTAATTTTACATTTTCTTGAATAAAATCTTGAGGGTACCCTTAAATTCAATGAAATTTTTAATATTTATAGCCACTTATAAGCTAAAAAGTTTCAGCCGTATCGAATGGTATTTATCGAAGTTTAAATTTTCAGTGTTCCAAACCAGTCAGGCACTATCGGTATGTCAGGATTTGCATGAAAATTTCAGGAAGGACATATATCTTGCACATCTTAGAGCATCTATTTAACGAGTGATATCAATTATGAAAAATGCCCGTTGGCAACACCAGTCGAAAAGGTAAATTTCTCGTATGTAGCGTAAGGTTTCGGAAAAACTTCTTACTGCAATTTCGGTAGCACTACAAGGGTTTTTATTAACAAAAAGGATCTGCCGCCGTTTGTATATGGAGACACCCCATAGAGGCGCAAATATTTTGCCCCTTTAAATTGAGTTACACACGTATGGATCACATATTGAAAATCGGCGCGTAATAAATTGTTATAAACATATTTATACTCGTTTTGCCCTTCTCACATTTGCTGTTTATACATTTCATAGTGGCTACCACCCAAAGGTGATAACTTGTCAGCTTTAATAGCTCAAATAGTTAATTTCAAAAGATTTCCATAAAAGTTTAATCAGCACTTGCATTGCCATTAATATATACATTTCAATTTTTTTCTGAACTATGAGGGCCGTCATTTCGATTTTTATTGAAATCGGCTGCTAAAAATATTAAGCTGTAAATTTTTGACTGTTTTATTTGTCATTCGATTTGCATAACCAAATTAAATTAACTTGCCTTAATAACTTATAATTTCAAGTTTCAACGGAATCTGTTGAGAATCTTGGCTGCTAGAGGGCTACAGAAATAAAAAAACTGTATGCCGCCCCCCTGTATGGGAAGACCCGCCTGTATGGGGAGACCCCCCTTAAATACCTTAAAATATTTTCTTGCACTGCAAATTTCAAGAGACACCACTTTTGACCTACGTAGAAAATTTCCTCATTCTAGCTCATGTGGTTTGCGAGAAAACTTTGTTATGACGCACGAACAAACGGGCGGACGGACGGAAGTCGCGATTTTATAATTTTTTAGGGTATTGTTAAAAATATTTTACAATATCTTAAAAATGATCTGGTTTATAAGTTCTTTCAAGTAAAGTCATTTAGAACGTTTCCATGAAAAATACTCATTATTTCAGTTGGCACTAAAATAGCGAATGGCGCTTGCCTTCAGACCTTTGGGGGCTGCCATTTTGAGTGCATGCATTTGATTTCGGATTATTTTAAATCTTTGTATGCTAGGACCTCATCAATCAATGTAGATACTATCTCGTTCAAATAGGAGTTTCACTCTAGACAGGGCAAAATAATTCAATTTTTAAAGAAAATGGCAGCTAAAAATATTAGGCTTTGAATTTTCGATTTTTTTATTTTTCATTCAATCATTCATAATCTCCAGTTTCATCAAAATCCGTTGGAAAATGTGACCGCTAGAGGGCCACAAAGACATGAAAAAAACGCATATTTAAACGGCCGCCATTTTGAAATTTGCCAACGCATGATCATCAAAATATCAAAGACTGTAGGCCTAAGTAATGTCTATCTTGAAACCAAGTTTCATATATGTCGGATCAAAATTGCGACTTTTGGGAGCCTTTGATGTTTTGAGTTTCAACTGGCCGCCATTTTGTTTTTTGCAACCTGACGTCCAGTTTTTTTACGTAATTCTTTAGATACTTATAATTTCTATGTAACTGCCGAATTTCATGAAAATCTGTTGAAACCTTTGACCACTATTACAACAACAAAATTTTGCACGTTTTTCGACCTTTGAGCGGCCGCCATTTTGTTTCTGCTGTACCGACTTTGGATTTTTTATTGTGAGATTCATCACATACATCAGTGAACCTTCGTACCAAATTTCATCCAAATCGGAGCTATACTTTGGTCAGAACAGAAATCACGATTTTTCGTCTAAAATGGCCGCCATTTTGTTTTTGCCCAGCCGATATAGCTGGTTCACGAACTTAACCGAGATAATTACTCAATACACCTTTCCTGAAAATTTGGTGAAAATCGAAGCAAAATTGCAACCTCTAGCGTGGTCACAAATTTCATTATATCCCATATATATATATATATGTATATATATATATATATATATATATATATATATATATATATATATATATATATATATATATATACATATATATATATATGATGCTCTTCGCAATAGGTAAATTTCTCTCGAACAAGTTACCTAAAAAACACAAAATCAACATCCTTGCAGTGCAATGGACTAGATGGCCCGGTCATATTTGACATGCGAACGCACACCGTATTCAAATCCAAAAAAACTGCAAGGAAGCCATGAGTTTGAAGTAGCTTTCATTGTTGAGGTCACATTTACACAAATTATCACCGACTTCAAGCCCGGTAAAGAAAGGCTTTGTGCAATTTGTATCCAGACCAAATTCTTTAATGTCTGGCTGGTCAAAATACAAAGAAGAGGCAATAAAGGACTCATTTTACAGCACACTAGAAGTCACTGTCGATGTACTGCCCTCAAACATATCAAAATTGTTCTGAGTGGCTTCAATGCAAAAATCGGCCAAAAAACGGCGCATAGAGGAACAACTGGTGGATGCCGCTTCCATGAAGACATCAGCGACAACAGACAACGCTTATAGCCTTCACGACTAGTAGAAGTGTCACAGTAAGCTCTACACGCTTTCCACATCGAGACATCCACAAGAGGCCGTTGGCATTTAGACCACTACCTTATAAGGATCAAGTTTTGATGCCATATCTCCAAGAGCTGTAAGCAAGGAACATCAATTACCCCAAGTTACCAGATACAAAAGCTCAATGATAGCTCAGTAACATCCACATACCTGTATATACATGGCAGCGCTGGAAAATCGTATCAACATATGCCCACAGCCGAAAGAAAGCAATGATGAAATAAAAACCATGTGGAAGACAGTAAGAGATGCGGTAATAGAAGCAGCCGAACAGGTCTTGGGGCACCAGCTAAAGAAAAGAAGAAATGACAGATACGACGACAAATACAAGGGAGCAATTGAAAAAAGCAAACAGGCATACAAAGAATATATCCAGCAACCATCTCGGGCCAAAGAAGAACAATATAAAAGCCGTTGGCGTCAAGCTAAACAAATATGCCGAAGAAAGAAACGACCGACCATCAACACCAAGATACAACTGATAAACGAAAACATGACCCTACGTGAAGTCAGATCGGCGTATACCTATATCAAATAACTAAGAGACGACTTCATTTCACCAACAAGTCTTTTCAAAAGTGTACAAGGAACGATCATAGGCAACCAGTTGAAATAAAAACAGATGGCTGCAATATTTCCAGGAGCTATTCACAGCGTCCTTAATAATGACTGAAGATATGCATAATCTAGAAGTAGAGCAAGAAATTCCACTCTCACCACCAACCAGAGATAAAGTACAAGCATCAGTGTGGGACCTCAGAAAAAAAAAATAAAGTTCTGGAATAGACGGAATTCTAGCAGAATTGCTCCAGGGTAGGGGTTCCCATCGAAATAACCTTTTGCATTGACAAATATGCAGAGGAGAGGCGAAATAGCATAATATGTCCTGTACACAAAAAGGGGGACAAATTAAGGGGTGAAAATTAACGAGGCATTGCTCTCCTGTGTACCTCTTATAAAGTGTTTTCGAAATCATAGAAAGAAATCTAAAGACGTACTATGAAAGTATTATAGGGGAGTATAAGAGAGGCTTTCGAAGTTGACGGTCTACAATAGATCGAATATTCCCAGCAAGGCAGGCGCTCGAAAAGTGCTAGAAATATAACATCAACGTGTACCAACTCATTGTATACTTCAAGTAAGCATACGACAATGCCGACAGAAATGCACTGTACAAATTAATGCTTTACCTTGGCATCCCAACAAAACTAGTCACAATGCTAAATATAGAGTTCCAGGTCAAGGTAAACGGTGAACTAATGAACAACTTCAAACTGGAATCAGGCTTAAAAAAGGAGACGGATTACCCCGATACTTTTAGATATTGTCCTGAAACACATCAGCTGAAACCTCGGGTACACTAATTTCCAAGTCTACACAATCGATAGCATCTGCTGATGACGTCAATATTATGATACGTTTGGTGTTAGATGCCAAAGGAGCATTTTTGAGCTTAGAATCTGAAGCAAACCAAATTGGCCTGCGAGTTAATGAAACCAGAACTAAATTCATGGCTCAAACGGAAAAGTACACTCCAGTTTGACAAAACATGGCCGTAGGTGACTACAACCTTGAAACTGTGGATAACTTTATCTAACTTGGAGTCAACATGAGTAGAAGAGGCGCCAAAAAGCACGAGATAGGAGGCCATATAAACGCAACAAATAAAGACTTTTACTCCGTACTTTCCATTCTAAAGTCCAGAGTGGTGCACAATTAAAAATAAGCTCCGCATTTACAAAACACTACTTAATCCTGTGCTGTTATATATAAGTGAAACATGTACCCTGATGAGTGAATTCAAAAAAGCATTGGACGTTTTTGAATGCAAAGTGCTTCAATAATCGACGACCCAGCGAAACAAGGAACAGTATGAAAACTACGTTGCAGCAATGAGTTATATGAAATATTTGACGATCCATCTGTTTCTTCTTGCGTAAAATTATGCAAAATGCGAATGGAGGGCCATGTAGAAAAAAATGGAAGAAAACCGACAACTTGAAAAGAACATTAACCCTAGAAGCATAATCTTATTTAGTAGTACGTTACTCTATAATGTCAAGTGAATAGAACTTTTATATCTTGAATTAAAAATTTCTAAATTTAATATTAAGTAATGAAATAAACAACTGTATTTTTATCAAAAATTTTTTACTCAGTCATTTAATATTAACCATTAAACGAACTTAGGTACAATTCAAACATACATCAACTTTGTGTTCGCTACAAGCTGGCTATCTACACTTGTGGCATAAAAGTTTGGACATTCTCCGTTTCTAATAAGAACAGAATGAACAATAGCGTCGTTTTTAGGTCTTTGTAAAAAAATTTTTTACAAAGACGTACTAGTTTCGCGACCTGTCTGTCCGTCCGTCTGTCCGTCTGTCCGTGCGTCACAGCTGATTTCCTCAGAAACTATAGAAGCTAGAATGCTCAAACTTTGTGAAAAGATCAAAAGTGACCTTTACAAGGACCTACTAGTTTCGCGACCTGTCTGTCCGTCTGTCTGTCCGTGCGTCACAGCTGATTTCCTCAGAAACTATAGAAGCTAGAATGCTCAAACTTTGTGGAAAGGTCAAGAGTGATGGTCTCTCAAAAGTTAAGGCCTTAACAAAAATTTAAAATTTTTTAAGGGGGGTCCCCCCTCATAACGAATTGGCCCTTAAAATTTTTTTTTCATCAAAGGTAGTCGAGTGGGGTATCAAATGTAAGGTCTTGATTAGAACTTCCAGAACCTGAAATAAAAAAATCATTTTATGAATTAGGGCGTCCACGAAAAGGCAAAATGTACCCAAAATTTGTGTCCCCCCCCCCCCCCCCCTCACGATTGGACACCTTTCAGCCGAAAAATCTGATAATTATCACGAACGTGGACCTTTATGAGTACAAGGGCAACAAATACCTCAGAAATCGAAATTCGTTCAACTTTGTTAATAATAGTATGGTTTGTAAATTTTAACATTTTTGCCCATAAAATCAAAACGGTACCTTTAAACTTCTTGAAATTATATAGACTAACATAAGATATATATAGACTAACATAAGATATATATGTTTTTAATATAAATGATCGGATGTTTAGTTCATTATGAAGAAGAAGATATGCCGTTAATAGCAGTAACTAACATTGGGCAAATAACCACTACGACACGCTTACAGGACCATATCCTCTTCATGAAATTTTCCATAACCAAATCGCAAAGTGGTTGCCCTATGTCCTCGATAGCCTCACGAATTTCATCTTTGAGATCTTGAATCGACGCTGGGCTATTGGCATAGGCCTTCTCTATCACGTGACTCCAAAGGAAGAAGTCGCAAGGTGTTAAATCAGAAGATCTATTCAAGATAACACCTCTTATTGGAAAACCCTATATATATTTAAAATTGACTTAGGCACTTTTATTTTCTTTCGGTTTTCATGAAAATTTAAGGAATAGTGTTTAACTTGAACATGTTCAATCGGCCGAGCATTCAGAAAAATCATTTAAGCCAGATTAAAATGGCGGCTGCTCTGTGCTTATGAAAGAAACTGTGCATCTTTTGTATAAATTTGAACGATTTCATATCTAAGTATTGGATGAATAATTCAAGTTATCGATTCACGCCATTAGAAAACTTGTTTCTAACCCTAGGATGTTTACAAAGACCTTCTGGTAGGAGCACTCTCCTGCTTACTCAACTTGTTTTGTTGTAGATTCGCCTTCATCATCAACCTCCACTGGTGGCGATAGTTTTTCAATTAAAATATTTTGTGTATTTTCGCGTAGTTTCCGCTTCAAGGTGGGAGCGTTCAGTCGTTGCTCCATCCAAGTTTTTAACAAATCACAATTTAATTGTTTCATAAAATTTTTCCTGCCTAGTGGTTTTTCATTTTTGGTTGTGTTGTTACAGGTATAAATTATGAACGAGTTAACAAAAGCCATATTTAAAACCCCGTAAAATACTGTCATCGGCCATCTGTTGGTCTTCCACCTGCATGACATGTTAGAACACATTTGATCAAAAGAGTCAACTCCTCCCTTTGTTTGATTGTAAAATATTATCATGTCTGGTTTGCCGGATTCTTCATTCACAATAGCCTCTTCATCACAAGATGATAAAAGGAAAACTATTTTCGAAGGTTTAGGCTTGTAGGAAACTAGGATCGTGTGTTTTTCATTTCGTCTGGTATTTCACGTTTATTGGAACGAATGGTTCCAACCAAGGTAAGTTTATATGGCTAAGAAAGTAAAGATTTTGCAAGTGGTACCGACGTAAACCAGTTGTCTCGAGTGATATTCCTATTAGAGCCATGAATGGTTTTTGATAGCGTTTTAACATAGAATTCACCAAATGGTAATCCTCCTGTGTGTTGGTTGTCTTCCCCGTATAAGGGGCCGCATCTATCATATACTTCGAGGCAGAGTCACACATCATGAAGAATTTAATCCCATATTTGTTCGGCTTGCTGGGAATATACATCCGAAAGGAACATCTTCCCCGGAATGCCATCAGCTGTTCATCAATGGTTTCATTTGTCCCTGCTACATAATTAACTCTGCATTGATGAATAAATAGTTCCCATTTTTTTTCTCATTGGAATAAAGGCATCATCTTTCTTCAAGTCTGCTCGTAAAGATTTATCGTCCAATCTTAGGCACCTGATCAAGAATTCAAACCTATCTTTGCTCATAACAGAGATATAACGGGTACCAGAAAATGAACAATCGAATAATTCATCTGTAGAAAGATGATTATCTTTCATCACCGCGGTCAAGGTTAGAATGCCTAGAAGAGAATGAATCTCGATCATATTAGTATCTTTATGACTCGCAGAAACGGTTTGGAGTTTTGAGCGTTTGGTACCCATTTCAATATTTGTCCATTTAACAATTTCACTTCGCGCTGGACCTCTTGAGCTGCGGACAATATTTGAAGCTGCTGTTCTATATGAGTTGTGTCCCTTTGAATTTGACCAAATATGACCATTCTTACCTCGTAATATTTTCCTTGTGGGATGAATCGTATGGGTGTAGTTGATGGATTCTGATAGCGGAATGGACTCAGGTGAAATAGATTCGGTTTGTTCCTGAACCAAAGCATTATCTTCTAATCCAAAATCTTCCTCTAAATCGCTTTGGACATCGTCCTCTTGCTGGCAATCTTCCTCTTCTGAAGCTGAATCCTCAGCCAAATAATCATCTTCTTCTTGCAAAGCTATCTCAATTTCTTCCACTGTCAGCAATCTAGAATACGCCATGATGATAAATCAGCTGTAAGATTGTACTCGTACAATCATATCAAAATAATCTGTAATCATCTGAAAATAGCACAAACGTATACTAACCAAAATCCTCGAAAGTTATGTAAAGCCAAAACATATGTCGCCGAGACTTAGAAGCCAGCACTAACACACAAACGGCGGCACTTATTAGAGAAACTTAACCACAACTCGATACAACTCGATCGAAACTGAGTTGGCACGCAAAATCAAAGCGCGAGCTCAATGCGTTAGAAAGAGACAAAGAATTAATTAATATGTATACGTCTCAAAGGCGTAGATTATGCTGTTAAGGTTAAAGGGTAGAACGCAAGGTAGACGTTCAGCGGAAATACCGAGGACTCGATTGGATGACATGATGGAAGCTGACAGCAGATCCTTGTTGGGAGTAAACAACTGGCGGACAAGATCTCGGAACCATGATGATTGGAGGAGATTAATCCTGGGGGGCAAGACCCGGCTTGGGCTATGGTGTCATAGATAATAATTATGAGATCCTTGCAGAAAGATCTTAAAGTTTCACCAAATTTAAATCGCATTCATGGAAGCGATGCCATTTGAAAGCTCCCCAATTACAACAAAAAAATGTACGGTTTTTCTACGAGTTGGGCTTTCCATTGAACCAGACACTACACTTTTGATTGGTTCTTCTGATTTCCTGATAAAATGAATAGTAAAAATATATTTAATATTTCATTCAATCAATGGTTATTAATGATATTGTAACAAAATGGAAGCAAGTTAAAATGGTATACTAATGGTTTCCCTATTAAAATGAGTATGTACTATATTTATTGTATAGGGTGGTCCAACTAAACCGCAAGATGTTAATTGTAAATAAAACAAACAGTTTTCGGAGAATTATGTTAATATTTCTTATTATAATAGAAAGATTCATGACAATTATGTGTAATACAAAATATTGCTCAAATACTCGCCATGGCTGCGGTGGCGTACTTCTATCCGATGGTCCATATTTTCAATGACTATGAGACATAATTGAAGTTCACTGTCGTTAATGTGCTGAATTATCTCATCCTTTAGCTCTTGAATTGTTCTTGGCTTATTGACCGTACACTTTTTTTTTAAATATCACCAGAGAAAGAAGTCCAACGGTGTCAAATCACATGATCGTGGCGGCTAATTAACATTGAATTTCTCGCGCAAAAGAGCCGTTGGAACCACATATCGTCCAGGTATATAACCTCAATTTCTGGCCACAAAAAGTACGTTATCATCTAGCAACAGTAAACATAATTCATGGTAACTGCTTGACCATCCTCATTTTCCAAGAAGTACTGCCCGATGACGCCGTCAGCCTATAAACCGCACCAAGCAGTTACTCTTTGTGTATGCATAGGTTTTTCAACAATCACCCGTGGATTCTCATTTGCCCAAATCCGGCAATTCTGCTTGTTAACGAATCCACTGAGGTGAAAGAAATATTGGATTAAGTTGGGCGACAAACTTAACGTTAAGGTGTGACTCACAATTAACTTCGTGCATTATGGTCGGATCACCCTTTAGATGTCGTTTAAGTTTTTCTTGAGTTTATTCATAATTAGTTTTTGCATATTGTAGGCTAAATACAAAACGTTTCTGACATGAGCGTAGCTCTATCTATCAAATTTGTTAGTTTTTACCGCACTGAAATGTGAAATATCGAGCCGAACAATATAAAAACAGAATCACAAGTATCTGGATGTAGTTCTCTTTCTCATAAAGTCGTCATTGCGTTGTATTTTCAAAAGCCCTATTCAACGAGTGCAATTGTTCCTGATTACAAATCAATATTGACGGTCATTTAATTTGAGCCCCTTGTTATTCATGCTGTTAAGCGGCTTCTTTTTTAGGTCTTTGTAAAAAATTTTTTTACGAAGACCTACTAGTTTCGCGACCTGTCTGTCCGTCTGTCCGTGCGTCACAGCTGATTTCCTCAGAAACTATGGAAGCTGGAATGCTCAAACTTTGTGAAAAGGTCAAAAGTGATGATCTCTCAAAAGTTAAGGCCTTAACAAAAATTTAAAAAATGTTTAAGGGGGGTCCCCCCTAATAACGAATTGTTCCTTAAAAATTTTTTTTCATCAAAGGTAGTCGAGTGGGGTATCAAATGAAAGGCCTTGATTAGAACTTTTAGAACTTTTTATGAATTAGGGGGTCCAGGGGAAGGCAAAATGTACCGAAAATTTGTGTCACCCCCCCCCCCCCCTCGCGATTGGACACCTTTCAGCCGAAAAATCTGAAAATTATCACGAACGTAGGTCTTTATGAGTACAAGGGCAAAAAATACCTTAGAAATCGAAATTCACTCAACTTTGTTAATAATAGTATGATTTGTAGATTTTACATTTTTGCCCATAAAATCAAAACGGTACCTTTAAACTTCTTGAAACTTTGCAATTATATAGACTGATATAAGATATATACGCTTACAAAATTTAATTGAAATCGAATCATAATCAAGTAAGTTATAGCCATTTCAACTGTATGGAATTACAACAACAATAACACGTGTTTATGGTTGATATAGGGTTTTCTAATAAGAGGTGTTATTTTGATATTATAAGAGAAATGCCATTTTTTAACACCAATGATCGGGTGTTCATTTCATTATAAAGAAGAATATATGCCGTTAATAGCAAAAAATAACATCAGGCAAATAACCCCCACGACACGCTTACAGGGCCATTTCCTTTTCATGGAATTTTCCATAACCAAATCGCAAAGTGGCCGCCCTATGTCCTCGATAGCCTCACGAATATATCTTTGAGGTCTTGAATCTACGCTGGGCTGTTGGCGTAGGCCTTCTTTTTCACGTGACCCCAAGGGAAGAAGTCGCAAGGTGTTAGATCACAAGATCTATTCAAAATAACACCTCTTGTTGGTAACCCTTATATGTATTTAAAATTGACTTAGGCACTTTTATTTTCTTTCAATTTTCATGAAAATTTAAGGAATAGTGTTTAACTTGAACATGTTCAATCGGCCGAGCATTCAGAAAAATCATTTAAGCTAGATTAAAATGGCGGCTTCACTGTGCTTATGAAAGAAACTGTGCATCTTTTGTATAAATTTGAACGATTTCATACCTAAGTATTGGATGAATAATTCAAGTTATAGATTCACGCCATTAGAAAACTTGTTTCTAACCCTAGGATGTTTACAAAGACCTTCTGGTAGGACCACTCTCCTGCTTACTCAACTTGTTTTACTTAAAATTAGTTCTCAAATTCTAGCATTGATTAAAATTGCCAGCTATAAGTAATTTGAATTAAACGTGGCACGTTTGGTTGTAGTGCTTTTGTTATGAGTACAAGTTCCGTTTCACATGGCCATACTTTCAAAAGTGTCCCTTCAATATTCTATTAACCCCGTGATTAGGCTTATAAAATAGAACTAACAAATTGAGAGAATATGAACCATTGACCAGAGTATCTGAACTATTGAACTAGTGAATACACTTGCATTATTGTTATTTTTTTATGTCTTCTTCTTCTTTGTAGCACTACAGCCCCTCTTGGGCCTTCGCTTAGAGATAGTTAGAGTATCTAATTTTTCATGACCATATTGATTTTTTTTCGGAAGTTGGTTTGGTCAGTACCATGCTCCCGTGTGCTTACTCAGTTATGATATGATCTGATTAAATCAGTACATATCACCACTGAGTGAACACTCGTAGTCTGTCCGAAAAATCCCCTGAACTAAATCACATTGCTCCCAACGAGATTTGAACCTGGGGCCTTCGGCTTATGGAATCATGCTCTAACCACTAGGCCACACACACAGATTATGTTCGAATATATTATCTACCCAACATTTTCACTACATTTAGGGGAATAAAGACAGCTCCTGTCAAAAGTTTTCAAAAATTAAATTAATTTTTTAAAAACGTTAGTCCAAAGTTAATTTTTATCGGAAAAAATCTTATATTGTCGAAGTAATCGACTCAGGAAATTTCTATCGAATATTTTTACTTCGATTGTTAACGAAAAACAAATTCACAAAGAAAATTTCGCCGCTGGTATGGAGGAGCCCGACGGCTTCCCACAGTTGGGGCAACCTGGGGAAACGACGAATACGAAACTGGCGGCAATCACCAAAAAAAACCATAACGAAGAAAACTCCGTAGATGGAGGGTGCAAGCTGCAAATAATAGCGGACAATCAACAAATGGCCAATTTGCAGAAAGAAAATGATGAACTAAGGCAAGAGATACAGTCTCTCAAGGATCTTTTCAAGAAAGGGATGAAGCCTCAAAAGACGCAGCCACAAAATCAATGGCAACAGGTGACAAAGCCGAAGAAAAGTACGAAGCAAGTAAATCTAGAGGATTTCTAAGTGCTGGTGGCACCAACGAGAGCCAAAATTATTTTGCAGCACTGGAGGGATTAACCGAAGATATGGAAATGGAAAAAAACATCGGAGGTAATTTTAATCAAGATAATGACGTTAATTTTATTCAGTATTTAAAGAACAAAAATAAGGAGAAAAACCAGCCCGCAGTTCTGCTGGTTCCTCTGAAAAGGCTTCCAACAAGACAGAAAAAGTTCCGCCAATCAACGTGTTCGGACAAACCGGGAAAGATATGGTTCGGCTATTGGCAGCCGAAAATAAACTGGCCAATTTCGAAATCAAAAGAGTTAATGCCGAAAAATTAGCTATAAGGACGAAATCACTGGTTGATTTCAAGTCAGCCAAAGATGCGCTGATTTCTGGGGAGGTTCCACACTTCACCTCTACCCCAAAAAGTGAAAAAAATCAGACCTTCTTGTTGAAGGGTTTGGACAGCGGAGAAGATACGATCGATCTTCTTCAGGTGCTCAAGGAGGCTGCACCAGATATTGATTTTGTTTCAGTCAAAGCCTTTGCGACAAGAAGGCACAAATTGTAAATAAGAGCAGTCCAAGTGCCCCTCAACAAATAAGGTACTTGAATTTCAGAGTGGGGAGGTGGGAACGCCTCCAGAAAAGAGAAGTCAACCAGTGTTACCGGTGTCAAAGATTTGGACATTCGGCTGCCAATTGTGCCATGCACTATCGTTGCGTTAAATGCAAAGACGTTCATGCTCCCGGTGAGTGCAAATTGGCTCAGCAGAGCCTAAAGAAAAATTATACTGCGTTAACTGCGGTATTTTTGGTCACCCAGCACCATATCGAGGATGCTCCTGATATCAAGATGCAAAATTTAAATTTGCTCCAAAGCAGACACAAGTACACCGTAATATCATACCTTCCAACTTCGTCAAGCCCGGAGTATCATTTGCACTCGCCGCTAGAGGACCAGCAGAAAATGCTGGAAATAATGTAAATAATGTAAGTGGCAATATTGAGCTGCTTCTCAAAATTTACCAGCAACTTAATTCTTTATCGGAGAGAATCGACAAACAACATTCAAAAATTATCTTTGCTTTTCAGCGTTAAGGTCTTTCAAATACCTAATAATAACTTGTTATCCAGTCATATTCCAATGGATAGGCTTCGCCTCATATCGATCAACGTCAACTCTATCGTTGCTATACATCGACGTGATTATCTCCTTGAATTTATTGTTAAGCAAAAGCCTGACATCAAACTTCTCACTGAAACCCACCTCAATTCATGGCATTCCATGGAATTCAAAGATTTTGCATTCGTAAGAAACGATAGGGTAATAGGTGATGGGGGAGGTGGCACCGGGATATTGGTTAGAAGACCATATTGTTTCCAAAATATTGAAAAAGTCGAATTAAAAACTTTGAATTTCTTGAAGTGTTCGTCATCAAAATTTCATTGCCAGGTAGGAATAACTTCTTCGTTATCTCAACCTATGCATCTGATCAAAATGTTCTCATGTTCAAGGAGGAACTCAATTCCTTGTTTGAAATACTTGAATTGAACAGGCTGCATAGTTATTATATTTTTGCCGGTGACCTGAATGCCAAGCATACATCATGGCTAAACGCCACCAATAATCCAAGAGGTGTGTTCCTGAAATCATGAACAACAGAGAACCAAATTGAATACGGGTGCAACCTATATGGGTCGGAGTTCCCAACATACCCTAGGACAAATTCATATTTGGACCGCTGCATTGCTGACGCAAGACTTGAATTCAGCTTTAATAGTCCTCAACGAAAATTGCAGGTGCTTCCTTACGATAGCGACCATAACGCAATCGTAATGGAAATCAATCATCAAAGGGATGATTTCTTCCTCATTCCAATTCAACATGAAAACCATCGGTTGAATTTCAAAAAAACAGACTGGGGAAAGTTTCAAAAGAAGTTTAATCGGGAGTACCAGAAGCAAAGTCCCTCTTCTGATGATGGCAATGCTTGCTCAATGGTTCCTAATAACAGAAATCTAACTGACGATAGATAGATCTCTATTTGTCGAAGGTAGAGAAGCTGACGTTGGAAACGATTGAGAAAATTGTTCCCAAAATTAAACATCGAAACAATATGGAAGGATATGAAACACCAACCGTCGCAAGGTTGAAAAGATTAAAAAGCCTTCTTCTCACCCGCGTCAACAATATTTATCGACGATTTTTGGACTACAACCATCCCTCGTTGGCTTTGTTGAAATTACACCTGAAGAATGTCCGGAACTTAATCCGTTCATACTTCAGGAGTGAGGTCAGCAATCAATGGGCGGAAAAACTGAAGGGTATTAGCCCACAGGACCCAGATGGCGTTTTCGCGAAAGTGAATAGCTTATTCCGCAGGAAGTCTCGAGTGAAGGTATCGAATCTTGAAGTCACTAGTGATGAGATAAATCTTCTCGATAGGGCTGGTATCGAAATTGATAGTACGACTCCGGATAGAAATGGAAACAGGATTATATGTGATGGATTGCAGAAACTTGCCCTGATTGGAACACATTTTGAATTGGTTCATCTGCAAAACCCAGAGAGAGGGAATGAAATATTTTCGGAGGTCGTTGAAGCAAAAGTTTCCGACTTCAAATCAAGCCTGAACGGCCAATCAATTCTTCATTTCGATGAAACATTAACATCTGACCTCATACCGACCTTGAATCTTATTTTATTTATTTCTTTATTTTGTCAGCTATGAAGACTTGTGTTTCATATTTCGCAGAATAAACAACAAGAAATCATGTGGTACTGACGGTATTTCAAATATAGTTCTCCGACATTTGCCTGAGGTTGCTATTAGGAATTATTGCATATTGTTCAACAACACATTGAATAATTCATATTTCCCAAATGAGTGGAAAAAAGCTAAGGTATTTCCGATCTTGAAGAAAGGAAAAGAATCTTCATGCCCTAAATGCTATCGCCCAATCAGCTTGCTGCCTAACATCAGCAAGGTGTTTGAAGTGATACTCAACAGAGCATTAAACGCCCACATTGAGAAATATGAGTTGATGCCCAATCGCCAATTTGGTTTTCGTGCCAGGCATTTGACCATACATGCAATAACGAAAGTAACCTAAGACATCTGTTGGAAACTAAATGATAGACAATGCGTTGGAGCATGTCTCATTGATATGGAGAAAGCCTTCGATACGGTGTGGTTAGATGGACTAGTTTTTAAACTCCTTCACGACAACTTCCCCCGACACCTTGTCGCCATGATGTGTAATATGTTGTACGGGAAATAGTTTGTTGTAGCTGATGGAAATCTGACAACAATGCGCGAACTCAAGGTCTTGAATGGTCTACAGCAGGGAACAGTTACTGCACCCTTGCTTTTCTCAATATTCATTCGCAAGCTATTGAACAGCTTTGATTTTAATGTCTCGCCAACGCGATCATTGGTAGCGTTTGCTGGTGATCTGATCATCTATACGGCAGACCGAAAAGCTTCAATTGTTCAGAGCAATCTTCAAAAAATGTTTAATGATGTGCAGCTCTACACCGACGATTGGCGAATGAAAATCAATGCGCAGAAGTGCGAAACAATTTTGTTTTGGACAACGCTGCAGGGGGCCAGTCAAGACCTGAAAAGTAATTGGAAGGATTTCCACATTATGGCTGGTGAGGGTAGTTCCGAACGGGTTCCACATAAATCCTGTGTTCGATACCTCGGTGTTCATCTCGATCAGTATCTGTACTATACTGAACATGTCAAAATCATGCTCAGTAAAGCACTTAAAGTAGTCATGGCCCTTCGGCGACTCTTTCATTCCATATACATTGATCAAAAAGTCAAAGTTATTTGTTACAAGACCCTGGTTAGGCCAGTTTTGACATAGGGATGCCAGATCTGGTACAACCAGAGTGCTAGTACAATGGAAAGACTAAGAGTTTTCGAAAGGAAATGTCTTCGTGCATGCACTGGTTTGTACAAAAAGCCTGAGACGGATTGGAAGCACTATATATCGAATAGAAAAATTTATCAAACCGCCCAACTGACAAGAGTCGAAATCTTCATATTGAAACTTCTTCGGAATCATATCGCAAGATCTGTAACTGTGAGTGAAAACCCTTGGATTTCACAGCTGTTCCACCCTACAGATGGGTATATTGTGACTTGCCTCACTACTGACTTCGTTCCTCCAGAAGCATTCGTGTATTTGGACATGAATCGATATGTTTTTGATTCTGACGGCGTCCCAATCATATATCACATATATAGACGGGCCACCGATAAGAAGATAAAATATCCTCCGAATCTGAGTTCACGAGACCAACAATTCCAATGGAGATACTCATTTGCTAGATTCATTGAGGCTGGTCGAGCTGAGATGGAGCAATCTAGGTATTGGTGGCTGAATGGCAATGTCTAAATTATTCGTGTTTATTTTCTGTTTTTGTGCTTTTTCTCGTTACTTAGTTTTTTAGATTCATCTCATTATTGCTACATCTAGTATTGTTGTTTATTTGTATTATAAATTAGGTATAGGTTTCAATATAAGGTAACGTTTTTTTTTTGATTGAACTTATTTAGAATTAGGGTGTAACATATTAGGTATAGGATATAAGTTCATTGTTGTGTTACTAGTATAAGTAATTTTTGAATAATGCTGGTTGGTTTTCTCTCCTTTTTCCAATTGAATCAAAAAATATCTAATAATCTTAATTAATTTAAATTTGCAAGTGTATTTTTTTCATTAAATGTGTTTAACTGATAACGTATAAATTTAGAGAGCCATTCGGGCCATTAAGTTTTTTATAGTTTTATTGTTTGGAATTTGCTTTATGTTCTTTTAAAAATTTATAACGATTAGTATTAAATAAAGCGCTTTTGACTTTGACTTTGACATTATCTACCCAAAAAAGAACTGGGGTAAATAGAGCCAAAACAGATAATAAGTTTCCCGAGGTAAGCTTAATGATAGAGCAATTTTATTTTATGAAGTAATTATTAAATAAAGGATATGGTCCTCAGATTCAAATGCGATATAAGTGTATATTTCGTGTATTTATTAAGTTATTATTAAGTTAATCTATTCCTTGGCGCACTATCGATATTGTTGAACACAACGTTGTATTGATCGCGAATAATGTGGCAACGCTAGTGTTGTCACCGTAGATGAATCCATAATTTTCAAGTTTAATCTGATTCTAGAAATCTATGTTTGAACTAATTCAAAAAATTTACATTCTTACGCTAAAAATAAATTAAATATGAAAACTTTTAATCATTGTCGTTGTCGCAAAAATCTATAATGAATTTTAAGGTTTTTATTTCAAAGCATCTCACAAATCGGTTTTATTTTATACCCTGCTCAACTACCTATTTTAAAGTTTACCATCAAATAATATAATTATCCCATGCTATACATATAATTCACCGATTCTATCTCATTTAACATCTGAAAAGATTTGCTTTGACACATGCAGAGACAGGTCGCAGTTTTTTTTACAAAGCCTCAAAATTAGGCCTTGGAATTATACAACATCAAACTATCCTGAAATTCTCACTTTCATTAGAAGTGTGCTTTCCTCAAGAATCAATAACCTTGGAGGGAACTCATCTGCAAATTCCATTCGGGTGTCAGTACATGGAAATATGTATTTACCTACGTAAAACATCAATCATTCATTTGGCATGTGCAAGCCACGGTCTTTAAACTTACTATCCCCAGTTCTTGTGAAAAGGATCTTAGTTGAAAAGCAACTTCAAAAGTTTAAACGAGTGGGGAAAACTTACTTTCGTAAGTACCAAGGATAATAATAAATCAGGCGTGATAAATCTTGTTGAAAGATACTTAAAACAAACTACCAAGTTATAACGTTTTACAAAGTTTTCCAAGTGGTTCTTCTTCCAAGGCAAAACATCTTTCATTGACTGTTTGCTATTTCCCCATTTTCACTGGGAACCAAATGATTTCAACCCACAACTTGTGATTGGATTCGTTATTTCTTGTGGGAGAAAATTACTCAACATTTCCATGAAATGATGCTGTGAATGCGAAAAACACCCAAATGTTGAATGCTCGTTATGAAGTTATTAGCTTATGATAAATTGATAGTTTCAAATTTCTCATGGTTCATAGAAATGCTGTTGATGACGAGGGAAACTCTTAGTTCTATGAATTTAATTGCGTAAATGAGATCATTATTTTGAAATTGAAATATATTTTTGATTTTTTATTACTTGTTTCTCATTTGTCCGTAGATTTTACTGGGCGCTGATTGATTACGCACGTTGTTTTGACTGTAAAGATTTAAATATTTACTTTATAGAAGATTACTCAAAACCACCATTTTGCCTGACCTTTGTGATGCGATCCGATTTCGATATACAAGTGTGGCAAGTATTTTCACCACATATATGTTCTTATATGTTCATCTCTGGTATTTCTTCTTATTACTACAAATAAGAAAATATGTTATTCTTTTTTTTTATAATTATTTATTTTAAGTTAACAATGAATAAAGTCTTATATGACAAATCTTAATTAATTGTACACAGTTTTGAATTCTATCTACTAATGCATTTCATTTCTAACTAAATTTTATAAAAATTTGAATGTCAAGAAAAATATTTCCTAAGGTTACTCCTTTTTGCAATAAAAAATATTCAACTGAATTAATGCTGTTTTTAAATTCAACAATACTAAACTAGATTAATTAAAATTTATATTAAATTTATATAATATTAAAAACGAGAAGGTTCCACCGCATTACTTTCTCAGTTAATGCTGGTCATTAACGATTTACCTTAGTATTTTCTAAAAGAGTTATTTTAACTCCCATGTCATGTTATATATTTAATTTTGTTGTTCTTCTCGTCGAAAGATACTTTTTTTTATCATTTTTAACCGTGTCATGGTTTGGAATGCAGGAGAAAAAAGGTTTCAATCTATCTATTGAAATATTACATGATTTGTTTTTCATTTGAATGCTATAATATTTTTCATATTGTTTTAAAACTTTATAAGGTCCATGATAAGGTGGTTGTAAAGATTTGCGCACTGCATCTGTTCTAATCAGCACTTGATTGCAACTATTTAGATTTTTAATTACTCTTGGTTTTACGTTACTATGACTGCCTTTAAATCTTGAACGAAATCTGATTGAGGTTTCTGATCGAGACAAACCTTGTGTAAATCACTCGGCAAACGTATGTTCTCTCCGTAAACTAATTGAGCCGGAGATGCTTTCAGTTCTTCTTTAAATGCTGTCCTCAAACCCAAAAGAATGATTGGTAATGTTTTTGACCATGATGGATTTTTATTAGCCATTACAGAAGCCTTCAATGTACGATGCCAATTCTCTATCATTCCGTTTGCTTGCGGATGATAGGCTGTAGTACGATTTCTTTTGAATCCAAGGATTTTTCCCAGCTCACTGAACAATTGGGATTCGAGCTGTCTACCCTGATCTGTTACTATAACTTCTGGAACTCCGAAACGTCCAATCCAAAAAGTACATAATGCTTCTGCACAATTTGCAGCCGTAATATTAGTTAAAGGTATTGCTTCAGGCCATCTCGAAAATCTATCTATTATTGTTAAGCAATACGTGAAACCTTGTGAGTAAGGCAATGGCCCGGCTATATCCATATGTATTATTTTAAAACGTTTTGATGTAAGGGGGAATGTTTTATGTTCACTTCTATTGTATCTCGTAATTTTTGAACGTTGACAATCCAAACAAGTGCGAGACCAATCAGCAACGTTTTTGTTGAGAAATGGCCAAAAGTATTTATCTGATACAAGGCGTCTTGAAGTTCGGATGCTTGGATGAGCTAAATTATGTACTGAAGTGAAAATTTGCTTCCGAAATGCTTCCGGAATATATGGCCTAATATTTTCATTTGTAATTTCACAAAAAATTTTGAAATTTGTGTTTGGAAAAGTTATTTGTTTAAATGAAAATTTTGGATTTGATTTTAATTTCTCAAAAGATTCGTCTATAAGTTGAGCTTCAGCAATTGCTTTAAAATCTATAGAGCTAGGAATTTCAATTTCAGAAATTCTAGATAGAGAATCTACAACAATATTCTCTTTTCCAGAAATGTGATTAAAATCTGTGGTAAATTCACTGATGAAGTTAAGTTGACGAAGTTGTCTTGGAGAAGCTTTTGTAGGGTTCTGACGAAATGAAAATATTAAAGGTATATGATCTGTAAACAATGTGAATGTGCGACCTTCAATGTAATATCTAAAATGTTTTACTGCTTGATAGGCCGCTAGTAATTCACGATCATATGTACTATAATTTCTTTGAGCTTCGTTCAATTTTTTTGGAAAGAACCCCAAAGGCTTCCAACAATTGTTTACCCATTGTGTAAGCGCTGCTCCAATGGCAATATCAGAAGCATCTACAAAAATTGCTAATGGAGCATTGCATCGAAGAGTTGTTGTTTGGAAGTTTCAAAAGATTTAATAGCCTCCGGTGTCCAATTTATTTTTCTCTTGTCTGACTTCTTAGAACCCACCAAGAAACTATTAAGTAAAGCGTGGTGTTTAGCGGCATTTGGTAAGAAGCGACGATAAAAATTTATCATTCCCAGAAATCGCCTCAATTCTACAATTGTTTCTGGTGATTTGAAACTTAAAATATCCTAACATTTATCTAGTGAAGGTTTAATTCCTTCAGATGAAATAAAATGACCTAAAAATTTAATTTCTTTTTGTAAGAATTTACATTTATCCAGATTAATGATTTAACCTTTCGAAAATTATTGATAAATGCGTTTAATGATCTGAGGCAGATTTTGAAGCAATAAGAATATCGTCTAAATATACAAAACAAAAATTTAGATCTTTTAGTATTGAATTAATGAAGCGTTGAAAAGTCTGCGCAGCATTGCATAAACCAAAAGTCGTGCGAGTGAACTCAAAGAGTCCGAACGGTGTGCAAATTGCAGTTTTCGGAATATCTTCTGGTTCTACTGGAATTTGATGATACGCTTTAACAAGATCTAAAGTTGAGAAGGTTTTGCAATCAGTTAAAAAATGTGTGATATCCTGAATGTTAGGAAAAGGATAGCGATCTGGTGTTGTAATGGCATTAAGACGTCTGTAGTCACCACAAGGACGCCAATCACCATTGCTTTTTAGTACCACGTGTGATGGTGAAGACCATTGACTATCAGAGAAACGACAGATTCCTTGTTCGAGAAGGAAATTAAATTCTTTCTTAGCTGCAGTTAATTTATCTGGCGCTAAACGTCTGGGTTTCAAAACTATTAGTGATCCAGAAGTTGTAATTTTATGTTTTATACTATGTGTAGGATGTTTTCTAAAGTCGGACTCTAATGTAATTGATTTAAATTTATTTAATGTCTTTTACTTGTGGATCAATTTCTGGTTTAATTAAAATGGACAAGTTTGAAGAATTTTCCGATGTAATAGTTGCTATTGAACGAAGGTTTGTAGTTGGGTCAATTATTGCTTTGTTAGCGACATCAACTAAAATTCCAAAATGACCCAAAAAATCTGCACCTATAAAAGGTCGCTAAATATCTGCAATAGTAAAATGCCATGAAAATTCTTTTCTTAGACCCAGATCTAATTTTAGTAGTTTTCTGCCGTATGTATCAATAGAAGATGCATTAGCAGCAGAAAGTTTAAAACCTAAAGCAATTAGATGACGATATTTTGGTTTTGGAATAACTGAAATTTTTGCACCAGTATCGATTAAAAATTTCTTTTTTGTGGAATGATCATAAAGTAAAAGACGGCTTGAAGCAATACTTCTTAAATTTACCGTCGGAAATTTAAGTTTACCTAGTTTTTTGAATTTTCCTTAAAATCGAATGAATTTTTCTTTTTGAAAGTGCATGGTTCAATGCACTTGTATGCTCTTGTACCAAATTTAAAATGATACCAGCAAAATCCCTGTCCTTCAGGTCGTTTACTTGATGGAGAACGAGAGCGAAATCCTCTAAATCTGTTTGAGCTTCTACTAAATCTATTCATATTATTGAATGCTCGTGACAATTCAGCAACTTGGAGAGTTAGTTCAGAAACCTGCTTCTGTAATGTTGACTCTTCACTTGTGTTGCTTGACAGAGAAAGCAATGCTGGTTTATTTGATACTTCGTAAATTTTATCTGCACACGCAGCCAGATCCGTTAGGGAACTTGAAAGATTACATGTTAAAATTGCTTGCATATTTTCTGGCAATCGTTGTAACCACATGTTCCTGAGCAAGTCTTTTCCTACTTTTTCCCCTCCAAGCTGTTGCATTTCCCTGAGCAGTTATGATGGAAAACGATCTCCCAATGTAAGATTCGTTAATAAATTATTAAATTTTGAACTCTCACTTGCAGATAACCTAGAAATTAATGCTTCCTTTAAAGCTGTATAAGGGTTTGTGCTAGGAGGGTTACTGACAATATCTGACACGTTACGGATTGCATATGCATCAA
Source organism: Odontomyia ornata (assembly GCA_963969285.1). Lineage (NCBI taxonomy): Eukaryota > Metazoa > Arthropoda > Insecta > Diptera > Stratiomyidae > Odontomyia > Odontomyia ornata. Next base: position 407,803,409 of record OZ017738.1, read on the forward strand.
GAGCTACTAATATATGATAAAATTTTGTTTGCTCTGAGGTCATACCCGCCAGAGCAAACTAAGCTTCGGTTTTCTTAAACCAAATGTCAGGGAATTCCTTCCAAAAAGGAGGTAATTTAATTGCAACTGCGCTTAAATTAGGGATAGCATCCAAAAATTCCTCATTATTGACCGAAATTGTGAAGAACAACAAAATTATGTATTTAAAATTCACTCACGCTATTATCAATTGATATCAATATAAATTTCAATTAATCCCTAAGGGTTTGAGGTGCCTTCTGGCAGATATATCCCCCCTGTCGCAGTATATCCTTCCTCTTTAGCGAAATAGAATAACTCACAAATTGAATAAGGAGTAACCCTTACAATTTGTGTAGTGAATAAGAAGTTCAATATTGTCCGTAAAGGACTGCAGCGATGTTCTGCTGCCTCGGCAGAAGAAGATGACAATATCTGCCGAGAATGCCCTCGTCTGGAGACGCGTGAATGCGCTGGCAGGCTAGCATTGCGGTGTCGTGGGGGGGGGCGGGTTCATTTCCCCCAGCACGAGGACCCACTACAAAAATATTTCGCATTCACGAATTGGACTGCTGGAAGTCAAGAGGCGACCGAAGTCGCAAAAAGTGTAGATAACCACACAGAGGGAATTAGAGCTTGTCATGAGAACAAGGGGAACCTGAAAAGAAAGGTGAACTTGGGGTGACCTCGTCATTACCCGACGAAGTTCATGGCCCACAAATGAAAAAGGGGCAAACGGGTGGTGGTGGGGCCCCTTCGTACCCACCCAACCGGAATAAATCCATAGATATCTTGTTGAAGTGGCCAGGTATTCCTCTTCTGAGTGGAAAACTCATACAACTTGAATTGCATGAACTTTCCCATAAGAAGGGGAGTACCCCGGTGACCAATTTATGCCATAGAATTATACAATTTGATTGCATAACTCTATGCCATAAAGAGGCACTCTGCTTGGGCCACACGACCCACGACGTCACCTGAAACAAGAAGGATTATTAAGTACCCGGTGGCTGGCTCATGTTTTGAGGTGGAAGCCTGCCACCGTACCGGGTCCTATACCCGGTTAGAATTTGAGGAAAGGAAAGACCAATTTGGCGTTACTTTAACACTCCATTATATTAACGCAATACGATTAAATTTATATAAATGCGCAACATTTGCAATATAAATACAAGGAGAAATTCTACGCAATAAAATTTAAATTCGATAAATGCACAACATTTGCAATATAAATACAAGGAGGAATTCTGTAAAGTTATAAATCTCCTACCTCACAGGATCCTCCCGGCCTTTTCCGAGATGTCCTGCTTCGGTACTTTGGGCACCACTCAGCCTCGCCACCTGCAGCTTACTTTATCAACCTCAAACTCTTTGGACTTGCCAAAAGAAAACACCTAGTTTTGTATTTTTTTTTATTATTTATTTGAATTTTTTACAACTTCTCCAATTTTGTTACATAACCAGTATACCCTATGTATACTGGTATGAACTGGGAGCACATTTGATGTGTATCCAATATACATCATCAAGGCTCCCGGGGAAAGAACTCCTCATTTACCACTTACCTGCTACTCTGTCCATTTAATACCAGATCAACAAAAAGAAATAGAATTACATAATTAAACAATTTAGGTTTATTTTATATTTTAAATCAATTACTTTTACAATTATTTTAACATCTTTCCACACTGTATCTACTCGGACGGAGGATGCCTGGAAGAAAGTAGGAATTAATCGATGGTGGCTACGCAGCGTAAAAACGCATCCAAGCCGAATGAGGTTCGCGGCTCAAGCCTACACCTCACCATCTAACTGTTGTGTTGGTTTCCTGCAATTGTACCGGAACTCGTTATACTTTCTGGCCTCGCTGATTACTTCGCGGCGGAATACACTTCGCGTACAAAACCGTAACCGCTGTTGTTACTACTCGCCGTTTCTCGCTCGATCAATTGTCTTTTAAACGATTCTTGCGGCCTCAATTCGCCCTAAATTCGCTGAGTAGTTGAAACGTGCGTTCTCGTTCCACGTAAACTTCTTCCTCCGCGCACGTCTCTCTACTCGCATGGTGAAGCTTTGTGGCGAATTTAATAAATGGTTTGAAGGCCGGGTTTAGCACAGTGTCACTCCGCTGGAAACACACCCCGAAGCTTCTCATGTACATGGTTGTTGTCGCCGCTAATGTTATGGCTTATGCAGTATAACACTTGGCGTAGCTTGTCGATATTTCTATAAGCACACCCCGAAGCTTCTTATGTACATGGTCGTTGTCGTCGCTAATGTTGTGGTTTATGTAGATCGAATTATGAAGTCTTTACGCTTGCCGTTGGTCGACAAGTACATACTTTGACGACAATGGGCGTAGCTTGTCGATAATTCTATAAGCACACCCCGAAGCTTCTTATGTACATGGTCGTCGTCGCTAATGGTATGGATTATGAAGACTTTACGCGTGCCGTTGGTCGACAAGTACATGTTTTAATGACAATGGGCGTATGTGCTTGGCCGTATACACTTGGCGGAGCTTAGACAATTGACGACGTTGTATATAGCATAACAATTCTACGCAATAAAATTTAAATTCGATAAATGCACAAAATTTACAGTATAAATACAAGGAGAAATTCTCCGCAATAAAATTTAAATTCGATAAATGCACAACATTTGCAATATAAATACAAGGAGAAATTCTCCGCAATAAAATTTAAATTCGATAAATGCACAACATTTGCAATATAAATACAAGGAGAAATTCTCCGCAATAAAATTTAAATTCGATAAATGCAATAAAAGGGTACCTACCCCACATGGTCCTTCGAGCGCTCGATGACAAATGCGGGAAGTCCACTGAAACGTTCATTAAATACATTCACACAAAAAAATTAATAAATTTATCTCTAGAGCGAGAATTTCTTTACGATCACTTGAAGATTTAAATAAGATTTAAATAGTTTACTTAAGAGAATTTTCAGCAATTTGCTCTGGTCAAAAAAATGTTTATTCTAATTAACATTCTACTACTATGTATAAAACCTCCGGAAAATTGTACTCTACTCTGTATTGCAGTTAGAAGTTAACTCAAAAATAATTGTATTAAGTTCCGAGCGCATCAACACAATCCGAATCAATCACTGTTATTTCATTGCCATTAAAGATGCGACACACATTCATATGTCCGCCACTATAATAGTCTAAGCCACGAACAAGACTTGTATCCAGTACCACTTTCTTTTCCACGCCAAACGTTTTGCAGTAATTCAAACGGAGTTTCATTTCCTCTAAGCCTTTCACTGCAGCCTTCACGGCTTTCCAACGTTCATCTCCTCATAGTTTTTCCACTAGATCAGACGTTCAACCATATTTCCTTAGCGCACATACAAAGCACTTCACCTCCAGGTTGCACTTGTCAAACAATTGCATTTCTCTTTAATTTCCAAAGAGTTTCTCAATTCCGTTCACACCAACTTTACCTACGACGAAGCCGCCACTAACATCGTCAGTAATTCAATTCTGTCACCCGCGTTCAACTTTGTATATCACAATGTTGGATGGTTTTTCACTAACTTGGCCATTATTTCCGTTCGCATTTGACACTCCAACGAAATAAGAGGCTGCAACTTGTGATTGGTGGCAGAAGCTGTACAAAGTCAAGTTGTTTTTCTTGAAAATTTCACAAATGTCCGATGCGGCTACTTGCTCGCTTTTCTCTCAATTCCTCCGTCCACGCGCGTTCGCGGTTGCAACTCGACTCCACGTCCACTTCACTCATCCCAATCCATGCACAATAGATAGCGCGTGAAATTCTCGTTTTACCGCTTAGCCAGTTCCCCGAACGATTCATCTCTTGCATTTGTTGCATTTGCTGTGCTTGAAGCATTTGTTGTATTTGCTGTGCTTGAAGCATTTGTTGTTGCTTCAACGTTTGCAATTGTTTCTCCGGGAATATGCTGGCTGAAGCTATGCGAGTTACACTCTCATGTAACATTATTTTTATGTACAGTAAGTGTTGTGTATTTTAGTTGTATCGTTTATACGCATGTGCAAAGGCAGCTTGAGGCACCTTAAAAATGATATTCTGTGATAAATCGCATACAACCGAACTCCTCTTCGTTGTTGTGTATGAATTTGAATCGATTCTTTGTTTGATCTTATTAACATAACTGAGATTTCTTATTGTTCTTTAGAACAGTACACTTTCAAATCGGATTAATGCTAGCATTCACGAACGGTTTTCCGGACAATATGAATTACTTTAGGAATGAGTAAGCATTATTTAGAATACGTATATTAAACGTTTAAGAGATACATTGCACTTATTCTTATTAAGTTTTATTACGATCACGTTTTTTTTTTTATTTTACGTTAAATCGTTGATTAAAATCGGCGAATGGAACATTATTACATGCGTTATTAATATCCTGTCTGTTCTTATTATCTCTAATAGCATTAAATGAAAATATTCAGAGTTCGGCTGTAGCTTGAAATATCACATTTTAGTGTTGCTTTTAACTTGTCTTAAATACCCACTGAAACATTATCACCGCCTTTTTCCGTTGTCAATTCAATTCGGGTATCTGATCCGTATCCAGCGTAGTTTGCGTGATCCACAGAAGCTTGCTGTGCAACAAATACATCGGCGACGTACAAAGGTGCGGGAGATCGGTCATCAGGAATGCTAGGTCGTCGCATTGTGCAACGCTTGATCGGTGACATGAAAGCAAACAACGTTAATGACATGCACAATGAAAGAATGAGAACTCTTGCTCGAGCGTCAATGCCTTGACTTCTTATAGCTGCCATTGCAGCAAGAATCGTCAGCAAAAGTATCACAGAAAATTTAGTCATTGTCACGGCAGTTGAGTGGATTTTTCCACCACTTCGACTGACCATGTTGCTCGGGCCATATGCAAAGAATAAATTATGTCGATCGACAATGTGTTTGAAGCAAATGTAAACCATAGCGAATGGCATGATTAGGGGGCAAGCTACGCTGTAAACTACGCTTGTTGTGAAAACCATTACAGTCCAAGCGTAATGAATTCCGAAAGGAAATTCAATCAAAATGGACTTACGTATGTACTGAATTTCTGCACGGGATCTGGCTGTGCATAGCTCCCACACATAAACAATCAATTCAGGGAAACGAATCCATTCCAATGAAGTACCGATAAATGCTGCGGTGATTACGTAGTTTATGAAGAATGCACCCTTGTCCGGCAGGAAGTTAACACAATATTGTATTTGGGTTTCTTAATTTGTTTTGACGTGTCTTGAGTTGCCTGTAGAGGGTTATGAGATTGCCGCAATGGATGTTGAGATTGTTGTGGAGACTTTTGCTTCTGCTGCAAAGCGTCTCGATGCCAGAGCATATCTACTCGATTACTACATTTGCTTGATAAATTTTCTTAAAAAATGTTAATTTCAAATTAAATATAGATATAATATATAATATTTGAATTAAAAATAAATGGTCCACCAATAATTGGGGTTCCGTTAAAATTACCTCAAAAAGGTTGCTTTAAATGAATATTAGAACATAAACGATATGTATTTTGATTCGTATTTTGATTCGTATTTTGTAAGCTTGGTGCAGTGGGAAGTGACGGTATTTCCGTAGGCGAATAAAACTTTGGTGGTTCTAGTGGCTGCTCCGGTAATGCAGGTGTGCTGCAGCTCTCGTGTTGTTCCGGGGCATAAAAATGATCGAATGTCGCATTCACTTGGGAATCGGCGTTCAAAACATTACTATCTACAAGGTGCTGGCTGGTTGGTGAATAATCTTTAATCACCTTTGAAAAAGTTGACAGAACCGTTGAAGCCACAGATGGTAGCTGGGAGAATGATGATGGTGTTCCAGGTCGCAATTGAGTTCACTGTAAGTTCTACTCACTTAATTACTTCTCGATTCTTTGTTTGCTGTAGAATGATGATGGTGTTCTAAACCAAAGTTAAGTTCACTATAGGTTCTAGTCACTTAATTGCTCCTCGATTCCTTATGTCAATTGTCGATCTTCTTGATTTTCAGTGGTAGCATACGGAATAACTTCTTGGTCCTTTTTCAATTTTGTCAGCTTCAAACTCGCAAGACTGTCTTCGTATGGATCGTGTTCGGTTGTGTTCAGTTGAATCTCCTCGTCAAGGAATTGCTTCGATAACGTAGCCAGCTTATCAATTATAGTTGCGGCGTCGTGAATCGATTTCGAATGTCGGGGGTCACCAGATGTGGCGAGTATTTTCACCACATATATGTTCATATATGTTCATCTCTGGTATTTCTTCTTATTACTACAAATAAGAGAATATGTTATTCTTTTTTTTTTTATAATTATTTATTTTAAGTTAACAATGAATAAAGTCTTATATGACAAATCTTAATTAATTGTACACAGTTTTTAATTCTATCTACTAATGCATTTCATTTCTAACTAAATTTTTATTTTATAAAAATTTGAATGTCAAGAATAATATTTCCTAAGGTTACTCCTTTTTGCAATAAAAAATATTCAACTGAATTAATGCTGTTTTTAAATTCAACAATACTAAACTAGATTAATTAAAATTTATATTAAATTTATAAAATATTAAAAATGAGAAGGTTCCACCGCACAGGTATGTTCAAATGTAATATCTAAATGTTTGCCATATTGCTTTCCAAATTGTTTGGACTTGGGTTGGGAGAATGCACCATTCACTGGTGAAAAACGTTCACTACTACTACTAGTACCTACTGTACATAAAAATTTTCACTTTAACTGATACTTTGATTCTATTATAAATTTCCGATTGGCTAGGGAAGCAAGATAAACAAGTTGGGTAAACAGACCTACGCTCATGTCAGAAGGGTTTTTTACTCAATTTACAAAATGCAGTCACCAGATCGAATCAAATCAAGAAACATGTCAAAGACGATTTTATTGGAGAAAATATGAAATACGAAGATCCTACTATTATTAACAAAGTTGAACGAATTTCGACTTCTGAGGCTTTTGGTATTATTATACTCATAAATATCTCACTTGATAACTATTTCAGATGTCCATCCGCGACGGAGGAAACACATTTTTCATGTATTTCCCCCCTGTGCCCCCACCGAAGCAAAAACTGACAGTTTAACAACTGTTTTGCCAAATTAAGACCTGTTTTGAAAAGTTCTCATCAAGACCTTTCATTTGATACCCATATCGGCTACCTTTAATTAAATTTTTTTCCGGAAGGTCACCCCCCTGTATGGGGAGACCCCCCTTAAATACCTTATAAAATTTTTGTGAAGTGGAATTTTGAAGAGATCACCACTTTAGACCTACACACAAAATTTGATGTTTCTAGCTTAAGTAGTTTCCGAGAAAAACTGCTGTGACACACGGACGGACGGACGGACAGACTGGTCGCGAAACTAGTAGGGTTTTGTAAAATTATTTTACAAAACCCTAAAAATTGCATTCCTAAGGAAGCTAGAGCAGCTCAAAGTTAAAACAAATTGGGTAGGCCGACCTACGCTCATGTCAGAAGAGTTTTGTACTCAACTTCTCAGAAATGCAGTCACCAGCAACGAATAAAGTCAAGAAATATATCAAAGAGATATTATTACTCGTATTAACAAAGTTGAGCGAATTTTGACTACTAAGGTATTTGTTGTTGTTGTACTCATAAACACCTACCTCCTTAAGTGGTCGTAATTGTTCCTCCACCTTTGTACGTGCCTTTACCTTATTTTTATTTGTTGGATCCAAATAGCTAAGCATCCATTTCATGGGCTGATATATAATAACCGAAGCAATTGATACACGAATTAATAACCGGAGAATTTCATTCCGACTCACTTGTGAGTCTCCAAAATTTATTTATCGCAATAAAATGTACGAATCAGCTGCAAAAACCCGAACAACAAACTGGATAAATGAAATAATTTGGATAACTATCTCTATAAAAAGGTGCACAAGCACCAAAATCAGGTTGCAGATATTCATCCGACGGCACCACACTTTGTTGTTTCTTCACAACGTATCCAGCGAAAAATCGTGCAAAGAAAATTAACAACGTGGCGTGGCACTTTCTAAGTGCTGATCTATCGCACTTTTTGGGTTTGAAGAAGAGAACGAAAGACTGTGCATGCAATTAGGAATCATTCAGTTTTAAAATTTTGCACAATTTCACTAACAAGAGTAATGCCGCCACCGAAAATCCACCACGTCCGAAACGTCTCACACTCAGATCTTTTTTCTTCTTGGTCTTTCGTGGGTAACCTGCCCGGCATCCTTGTGGCTTCGCGATCTTAAGTGGACTCCCCATTTATTGCTAGTCATCGCCTTACGGGACCACTCCAAAACCAGTCGGCGAACCTTCCATCCACTTTCCTTCTCATTGCGAAAGCGTGATCGTGGGAGAGGTGCATTGAAAAGGGGGTTGCCGTATCCAGATTTCAATTGAAAATTAATATGAAAAGTATTATTTAAATTTACAATTGAAATTTGGATCCGCAATATGGTGGTTTTTGAGCAGCTTGCTTAAGCGACTGCTCGATTATTACATAGTGTTTCGCTTGCTAATTTAAAATGTAGCATTTTTATGCTGCGTTGAACTAGAGTTCTACTAGCTTCTTCTGATCGTCGATATAAAGTGCTCCAGCAGATATTTTAACTCTACGAGATTCGGGAGTAAGCCCTTCTTTCTTGCAAATTTTCAAGAATTTTATGTCCTCACTCAATCCTGCCATCAACTTTTTCAGTTTGAGAAATACCTTGAATTCAATTGAAGACTTCTCAAACTGAAAAAGCAGATGGCAAGATTGAGTGACTTCGACCAACTCTCAAGTCCGCATCAATAACCAACTCACCAATGCCTTTGACAAAAATATCAGACTGAAGCAGGGAGATGGGCTGGCCCCATTGCTATTCAATTTGGCTCTGGTGTACGTCATAAGAAAGCTATCTGTAGATAGGTACATTACTATACAAGTCGAGCCAAGTGGTAGCCTATGCAGACGACATAAACCTTTTTGTCGTGGTCATTAATAACTGGTAAAGAACTCTTCCTGAAACTCAACAGCGAAGCAAAACTAGTAGGGTTTGTTGCGGGGAATTTATGAAGGTAGCCAACTTAAACACCACCACCGGGAAACGTAGTACGAAGGATGTATCCTCGAGCCAAACTGGGATAGGTAACTTTACCATGTATTGTGCATAGTTCTAGTAAGGTAAGAAATAAGAATAAATTCTAATGTTGGTGGCTACACTAGAGTAGACTTTAATTTCCTCAAGTTAGATTAATGCAGCTCAACTAAGATTAGTTAGGCTCGACGAAGTTCACGATACCACTCCCATCTGTGATCAACAACCACGGAAAGAACAAGTCAAAAGGATGCGTGAGGAAGAAATCATCGTAGGAACCGACAAGATGAGAAAATTCATCGCAAGCAACAGGTAAACACTTTGATCATGCAAATAAACCTAATAACCCCGGTGGCAACATAAATCGTGACTTCCAAGGTGGCGTTGGAGGCGGATCAAACCAACGTGTTGGTGGTGGAAGAACTGGTGGTGAAAATGATTCCCAAAACAATAAACACCAATTTATGGTGCAAAGTCTTGTTGTTGCTGAGGGTGTCACAAACTTTGATAAATTCTGGAAGGAAGTCCTACAAGAAGTGTTAATGGATTCAAAACTCAAATGTATATTCGTAACTCCAGTCAAAACTTCAACGGGTGAAATATCAGGAATGTCCTTAGAAAATAATACCGATTCAATGAAAACTGGTAGTGAGGATGATAAGCCTGTCAAAGATAGCGACGATCATCATCGTGCAATAGAAGAAGTCAAGCAGTTAAGAATGGATGAAAGGGCATTGTGAAATGAAAATCTGCAATTGAAAGTCCATTTGCTAAGCCCGAAACAACCCATATGAAGCTTTCAAATCCAAGAGAACATACAATTTCATACAAAATCAAGACGACTGCTCCTAGAGAATATTGCGTCCGACCAAATTTTGGGGCACTATCATCTAAAAAAAATCTACGGAAATAGCAATTGTATTGCAAGCATTTGTTTCAACTTACTCCAGGTTGTGCTCCACATCGTGTGTCTTTCAACAACTCCTTATGGCCGAGAATAGGCAGCCGAATAGCAATTCTTTCTTCCAACAGCGACTGAATACCTAGAAAAGAAGAAAAAAAGGCACACAAAGTGTCTTGTCCAAGGGATAAAATATAATAAGCACTACTTATCTTTTAATCCTCAGTGAAGCCTAGCCAATCAAAATCCTGGTAACCGCCATCACTCTAATTGCACATACATAAACAAATAACATTACGACTATACTTGTAATACGTCAAATGTCCGTCACAGTGACAATTCCGAAAAAATATCCACGACTTCGAATTTCGGAAACACCAGTTGAAGTGTGGTAAAAATTGCGATGGAATTGCCCGATCGCACAAACCGGGCTGCGATTTTCGCAAAAAAGGAGAACTATAAGGTTCACTCCGGAATTAGCGGTGCTCCGTTGGGAACGAGTTAATAAAAGGGTGACAAAGAAAAAGTTCTCTTTGGTGATTTGGACGTGTAGTTGCGAAGACAAAAAAAGTGTTTGGTAATAAAGCGTGCGGAGTTCCGAAGGAAATAGGAAAAAAAGGAAGAAAAAAGGAAAGCAAAACAGAACTAGGGAAATTGTTGTCGGCGTCAATCACCACTGGGAGAAGGATAACTACCATCAATTGGCCATTTTACGACTGCAACCCGGGAAGAGTGCAATGGAATCAGCGCAGGATCTTTTTTCGCCGTGCCGTCGACGACGAGAGTTCTACTGGAAGGCCTCCTTATTAGCTAGGTTAGGTGACAGAGGTTAGTCGAAAAAAATTGTTAAGATTTGTTTTTTGTGTTGATAAAGTTTATTTAATAAATTGTATGGAAAAGTTTCAATTATTTCTTAGTAAGTTCACTTCGAAAATACAGAATTTGTTTTTTTTTGTTCCAGGAAGTGTAACGAGTTGGCTCGGGGAAATATCACGTGTGGGTCTACGTTAGTGTCGTTGATTCTTCGGTGTTGTTTGAGGGCGAAGCGTTGGTTGGAGGAGATAGAGTCCCCCCCGAGTAGTGATATTTTGTGCATTTTCTTAGTGGAAGGTGTGTTCGCGGAACGAGCTTTGGCAATCCGCTTTACTCGGTGGGTGGTCAAGTGTGGGCCAAAACAATAAATTGGTGCCCACGCTCAGTTATCCCTGCTATTTGCTGGGATAACTGAGGGCTGGAGACCAGTGGGGAAACCGAGGAAACGCTGGTCTGACTCGGTCGACGGAGACAGTTCATCGCTGCTCGGATTTCGGAATTGGAGGACGTGGTCATTGGACCGAGGCAGTTGGAGGCATTATTTGCAGGAAGCGAAGGGCGTAGAGGGGCTGTAGTGCAACGAAGAAGAAGACGATTTAAGAAACATAAAAACAAAGCGAATAGTTATGTAGCAAAAATAAAGGTATTGCCCAAAATTATAATTTCAACTACTGCGTAGCTCAACATATTATTAAGAATGAACATGTAATCGAATTTAATAATCTAGAAGTCATGAAATTAGAAAATAAGTTGGCAATATAAAAAATCCCCTTAGGGAGGAGGGAGGGAAGATGCTGAGTGAGCCTCAAAATAGTTATTGTTATATGTCTAAACATTTCTGCGAGCTACTGTCACAATTGTTATCGTAACTAATAATAACATCATGATCAATAAACGAATGTACTCAAAAGCACAAGAATCGACCAAGCATGATCAATATCTGAAAGTGACGTCACTGCGGGGTATTCAGAATTGCTCGAATATTCCAGGTAGCTATCGCCAGAACATTCGCAAATATACGAGAAATGGATTGAATGAATAGAGACTCTATATAAAACCGAGCTGAATGAATGGGGAGGAATAGTAAAACCACGATAGTAAAACTGCGATAGTGTGGAGCGCGAAGTAAAGGCGACATTGATTGATAGTGGAGTGGTTTCCGTGATATGGACAGTTGTTATATAAATTGATGGACAAGTGAAAAGTAAAATTGTAAAATAGTGAAATTAATGATTGTGCATTCTTAGTAAGTAAGCTCTTTTAACTTAATTTAAAAGACAGTGCGTTTTCACTTCTCCGGAAGATTAAAATTATTGGCCGCGAACCAGAACACACGACAGTGGTGTCGAGAAGTGAGAAAGAAAAATTTGAAGGTGAAAACTTTTAAACATATTTACAGTGCACAATAGTGAAATTATACGTGGAAACTGATGAAAAAAAAACCAAAATAATAAAAATTCCACGAAGCCTAAGTTAAAAATTTATGAATTGACCATGTCGGCATTTGAGGAAGAGTTGGAACAGCGTAATCTGGCTACGCAAGGTACAAAGGCCTCACTGATTGCACGTTTGCATGACGTGATTGAATCGAAAGGCGTGCATCTGGATTCGAGTGAGCCCAAAAATGCGGAAAAAGGCGCAGGAGGTGGAGACGTAGAAACATCAATTAAAGGAACCCGAAAATGTGCTGATGCTAATATTGTTGCTAATGCAGCAAAAGCAGCGACAACAGTCTTCGAGTGTAACTGCGAAGCTAAATGATCAGTCATCTAGTTTAGCAGCGAAGCTAAATTAACAGCCAGCGAAGCTAAATGAACAACCAGCGAGGCTAAATGAACAATCAGCGAAGCAGGATCAACAAGCGATCGAAATCAAGGCAGATTTTCAAAAACAGTCAGCTGTAATAAAAGCGGAGCTTGGAAGTCTGAACAAACAAATTAAATGTGTCGAGGAAAAGAATTATCAGGTCGAGGAAAAGGTCTGCCAGGTCGAGGAGACAATCAACCATGAGATGGTAAAAGTGGGAAAGGAATTGGAAGCAGCAAAGGCAGTAGTAACCGCCTCACAGGCCCCGCTTTCAACCGCAGCGCAAAGCCCATCCAGAAATGTGAAAGCACCAACATTCAACGGGCAAATGGTCTGGAGCATTTACAAAGCCCAGATTGAAGCCGCCACTCGAACAAATCCCTGAAATGAGCAGGAACGAGAACTGCATTAATTCTTGCTCTAAGAGGCCCAGCTGCCGAGCTTTTGCAGACTATCCCCTTTGGATTGCACTCAAACCCGGCTGCTGTAATGAATCTGAATCAGATTTATCGGTTACAGCTACGGCATCAGATGCAGAAGTCTGGCAAACTTTACAGCAGCTAGCCCAAGACATTGAGCGACTGGTACTTTTGGCTTACCCAGCCTACGACCCAGAACATCGAGATGACGCAGCGACAGAAACAATCATCAGTGCATTAAAGGACCAGTAATTGCAACAAGCCGTGCGTTTAGCCCAAAAGCAAACGGTTAAGGATACATTGGCTGATAGTCTGAACTTTAAGGTAGCAAAAAACATGACTCGTGCCCGTTTTTGTGAGGTAGAGGCAGATGAGTGCAGGCGTAAGTACGTGGAAATTCAGAGAGACCCGCAGGTGAATAGTGCGCCTAGATGCTGGAATTGTGGTGAGAAAGGGCACCTGAAAAGAGACTGCAAGAAGCGAAGAACACCGAGCTATTGTCCAGGGTGTGCAGCTAGGAGGAGATCCAGACAGAGCTAGGAGCTCAGAATGGAAGCCATTAAAACTGAGGGGTCGGGAAACATGTAAGAGCCAACTTCGTAGGGGAGGACTGGGCTAGGAGGATCGACGTCCCCAGCAACACCACCACTGTGTCAAGACTACATCGTGGAGAAGCAGACTTATGCCTTCCGGGTCAAGTTGACGGAGAACATTGCACCATGACATCGACACTGGTGGAACCCGATCGATTATCAGACCAGACCTAGTGAGGTAACAATTACTTCACAAGGGCTGAATTCACTCAATATGGACAGCTAAGGGAGACACCTGTCCATGGAGAGGTCAACCTCCAGATATAGTTGGGAGACCTTGCGTTCCGAAATAATTTTCTGGTCGCGAACATTATGGATGACTGCATCCTCGGAATGGATCGTCTGCGGCCACATGGAATCACGTTGGGTTTGGGAAAACGGGTATTGAAATGGCGAAATGTCGAAGTATTGATGGAGGGTCCAACCGTCCAAATTCCCAAGATGAATGTAGTAGTATGTACTGACACACATGTACCGAAATCTTCCGAGAGCATTGTATGGGCCTAGCTTGATGGTGCTTCTGAAGACTACCAATCTTTTCTGATAGAGCCAACGAAGACATCGGCACTGTGCAGTTTGATTGTAGGACGAAGTCTTGTAAGATCTATAAAGAACGAATACGTGCCAGTTAGAATCCCTAACACCGCAGACTCAACCACAAGCATCAAAGCGGGAGAAGTCATCGACAGCTGCCAGCCTGTTTCCACCGCCACCTCTTTGGAAGCTACTCACGAGCACCATTATAAAAGAAAACAAGACACAGACAAAGCCCAGGAACTCGTGTCTGCAATATTGAAGCAGACCAAATTACCAGTGCAGCTATTCAAGCAAGCCTCTGATCTAGTCCCCAAGCATAATGACATCTTCTCAACAAGCCCGGATGACAACGGCTGAACGAGTATTGTAGCTCACGTCATAGATACAAAGGGAGCCAAGCCAATTCGACAAACACAGAGATGTCGCCCTATAGCCAATGATAGAGAAGTGAGTGCACTGATCTCAAACATGGAAAAACAAGGTTTTATCGAACTTTCTGTAAGCCCATGGGCCGCACCAGTAGCTCTAGTAAAGAAAAAGGATGGTAGCACTCGCATTGTGTTGACTATAGGTAGCTTAATAAAGTCACTACGAAAGATAGTTACCCGCTTCCACGCATCGACGAAATCATGGACACTTTAGCCGAAGCAGAATGGTTGTCTACACTCGATCTCAGGAGTGTCTACAGGCAAGTAGAAATCGACAAGAAGGACCGAGAGAAGACCGCATTTTCAGTTGGGACTGGATTGTGGCAATCTGTGGTGATCCCATTTGGGCTTTGTAATGCTCCAGCCACCTTCAAACGCCTGATGGAATACGTGCTACGAGGTCTAACCTGGAAAACCTGCTTGGTGTACCTAGATAACATCATTGTTATCGGGAGAACCTTCGAAGAGCATGTGCGGAACTTAGAAGGGGTGTTGTCCCGGTTGCAACTGGTGAACTTGAAACTAAGTCCCGGCAAGTGTACCTTTTTTGCAGCTGAAGCAAAATACCTAGGACACACTGTATCAGCAGAAGGGGTCAAAACAGACCTTGAGAAGATTGAAGCCGTAAAAAGCCGGCCAACACCAAACAACAAGTACCAACTACGAAGTTGTCTAGGCTTGGCGACCTACTATTGAAGATTCGTCAAAAACCCCGAGGGACAAGTTTTGAGATTGATCGAAAGATTGTAGTCATACGAACACAAAATTGTTCATCAGAAGGGTGGAGTTCATGGAAATGCTGACACTCTATCTCGTCGTCCATGTCCATGCAAGCATTGCCGGCAAATTGAAGAAAAGGAGTCGACCGTTGATCTGCGGCCGCGGACCCAATGAAGGTTGGTCATTGGAGAAGACTCGAAACGCCCAGCTAGCCGATGAAGACATCCGGCTTTTGCTCGTATGGAAGGAAACAACTGGGTGACCTGAGTGGAAAGACGTTTCGATGCATGGCGCAACCTTGTAAAGCTATTGGGCACAATGGAACTCCCTTCACGTGGAGGGTGGCGTACTCGAGCGGAAATGGGAAACGGTGGATGACAGCCCCTATAGGATGCAAACTATACTTTTCTAAAGCCAATTCCACGATGTGGTTAAGGAAATGCATGGTGTTAACAAGGCCTTAGCAAAATTGTGGGAAAGGTTTTACTGGCTCCACGCTCGAGAAGACGTAGAGAACTGGTGTCGTAGATGCACGATTTGTGCTTCCGTCAAAGGTCCAAAGCGACGACTAGAGGACAAATGCAAAACTATAACGTGGGGGAATCATTTGAAAGGATTGCTGTTAACATCGAAGGACACGCTGGTTTTGGTCGATTATTACAGCAAGCGGCTGAGGTCTACCCCATTCCCAACCAGGAAGCAACTACTGTAGCTGAACGGCTAGTGTTAAATTGGGTCAGTAGGTACGGCGTACCTTGTGAACTACATTCGGATCAAGGCCGAAACTTTGAGTCACTTGTTTTTGGCGAAATGTGCAAGCTGCTAGGAATGCGGAAAACGAGGAAAACACAGTTTCATCCCCAATCAGATGGAATGGTCGAACGTTCCAACAGCACAGTCAATAAACACCTCGCTTAGATGGTTGACGAGAACCAAAGGAACTGATACCGGCACATCCTATTATTCTTGATGGCGTATAGAGCTACCGAACATGCATTAGTAGGCCAAGGCCCAGCCAAAGTCATTTTTGGAAAGACTATTCGTCTGCCGGCTAAAATGAAGGTCGGAACACCCCCTGAGAAACCCCAAACGATCTCGGAGTACCCAAGTGAGCTAAAGCAATGACTGAACCAGATGAAAACACCTCGAACCGACTACTGACCGCATGAAGACCAGGTATGATAAAAAGGCTAATTCTGCTGGCTTCCAGCAAGATGACTTGGTGTTGCTATATAACCCACAACGGCGGAAGGGTACGTCTCCGAAGTTTAAGCATAATGGGAGGGACCATACCGAGTTACGAAGCGAATGAAGTCATATTTTGCATACAGGAACACCGTAAGCCGAGAATCAAAATGAAAATCGGGCACGTAGACCGTCTTGCCCCATATAACATCCAGGGAGACTTAACTACAACTAGCGACACATCTTTTCGGGGCGAAAAGAATTGAGGTGGCACAGTGTTACATGTCCAAACGATAGTAGAACTGCGATAGAGTGGAGCGCAATTAAAGGCAACATTGATTGATAGTGGAGTGATTTTCGTGATATAGGCAGTTGTTATATAAATTGATGGACAAGTGCAAAGTAAAATTGTAAAATAGTGGAATTAATGATTATGCATTCTTAGTAAATAAACTCTTTTAACTTAATTTAAAAGACAGTGCGTTTTCACTTTCCCGGAACATTAAAGTTATTGGCCGCGAACCAGAACATACGACAGTATATACATCGAAAATAAAAATTGTATGGATAAGGAAAAAAAATATCTTTCTCTTTATAAAAGGATTGTATGAAAACAAAAGATAACATTTTTAAGTATGAATGATTCAAGTCATCGATTTACGCTATTAGAAAACTTGTTTCGAATCCTAGAATGGTTGCAAAGGCCTTCTGGCATGCGTACTCTCCTACTTACTCAACTTATTAAATCTTCTATGCGTTCGTATATTTTCTAAATTATTTTAAAATTTAAATGGAGGGAGTGGTAATGTTAAGGTGGACTCATACTAGACTCATCCATCGTATAACTTGGACCAAATCCTATTTACCATTTATTATTTGACTTCATTATGAAAAGTTAACCAAGAATCTACTTGGAAGTTCATTTCTATCAAAAACAAACACAAATGCTCAATGACCGAAATAGCCTTCAACGTTATCTTCAGTTCCTTCTTTGATAAAACTTTACAACCCCAAGGAAAAATTGCAAACTTTATCGTTTCCATTCAAAAATGAATCGATTTTTTTATAAGGACCTTAAGGAAAAGTTCAATTTATCAAACTTCCCAAAAGGTTTATGCAACGGTCGAATATGATTGGCAAATATTTTACATATAAGCTCTAATTATTCCTTTCACTGTAATGCAAATTATTATCAACAAATTCAAAATTGCTACACTGTTAAATTTTCAGGAATAAAGTTGCCTGGTTGGAACAACAAAGTGTATTGGGAAGATGTACAGTATATTAAAATATACATAATCTTGAATTGTAAATATATTTCAGCAGCGAATAACATTCAAAGGAATCTCCATAGCAAGTACTTTGTGTTTCTATTCTTGATCTCGCTCCTTGTTACGCTCTCAACATGTCAACAAGTTACCTATTCAAAAAGCCAATCCTTCCGTATATAATGCCGTCGACAAAGGAAACACAAAATTTGTTCAACAGGCGAAGAATGCACTTGAATGCAACCCCAGCGCAACATTGCATTGAGGCGAAACAATGGCCACGACTATGTTGATGGTGATAGCTTGGAGGCTAAAATGTTAGTCGACAAGGAAATCGTTTTCGTGTGACCTTCGTAGCTTAAATAAAATACACTCCTGAGGTAGCGCCGGCACTGCAGCTCTGAAGCTTTTGACTTTCTCGTTTCATATGGCATATACTCGTATCTAGACTTATAAGCGCACATATGAGAATAAGGGTGGATTTATAAATGCGCCCTACACGGTACTTTAAGCTTCCTTATCTAGACATGTAATTGCATATGACTCTTGAACCAGTAGAATTTCAGCGTAGCAAAAATGGTTCAAAACTTCTTGCCCCGGTAACGTGCAATTGTAAACATTGGTAAAATGTGCATTGTAGTTGTAGTGAGGGTGGTTAGAGCGACATAGTGAGATCGCGAGAAAATTTTCGAGTAATGAAGAGGTGCAAGAAGAAGAAGCATTAGTATATACGAAATCTTACTTACAGTCAATGGTAAAAGAAATCATTTGCCATTAGAAATGCTTCAATGGCTAAAATTTAAAGGGTTTAAACCAATTTCGCAAAACAGATTCTTAATCTGTTCGAGTTTATGAAGCTCTTCGCCAGTCCACCCACCTTTCAGAAAGTTCTACTTGCAAGAAGTGTTAAAGTTTCTCTGAGTCTGGAAGCAGCGGGCAACATAATCTTTTTCAACTAGAGGAGGGTCGGATGATATTCAAAATGTCACGTGATTCGGTAGTCATAACCACACCGTTGAACTTCTTTCACAAAGTGAAATGAGGGAAGATTTGATTCAAGGTTAAGGTTGAAATATCCAACTTTATACACACCTTATTACTTTTCTTTGTAATATGAAACATAATTTCTTTACTAAACATAAAACTCATATTAAAAAAATTCACAGAATATTATACATTTCTTAAGGATTTGTACAAACATTTTTCGGAACTTCAGAAGCTCAAAATGATAATGAAAAGATTTCTTCACAGATTTTAATGTAATATTGTATTATCCTTGTCAAAAACACCCGCAGGAACACATTTTTTAAAATTTAAGTATCTACTATCGATGCGTTAAAACTAGCGTGGGACTCTGCTCTTATTTTTTTCGCATCGACAGAGTGAAGGCGTGGAACGCTATCTGTGCAGAAAATAAACAAATTTTGTTTCTTTTTTCCTGAAAAGCCATCGGGCCTTGCTTTGTTGTGTCAGCAGACGCATTTCAACTCCTTTGAGTCATCTTCAGTGTCTAAGGGATGTGTTGGAGCGAATGGCTTTATATAGTGGTAGGATGTGTTAAGCAGGTAGTAAAGGGTGTTCCATTAAGGACACAATAATTTTATCAATTAATAGAACACAGAAATATTTGAGATATTGATTTCAAATTTATTGTAGTTCAAGCATTACATTTTATGAATGAAGTCCGATTTCGTTCATATGACCGCCATGAGCCCGTTGACAGCGGTCGATTCTTCCAACCCAGTTTTCCACCACTTTGGCACACACTTCAACCGGAACGTTGGCAATTTCGCGTTAGATGCTATCTTGGAGCTTATCTAAAGTTGCTAGCTTCTTGGCATAGACCAGTAACTTGCTAAAGCGCCATAAAAAGAAATTCAATGGCGTTAGATCGCATGAACGAGGTGGCCATTCCACCGGACCATTTCTGGAGATAACACGTTCACCAAATTTGCCTTTCAATAAATCGATTGTGAGGCATGTAGTGTAGCTAGTGGCACTGTCTTGTTGGAAACATATATTGTTGATGTCAAGGACATTAAATCCTAGCTACAAATAATCTTCCAGCATAACACAATGGCAATCTCTATTTTCGGTAATATGACAGTCATTTTCATCCACGGAAACATACGGCCCAATCACACCTCCGGCATGAAAACCGCACCAAACAGTAAATAATTTTTTATGGATGCAACAGTGTCTCAAAAAGCACATGTGGATTTGTTGCTGACCAAAGCCATTTGGCCAAAAATGAATTCTTCATTTTCTTCAAGCTTTGCCAGAGCCCAATTGGAGAAATTCTGGCGTTTCGAATGATCAAATGACTTCAGTTCTTGAGTTAATTTGATCTTGTAACCATGTAAATCAAGAACTTTTTGCAAACTACGCCACAGTGTCATTTGAGCGATGCCCAATTCTTAAGCTTGACGTGGAATCGACTGTTTGGATCATTTTGAAGTGATGAACTTACAGCTGTGATATTTTCTTCGCTTCGAGCGGTACGACATCTTATTGGCACCGAAACGTCCAATAGTGAAAGTTTGGACTCGAATTTTTCCACTATAGTACACACAGGTGTAACTGAAGTAAGCGCTATTAAACTTGCGACCACCGTCTCAGAATTCCAGTATTAATTTTTAAAAATTTCCAAATGTTGCTGGTTTGTGAACTTTGCCATGATGAAAATGTTGACTTTAACTTGCGTTTTGATATTGACAGTTAATCAAAAAAATTTAAAGTGCGTTCATATAAAGATAAGAAATTATTATGTCCCTAATGGAAAACCCTATATCAACTTAGATCTGGTACTAAATTAGATCAGGTAGAGAGATATTGTGTTTTTGATATTTGTTTCGTGCTCGATACACCCCATTTGAAAACAACGATACACGTCAAGCAGTGAAAATTGAGAAATTACCCTACGGTGTACATCCCACAAAATGCTGCCTAAATTCATTAATAGTGGTACATGTCCAAATAATTCTGCGAGCTACTGTCGCAATTGTTTACGCAACTATTAATAACATCATGATCAATAAACGAATGTACTCGACAGCACAAGAATGGGCCAAGTAGTTTCATGATCAACATTTGAAAGTGACGTCATTGCGACCTTTCAGAATTATTCGAATATTCCAGGTAGTTCTCGTCAGAACATTCGCATTCGCCGAGCTGAATGAATGGGGAGGATAGTGTAACCGCGAAAGTAAAACTGCGATAGAGTGGAGTGCGAATTAAAGGCGATATTGGTTGATAGTGAAGACAGTTGAAATATAAATTTGAAAAATAAGATTTTAATTAATCTTTGTAAAAATAGTGATTCTAATGATTAACTCAATTTAAAAGACAGTACGTTTCCAATTTCCCAGAACATTAAAATAATCGGCCGCCAACTATAACACGCGACAGTGGTGTCAGAAGTGGGATAGAAAACTTTGAAACTGAAAAACTTTAAACATTTTTAAAGTGCACAATTGTGAAATGTAACGTGGACACTG
Organism: Odontomyia ornata; assembly: GCA_963969285.1. Lineage (NCBI taxonomy): Eukaryota > Metazoa > Arthropoda > Insecta > Diptera > Stratiomyidae > Odontomyia > Odontomyia ornata. Next base: position 407,824,698 of record OZ017738.1, read on the forward strand.
AGGGAAAAAGAACAATAAAAATGCCATGAAGCTTACATCTAAAAATTAATGAATTTCCCATATCGGAGCTTGAGGAGGAGTTGAAACAGCGAAATCTAGCTACGCAAGGTACGAAGGCTGCGATTGAGTCGGAAAGCGTCTATCTGGATTCGGGTGAGCCCTCAGATGCGGAAAAGGTGCAGAAGGTGGAGAAGCAGAAGCACCAAAAATCAAAGGACCTCGAAAATCCGCCAATGCAGCAAGAGCAGCGGCAACAGTCATCTACTTTAATTACGAACGTAAATGAGCAATCAGCGAAGGTAAATGACAAATCAGCGAAGCATAATGAACAATCAGCGCAGCTAAATCAACAGTCCTCCAGCTTAACTGCAAACCTGAATGACAAATCATCAAAGCTTGACAAGTGGCTGGACCAACTAGTATTCAAAATTAGGGCAGATTTGCAAAAACAATCAACCAATTTGAAAGCAGATTTGCAAAAACAGTCAACCGAAATAAAAGCGGAGCTCGGTAGTCTGAACAAACAAATTAAATGCGTCGAGGAAAAGTTTTACCAGGTGGAGGAGAAAACCAACCATGAGATGGAAAAATCAAAAAGGACTTGGAAGCAGCGAAGGCAGTAATAACCACCTTACCAGCCCCACTTATAGCCGCAGCGCAAAGCACATTCAGAAATGTGAAAGCACCAATATTTGACAGGCAAATGGTCTGGAGTATTTACAAACCCCAGTTTGAAGCCGCCGCTTGAACAAATCACTGGAATGTGTCGAAAAGAGCAACTGCATTAATTCTTGGTCTAAGCGGCCCAACTGCCGAGCTAATGCAGACTATCCCCTTTGGGTTGCACTCAAACTCAGCCACTATATGAATGCGCTTGACATGTGTTATGGAGACGATCATCTGACGCAGATTTATCTGTCACAGCTACGGCATCGGATGCTGAAGTCTGGCGAAACCTTACAGCAGCTAGCCCAAGACACTGAGCGACTGGCATTTTTAGCAGCAACAGAAGCATTCATCAGTGCATTAAAAGACCAGGAATTGCAACAAGCCGTGTGTTTAGCTCAAAAAAAAAAATCATTAAGGACACATTGGCTTATATTCTGAGCTCTGAGGCAACGAAAAATGAGACTCGTATCACTGCCCGGATTCGCGAGGTAGTGGCAGATGAATGCAGGTGTGAGCGCGTAGTAATTGAGCGAGAGCCGCAGGTAAATGGTGCACCTAGATGCTGGAATTGCGGTGAGAAGGGGCACCTGCAAAGAGACTGCAGGAAGCGAAGAAAGCCCAGCTATTGTCCAGAATGGAGGAGATCCAGATTGAGTCAGGAGCACAGAATGGAAAACCTTCAAACTGAGGGGGTCAACTTCGTCGGGCAGAGGTTGGCTAGGAGGATCGACATCCCCAGCACCACCATCACCGTATCAAGACTACGTCGTGGAGATGCAGACCTATGCCTTCCGGGTCAAGTTGACGGAAAACGTTGCACCATAACAATCAACACTGTTGCAACTCGATCGATTATCCGGCGAGACCTAGTGAGGCAACAACTACTTCACAAGGGCAGGATTTTTTCACTATGGACAGCTGGAAAAACTACACCTGTCCATGGAGAAGTCAACCTCTGGATACAGTTGGGAAACCTTGCGTTCCTACTTAATTTTCTGGCCGCGAACATTATGGATGACTGCATTCTCGAATGGATTTTCCGCGACCACATGGAATCACGTTGGATTTGGGCGAACGGGTATTAAAATGGCAGAATGTCGAAATATTGATGGTGGATCCCAGCGCCTAAATTCCCGAGACGAACGTAGTAGTATGTACCGGCACTAATGTACCGAATTCTTCTGAGAGGATTGTATGGGCTAAGCTTGATGGTGATTCTAAAGACCACCGACCTTATCTGATAGAGCCAACGAAGATGTCGATATTGCATAGTTTGATTGTAGGACGAAGCCTTGTAAGATCTATGAGGAATGGATACGTGCCAGTTAGAGTCCTTAACGCCTCAGACTCAACCGGGAGAAGTCATCGACAGATGCCAGCCTGTTTCCACCATCACCTCTTTGGAAGCCAGTCACGACAATCATTGAAAAAGGACACATACAAATTCACATTTGCAATATTGTAGAAGACCAAATTACCAATGCATCTATTCAACCAAGCCCCTGATTTAGTCACCAAGGACAGTGACAACAAGCTTGAAGCTTGGATGACCAAGGCCGAACGAGTATGGCAACTCACGTCATAGATACAAAGGGAGCCAAACCTATTCGACAAGCACCGAGACAGTCAGTCTTTGGGCCGCGCTAGTAGTTCTAGTAAAGAAAACACTCGTTTTTGTGTCGACTTTAGGCAGCTTAACGACGTCACTAAGAAAGATAGTTAACCGCTTCCACGCATCGATGACATTATGGGCACTTTAGCCGACGAAAAATGGTTTTCTACACTCGATCTCAAGAGTTGCTACTGGCACCACCAGACATGAGCCAGCCATCAGGCACATAACAACTTTTTTATTTCAGGTACTATCGCGGGTTGAGTGGCCCCGAGCAAGTTGCCTTTTTATGGTATAGGGTTATGTGATCCGATTGCATAACTCTATGACATAAATTGGTCACCCGGGTATTTCTCCTCTGATGGGAAGGCTCATACAAGTCATGTTGTATGAGTTTTCCACTCAGAAGGGAAATACTTGGCCACTGCAACATCTATGGATCTTGATCCGGTTGGGCGGGTGCCAGGGGGCACCATCACCACCCGGTTGTCCCACTCTTATTTGTGGGCCATGAGCCCCTTCGGGTAACGACGAGGTTAACCTAAGTCCGTCCGTTTTTACTTGTTCAACTTGTTCTCTGAACAAGTCATTTCTCCTCTTTGTAGTTGCCTACAATTTTGCGACTTTGGTCGCCTTTCTTTTGAGACCCAAGAATTCGTGGATGCGAAATTCTTTTGTAGTGGGTCCTTGTGCTGTGGCATGAACCCGCCCCACGACACCACAATGCTAGCCTGCCAGCGCATTCACGCGTCCCCAGACAAGGGCATTCTCAGCGGATATCTACATCTTCCTCTGCCGAGGCAGCAGACCATCGCTGCAGTCCTTTACGGACTCGATACTAACCTTATTCGCTACAGTGAGGGGAACTACTGCGTGACTAGGCAGGAGCTTTTGGCTATAATAGAGGCCACCAAGCAGTTTCACAAGTACCGATATGGCCAGAAATTTGTTTTTCGAACAGACCATGCATCGCTTAGATGGCTGCTTAGCTTCAAAAAACCCGAGAGATAAGTTGCGAGATGGATCGAAAGATTGCGGTCAAACGACTACGAAATTGTTCATTGGAAAAGCGGAATTCATGGAAATACTGATACCATATCTATTCGTCCATGCCCAGCTTACTACTAGCATTGCTGACAGATTGAGGGAAAAGGAGCCAATCGTTGATCTGCGAGTGATAACGGCCGAATTTGATGAAGGTGGGTCATTGGAGGAGATTCAAAATGCCCAGCAAGCCAATGAAGACATCGGACTATTACTCATGTGGAAGGAGACAACTGGACAACCTGAGTGGAAGGACGCTTCGATGCATGATGCCACCCTAAAAATTTATTGAGCACAATGGAACTCCCTTCAGGTGAAGGATGGCTACTCAAGCGGAAATGGGAAACAGTGGATGGCAGCTCCTATAGAATGCAAACTTTGCTTCCCAAAAGCCGAATCCACGATGTGGCTAAGGAAATGCACGAAGGATCCTTGCGAGGTCATTTTGGTGTGAACAAGTCCTTAGAGAAATTGTGGAAAAAATGTTACTGGCTCCACGCTCGAGAAGACGTAGAGGACTGGTGTCGTAGATGCACTATTTGTGCTTCCGTCAAAGGTCCAAAGCGACGACTGAGAGGACAAATGCAAACCTTTAACGTGGGTGTATCGTTTGAAAGGATTGCTGTTGACATCGCAGGACCCTTTCCTGAATCCGAATGGGAAAATCAATACACGCTGGTTGTGGCCAATTATTACAGCAAGTGGCCCATGGCCTACCCCATTCCCAACCAGGAAGCAACAACTGTAGCAAACAGCTGGTATTAAATTGGGTCAGTAGGTACGGCGTACCTTGTGAACTACATTCAGATCAAGGCCGAAACTTCGAGTCACTAATTTTTAGTGAAATGTGGAAGCTGCTGGGAATACGAAAAACAAGGACAATACCGCTGCATCCCCAACCCGATGGAATGGTTGAACTTTTCAACGGCACAGTCAATAAACACCTGGCCAAGATGGTTCACGTGAACCAAAGGGACTGGGACCGGCGCATCCCATTATTCTTGATGGCGTATAGAGCTGCGAACACGCATCGACGGGCCAAGCCCCATCCAAAAACTTTTTCGGAAAGAATATTCGTCTGCCAGCTGATATAAAAATCAGAACACCCCCTGAGAAATCCCAAACGATGTTGAAGTGCGCAAGTGAGCGTAGGCAACGGTTGAACCAGATACATCGGACAGTGCGAAAACACCTCGCATCGGCGGCTGATCGCATGAAGACCAGGTATGATCTAAAGGCAAATTCTACTGGCTTCCAGCAAGATGACTTGATGTGGCTATATAACCCACAACGTAGGTAGGTCTCCGAAGTTGCAGCATGATTGGAAGGGACTATACCGAGTTACGAAAGAATCCACGACGTCATATATCGCATACAGGAACACCGTAAGCTGAGAGCCAAAATGAAAGTCTCCACCTGGACCGTTTTTCCACATATTACATCCAGAGAGATATGACTGCAACTGGTGACAAATATTTTTGGAGCGGAAAGAACTGAGGTGGGAGGAGTATAACATGTCCATACAATTTTGCGAACTACTATCACAATTGTTATTCCAACTGTTGTAAATCTCATGATCAACATTGATTGAAGAGAAACAGCCATGAATAGTAAACGAATGACGTCAAAAGCATATAACAAAAGCACGGGAATGGGCCAAATAGATGCATACTCAATATCAGAAAGGAGACGAGTGACGTCACTGCGAATATTCAGAATTTCTCGAGTATCCCAGGTAGTTCTCTTCAGAACATTCGCCAATATACGAGAAATGGATTTAATGACTAGAGACCAAGCTCAATGAATGGAGGAGTTATAATAAAACAGCGATCAGACGAGAGTGCGAATTAAAGGCGATATTAATTGATAGTGAAGTAAAAGTTTTTCATGATATATTTGAAGACAGCTGAAACATAAATTGATGATACATGTGAAAAGCAAATTAAAGTGCGATTTGTAAAATAGGGAAGTTTATTATTGTGCGCTCTTAGTAAATAAACCCTTTTAACTTAATTTAAAAGACAGTGTGTTTTCACTTTCCCGCAGATTAGACTTGTCGGCTTATTGACTGCTTGCAAAACTTCTATGCCCCATCGAAAATCCCAGTAAGGCAAGCCCCAGTGTACTGGCGATCAACTGTAATCGCTGAAAAACGAAGGGAGTATCACAAGCTTCGGCGTGAGGCTCAACGAGCACGGAACCATCACGAGGCGAGCAACTGGGTAGCAGCATATAAGTCGGCCAGGAAATGCCTTCGCAAATCGATCAACAACAGCAAGGCTCACTGCTGGCAAGATCTAGTGTACAATGTGAACACAGATCCGTGGGGCCTTGGCTACAAGCTACTTATGCGGAAGCTTGATGCCCGACGGAAACCTTGTATACATGATGCGGAAAAGATGGACGAGATAGTGCGGGCACGCTTCCCCACCCATCCCATCCACGTTGACGCTGTCCATGGTGAAACAGCAGTCGAGTGTCCACTTTTCACACACCTGGAACTGGAGGAAGCAGTCCTTTCCCTGAAAGTGAGGAAGGCTTCAGGCCCAGATGGTGTTCCAGCTGAGGTGTTGCGGCTCGTCTATCACCATTGTCCTGACTTGCTGCTCAGCACATTCAACGCTTGCCTACGGGGCGGGGTTTTCCGGTACAATGGAAGGTGGCGAGGCTCGTGAAGATCAGCAAGGGGAAGGGAAATCCCGAATCGCCGTCTGCATACCGCCTGTTATGCATGCTAGACACGGCTGGGAAAGTGCTAGAGAAACTCATCAAGGGAAGGCTCACTGACGTGATTCATACTGCTGGGGACCTATCTCCTCGGCAGTACTGCTTTAGAGCAGGACGTTCTAACATTGATGCGATTGCAGAGGTGGTGAGCGCGGGGGCGAAGGCAGAGGCGTATAGTCGCACCAAGCGACAGATCGTCCTGTTAGTGACACTCGACATCAGGAACGCCTTCAACTCCGCCAGATAGGTGGATATTCTGGATACGCTGGAAAACTCTTTTCAAGTTCCAGAATATCTAGTGCGGCATTTTAGGAGCGGCCTAAAGGACCGAAGCCTGATCTACGATACGACTCATGGCCAACGAAGGATGGACATTACATCGGGTGTCACCCAGAGATCTAACATTGGTCCGGACCTGTGGAATGTATATTACGACGGGTTACAAAGGCTGGAGATGACAGATGAGTCGCGCTTAATCGGCCATGCGGATGATATTGTGGCTCTGGTCACTGGGCGCACCGTTGAACAAGCGCAAGTTAGGCTAGGAATGTTAATGCGCTGAGTGAGGGACTGGATGACTGCTCGCGAGTTCAGTTTAGCACTGGAGAAAACTGAAAGGGTCATCTTGACAATAAAGAGAATCCCTAGAGTAAAGATGATCAGTATTGGAGACTTACGAATCGAATCAAAATCAGCGGTGAAGTACTCGGGGCTACTGATTGACTCGAAGATGAATTTTTCTGAGCAAATCAGAGCGACTGCTGAGAAGGCTGCTTCGGGAATATCGGCTCTGAGTCGACTTATGGTCAACGTAGGGGGAGCCAGCCCATCAAGAAGACGCCTCTTGATGAGTAGTGTAGGGTTAGTGCTGCTGTATGGAACAGAAGTAGGGGGCGACACTCTCAGTAAGGAGGTATACCGAAAACGTTTGGCACAGGTACAGAGAGAAGGAGCACTGAGGATTGCATCTTCGTATCCGACAGTCTCTGATTCGGTGGTGAGAGTTATTGCAGGCGTGATACCTCTCGGCCTCCTTGCTAAAGACTGCCGCGCTATTAACCTGCGCCAAAACAAGGATGCAAGGAATCTGCTCGTCCGCGAGGAGAGACAGCGCTCACTCAACGATTGGCAGCAGCCTTGGGTAAATTGCACGTAGAGAAGGTGGACTGCGTGCCTCATCCCAGATGTGAGACTGTGGCTAAATTGAAGGCATGCTCAGACTGACTTCTATCTGACTCAGCTTTTGAGCGGGCGTGGGTATTTTCAGTCTTACCTGCTCAAGATTGGTACGTCACGGTCTCCTGATTGTGGGTATTGCCCAGGAGAGGAAGACAATGCCTACCACACATTTTTTGCGTGTACAAAATGGGACAGTCTGCGAAAGGATTTCCACAGGGAAACGGGAGAGCTCACCCCGGATGATATAGTTGCGGTGATGCTAAAATCGGTTGACAAATGGAACCAGGTGGCACATTTTGTTCGGGTAGTCCTAAAAGATAAAAAGGACTTGCAGCAGCCGGGGGTGTTGGGGCTCGAGAATCACTTTTCGGGCACTCACTCTTCCTCTCTCCCCACTCGCTAGAAGGGGGACTCCCCCGCTTGAAGGCGCCTCACGGCGTAACAGAACGAGACCTAGCCCGAAGAAATGTGTCAAATGGTTCCAGACTAAGTTCTCAGGTTGACAGGGGAGGTGTTTAGTGGGTAGTCTAGACACCTTTTTGTGAGCATGGGAGTCCCAGACTCTGTGCATAAATGGCATTCACCTCCAAAACACAAAAAAAAATTATCGGCCGCGAACAGTAACACACGACAATACGTAATTGGTATTAAAACACACCTGTATTCACGCACGCTACAGCCATGAAACTTTGTAGAAAAGTCAGAAGTGGTGACCTCTTGAAAGTTCTAGGGTGAAAAAATTGTTCAAAGGGGTTTAAGGGGGGTCTCCCCATATAGGGAGGTGACCCCTCAAAAAAAAATTTCACCATTGGTAGTTGAGTAGGGTGTCATTGGAAAGGTCTCAATGAGATCTTTACAAAACAAGTCTTAAAATTGCCTTATAAGTACCGTGGTGGGCAGGGGAAGGGGAAGTGTACGAATTTTTCGCGTACCCCCCCCCCCTCGCGCTTGGACACCTTCCATCCGAAAAAAATCATGAATATAGACCTTCATGAGTACAACAACAACAAATACATGAGAAGTCGAAATTCACTCAACTTTGTTAGTAATAGTATGACTTATCGATTTGGTGTTTTCTTGAATAAAATCTAAACGGTACCTTTAAACTCAATAAAATGATGACTATGTATAAGATTGATCTTTTCTGAAATTTTCATAAAGATCGAATAGTATTTAACGAAGTTATAGCGATTTGAATTTTCCTGTATTACTATGGAGCAATATGCCCTGTATTACTGTGGAAACATATGGCTATGGAGCCATATGCGCTTTTTACCGACTTAGACACTACAGCCTTGCTAGAATTTGCATGAAAATTTCAGGACTGATAGGTATCATGACGATGAGTACATACAACTGAAACAAGTCGAAGGGGCAGGAGAGAGCTCCTAGCAAAAGGGTTTTGTAACCATTCTAGGATTGGAAAAACTACGCCATGAATCGATGACTACAGTACAGAGGAGTGGCCCCTGAAAAAAAAATTTCATGAGAGGTAGCCGATATGAGTATCAACTGAAAGTTCTCCATGAGAGCTTTTCAAAACAGTTCTTAAACTGACAGTTTTTGCTTCAGTGGGGCACAGTGGAGAAAATACACGAAATATGTGTTTCCTCCCTCGCGAATGGACACCAGTGATCTAAAAAATCTGAAAAAATTATCAAAGGAGATATTTATGGGTATAACTATAACAAATACCTCAGAAGTCAAAATTCTTTCAACTTTGTTAATAATAGTATGGTCCTTGAATTTCACATTTTCTCCAATAAAATCGTCTTTGACATGTTTCTTGATTTTATTTGTTGCAGGTTACTGCATTTTGTAAGTTGAGTACAAAACCCTTCTGACATGAGCATAGGTCTGTCTACCCAACTTGTTTATATTTAATACCTTGGCTTGAATGCTAATCAGTATACCATATCTTTGATGCTTGTCTAAATGACGTTAAGGCAACGATAACTTGTTAGATGGACAATAAGTTTGTAGATACTAAATTCATACTATAAACTGGATTCTCAAAAGTCATAAATAGTGATGCATATCAACGCCAAGTTTTAATCTTAGATATCAGTTCAAATTGGCCATTAATGATTTGATAATTTTTATACTCTAAATCCAGGGAGAGCCTTCAAACACCTACAATTAGGATAGTATGATTCCATTTAGCATTCGATTTCTCCCTCTAAAATAACTGAGGCGCAATCATACAGTCAAATACAATACATCAATCCCAATATGATTATTGGCTCTAAATATTCATACATTAACGAATACCTGAGTAAATTTCTCGTTTTCGTAACTAGAGTCATTTGCACTGGTAATATTTTAAGAAAAAGTGGAATGAGATCACATATCAAGAACCAAAGGCAATCAACCTTTTCCACTGCATCCTCACTTGCCGAGAAAAATAAATCAAGTGAATTATCGCCACTTAGAACAAAACGTAATGTGCTTTACTGTAAACGCTCCGTATATCCTGCCATCCGCCAGCCTCAACCTCACTCAAATCAACGGGCATTGTAGGTGGTCGGGGGTGTCACGCAGGCGTTTTACAATACAAGTCATGCTCCAGCACTCCACACATGTAAGTTCTCCAGACCCCGTTCGTTGCGTCGGTGTCCTGCGGAACTGGAAACCTCAATGTTTTCCCTTTAGCGCGTTAGCAAGCAGCGTCCTGGATCATTTAGTGATTGCCCTAGCGCAGAACAATCGCGTCCTTCGATTCAGTCGGTTGCAAGCTTCCTTCGATAGTGAGGTGACACAACTACCAGTCTGTGAAGTTCATTCGAACGTTATCAACCTTTTGTATTTGAAAGTCTGACACAGTGAAGTATTCAAAAGGTTATCGAAAAGGACCAATTCAGTGAACAGTGCAAAGGTGTTAAGCGAAAGTGAATCAAAGTTTCATTTGAATAGAGTGATTGCGTTTGATCCATATCAGTCACAGATTGCTGTTTAAGCTCGAAAACAGGTATGTTAATACTCTTACAAACATCCCTTCCAGCTACTAGCACTAGACAATCTATCCAGGACATTTTCTCTGAACTACTTTTCACGTTCTTCTTCTGTTCATTCATTCTCGCTTTCTTACTTGTGTAACCGTCTACCCTACAAAAGATGGGTTCTATGGGAAAATCGATGAGATGGGAAAGGTTCGTCCTTAAGCTTTCATTTACAAGACGAACGTTGTACCCCCTAATTCAGTATTCTAACGGTAGATTTTGTTTGAATGGAAAACAAACGTACATACTAGTGCTCGTACGCTGCTCGTTGGCTTTGTCTCTGGAAAACCCCGGCGTTTATTTTAGCTTTATTTCACATGCAAAGCACTTAGTTCTAAATGCAGAAAAGAATAATCCTGTGAATGGGAGAAACAACAGTTTATGTTGAGAGTTCTTGTTTGGAAGTTTTTTTTATTTTACGAAAATAACTGAAGAAATGTTTGCGTTAAAACGACCATTGTAACGTTTCTATTGTACACACAATAGAGCAGTTAGCGTGAATTAAGTTTTTAGTACCTCATTTCTGCCGCAGGCACATTTTGTCTGCAAAAATGTCGTTAACTTTTCAAGATTATGAATGAACGTAAGATGGTTCGCAATAATATGTTAAGCATTCATTTCTTGCGGATGGTGATTGAAATTTTGATCAAGCGATAACAGTCCTTGTAATAATTTTAAATGGCATTTTCACGAAGTTCACATGCAGGGAGTTTCGTGGATATAAACTTGGTAAATTTATAGCACAAGGTTAAATGTAATTTGGTAAAACTGCTTTATGTATGTGCTATTTACGGAATAATTGTTCTTTTGAGCTTTTTTCTTAAAGAATTGAAACATTTTGCGCATGGTTATGCAATGAATAAAACGGTTGCATCATCGGTTTCAAATATCGAATAGCTTCTTGAAATGGAGGTCCATTTAAATATTATCAAACCAATGAAAAATGTATTGGAAAATATAATTGAAGGATCTTAATAAGTTTTAATGTATTTATCAAATGCAAGCGGGGCGAACATTTATACTTCGATACATTGGTACATACTTTATTTACGGTTGTCTGGATTTTGCTGCGGTTTGCAATGCTTTATCTGGAAATGCCAAATTCTCTCCTCTAATTTTTTGGCGATATTTGTATTGCTTTTATAAGTTTTTTCTAAAATTACTTCTTTTGAAGCTTCGATAGCTGGCATTTAAAATTAACGGTATTGCAGCCACAGATCTATAAAAATGGTTTCAATTATATTTATATTATATGCAAGGATTTTTTGTGGTGCGGATTTTATTAAGTATTTCTTTAACTTTTTTTTATTAGAGATACTAAACTTGAAATTTGCGTGGAAAGTCTCATACCAAAAAGTTTTTTTTTTTTTTAATTATTGTGAAGTTGTTCTCGAGATACGCCCATATTCTCATAAAGCTTCGATGCGAACGCCGGGGAGGTGGGAACAATTTTTTCAAATGAGACTTTCAATGCAAATTTCTCGTTTAATTCAGTACCTCGAATAAAAAAAAACTTTGCAAATAATTTTCCACTGTCGAAGCGTACCCAAAGCAGATCAAAGCTTATCATATCGAATACTTGTGAGTCGACATACAGTATAGTACATGGTCTGAAAAGTCCCGGGATTTTTCAATAGGTGGTGACAATGGTAAATGAGCATTTCGAGAAGCTCATTCGCCACTATTTTGTATATGAAGTTTCATAACATTTCGTATCTTCATTTGCAAGATACAGTCGTTAGAGTGCCACTACATTCGCCTTCTTAAAATATAGAAAATCATTTAGAGAAAACAAGTTGGGTAGACAGACCTATGCTCATGTCGGAAAGGTTTTGTACTCAACTTCTCAGAAATGCAGTCACCAGCAACGAATAAAGTCAAGAAATATGTCAAAGAGATGTGCAAGGCTGTAAGAAAATCCTTCATTTTTCTATTTTCAACGGTCACCATTTTGTTGCAAACCAACAAAAATCACTCAAATCATGGATTCCCAAAAATATTAATGTTATTGACCTTATTTGAAAAGTTCAAGAAGATCAAATCAAAACTGGACTGATTCGATGGCAAGTCCATAAAATACCAAAATCATGTGTCATTGTTGTTGTAATTGGATAAATTTCAAATGGCTATAACTTCCGTGTATATCATTCGATTTTCATCAAACTAACAAGGTTTAAGAACATTTTGTAGGACTACTTAATATCAAGATTCGTTCAGTTTAAGGGTACCTATACGATTTTATTGGGAAAAATGTGAAATTCGAACATCATCCTATTATTAAACAAATTGAGTAGATTTTGACTTCTAAGGCATTTGCTGGTGTTGTACTCATAAACACCAACCTCCATAATTTTTTTTCAGATTTTTTGGATTATAGGTATCCGGGGTGGGACACAAATTTTTCGTGAATTTCCACTCCCTGTGCGCCCCTCGAAGCAAAAAGTATCAAATTAAGACCTGTTTTGAAAAGTTCTCATCAAGACCTCTCGCGGCCGATAATTTTCAATGTCCCGGAAAAGTAAAAACGCACTGTCTTTTAAATTAAGTTAAAAAAACTTATTTACTAATAATGCACAATCATTAATTTCACTATTTTACAAATCGCATTCCAATTTAATTTTCACTGTCTATCAATTTATATTCCAACTGTCTGTATCACGAGAATCATATCACTTTCAATCAATAACGCCTTTAATTCGCGCTCCAGTCCTATTGCAGTTTTAACTATTCCCCCCATTCATTCAGCTCGGCACTATACAGATTGCCTAGTCATTCAATCCATTTCTCGTACATTGACGAATGTTTTGACGAGAACCATGTGGAATATTCGAGCGATTCTGAATATCCGCAGTGACTTCACTTTCAGATATTGATCATGGATCTACTTGGTCCATTCTTGTGATTTCTAGTTCATTCATAATCATGATGTTGCGACAGCAGTTGCGACAGTAACACGCAGAATTGTGTGGACATGTAACACTGCCCCCACCTCATTTCTTTTCGCCCCGAAAAGATGTGTCGCCAGTTGCAGTCAAGTCTCCCTGGTTGTAATATGGGGCAAGATGGTCCAGGTGAACGATTTTCAGTTTGGCTCTCGGCTTACGGTGTTCCTGTATGTTATATACGACGTCGTCGATTCGCTTTGCAACACGGTACGGACACTCCCAATTATACTGCAACTTCGAAGACCTACCCTTCCGCCGTTGTGGGTTGTATAGCCACACCAAGCCATTTTACTAGAAGCCAGTAAAATTTGCCTTTAGATCATACCTGGTGTTCATGCGGGCAGTGGACGATTCGATGTGTTTTCACACTGTCCGATGTATCTGGTTCAACGGTTGCCTTAGCTCACTTGCGTACTCCGAGATCATTTGGGGTTTCTCAAGGGGTGTTCCCAATTTTATATCAGCTGGCAGACGAATAGTCTTTCCAAAAATGACTTTGGCTGGGGCTTGGCCCGTCGATGAGTGTTCGGCAGTTCTATACGCCATCAAGAATAATGGAACGTGCCAGTCCCAGTCCCTTTGGTTCTCGTCAACCATCTTCGCCAGGTGTTTACTAAGTGTGCCATTGAAACGTTCGACTATTCTATCGGAGTTGGGATGCAGTAGTATTGCCCTCATTTTTCGTATTCTCAGCCAAAGTTTTAGCCTTGATCCGAATGTAGTTCACAAGGTACGCCGTACCTACTGACCCAATTTAACATTAGCTATTTGGCTACAGTAGTTGTTTCCTGGTTGGAAATGGGGTAAGCCTCGGGCCACTTACTGAAATAATCGGCCACAACTAGCCTGTATCGATTTCCCTATTCGGTTCAGGAAAGGGTCCTGCAATGCGAACAGCAATGCTTTCAAACAGTACCCCCACGTTATAGGTTTCATTTGTCCTCTCAGTAGTCGCTTTTTTTTGTGGAAGGGAGGTGAATGCTATTTATGCACAGAGTGTGGGACTACCATGCGCGACTATACTACCCACTAAACACCTCCCCTGTCAACCTGAGAACCTAGCCCGGAACCGTTTGACACATTATTTCGGGCCAGGTCTCATTTTGTTACGCCGTGAGGCACCTTCACGCTGGGGAGTCCCTTTCCTAGCAAGAGGGGAGAGGGGAAGAGGAAATGCCAGAAGAGCGATCTCCCAGCCCCAGTGCCCCGGCTGCTGTGAGTCCCTTTTATATTTTAGGACTGCCCGAGCATAATGTGCCACCTGGTTCCATTTGTCAACCGATTCGAGCACCACCGCAACTATATTATCCGGGGTGAGCTCTCCCGTCTCCTTGTAGAGTTCTCTTCGCAGCCTGACCCATTTTGTACACGCAAAAAATGTGTGACAGGCATTGTCCTCCTCCCCTGGGCAAAACCGACAATCGGGAGATCGTGACTTACCGATCTTGTGCAGGTAAGACTGAATACACCCGTGCCCGCTCAAAAGCTGGGTCAGATAGAAGTCAGTCTCACCATGCCTTCGATTTAGCCACGGTCTCACATCCGGGATGAGGCGTGCAGTCCACCTTCCCTTCGTGCAATTCACCCAAGACTGCTGCCAATCGTTGAGTGAGCGCCGTCTCTCTTCGCGGACAACTATCTCCCTTGCATCCTCGTTTCGGCGCAGGTAAATATCGCGGTGCTCTCTAGCAAGGAGGGCGACAGGTCTCACGCCTGCAATCACTCTCACCGCCAAGTTGGAGATTGTTGGATACGAATATGCAATTCTCAGTGCTCCTCTTGTCTGTACCTGTGCCAATCGTTTTTGGTATACCTCCTTGTTGAGGGCGTCGCCCCATACCTCTGCTCCGTACAGTAGCACTGACTCTACAGCACTCATCAAGAGGCGTCTTCTTGATGAGCTGGGTCCACCTACGTTGGCCGTAAGTCGACTCAGGGCCGATATTCCCGAAGCAGCCTTCCCAGCCGTTGCCCTGATTTGCTCAAAGAAACTCATCTTCGAGTCGATCAGTAGCCCCACGTACTTCACCGCTGGCTTCGATTCGATTTGTATATCTCCAATACTGATCATCCTTACTCTAGGGATTCTCTTTTTTGTCAAGATGACCACTTTGGTTTTCCCCAGTGCTAAACTCAGCCCGCGAGCAGTCATCCAGTTCTTCACTCGGCGCATTAGCATACCTAGCCTAAGTTGTGCTTGTTCAACGGTGCGTCCAGCGACCAGAGCCGCAACATCATCCGCATAGCCGACCAAGCGCGACTCATCTGGCATCTCAAGTCTCAGTAGCCCGTCGTTAGACACGTTCGACAGGTCTGGACCAAGGATAGATCCCTGGGCAGCACCCGATGTAATTTCCATCCTTCGTTGGCCCTGTTTCGTGTCGTGCATCTACAACACCAGTCCTGTACGTCTTCTCAAACGTGGAGCCAGTAAAACCTTTTCCCGCACCTTTGCTAAGGTCTAGTGAACACCAAGGTGGCCTCGCGAGGATCCTTCATGCATTTCCTAAACCAACTCGTGAATTCGGCTTTTGAAAAGTAAAGTTTGCAGCTTATAGGAGCTGCCATTTGCTGTTTCCCATTTCCGCTTGAGTAAGCCACCCTCCACCTGAAGGGAGTTCCATTGTACCCAATAGCTTTTCAGGGTGGCGCCATGCATCGAAACTTCCTTCCACTCAGGTCACCCAGTTGTCCCCTTCCATACGATTAATGGTCCGATGTCTTCATCGGCTAACTGAACATTTCGAATCTCCTCCGATGACTAACCTACATCGAATTCGGCCGTCATCACTCGCAGATCAACGGTTGGCTCCTTTTCCTCAATCCGTCGGCAATACTTGCAGTCAGTTAAACATAGACGACGAGGTGGACGTCAACATTTTCATGATTTCCACCCCTGTGAAGTAGTTGTTGCCTCACTTGGTCTGGTCGGACAATCGATCGGATTGCACGAATGTCGATTATTATGGTGCAATGTTGTCCGTCAACTTGACCCGGAAAGCATAAGTCTGCTTCTCTAAGATATAGTCTTGACAAGGCGATGGTGGTACTGGAGACGTCAATCTTCCTAGGCAACCTCTGCCCCACAAAGTTGACCCCCTTATTTCCTCCACCCTGGACAATAGCTCGGTTTTCTTCGCATCTTGCAGTCTCTTTGCAGGTGCCCCTTTTCTCTGCAATTGCAGCATCTAGGCGCAGCATTTACCTGTGGCTCTCGCTCAATTTTCACGTGCTCACACCTGCACTTGTCTATCACTACCTCGCAAACCCGAACAGTGATACGAGTTTCATTTTTCACTGCCTCAAAGTTCAGACTATAAGCTAATACGTCCTTAATCGTTTGATGTTGGGCTTAACGCACGGCTTGTTAAAATTGCTGGTCTTTTAATGTGCCGATGAATGCTTCTCTTGCTGCGTCATTTCGATGCTCCGAGTCGTAAGCTGGGTAAGCGAAAAGCGCCAGTCACCCAATGTCTTGGGCTAGCTGCTGTAGGGCATCACCAGACTTCTGCATCCAATGCCGTAGCTGTGATCAATAAATCAAGCGCATTCATTATAGCAGCCGAATTTGAGTGCAACTCAAAGGGGATAGTCTGCAAAAGCTTGGCAACTGGGTCTCTTAGAGCAAGAATTAATGCAGTTGCTCATCTAGTATACCTTTTTCACGACGCATGTAATTTGGTTGTTCAGACTACTGAGCGCCGCTGTTATTTCGGTTGACTGTTTTTGCAAATCTGCCTTGATTTCAATTGCCTTTTGGTCTAGCTTCGTTGATTGCTCTGATGTTTGCCTTGATTTCGAATGCTTGTTGGTCTAGTTTCGTTGATTGCTCTTCCGCCTTCTGTGTGATGTCTGTCTTAATTTCAAATACTTGCTGGTCCAGCTTCTGGTCTAGCTTTGCAGTTAAACTGGATAACTGTTGTCGCTGCTCTTGCTGCATCAACATCAACATTTGCATCAGCGCTTCGGGTTCCTTTGATTTTGGTGTTTCTGCTTCTCCACCTTCTGCGCCTTTTTCCGCATCTGAGGGGTCACCTGGATCCAGACACATGCCTTCCGATTAAATCGCGTTACGCAAGCGTGCAATTAGTTTGGCCTTTGAAGCTTCCGTAGCCAGATATTGCTGTTCCAAGTCTTCCTTAAACTCCGACATGGTCAATTCATTAATTTTTAAACGTAGGCTTCATGGCATTTTTATTATTTCGGCTTTTTTCCACCAGTTTCCACGTTAAATTTCACAATTGTGCGCTTTAAAAATGTTTAAAAGTTTTCACTGTTCCTTTCTCACTTCTGGCACCACTGTCATGTGCTATGGTTCGCGGCCAATAATTTTAATGTTTCGTGAAAGTGAAAAGCCACTGCTTTTTAGGGTTTTGTAAAATAATTTTACAAAACCCTACTAGTTTCGCGACCAGTCTGTCTTTGTTAGTAATAGTATGATTTATCGATTTTATGTTTTCTTGAATAAAATCTTAACGGTACCCTTAAATTCAATGGACATAGATGACGCATGTAGATACTGGCCAGAAGGCCCAAGATTCGGCGGGAAAATAACACTGTCTTCCTTTGAAGATTTTACAGTACGGCATTTGCTTTTGAATATTTTATTGTCGATGACGATTGCTGGTCCATTGTATAGATCGCTACTTTAAGTTTTGTACAGTAGAAAACTAAGGCCTGCTGCGCCTATTTGGTACTAAAATTTCAGTAAGGGTCTCCGGTACTCGTCTTTGGACCGGTTTTAGCATGCATAAGCATGAATATCGGTTATTCTAACCATGAGCCGTGTTTTTCCAGCACTGGTACTGGAAAACCATTACTTGCACCTGTTTTTTAGGGGAATTGTAAAATCATTTTACAATACCCTACTAAAATTGCGTTCTATCTGTCCGTCTGTCCGTCCATCCGTCCGTCCGTGTGTCACACCACTTTTTCTCGCAAACTACAAGTGCGAAGTGACGCCCTCTTCAAAGTTTCACCACGAAAAAAAATTTATAAGGTCTTTAAGGGAGGTCTCCCCATATAGGGGAGTTGCCCCTGAAAAAAGTTTTCATCGCATGTAGGCAATATGGGTATCGAATGGAAGGTCTTAATGAGAACTTTTAAAAATAGGTCTTAAAATGCCAAATTTTGCTTTGAGGGTTACAGGGGAAGGGGAAATGTACGAAAATTTTGTGTCCCCCCCCCCCCCCGAAAAATCTGAAAAAAAACATGAATGTAGGCCCTTATGAGCACAACAACAACAAATACATGAGAAGTCGAAATTCACTCAACTTTGTTCGTAATAGTATGATTTATCGTTTTTATGTTCTCTTGAATCAAATCTTAATGGTGTCTTTAAATTTAATAAAATTCAGTACACAGGTGACTATTTATAATATTAATCCGCCCTGAAAGTTTCATAAAGATCTAATGGTATTTAAAGAAGTTATAGTGATTTTAATTTTCCTGTATTACTATGGAGCAATATACTCGTACGCTGTATTACTATGGAAACTTATGGCTATGGAACAATATGCGCTTTTCACTGACTTAGGCACTGCAGCTTTGCTAGGATTTGCATGAAAATTTCAGGAATGATAGGTATCTTGAATATCTTTGAGAATTGGCTCAGCTAGTGGTATTAGTAATCGTCAAACAAAATGGTGGCTGTTTTAAATGCGAAGATTGAATAATTTTGAGTTATTTTGCCCCAACTTCAACGTTTAAGGCGCATGCTTTTAACACTTGATTCAATTTAATGCATGACTGAAAATGAGTACCTACAATTGATACTCATACGTGAAACAAGTCGAGGAGGCAGGAGAGAGCTCCTAGCAAAAGGGCTTTGTAACCATTCTAGGATTCGAAAAAATAGGCCATGAATCGATGATTACAGTCCAGGGGAGTGACCCCTGAAAAAAATTTCATCAAAGGTAGCTGATGAGTATCAAATGAAAATTCTTTATAAGAGCTTTTCAAAACAGTTCTTAAACAGACCGTTTTCGCTTCAGTGGGGGCGCAGGGGGGGAGGGGGGAATACATGAAAAGTGTGTTTTCTCCCTCGTGAATGTCATCTTAAAAAATCTGGAAAAATTATCAAGGGAGATATTTATGAGTATAACAATAACAAATACCTCTGAAGTCAAAATTTGTTCAACTTTGTTAATGATGTGTATGATTTTCGAATTTCATATTTTCTCCAATAAGATCGTCTTTGAAATGTTTCTTGATTTTATTTGTTGCCGTTGCCTGCATTTTCTAAGTTGAGTGAAAAACCCTTCTGAAATGAGCGTAGGTCTGTCAGCTCAACTTGTTTTATTTATATTAAATTTTTATATGATTCTTTAATATAAACTTTTAATATAAATCTAAAACCTATGGTCACGTCTAGAATGGATCTTGATCCGGATGGTGAGGTGCAAGGGGGCACCGCTTCCTACTGGATGCCCCACTCTTAGTTTGGGGTCGTAATTTTTTGGAGTAAGGACGAAATTATCTCACGTCTCGCTTGCATTAATCGAGCATAGTCAGTCGCGTTTCTCTTATCAATTTCTTTGGTAGGTTATCTCGGCCTCGACACCATCGAACTGGTATATTTTTATCGAACAATTCATGAATACGAAAGTTTTTTTGTAGTGGGTCCTTGTGCTGGGGAAAAAGAACCCGCCCCACGACACCACGACGCTAGCCTGCAAGCGCATTTCAGTTTCAGCGAGCACTAATATCTTTGCTCGCTGAGGCAGCATACCATCGCTGCAGTCCTTCACGGACCTTCCACCCAAGCAAACACTACGACAGAGAGATGGGCTGGCTTCATTGCAATTCAATTTTCATCTGGAATATCATGAGAAAGTTACCTTTCGATACAAGAAGTAAGTTTCTATGCAAGGCGAGCCAAGTGATAGCCGATGCAAATGACGTAAATATTTTGTTGCGGTCGTTAACAACTGCCAGAGAGCTTTTTCTGAAGCTTGACAGCGAAGCATATCTAGTAGGGCTCATAACGCAGTCGAAATTGCTTACTTGATGAATTGTAATTATAATCATATACAACAATTTTTAAGAAAACAAATGGAGTGTAATAAAGCAGCTATAGAATGTTTATTTATTCTAAAGAAAAAAGAGGAACTTTGTTGGCACATATTACGAGTATGTCAAAAAAAAGACCAAACTATTTACTTAAGTTTGTCAATATTTTTATTGTTAAACAAGTTGGGTAAACAGACCTACGCTCATGTCAGAAGGGTTTTGTATTCAATTTACAAAATGCAGTCACCAGATCGAATCAAATCAAGAAACATGTCAAAGACGATTTTATTGGAGAAAATATGAAATGCGAAGATCATACTATTTTTAACAAAGTTCAATGAATTTCGACTTTTGAGGTTTTTGGTATTGTTATACTCATAAATATCTACCTTGATAATTATTTCAGATGTCCATCCGCGACGGAGGAAACACATTTTTCATGTATTTCCCCCCTGTGCCCCCACCAAAGCAAAAAATGACAGTTTAACAACTGTTTTGAAAAGCTCCCATGAAAACTTTCATTTCATACTCATATCGGCTACGTTTGATGAATTTTTTTTTCAGGGGCCACTCTCCTGTGCTGAAATCATCGATTCATGGCCAATTTTTTCGAATCCTAGAATGGTTACAAAACCCTTTTGCTAGGAGCTCTCTCCCACCTCTTTGACTTATTTCACTTATGAGCATTAATTGTAGGTACTCATCTTCAGTCATTCATTAAATTGAATCAAGTGTTCAAAGCATGCACCTTAAACGTTGAAGTTGGGAAAAAATAACTCCAAATTATTCAATCTTCGCATTTAAAACAGCCACTATCTTGTTTTACGATTACTGATACCACTAGCTGAACCGATTCTCAAAGATATACATGACAACTATCATTCCTGAAATTTTCATGGCAATCCTAGCAAAACTGTAGTGTCTGAGTCGGTAAAAAGCGCATGTTGTTCCATAGCCATATGTTGCCATAGTAATACATGCAGCGCATATTGCTCCATACTAATACAGGAAAATTCAAACCGCTATAACTTCGCTAAATAGACATCTATGTACTGAATTTCATTGAATTTAAGGATACCGTTAAGATTTTATTCAAGAAAACATAAAATCGATAAATCATACTATTACTAACAAAGTTGAGTGAATTGCGACTTCTCATGTATTTGTTGTTATTGTACGCACCAAGGCCTACATCCCTGATTTTTTTCAGATTTTTCGGATCACAGGTGTCCAATCGCGAGGGGGGGGACACAAATTTTTCGTGTATTTCCCCTCCCTGTGCGCCCGTCGAAGCAAATTTTGCCCAACTAAGACCTGCTTTGAAAAGTTCTTATCAAGACTTTTCATTTGATACCCATATCGGCTACCTTCAATGAATTTTTTTTTGGGGGGTCACTCTCCTATATGGGGAGACCCCCCTTAAATACCTTATACAATTTTTTTGTAGTTGAACTTTGAAGAGGTCACCACTTTACACCTACACACAAAATTTGATGTTTCTAGCTTAAGTAGTTTCCGAGAAAAACTGCTGTGACACACGGACGGACGGACGGACGGACGGACAGACGGACAGACGGACAGACTGGTCGCGAAACTAGCAGGGTTTTGTAAAATTATTTTACAAAACCCTAAAAATAGTCATAATAATTTTGGACTAAAATTCTCAGATCAGTGTTCCTCTTTCACCGTTGGTCAGCACCAGATAGAAGACCCGCATCGATAGCGAGGCACCTTTACTCACCCAGCCATCAGTTTGTTGCTTTTAATTTTTCTAGAAGCTCTCGCCGAGATAAAGAATCCTTGCATGCGGTTTTGTACCATCGGGACCCTAGTTTGGGCTGGAAGGGGTGCGAGAGGCACCAATTCCATCAGAATGTCCCACCTCTCATCGTGGATTATCACTTTTTTGGGCAAGGATGAATTTGCACCACTGATGATGTGCAGGTAAGTAGTAGGACAGGATGATATTTGGTTCGTGCCTAGGCCTTTGTATTTCTTTTTTTATTGTAACTCTACGAATTCATGTGCGCGAAAAAAAGTATGTAGCGAGACTTGGTGCAAGGGGGAAGAACTTGCCCCGTGACATCGCAGACGGTAGCATGCCAGCACATACGCACGTCCCGAGACCAAATTGATTCCACTGAGTCTCTATGGCATCAAGTCACCATTGTTAGTCCTTTTCGGACATTTTTGTGCATATGATTCATTACAGATTCGATTCGACTCGGCTCGATTTAACCACCTTTAAAAATAATTCCCGCCTGTCCATCGTTTTATTTACAGCCAGTGACCGGGCATAGTTCTTTTGCAAAGTAGGATTGAATACAGCTGATCAAATCCAGAAGTGACTTCAAGCAAGCATAGGACAGTTTCTATGTATAAAATAATGCCACATGTAGATCCTGGCCAGAAGACCCGAGATTCTGGTGGAAAATAATATTGCCTTCGTTTGAAGATATTTCAGTACGACGTTTGCTTTTGAATACTTTTTGGTCGATGCCAGGAATCGTCATCGACCCAAAAATATTCGTTGCATTAGAGCATAGATCGCTGCTTTAAGCTTTGTATAACTAAAGCCTGCTGCGCCTATTTGGTACAGAAACTTCAGTAACGGTTTCCGGTACTCGTCTTTGAACCGGTTTTAGTAAGCATAAGCATAAATAAATTACTTGCATCAGTTTTTTTTCGTTGCCGCTAGGTATTCGTTCCGTTTTTACGAGTACCGATATCGCTACCGATTTCTTAAATAGCAACACTTGTCCTTATTTTCAGTACCAATACTAGTACTGGTAGTAGTAGTAGTACTTTTTTGAGACTTTTCTTTTGGCATATGTTACTTAACCTAATTTTTATGCTACGATTCATTTGACAGCGACACTTTTGTCAAATATCCTTATACGACCTGAGTCTATGCTTCAAAGTTTTTAAAGTGCTAATGTAATTTATCTATACCGTTTGCTCTTACGGTTATTGTCTTTTAGTTGTTTATTTACAGATTAAAACCTAAACTAAACTAACCTAACTTATTCTATTCTTAGCCTAATTACATTGTGACTCTGTAGTTTTGGTTGGTCGTGTGTTCTCTTCAAGCGTTACATCCTATATCGCGTTTCAGAAGAGACACAGTTCCTACCGACCTGATCTTCAGAATATACGGAAGTTATTTTTGAATTCTTTAGTCGGTTACTTAATTATTGTTTGTTTGGTTAATATTTTTTCCCCGATGGAAATTCGAATTGGGTTAGCCCCTGTAAGTATTGGGGGACGGTATATAATATAAGATGGGTTTTAGGGGATTTGGTTGGGGTTCGATGTTAATCTGGAAGTCTTGGAGGATTCTTATGGGAGAGAGTTAATATGGTTTTTCAGAGGTGGAGGTACTATTGAAGAGGTCCCGGATTAGATTTGATTCGTGTGTCTGCCATTTCACTATTTGCTTTTTGATTGTTTCAAGCATGTATTGCAGGATGGGGGTCACTTTAGTTTCTTGGTAAAGAACGCTGTTTTGTAGTATTTTTTATTGGGGGATCGGTATTCCGATATACATTTTCGGAGTATCCTCCTCTCAAATATTTGCAATTCTTCGGCTACTGTTGGTGAAATTGTCAGCCAGGCTGGGCAGGAGTATGTGATGATGGGGCGAATCGGGGTTTTATACATGAGGAGTTTCACATTTGGGAAGACGGATTTGGAGGATAGGAGGGAGGAGATTAATGCAGCAGCTCCTTTGGTTTTGTTTATTGGTTTTCTTGCATGTGGGTTCATTTTCAACGTATTGTTGAGGCTCACTCCCAAACACCTTATGGTATCTTTTGGGTTCACCGTATCCCCTTCGATAACCGCCCTTATCAGTTTGCTTTGTGCCCTTTACCATTCGCGTTACGGAATCATATTATTTCCGATTTAGCAGCGTTGATTTGGAGCCCCCAATCCTTTTAATAGCGTGCTATAGTGTCAACTTCTCTTTGAACCATTTCCATGGTGGAAATGGGAATAGTGTGACTGGCTGGGATTAGAATATCATCCGCGTACATGATTATGTTCGGGTTACTGGAGATGTTTTGGATTCTGTTTGTGGTAGCGGTATGTGGGATGTCGTGTAGGAAGAAGTTAAAAATGTTTGGTCTGAATATGGATCCTTGTGGGACTCCAGAAAGGATAGGTATGGGTGTTGATGTTCGGTGGAATATTTTTTGTTAAGTATATATTTTGTAGGAAGCTATCAAGGATACGCGTGAGGGCCAGTTTGAATTTTAGCCCATCAGTCGAAACGGAGTCAAACGCTTTTTGTAAGTCTAGTGTACAAGTTTTTTACGACAGTGTCATGCACCAGCATAATGGCATGCTCTGTGGATTTTTAGGCTTGGAATCCGAACTGAAACTTGGGAATTAGCTTCATTGAGAATGCTCTAAAGCTTCGTAGAATGATTCTTTCCAGAATCTTGCCAGTATTGGTAAGTAAGGAGATTGGCCTGAAGTTTTTTACGTCTTCGTCGCAGTTTCATTTAGGGATAAGGATAAGATTGCCTTGTTTCCATCTTCAATTGTTGAAGATGACTGTTAAGCTTTTAGCGACAATTGCGCCGGATTTCCTTAGTACTTTATTGGGAATACTTTCTAAGCCTGAAGAGGATTTATTATTAAGACCAGCTAATATATCTTCTACTTCTGACACGTAGGTAAAAAATTCCCCGAATGTTTCATGTTATGGAGATACTGCCTTGTTGGTGTCAGGAAATATTATAAGGTATGACTCTTGGTAGCTGATGTTTCTCGGTACAGGTTTCCGTAGAATGAGCAGATAACTTGCAGCTTTTCTTCAGTTGTGGAGAAGGGTAGCTTTTTGCGCTTGATAGGGTCCTTGTCGATGTTGAAATTATATGACCGTCGGTCCGTTAGTTTATTAATTTCTCGAAAGACGTCTGAAGATGGTTTGAGTAAACTCAATCTCCTTTTATAATCTTCATTCATCTCACGTGTTATTTGCTATCTTATGCGGTTGGTTAGTTCAGTGATTTCCACTTTAAGAGCATTCTTGGTTTATACAATTGTCGTGCCGGTGGAAGATCCATTTAAGCCTTTGAGTTTTCCGTTTTTGATCCTTTATCTGTGCTTTGGTGTCTTGCGTAAGGCATCTGTATAGCCATTGTTTCGGTTTTTCTACTTCTTTCCTGTCCGCTTTCGATCTTGGTGGGTGCGCCTTCTCGTCATTGTCCGTATCTGACCATCTTTGGATGTTTGGGGACTTGCTTTGTACCTCTGTTGTTGCCAGTTTTCCGGGCTTTAATTTGTTTTTTCCGCTATACTTGTGTTTTGTTTTCTTTATAATCTTCATATTTAACACCTTAGTGTTTTCGCTAACGATATGTTCGGTTTGACGTCTCACTATCGAATCTTCTAGTACCGGTTATTTTTAGTAAAGCAACCCATTCTTCAACCATACGAAGGTTTTGGGTACCGGTTTCAAATACAAGTATTAGTTCAAAGAGGAAACCGGTACTGATTTGGTGTGGCGGCTTTAGGAGCAGGCCAACAATGATCCACTAGCACAACTAGTGAGGTTGAGTTATAGTACCGAAAACAATTTATACACAAATTAGGATGTTTGGATAGAAGCGCTTAAAAGCATTCCTATCTTTTAGCTTACAAAAAGCATTTCTCATGAATTCAAGCAGCAAACATGAACAAACATCATTCTAAAAACAGAATTATTGCATAAAAGATACTCGAAATAAAAAGCGAAAATTCTCCGAAAAATCCTTCCAAATTTATTTATTATTTTCATTCCTACTTTCTACTATCTGAAATTATTTCTGAATTTGTTTTTATATTTTTCCATAAAAGACGATTAAGCATTAATGAAGAAACCATCACATTCATTCGAATCACCACTCGTACGTTCTTGCATCACACTCATGCATATTCATGCACTAAACTGTATATATCAATGGAAGTTTTCCTTCGAAATGTTGTTTTTGGATTCATTGAAATTCATTTTCGACTTGGGCATTTTTAGCGTAAATTATCCCTCCCTGTTTATGATTTCCAGGCAGGTTGACAAAGAAAAATATTTCAAGAGAATATTAAACAAAAATTTCATTTAATTCACATAATGTAATTAATTTTTTGACAGCATTATATTTCGCATGAAATGATAAATGTGCAACGTATGATGAGTAGATATCCTTAGTGTTTAATATTAAATTAGTAAACAAGTAATTAGTGTTTGAAGTAAAATTAAATGCATAAATATGAATCTCCAATATTTTCTTCTGTTTTTAAGACAAATTTGTTCGTTAGATATTAAGAAAAGCAAACACTTTGCAAGTTAAATGATTAAATGCCAACCTGACAAATTTATATAAACGATTCAAAAGGAATCACAATATATACTCTCTATTCTTCGTTTTTTATACTTAGAATACAAGAAAACTATTCAACGGCTTAGTGTAGTGATATACACGTTACGAGTACATTCACAAAAGACTCTAAAAGCTTTTGACTTCTATTAATCTTCTTAATCCATTTACGAACTGTGGCGTGAAAATCTTATTATCCACCCACGTTACCATACACACGATAATGCATTACGAAGGATATAAAAGGAGCTCAATTTTTGCTCTGAAACGATTTCGCTTGTAGGAGTCTGTTGGATGTAATGATTTTATAATGCGCTTAATGTATGATCTTGATGTACTCGTATTTGAATGGAATTGGGCATCATACTCGTATATGGTACATTTTCTATCTCCTTGATAAATGTGAGAGAAAGCTAATGAAGGCATTAGGATCACATGTTCTAAATACATCGTAAAGTTCAAGGTTTGGCTTTTTTTTATGTGGAGGAAATGTACTTACTTCTTAATAACGATCAATTACAAACAAGATGATTATGTTGCCCATAACAAGTAAGTTGAGTACTTTGTAGAAGAAACAAGTTGGGTAGACAGTCCTACGCTCCTTTCAGAAGGGTTTTGTACTCAATTTACAAAATTCTGTAACCAGCAACGAACAAAATCAAGAAATATGTCTTAGACGATTTTATTGGAGCAAATGTGAAATTCGAAGATCATATTATTATTAACAAAGTTGAATGAATTTTTGACTTCTGAGGTATTTGTTATTGTTAAAGGGTAAGTCCGGGATCGATGGACCACCGGTATAGACGGACCATTCGAATATTTCGCTCGTCTGTCACAGCAGCGCCGCATTTGTTGGCTAGTATTTTTCTACTCGTGCAGACGTTAACACGTTTAGTTTTGCTCGTGAGTGTCACATGTTTTTTAGGAAAAAGCTTTGTTTATTTCTTTTGGTGACTTGAAAAATATTTTGCACTGGATTTTATTGCTATGTGGCTAAGTTAGTTTAATTGATTTTGACGGAAGATCAATGCTATAGCTCGATTGTATAGTTGCGTAAGGTCTTAACCTAAAATGCTGCTCAAGTAGCGTTGTTTGTCTGAATGAGTAACTGGTCCACCTATCCCTGACAATTGGGATAGATGGATCAGTGACATTCGGGATAGTTGGCCCACTTAAAAAGAAGCTGGAATAGTGGGACCATATTTCCTATTCGGACTTTACTTCTAATATAAATTAAATGATACTTAGCAAAATTATTTTAAACACTAATGTGTCTTGATACGTTGGTTTTTTTTATGTTATAGGAAAATGCTTACGTTCTATACCAGAAAACGCATGTCTGGGAGGGGAGAATGGTCTGCATGTAGCTTGGAAAATGCAGCCAGGGCTGTTCAAAGTAAGGAAATGGGATGCAGCGAAGGTGTTTGGAATACCGAAAACAACTTTGAAAAGACGCATCAAGCTGCAAAGTTTTAGCAAAGATTCCATGAGAAAAAACTCATTGCTAGCAGTTGAAAATGAAAAAAAAAGTAGGACACATAAAAAAATTACAATCGAGGGGGTTTACTCCAACCAGAGACTCAGTACTTTCTATGGCTTACTATTTAGCTGAAAACCTGCAATTGAAGCATCGTTTCAATCATGAAACAAAGCAAGCAGGCTACGACTGGCTTTCTCCTTTTCTTGTTCGCAATCCTGAACTGTCCATTTGGCAATCTGAAGGTGTGTGTATTGCGAGAGCAAAAGGTCCAAATGAAAATGATG
The DNA here is from genome assembly GCA_963969285.1 of Odontomyia ornata. Taxonomy (NCBI): domain Eukaryota; kingdom Metazoa; phylum Arthropoda; class Insecta; order Diptera; family Stratiomyidae; genus Odontomyia; species Odontomyia ornata. The sequence continues at coordinate 407,853,010 of OZ017738.1, forward strand.
TCAAAGACCTCTTAAAGAATGTTTTGGAAGAAAATGGTCTTAAAGATAAACCTAGCAACATTTTCAATATAGACGAAACAGGTTTACAGCTAAATAACAAACCAGGGAAGGTAGTTGCTTTGATTGGAACCTTTCAAAGCAACTACTTCTGTTACTTCAGGAGAAAAGAGGGTACATTCTTACCACCTTCTTGCGAAATGAAAGGAAAGAGCCTAAAGCAGGAGTTTTGTGACGGTTTACCACCTGGCGCTGAAGTAAAAATGTTGTCAAAGTCTGGCTATGTAAATAGTGATTTGTTTTTCGATTGGCTGAAAAACCATTTCACTGCAAGAAAACCAGCAGGAAAGGTGCTTCTTCTTTTAGATGGACATACATCACACACTAGCTGCGTTGAAATCCTAGAGTTCGCATAAAAAATCAAATAATTTTGATGAGTATTCCTCCCCACACCAGTCATTTGCTTCAACCATAAGACAGCGCTTACTTCAAGTCCTTAAAAATGAACTATTACTCTACTTGCTCGAAGTTCGTGACCAATTACCTTCAAGGAAGATAACTCGACTGCAGTTTGGTGCGCTTTTTAGCATAGCTTGGGCTAAGTCAGCAAACGCAGAAAATGGAATAAGTGGATTCAGAACGTGTGTAATCATTTCATTTGAACCTGATACGATACCAGACTACGCTTTTTTGTCAGAATCAATTGACTCCAGGCCTCCAGATACGTCTCTTGTTTTCGAAAACGTTATGACTGGTGTTGATGTTGCTGGCTCCGGTAGTTCAAAAAAATGATGCCACTGTTGCTGGTCCTAATAGCCCAAGTGATGATGTTGCTGTGGCAGGTTCTAATTCCTCAAGGAGCGGTTGTAGTGCTGGTACTTCAAGTAGCTTTGAAAATGTTCCTTTACCTGGACCTTCTGAAAAGCACCAGAATAAATCTGAAATTGTGACCCCTTCAAAGTTATTGGACAAACTACATCCAGTGCCTTGTGTCAATAAAGTTCAGACTGTGAAAAGAAAAGTTCAAACTATATCAACAGTGTTAAGCTCTTCAGAAAACATAACTGCTCGGATAAAATAAAAAAAATGAGAAAGAGTCAAAAATTAAAATAAAAGAAGAAAAGAAGAACGACAGGGTGGAAAAAAAGAAAGACCGAGATGGAAAGAAAAGAGAAAAGGAGAAAAAGAAGCTATTGAAAAGAAATGAGAACAATATGCAAACAACGATCAATAAAAGTAAGAGAACGTGAAGAAAAAAAGAGCTAATGTCATTCTCAGATTCCGAAGATAGTGATATCGACACAATTCGCAACGACAATCTTTGTAAAAGTGACAGGGATGAAGATTTCTGTGTATGGTGTATAGAGAACTACAACGAAACAAAACGAGATGAAGATTGGATTAAGTAGTGTCATGTTCCCGCTGGACACATGAAGGCTGTACAAGATTTGAGGATAAATCCGATTACTGCGGAAAGCAGCTGAATGATTCAAATTTCTAGAAACTGAGTTATACTAGCTCTATTTTTTAATCATTTTGATTGTCAAATCTATAATCATATCAAATAGTTTATAACTCTATACCCTAACTTTATAGCTTGGAATAAATAGTCTTTATACCTTTGATAACATGTATTTCTTGTGTTATATCCTGATTCAGTCACGTAAAATAGATGTCCATCAATCCCTATTAGGTGGTCCATCTAACCCGAGTATGCTTGGGATAGACGGACCATCATAACTCCCGGTATGATAAGCTTAACAACTGCAAACTTCCTTACAATCGTTTAAAGACATATATACTTATTAAAAAAATATAAAACTTATCCTAGATATTGCAAAATTTCGGACAAAATAGCTTTAGAAAAACATGGTCCAACTATCCCGGACTCACCCTACCCATAAATATATCCTTGGTAATTTTTTCAGATTTTTTAGATCACAGGGGCCCATTCGCGAGGGGGGAAACACATTTTCATTTATTTCCCCCCCTGTGACCCAACTGAAGCAAAAACTGCCAGTTTAAGAACTGTTTTGAAAAGCTCTCATAAAAACTTTCATTTGATACCCATATCGGCTACCTTCGCTGAAATTTTTTTTTTCTGGGGCCCCTCCCTTTTACTGTAATCATCGATTCGTGGCCTATTTTTTCGAATCCTAGAATGGATACAAAGCACTTTTGCTAGGAGCCACTGTTTTGTTTTACGATTACTGATACCACCAACTGAACCGATTGTCAAAGATATTCATGATATCTATCATTCCTGAAAATTATTTTACAAAACCCTAAAAAGAACAAAACTGAAAATACCACAAATATGAATAATGACATCATATGAATGTATGAATTGTCATTGGCTTTCTTGAAAGCGTATTTCTCATCGCTTCCTATTTGTTTCAAGAGGTTGAGCTGTCCTTTCAAGAAATCAAAGAATTCCACGCAATCCAATTTGATATTGTATCGAACGTATAAAATGTCTCGCAATGTTTGAATGTTAAATGGCAACTTGTCATATTGCTATGGCAACCACTTGAATTCTGACGCAAACATGCGTATTACATTAAACATTCCCACCAATTGAGCCACAACAGATGGAGTAAAGGTAATTTGCGGTTAAAAATATATTCTTCTTGTTCGTAGCACTACAGCCTCTCTCGGGCCTTCACTTCCCGCAAAAAGCACCTCCAACTGTTTCGGTCCATTGATCGCGTCCTCCAATTTCGAACTCCGAGCAGGGATAAACTATCTTCGTCGACCGAATTAGACCAGGGTTTCCTCGGTTTCCCCACTGGTCTCCGGCCTTCAGTTCTCCCAACGAATACGCTTTTGGGTATCCGTTGTTCGTCCACACGATTCATGCGTCCAGCCCAGTGTAGCTTCCAATCTTTGAGACCTCCGGCTCGTCAAAAATTTCATACAGCCATTGAATCCCATTTAGCTTCACTCCGATTATTCGCCTCAGGACCCATCGCTCAAAGGCGTTCAATATATTTGGGGATGCTTGGGTTAGGGTCCATGCTTCACACCCATAGCATAACACAGGTCTTATCACAGATTTGTATACTTGGAGCTTTGTTTTCCTGTGTATGCAGCTGGTCTTCAAAATCTTCCAAATTGAATGAAATATTTTATTTGCGAGCTGTATACTTATCGTAGGTCGTCTCTTTCATTACCCATTTTCATTAATTTGATGCCACAAATTCACCCAAATTTTCGATAATATATTCGGCAAATCTAATATTTTGTGTATTGGAGGTATTTTTTCTCGATTGCGTCATGAGTTTGGTTTTACTTTCTTTGATTTGTAGCCCTACTAGTTTTGCTTGACTGTCGAGTTTCAGGAAGAGTTCTTTGGCAGTTGGTAGCTTCCGTATGACGTACTCCAGAGCCAAATTGAATAGCAATGGGGCCAACTTCTTGCTTTAGTCCGATAATTGTGTCAAAGGAATCGATGAGTTGGTTCTTGATGCGGACTTGGGAGGTTTTCGACGTCATTGTCATTTTGGTAAGCGACAAATTTGGCTGGGATGCCAAACCCAGGCATTATTTGGTACAGTACGTTACCATCAATACTGTCGTATGCTTGCTTGAAGTCAAAAAAAATTTGGTGTACGTCTATGTTGAACTCCCAGCATTTTTCAAGTACCTGCCTGAATGTGAACAATTGGTCTGTTGTTGATCTACCTGCCCTAAAACCACCTTGATACTCCCCAATAATACTGCTGGCGTATGATCCGATCTCATTTTCTAAGATTTTAGAAAATATTGTATACGATGTACAAAGTAGTGATATGCCTCTATAATTTTCGCACTATAACTTATCACCTTTTTTGTGGATAGGGGATATAATTGATTTTACTGGATGACTTAGTGAAAAGCTTGATGAACACTACTGCCACCATATTTGTTTTCCTCCGTAGCAGCCGTTTTCGGGTTACCTAAGCGTGGCTCATGAAAAACTGACGCGCGGCCACGAACAAACTTGTTGAACCAATTGTTGACGGTCGCCATCAAAGGAGAAGAGTCACCGTACACAGCATCCAAGCGATCTTTGATTTTGCTGCGCGTTTTCCCTTCCAAAAACAAGAATCTAATCACTGAACGATATTGTTTTTTTTTCATTTTTGTACAACCAACCGACACGCTCGCTTCCAAAGGCTATAAAAATAAATCTAATGAAGGGAATTGACTGAAACTTTGACATTAGGCTACTAAAAGAATGTACTGCACGATGGTAGAGCTCTTTTGCAATAGCATCGCCACCGGGCGGTGAGGCTAAGTACTTGTTGAATTACCCTGCCAGATTTACCAAAAATACTTGCACATCTGACTTTTCAAATTCCTTGTGCAATTCATTCTATTTAGTTTCTTGTGGAAACAAAATAACTTCATTTCGAAGCTCAAACAATCTTGCAAGCATGCTTCCTTTTGAGAGTCACCACGCTTCGTTATGGAATAAAAGTGTTTTATGTTCCTTTCCTAGGTTTTCACAAATTCGTGTGTTTAACGCACTTTTTTGATGAAAATCACGACTTTGATGCACAGCTTTAAAATTTCGTTGAGATCCTTTGGAAGTGTGTTAGCTGTCAAGTCTTGGCGATGTTTAACACTGGAATTTTTCGCTTTGATCAATTGAACAAACTCTGTATGTACAGATGGCACTCCAAGGATTGCTGGAGTGCCATCTGTACATACGCCTGTAAGCCTTTCCCAAGAGAGTGCATGCTTAGCGAAGAAGTCAGAGACTGCTGACATAACATCGATGGCTTTAGTATTTGTCACTAATTCTGTAGAAAACAGAGTTTTATCTTTCCCTGCTTGATTTTGAATATATCTTACTGAGAGCAGTTTGCAATATCAGTAGTTTTATCTAATTGTATCGCGAAAAAAGGTGATTGTTTTACTGCCTCTACTACTTGTAGCTTAATATCTTCGGCCATATCATCAATGTGACGTTTGACCGTATTGTCAGACAGCGAAATCTGAGATAGCTTTTGCCTACTCTCTTTTCACAGGACAATATCAGCTGCTTTTAACATGCAAGGTTTGATGAGTGTTTCGCCAACACTATGGCTTTTTTTTTGCTTTTGCAATTAAAAGCGATAATTCATCAGAAGCCTCAAGCGCTTTCTCAAATGTATGACCAAAAGATCCAGTGCTATCCTATTTTATGCGTTCCAAAATTCCAGATTTTGCAATCGAAACTCCTGTGGGTGCAAAATACGAGAAAAAATGTCTGTTGACAAATGTCGCTTCTGACGGGAAGGTCGCATGGCATCGTTGCTCAACACTTCGAAACAGATAACGCTCTGTGGATGATCAACACCATTTTTTGACAAAGAAACAAAACCGAATTTGATGTACTCTTCATTATGTCATTTTTTACACGAGCTCATGTCGATATACTCGTATACTCTTTCACGCACAAAAATGTAGGAACCATTTATTGAAATGGTAAAACCAACTCCGTATGACTGCTATCAGTGCAAAAAATAAATGAATGTACCAACCCTCTCCGTATAAACACATATATGTAAATATATTGACAATACGAAACGCTCAAAAGAAAATGGAAAATTACAGTTCCAAAACAGAGCTGTCGCTTATGTTGCTGTATTGTTATAAGGAAAAAATAACAAAAACTATTTGATTTTTACCGGATATGGTAGCACTGTGCTACCGATAGAGATAAGGTGTGCATCTTATTTTTTGATCACTCTCATTCGTGGAAGCTCTTTACAGTTCATCATATTTCCTGAGAGAGAAATTTAGAGGCTTAAGAGGTACTTTTGGGCAGCAACGCTACATTTGAACAATCCAATTCTTTCACATGCATATCATCACCCTCAAGTTTTCATTGTTTCCCTTCCTTGTTCACCACCTCTGTTGCGAATCCCAGCGTACCGGGGATTCTCAGATTCCTAAATCCAAATTGCCGCCGTAACATCTCCACCTTCTTTTGGGTACATATACCCTTTTCCTCGGTAAATTTATTTATTTTTATTAACATTTAACAATTCCCCTATAATTTTTATTTCCACATCATCTCAATCCTACCCTTTCACCTTATTTATAATTACAAAAGGAAAATAATAACACTATAATAATAATCATAACTTTCCCACTAACAACACTCCATTCAGTACTTTCCATTAACAAAATTTCATTCGATACCTTTTCCCTAACAAAACCTAATTCCTTCCTTCATACTAACTAATTTTATTCATTAGCTCCCAATAACATTATTTGTTATACAAAACAAAAGTCATCCACGCTTCCCTACTAACAAATTTCATTTGCATGCCCATTAAAAAGGTGCATAGTTGAAGTCGTTAATTCGACGAATGGCTCCGTTGGTAGCGTCGTGGGTTCTCGACCGGGGATCCGCTGGGACCCTGGGTTCAAGTTCTGCCGAGTGCAGGAAAACAACCTTTTTGGAATATTGGAAAAAGCAATTGTTTCCGTATACTCGTATATGACGATTTACATATAACCACGCAATCATGGTTATGCATATCACCATATATGCAAAATGGAAATTGTTGCGTTTGTCAATATGGAAAAGATGTATGGGTAGCGGAATCGAAGTGTATTGAACTTCGATTACGTTACTTGGATGCGGCTGCGGTAATTGGGAATGAAAGAATTGCGGGATTGGTTTTTTGTGAGTTGAGGGCAGTCAGTATTTGACTTTAAAAGAAGAGGGATTCGGTATTTAGTTTGAAAAACAAGAGGAAGTGCTTTGGCAGTGTCGAAATAAAGATTAATTTTGAATTTGTGAAAAATGTGGGTTTTTTGGTTTGGCTTTAGTAACGAACGTGTGAATTGGAATAGCAAAAGTTGGTTGAAGACGCTCGGAAGTAAGAAAAGAATAGCTAGTGAAATTTCGCTTGTGGCATATGTGAGTGGAAGTTAAGTGCGGATTTTAGATAAAAAGTAAAGGCAAAAGGCCTGAATATAACTCCAATTTTTCACGTTATGATCAATGCAGTAAGAGGAAGAAAAACTTTGTTAAATGTAGTGAACCGAGAATAAAAATAATGATGGCTTGAATATATTCCAGCATAACCCAAAACCAAAGATTGTGTTGATAATAAAATTAAGAACCTTCTAATGTGGATTCGAACTTTAATTGTTGCAGAGGACGCACTCAAGGCGGAACTGATCTGGGTATTCAAAGGGGTGCAACTGTTGTTGTTGGGTTGTCGTTCCCGATGCCAGTGAAGCCGACGGGGACTGGTGTTCCCCGGGGTAGCCGAATCGCTTAGTAAAAATACTAGGATTGGAACTGGATCCGAAACATAGTGGCTTTGTGATTGTTCAATAACAAGACCAACTCATTGCTGCGAACCTCAACCCTGGAGGTAAATTCAGGTACCACGGGCAAGCTGATGAGCCTCCATCTTAAAGATGGTCAGCTGATTGGTTGCGGCCCTTCGGAGAGTATCGTGGTGGCTAGTGGTGCAAACAAAGGTTGGCGTTGACCTTATAGCGTCAGATATAGCTAAGTCTCGGATCTACCAGTATGAAAGTTGAGGGTTCTCTCAATGTAAACTGATACCGAACTTGGGGGCAAATGATTGGTGCTTAAGCCAATCGCTGTTTAATGGTGACCGTGAGATTACGCCCGTAAAGGGTAGGTGCTCACGTTAATCAAGCGACAAATGTTGCAGAGGACAGTTGAAAGTGAAACAGAAAAGTGTCATAATTTAATAAACTAAAGGCGAGAAGAAAAAAAAGGAAGAAAGTTTTCTGAGAAGCACTTTGTCTTATCTATGAATTGGTGAAAAATTCAATGTTCGAGTTTGAACTATATTATTAGATGAAATTGAAAGGACCGTGAATTAGTGAAGAGGGTGGATTCAGTGTCTTGGTGAAAAGTGTCCGTTCCGTGTTTTTATTTTGATTTTCGTTAACATTAATTTTCAAATTGAAGATTGGATTTCAGGTGCCCCGGATTCCTTTTTTTGTTCTTCGCCGAGCGCTCGGAGTTATTTTGATTTTATTTTTATATTACCGTTAATTCATGTTATAAAATTGATTTTTTTTGGCTTTCTTTTTAGAAAATTTTCTTTATCGGATTGATCTTACAAAAATTTTAAAGGGGAGTAAAAATTTGTATTTTGTAGATTTTTTTTGTGAATTAAATAAAACGGCCATGTCTCGTTAAGATAATAATTTTTTTTTTTTCTTAAAATGAGCTCCTCTTGTCCGTCCCTATCCTTTCGTGTTAGTTTTTTTATGTGTAGGTGGCTCAGCACGAGCAAAGGGTGTTCTGGAAGACCCACGACACGACTGATCGCTAGCCGGCCTCAGTATGCCACCCCGGGTTACTCATCACTCTGCTGAAACTTCATGTCTGTAACTGCCGTGACTTCCGCGGTTGCAACACCTCTTTATCAAAGGAATCAGCAATTTTCTCTCATATATTGCTACGCTGCAAAATAAAAGAATATAACATTGATGCTTTGACTTTTCCGGATTTGAGAAAATTTACATTCAATTCATACTCAGTATCAGAACGACGAACTTTTTGATAAAATTCGATGCCAGGCAATCCCTCCCTCTTTGTTAAACTTCAACATTAAATCACTCAGCAAAGAATATTCATTCAAAGCTCTTATTGGAAATCTTACATAATATAAGTTAATTATCATTTCTGAATATTATTTATGTAAAGGGTAGTCCAACCATAATGCACGATGTTAATTGTGAGTCACACCTTAACGTCAAGCTTTTCGCCTAACTTAATCCGACATTTCTTTGTTTCAGTGTTTGACAAATTCAATCATGGAGAGGTACACAATTGAGCAGGGTGTTAAGGTTGTTGAAGCCTTTTGCGAAAATGGATGTTCAAATCAAAATGCACTTCGTGATTTTTTTGGTCAGAAAAATCGACCAAATGTTTCCACAGTTGGGAGAATAGTGCACAAATGCTGAAATTTGTGCGCTATTCTCACGGGTCTGTAAGAAACGTAAAATCACCTATGCATGCTCGCCCAGTTTATTCTGCCGAAAACTTCTGTTGTTCGTGATAGTGTGGCAGAAGAGCCATCAACCTCGACTTGTCGTCGTGCCCAGCAATTGAACATCTCACGAACATCACTGATGTGAATTTTTAAAAATAATTTGAATTTACACGCTTACAAGGTTCAACTGACTCAAGAACTGAAGCCTACTGACCATTTCATGCGTCGGTAATACGCCGAATGGTTGATTAAATAGACAGAAGGGAATGGTGACTTTACAAACAAAATCACCTTCAGCGACGAGGCACACTTTCACCTGAGTGGATTTGTTATTAAGCAGAATTGCCACATTTGGGTAAATGAGAATCCACGAGTGATTGTTGAAAAGCCGATGCATCCATTAAGAGTGGCTGTTTGGTGCGGTTTATGGGCTCGCGGCATCATCGGGCAGTACTTCTTTGAAAATGAAGACGGCCAAGCAATTATCATGAATGGTGTCCACTATTGCGAGATGATAACGGACTTCTTGTCAGAAATTAAGGTTATGGACCTGGACGATATGTGGTTCCAACAGGATGGTGCCACTTGCCACACAGCCAACGAAACAATGGCTCTTTCGCGCGAGAAATTCAATGGTCGTGTTATCTCACGTTGTTACGATGTTAATTGGCCGCCACGATCATGTAATTTCACACCCTTGGACTTCTTTTTCTGGGGATATTTAAAAAAAAAGTGTACGTCAATAAGCCAAAAACAATTCAAGAGTTAAAAGATGAGATAATTTAGCACATTAACGACATTGAACCTCAATTATGTCTCAGAGTCATTGAAAATATGGACCATCGGATAGAAGTATGCCACCGTAGCTGTGACGAGCATTTGGGCAATATTTTGTTTTAAATATAATTGCCATAAACTCTTCTATTATAGTAAAAAGTATTAAAATAATTCTTTGAAAACTTTTTGTTTTATTTATTATTCAACTGAGGTATATCATGAATATGATATACCTCAGTTAAAAATTCAATTTGTGGCCAAAGATCATCAGCTTCGGCTAATGTTAACACATTTGAAAAATCTAAATTTTGAAACAAATAACGTTTTTTTGAATAGTTTTAGCTATGTATCGCCACCGCTCACGCCCCTCTTACAATGCCCTCACGCCTCCTCTGAGGGGCGCGCCCCACCTTAAAAACCAATGTTCTGGATGAACCATTTCGTTGTCCGTCGCAGCAAGTACCGCGTAGTCACTTGCCCTATCTTTTGCTCCTCTTGCGCTTAAAATGATATCGGCATCGTCAATTACTGATTACTGATTTATTTCTTTACTGAGCCTTATGTGTGGCTACCTTCTTTCACTTGTCCTTTGTGTCCTTATTTTCGAGTCGTACTTTGTGGCTGAATCGCTTTACTTTTATTAACGTTAGATCATTTTTGAATCAAGTCCTTCTAACTTCCACTTTCATTTTATCTGGTAACTCTTTCTAGTTTTCGCTTGATAGCGTAACGCGCCTCCCATGTTCAAAACTTGCTTGCTCGTTTTTATTTTTCATTAATGGCATTTGGAATACCTGGTCTCGAGTCCTCCAGCAGTGGGAAGCCGTCGGGCTCTTCCATGCGTACGATGAAAAAACTTTTCTTCGTTTTCAAACTTCTTGAAACTTCTTCGCAAGTAAATTGTTCGAATAATGTGATTCAAAAAATTTGTTTCGAAGTGACGTTTTAAAAAATTCTTGTAAATTTTCAAAAATTATTGACAGGAACTTTTAAAAACACGTCAATCAATATCAAAAGCACTTTATTCAATACTAATCGTCTGTTCGCAACAAATGCTAGAGGTAGAATAACAAAACGAAACCTGGCCCGAAATATTGTGTCAAACGTTTCCAGGCTAAGTTCTCTGCTTGACAGGCGGAGGTGTTTAGTGGGTAGTCCAGTCACTTGCAAGCATAGGACCTCCAAACTAAGTTCCTCCTCCAAATACCAAAAACAGTGTTGCTCCGATTTGGATTACATTTTGTACATATGCTCATCAAACTGTGTGATGAAGCTTACAATAAAAAAAATCAAAGTGGAACTATCTGAAACGAAATGGCGGCCGCCTAAAGGTCATAAAAGGTGCTAAAATTTGTAAATATAGTTGTAGTCAAGCTTTTCAACCGATGTTAATGAAACTTGATGTTTTAGTAGAAATTATAAATATCTAGAGAAAAATGAAAAAAAAAAATTTCCTGTAGTGACGTATCAAATTTCAAAACGGCAGCCAGTCAAAATTTGAAATTTCAATGCCTTCCGAAGCTCACAATTTCGGTTCAATTTCCATTAAACTTATTATTAAGGTCATATTTTGAGATTTCGTGATCGAAATTTGAAATTGCAGTGGTTCAAATATGCAATTTTTCAGATTTTCGTGGCCTGCTAGCGGTCATATTTTTCAAAGGATTTGATGAAGCTTGGAATTGTGGATTATTGTAACTATTTTTTACATCCTGTGAAAAAATATGAAAGTCAGATCATAAATCAAAAGTACGAAAATTTAAAACTTAATATTTTTAGCTGCTATTTTCAATAAAAATCGAATAGCTATGTCTATTCAAGTAAAGTCCCGATTTGAATGAAATTTGGTACAGTGGTTGATGAAACCCTGAAATAGATATGTACATATGTATATTTTAAAATAATCCCAAATCAAAAGCTTAAATTCAAAATGGAGCCCCATAATTCAAAAGGTAAGCGAAATATTTTCATGGAAACGCTTGAAGTGGCTTACATTGGAAGTAATTATAAAACGGACTATTTTTCTTAAACAGTGTTTGACTTTCAAAGTGCCGGCAAATCGAATTATTATTTGCTTTTAGAAATAAGGGTACATACCTACAAGAAATTCGTTTTTCCGGCTGGTGCTACCTCGGGGATTTGTTTATATTATTTTAGTAAGAAACCATAATAAGGCCTGCTATAGGAACTTGTCATCGCGTCGTTTCCTATATTAACAAGACATCTAAATTTTGTATAGTCAAAAATAGTTTTTTTTAAGCGCACAGAAACGAACTTTATCGGTCAGAATAAAACCAGAAGAAATTATATACACAATAATTTAAGCTAACATATTTAAAAGTTGTTCGGCATCTTTGACCTAATTCACGGAGAGATAGCGCTTTGCCGCTTACAGGTCCGCTACAATGCTTTCTCCCATAGATGTGCCAACATTGAATGTGACTCTCCGTTTTTTGTTTTGATTCGGTCCCGCGTAAGTTTTTGTAATTGGAGGTCTTTGGCTGTCATAATCGGCAAATGGTGATGGCGTTGGTTCTTCAATGTCTGGGTTTAAAATGTAGGCCGGTTTCAATCTGTCGATTGATATTTGTGATGTTCTGCTGTCCATGAGGATTTTGAAGATATTATCGGACGTTCGCTCAAGTACGCGAAATGGACCAACATACGGCTGCTGCAAAGATTTTTTGGCCGCGTCGACTCGTACAAAGACCTGACTGCATATTGCCAAGTCCTCGAAAATAAATATGCTGCTATGTTGATGGTGTTCAACAGGTGTTAGCCACAGTCGTAGCATGTCTTTTCGAAATTTCGACACAAATGCTGTCTGGTCACTTTTACTGTCCGTATCCTCAACAAAATCTCCTGGAATCCGGAGTGTGGTACCGTTTACCATTTCCGCTGCAGTACATTTAATGTCCTCTTTGCAGGCAGATCAAAGGCCGAGAAGAACTGTAGGCAGAGTTTGAAGCCAGTTTTCGTCTTCATGACACATGAGTGCTACCTTTAAAGATCGATGCCAGCGCCCCACCATTCCATTTGATGAAGGATGGTAAGCAGTGGTCCTGATGTGGTTACAACTAATTATTTCGGTTAGCGAACGGAAAAGCATCGATTCGAATTGGCTACCGCCATCTGTTGTAACGATCCTTGGTGTACCGAAACGTGAGACCCAATGGTGATAGAAATTGGTAGCGACTGTGTCGGCGGTGATTTCGGCAATTGGTACGGCTTCCGCCCGTCGCGAGAAACGATCGATCATCGTAAGGACATATTTAAAATTGTTTATGACTGGCAGTGGGCCAGCCAAATCGAGATGTATGAGGTCAAATCTTTTATCTGGCGCTGCAAACTTTAACGGGAAAGTCGTGACGCGTCGGCTAGTTTTAGAGCGTTGGCACTGAATGCATGATTTTGCCCAATTCACAATATCCTTGTGCATTTTTGGCCAGACGATTTTTTCACGTAGTAAACGACTGGTAACCTTCCTACTGGGGTGTGATAGGCGGTGCACAGAATCAAATGCTTGACGTTGAAGTGCTTGTGGTATGTAGGGTCGTGTGATGCCTGTCGATAAATCACAGTACAAATGCTCTCCACTCTTCTGTACTCTCTGCAAACCCAACGATGTTTCCGAGTGTAACAGACTTTGTAATTCGCTATCATGTTGTTGTTCCGCTGCTACGTCTGCCAAATCGAGTGCTTTATGTGCGGTAACTGCATCAAGTCGAGATAGAGTGTGTATTTGTTTCACCTTTAATGTGGAGTATGTCCGTTGTGAACTGGGAAATATACTCCAGTTGTCAAATTTGGCACGGTGATGCTTTTGATGACTTCTATATGAAAGCGTAGCACAGTGGGTTGTGGTCGGTTCGTATCACGAATTGGTGTCCTTCTACTCTGTCTCGAAAATATTTGATCGCCGAATAGGTTGCCAACAATTCTTTATCGTAGATGCTGTGGTTTTGTTGAGCGTTGCTAAATTTTTTGGAATAAAATCCTTGTGGCAGCCAAATTCCATCGACAAACTGTTCCAGTACTGCTCCCATCGCGAGATTTGAGGCGTCCGTTGTTATAGCCAGCTGAGCGTTTTTAACCGGATGTTTGATACAAGCTGCTGCTGCTTACAATTTTTTCCTGTCTTCAAAGGCATTAATTGTTGTTAACGTCCAATTTACAGGCCTTTTATCATTTTTTCGGGAATCGCGCAAGAATTCATTTAGCGGAGCAAGTACTTCTGCGCCATTCTTTAGGAATTTCCGATAAAAATTGATCATGCCCATGCTCTGTAGACTTTGAATAGTTTTTGGCCTTTCACATTCCAGTATTGCATCAACTTTTTCTGGTAGTGGCTTGATTCCTTCGCTGCTTACCAGAAATCCCAAATAACGTACCTCGGGTTTTCCAAAATTGCATTTGGTGACGTTAATTTTGATGCCGTGTCTCTTTAATCGAGTGAATACTTCCTGTAAATATATCCGATGTTCCTCTCCTGAGCTGGACGCGATAAGGATGTCATCCAGGTATCCAAAACTGTAGCTTAATCCCAAGAGAACAATGTCGATATACCTTTGAAAGGTTTGGGCTGCATTCTGGAGTCCAAAAGGCAACGTCAAGAACTCAAAAATCCAAAGGGCGTGATGACCGCTGTCTTTCCGATGTCCTCATCTGCAATTGACACCTGATGATCGGCGCGGATTAAATCTATGGTCGAAAAAATTGTCTGCCCGTGTAGATTATGATTAAAATCTTCCATTCCTGCCACCGGATATCAATTTGGTATCGTAACTGCGTAGACGCCACAGGGTCTCCATTCTCCTGACTTTTTTGTGACTAAATATAGTGGACTAGCCCACGGGCCACTTAAAGGACGACATATTCCATTTTCCATCATGTACTCAAACTCAGCCTTTGCGGATTGATATTTGTCCTGCCGTAATCGGTGAACTCGTTCTGCGATTAGCGGGCCTTTCGTCAATATGTGGTGTTGGAGTATTGCCTTTTTGGTTTGCGGCGTTGTCACAGAACTGGTCAGCTCGGGAAATTCGGCGAGAATGTTGTGGAATGACATCTGGCGATTTACAGTGGTGATTGCTTCGGCTGGTTTATCTGAAAGTATTGCGACAGCTTCAAGATTTGTCTTACCATCCACCAACCGCTTCCGCTTGACATCAACGAGCAAATTGAAGTGTTGTTGAAAATCAGCTTCGAGTATAGGATGATCCACTGCAGCAATGCAAAAACGCCATTTGAAAATCCTCCGTAATTCAAAGTCGAGCGAAAGGATTTGTTCTCCGAACGTGTTGTTGCGTACAATTTCCGTTCTTCCTGACGCGTTTTGCCCTGGCTAGGAATTACCGATACTTCTGCACCTGTATCCACGAGGAATCTTAGCCCAGTTTGCTTGTCGGTTACTAAAAGGCGGCTCTTGTTCTGTGGACGTCATCGCTGACCGCATTTGACGATGACGGTTTTAATTTCCCTGTTCAGAAAATTGGCATGGCGGACGGCATTTATTCACCTTTTTCCCGAATTTCCGGTGATAAAAACAATTTTTCTCGTCTGTACCTTGATGTGTGCATGTTTGAAACCTTGGGCGCCAGCTAGCTCGTGAACGGGATCGATTTTTAGAATGTGGATGTTGATTTCTTGCATTCACTTCTAATCTGTCGAGTTGGTTTAATATTTCCACGAGAACTGGATCTGAGCTCGGAGCAGGAGTTTTTGATGCCGATGCTATTACTGGCGATTTACAGTGGTGATTGCTTCGGCTGGTTTATCTGAAAGTATTGCGACAGCTTCAAGATTTGTCTTACCATCCACCAACCGCTTCCGCTTGACATCAACGAGCAAATTGAAGTGTTGTTGAAAATCAGCTTCGAGTATAGGATGATCCACTGCAGCAATGCAAAAACGCCATTTGAAAATCCTCCGTAATTCAAAGTCGAGCGAAAGGATTTGTTCTCCGAACGTGTTGTTGCGTACAATTTCCGTTCTTCCTGACGCGTTTTGCCCTGGCTAGGAATTACCGATACTTCTGCACCTGTATCCACGAGGAATCTTAGCCCAGTTTGCTTGTCGGTTACTAAAAGGCGGCTCTTGTTCTGTGGACGTCATCGCTGACCGCATTTGACGATGACGGTTTTAATTTCCCTGTTCAGAAAATTGGCATGGCGGACGGCATTTATTCACCTTTTTCCCGAATTTCCGGTGATAAAAACAATTTTTCTCGTCTGTACCTTGATGTGTGCATGTTTGAGACCTTGGGCGCCAGCTAGCTCGTGAACGGGATCGATTTTTAGAATGTGGATGTTGATTTCTTGCATTCACTTCTAATCTGTCGAGTTGGTTTAATATTTCCACGAGAACTGGATCTGAGCTCGGAGCAGGAGTTTTTGATGCCGATGCTATTACAGTTGGGGCAGCGTTGAACTCCTCGACAATTTTGTCTGCCATTTCGAGCAGTTTTGCGATGTCTCTTTCGGTTGATACGGACATGATGGCGGGTACATGCACTGGTATACGTAGTAACCATAATGCACGTAGAGCATCTTCTGGCAGTTGCGAGCCTGCCATGTTTTGAATCTGACGAAATAGATGTGATGGCTTTTGGTCACGCGATTCGAGCTCCGTTAGCACTTGCGTTAGCTGCTGCTCAGGAGATGCCGCAAACCGAGCAATCAATTGCACTTTTAGTTCCTCGTATTTATTTCTGACCGGCGGATGTTTTACTACCTCCGCAACTTGCTTGAGGATGGTAATATCCAGGGATGTCACTACCGCGTTAAATTTTGCCGTATCTGAATACACTTTATAATGACCGAAGGTAGATTCAATCTGGGAAAACCAAAGTTCGACTTGTGCCTCCCGATGGCGGTAATTTTACATCACGCACGGCTTCTAGTTGAGGGGGTTCACTACCGGCCCACAATTCACGCGCAAGATTTAGCGAAGTTTTCGGGGTTTCCGTAGGAATATTTCTCTCTCCGGGCGTTGACGCTTCGCCACCGGTCGCCATTGTTTTTAATTTTTTGTTTTTCTCACTTGTTTATTGATAACAATAAAACGTAAGGGTCACCAATTATAGGAACTTGTCATCGCGTCGTTTCCTATATTAACAAGACATCTAAACTTTGTATAGTCAAAAATATTTTTTATTAAGCGCGCAGAAACGAACTTTATCGGTCGGAGTATAAAACCAGTAGAAGTTATGTACACAATAATTTAAGCTAACATTTTTAAAAGTTGTTCGGCATCTTTGACCCAATTCACGGAGAGATGGCGCTTTGCCGCTTACAGGTCCGCTACACTGCTACGTTAAAGTGCTATCTAGCGTGATTAGGTCAAAGCCCTTGTGTTTACTTATGCTGTGTAAATGTGAGCCCAATTATCCGTGCAATGTCCTTAACAAATTTATTTTGCAAAATATAAAGCTATGGAAATTTCCGGAAAATTTAATGAAGGATAAATCAATCTATAACTCGAGAATATTTTCTGTGGAGTCATTTAAAAATACCAACGGAAAAACCAATTTTCGAACATTTCACTTTCTGTGAAAACAGCTATTTCATTCTTATCCATGCTAATTTAAAATAATGTTGACAGACTTCAATCAACATAAAAATGCCTTCTTCAAAAGATTGATGATGGGAAAACATTCAATACAGAACTTTTTCGGGATCCAAAGAAAAGTTAAACGACGCTTCCCATTCCATGCATGTAGAATCATAAAGAAACATACGGGATGAATGAAGCAACCGTCAAATCACTTCGATAAACTCTTGCAGTTGTATCTTTTTCTAAGAAAACGGAAACCAATTTGACGGTATTACGGTTGAGAATTTTCGTTCATTTTTTTGGCATCCTAAAGTTGGATGTAAAATTTCTGACCCTAATAATAAACAGAACTTGTTTGGTTTTTAATTTCAATTCTGTCTGGAATATAAGATAAGCAGATGTTATATACCAATTCTGTCTGGTCTTTACAAAGGAGCACAAAAAAACCTTTGTATACTTCTAATAGAAACATCTACCTCTTTGACGTTTGTAATTAGAATGTTAAAATTAATCTTTAAAAAATAAATGTAGGAGTGCCTGCACAAGATCTCATTATCTATTCTCAACATTAATATCCTCTTCTCTTTTTTCCTTTTCAGTTGCTATAAATAGATAAAGGTAAGGAGCAAATGAACCCTCATCGAGAAGAAAGTCTAACGTAAGTAAGAAACAGAAAGGTGAATAAATATTTAAATACTGCAAATGACTCAAGTACTTGGCGTTATTTCTCTTGAGAGCTGGTATCCGCGTGTGCATTGGAACGTATCCTTGAAAAAATTCTTATTGGATGGAATTATTCCTGAGCAAATTAGTAGGAATAAAATTCTTAGATAAGAGATTTGCGAAAAATTGAGTTGAGCGCAGTCATTATTTAGGTTCAGATAATTGTTTCTCTTATTCTTTGGTTTAACCACCAATGAACCTCGAAAAATTAAAACTGACATTTTCCATGAGTAATAATTCAATCGGCCAAAAATCGTATATTTATTTAATTTTTTTTATTTGATAATAACACTTCAAAACAATTTATGAATAAAAGGACATTTTCTTAGTAGCTTTAAATAACTACAAGGTTTCTTCAAAATTAAGGTGACTTTGATTTTTTCTCGAAAAGTCTATTTGGTCCCCTTCGAAGTAGTCCCCCCGGTATAATATACGTGTGCCTGCTCACTTCTAGGGCTTTGTGAAAGAAATTTTACAAAAACCTACTATTTTTGAGTCCTGTATGTCCTTCCGTTTGTCCATATGTCTGTCTATCCGTGCGTCACAGCAAGTTTCCTCAGAATCTATAGCTGCTAGAAAGCTCAAATTTTGTGAAAAGGTCAAAGTGTTGGTCTCTCGAAAACTGAGGTCTTATCAAACATTTCAAAATCTGTTTATGGGGGATCCCTTTAAAAACCTGAAATCAAGTGGGGTGGCCAATTGAAGGTATTGATTAGAACATTTAGACCTGCAACAAAAAGTCATTTTGTGCATTAGAGAGTTCCGGGGGAGGCAAAAGCTACGAAAAAATTGTTTTGAACGCTAGGTTTTACAAGCCCTTCTGGTATGAGCACTTTCCTGCCTACTAATCTATTTAAACCTCGAAGCGCTGATGATGTGCACTTTTTGTATGGCATTTTTTGTGGTAGGAAGGTTAATGCCATTTACGCACAGAGTGTGGAACTCCCATAATCGCAAGATGGCGACTGGACTACCCACTAAAAACTTCCCCTGTCAACCTGAGAACCTAGCCTGGAACCGTTTGACACATTACTTCGGTCCAGGTCTCGTTTTGCTACGCCGTGAGGTGGCTTCAAGCTGGGGGATCCCTCTTCTTGCGGGAGGCGAGAGGGAAAGAGGTAGTGCCAGACAAGCGATCCCCCAGCCCCAAATACCCCGGCTGCTCTGAGTCCCTTTTATCTTTTAAGACTGCCCGAACATAATTTGCCACCTGGTTCCATTTGCCAATCGATTCGAGCATCACCGCAACTATATTATTCGGGGTGAGCTCTCCCGTCTCCCTGTAAGAGGTCACTTCGCAGCATGTCCCATTTTATGCACGCAAAAAAGTGTGGCAGGCATTGTCTTCGTCTCCTGGGCAGTACCAACGATTGGGAGACCGTGACTTACCAATCTTGTGCAGGTAAGACTGAAAGCAGCCATGCCCACTCAAAAGCTGGGTCAGATAGAAGTCAGTCCCACCATGCTTTCGATTTAGCCACTATCTCACATCCGGAATGGGGCGCGCAATCCACCTTCCCTTCGTGCAATTCCCCCAAGACTGCTACCAATCGTTGTGTGAGCGCTGTCTCTCCTCGCGGACAACAATCTCCCTCTCATCTTCGTTTTGATGCAGGCAAATAGCGCGGCGCTCTCTAGCAGGGAGGGCAAAGGGTATCATGCCTGCAATATCTCTCACCGCTGAATCAGTGACTGTCGGATACGAAGATGCAATTCTCAGGGTTCTTCTTCTCTGTAGCTGTACCAAGCGTTTTCGGTATACCTCCTTGCTGAGGGCGTCGCCCCATATTTCTACTCCGTACAACAGCACTGACCCTACAGCACTCATGAAGAGGCGTCCTCTTTATGGGCTGGGTCCCCCTAAATTGGCCATAAGTCGACTCAGAGCCGATACTCCTAGAGAAGTATTCTCAGTCGTTGCTCTAATTTGCTCAGAGAAACTCATCTCCAAGTCTATTAGTAGCCCTAGGTACCCAGGGCGTCGATTCGATTAGCATGGCTGCCATTCAGGTCATCCTTACTCTAGGGATTCTCTTTTTTGTCAAGATGACCGCTACTGTTTTCTCCAGTGCTAAACTGAACCCTCGAGCAGTTATGCAGTCTTCCACTCGGCGCATTAGCATACCTAGCCTGAGTTGCGCTTGTTTAACGGTGCGTCCAGCGACCAGAGCCGCAACATCATCCGCATAGCCGATCAAGCGCGGCTCATCTGGTATCTCCAGTCTGAAAAGCCCATGTAACTTCCATTCTTCGTTGGCCCTGTGCTGCGTTACAAACCAGGCTTCGGGCCTTTCGGTAGTCTCTTGAAAGCATTAGCGTATCCAGAATATCCACCTATCTGGCGGAGTTGAAGGCGTTCCTGACGTTTAGGGTCACTATAGGACGATCCGTCGCTTGGCGCGACTATATGCATCTTGCTTTTGGACCACGCTCACTACCTCTGCAATCGCATCAATGTTAGGGCGTTCCGCTCTAAAGCTGTACTGCCGAGGAGGTACGCCCCTAACAGCACGAATCGCTTCACTGAGCCTTCCATTGATGAGTTTCCTTGGCACTTTCCCAGCAGTGTCTAGAATGCATAACGGGCGGTATGCAGACGGCGATCCGGGATTTCCCCTTCCCTTGCTGATCTGCACAAGCCTCTACACCTTCGATCGTAATGGGGAAATCCCGTGCCATAGGCAAGCGTTGAATGTGCTGAGCAGCAAGGCAAAGCAATTGTTATATACAAGCTGCAACACCGCCAGCTGGAACACTATCTGGACCTGGAGCCTTCTTTACTTTCAGTGAAAAGACTGCATCTTCCAGTTCCAACTGTGTGAAGAGTGGACACTCGACTATTGTTTCACCATGGGCAGCGTCAATGCGGACAAGATAAGCGGAGAAAAGTGCCCGCACTATCTCGTCCATCTTTTCCACATCATGTATGCAAGGTTTCCGTAGGGCTCCAAGCTTCCGCATAACCAGCTTGTAGCCAAGATCTTGCCAGCAGCGAGCCTTGCTGTTGTTAATCAATTTGCGAAGGAATTTCCTGGTCAAGTCATATGCTGCCATCCGGTTGCATTCCTCGTCACGGCTCCGTGGCCGTTGAGCCTCACGCCGAAGCTTGTGACACTCACTTTGTATTTCAGCGATTTTGGTTGACCGCTAACACACCGGGGGCATAGAAGCATTGCAGGCAGTCGTAATAATACTCGTAGTTGAGTTCACCATGTCTTGAGCTGCCAGTTCTTCCATCCCCTGAGAATCTCCCTGCGATGGGGCACCTGCTTTGAGCACCTCGCGACGTCAATCCTTGCGAGGTCCCATCCAATATATGGCTTTAAGCACTTCCAGCGATATCATCTTTATCTTCCTAACCGTGGCAAACCTTCATCGTTTCATAGGTTATTTCGGCTTTGCGAACTGAAAAAAGTTGTAATTATGGTGATGTTTTTGGCAAAAAAACCACGAATAAATAACAATATGTTAGCAGTTTCATTTTCTTTTGTGGTAGGGAGGTGAAGGCATTTACGCCCGCCGAGTCTGGCAGTGTGGGACTCCCATGAAGGATACCCTTGGACAAACCACTAAACACCTTCCCTGTCAATCTGAGAACCTAGCCTGGAACCGTTTGACACATTACTTCGGGCTAAGCCTCATTTCTCTAAGCGTTTAGGCGCCACCAGGCTACAGGGATCCCTTTTCCAGCGGAAGGAGGGGAAGGGAGAGGGATTTCTAGAAAAGAGACCCCTCCGCCCTGGACGGCTCCAGGCACTCAAATATGTTTCTTTTTATCTTAAGGACTGCCCGAGCGTAATGTGCCACACAGTTCCATTTTTCAACGGATGTGAACATCTCTCCAGTGAGTTCATCCGGAGAGAGATCTCCCATTTCTTCAATGAGGTCACCGCGCTGCCTTTCCCGCCTCCTGCATACAAAAAATGTGTGGTAGGCATCATCGACCTCTCCAGCACAGAATATGCAGTCAGGAGACCGTGACTTACCAATCTTGTGCAGGTAAGACCGAAAGTATCCATGTCCACTCAGTAGCTGAGTAAGATAGAAGTCAATCTCACCATGCCTTCGATTGAGCCACGGCCTCAGGTCACCAATAAGGCGTGCGGTCCATCTACCTTTTGTATCCTCACCCAGGACTGTTGCCAATCACTGAGTGAGCTGCAACGCTTTCATGGAAGGCTGCAAGTCGTAGACGACATATATACTCGTATATGCAATAAAAATAAAACTGGCAAGCAAAAAATACAACGTGTTCATTATTTATAATTAAAATTATGACATATTTATTGATTCAATGGGAAAAACGAGAAAAAACCAACCAACACTATTTAAAAATTATTTATAATTGTATCAAAACCGTGAAGTTTCATTCTTAGGCTCCACCTAATACGTTATAACTAAACTTAAATTTTTTATCTTATGCTTAAAAAATGCTATCGCAATATACATAACCTAAAAGTTGAACATTATCTCTAAACATACTGTGGTAAACATAACATGTACCTACCTTAAATATTGAAATCCATCTCTAAACATACTGTGATAAACATAACATATACCTATCTTAAATATTGAAATCCATCCTTCATTTTTGACATAAGCAAACAACAGGAAATTTAGCAACAATGAGCTGAAACGAAATAACGAAAAAAAACACAAAAACCAGAAAAAACACGAATAATTTAGACATTGTCACTCAGCACCAATACCTTGATTGCGCCGTTCTCAGCTCGACCAGCCTCAACGAATCTATCAAATGAGTATCTCCATTGGAATTGTTGGTCTCGTGAACTCAAATTTGGAGAATATTTTATCTTCCTATCAGTGGCGCGTCTATATACAATATGTGATATATAATTAGAACGCCATCAGAATCAAAAACATACCGATTCATGTCCAAATAAACGAATGCTTCTCGAGTAACGAAGCCCGTAGCGAGGCAAGTCGCTATATACCCGTCTGTAGGGTGGAACGGCTGTGAAATCCAAAGGTTTTCACTTACAGTTACAGATCTTGCGATATGATACCGAAGCAGTCTCAATATGAAGATATCCACTCTCTTCACTTCAGCAGTTTGATAAATTCTTCTATTCGATATGTAGTGCTTCCAATCGGTCTCAGGCTTTCTGTATGAACCAGTGCATGCACGAAGACATTTCCTTTCGAAAACTCTTAGTTTTTCCATAGTATTAACACTCTGGTTATACCATATCTGACATCCATATGCCAAAACTGGTCCAACCAGGGTCCTGTAATAGATAATTTTGACCTTTTGGTCGATGTATCTGGAACGAAAGAGTCTCAAAGGGTCATGACTACTTTTTGTGCCTTACTGAGCAAGATTTTGACATGTTCAGTATAGTACAGATACCGATCGAGATGAACACCGAGGTATTGAGCACAGGATATATGTGGAGCCCGTTCTGAATTATCTTCACCAGCCATAATCTGGAAATCTATCCAATCACGTTTCAGGTCTTGACTGACCCCCTGCAGCGTTGTCCGAAAAAAATTGTTTCGCACTTCTGCGTATTGGTTTAATTTCACCATTTGTCAGTGTACAGCGGCAACTATTGTAGCTTTTCGATCTGCCATATAGATGATCAGATCATCAACAAACGCTAACAATGATCGCGTTGGTGAGACTTTAAAATCATAGTCGTTCAATAGCTTGCGAATGAATATTGAGAAAAGTATAGGTGCAGTAACTGTTCCCTGCCGTAGACCACTCAAGACCTTGAACTCGCGCATTGTCGTCTGATTTCCATCAGTTACAACAAATGATTTCACATCATGACGACAAGGTGTCTGGAGAACCTGTCCTGCAGGAGTTTAAAAATTAGTCCATCTGACCACACCATATCGAACGGGTTCCTCCATATCAATGAGACAACGCATTCTCTATAATTTAGTTTCCAACAGATGTCTGAGGTTGCTTTCGTTATCGCATGTATGGTCGAATGCCTGGCATGAAAACTAAATTGGCAATTCGGCATCATCTCATATTTCTCAATGCGGGCGTTTGATGCTTTGTTGAGTATCACTTCAAACACCTTGCTGATGTTAGCCAGCAAGCTGATTGGGCGATAGCTTTTAGGGTAAGAAGATTATTTTCCTTTCCTCAAGATTGGAAATAACTTAGCCTTTTCCCACTCATTTTGGAAGTATGAATTGCTCAACATGTTATTGAACAATATACAACAATTCCTAATACCAACTTCAGGCAAATGTCAGAAAACTATATTGAGGGTACCGTCAGTACCACATGATATCTTATTGTCTATCCTGCCAAATATGAAACAAAGTCTTCATAGCTGAGAAAATAATCAATAAAATTCAAGCTAGGTATGAGGTCAGATGTTAATGTTTCATTGAAATGAAGAAGTGATTCGCCGCTCAGGCTTGATTTGAAGTAGAAAACTTTTGTTTCAAAGACCTCTGAAAATATTTTATTCTCTCTTTCAGGGTTTGGTAGATGAACCAATTCAAAATGTGTTCCGATCACACATAATCCTGTTTCCATTTCTATCCAGAGATGTACTCTCAATTTCAATACCAGTCCTATCGAAAAGATTTGTATCATCACTAGCGACTCCAAGATTCGATACTTTCACTCGAGACTTCTTATGGAATAAGCTTTTTACTTTTGCAAAAATGCCATTTGTGTCCTGTGGGCTAATATCCCTCAGTTTTTCTACCCATTGATTGCTGACCCTGTTGATTAGTGCCTTCGCGACTGCTACCACCGTGATAGTTTTGATTGCGATCGCTTCAGGGCATAACGAAAATCGGTCCACGATAGTTAGGCAATACCTGATTACTTCGCTTGGTGGAAGTGATTCGATGAGATCGATTTTTATGCGCTCAAATTTCGCATCAGGTTGGCTATATTTTTGCAGTGGTGACTTCGTGTACCGGATGATTTTACTTCGATGACACGGCAGGCAGGCTCGGAAGAACTTGTTGATATCGGAGCTCATCGAGAGCCAGAGGTAGCGTTCGGCGAACATCTTCCTGGTTGCTCGAGTGCTCGGATCATAAAGACCATGAACATTCTGCATGACTATTGTGCGGAATTTTCCCTGGAAAATGGTCGTATTCTTTCGACGGTGATGACACAGTGTGGAGTAAGGGAGGAGTCGTCCACTCTCTGTTGGTTCCGTTTGAGGGGCCCGTCGCTGCTACCTAATAGAGCTATAAGCTCAGGGTCATCCATGTGAACTAGAGCGACAATGTTAAAATCCATGGATTCAATTATATTTACCCTTGAAAGATAGTCACCGACGACATTCTCTTGGCCCGGTATGTATATGATGTCCATGGTAAACTGAGATATGAGGACCAGTTGGTGTTGCTGTCTTGGCGATGTCATTCAGAGCGCTGCTAGAGTGCAAACTGCAGTGGTTTGTGGTCGGTGAAAACAGTGAAAACTCTGCCTTTGATTATGTGTCTGAAGTGTCAGATTGCCTTGTATATAGCTAACAGTTCCCGATCGTACGGGTTGTACTTGCGTTGGGCATCTGTTAGCTTCTTGGAGAAAAATCCGAGCGGTGATGTAGTTCCGTCCCTTGCTTGTTGTAGTACAGCTCCGATGCCGTTATCTGAGGCATCAACGTAGAGAGACCATATGGCGTTGGAATCGGGATGAGCCAAAGTCGGGGCCCATCCCAAGTCCAATTTAGACTGGTCGAATGCGACCACTGCTATGTCTGTCCAATTGAGAGGCGTTTGGATCAGCTACAGCAACACACGCTAGTGTTGAGCTGCGTGTGGCAAAAAGTGGCAACAGAAGTTCACCATCCCTAGAAAAGATTTCAGTTGATGACCGGCCTTCGGTCTTGGCGTTGCAGAAACTCCCTATGTTTTTTCAGGGTTTCAATGCGCGTTTGTTGATAGCGTGTCCCAAGAACTTCACTTCTGATTCAACGAACTGGCACTTGGGGGTGTTGATGATTAGACCAAATTTCGCAAGTTGGTCCAACACTTGCTTCACTTGAGTCTGCTGGTCAGGCGAAAAAATCAGGACGTTGTAGAGGTAAACAAATGCCTGCAATCACTCTCACCACCGAGTCGGAGACTGTTAGATACGAAGATGCAATTCTCAGTGCTCCTCTTCTCTGTACCTGTGCCAATCGTTTTCGGTATACCTCCTTGCTGAGAGCGTCGCCCCATACCTCTGCTCCATACAGTAGCACTGACCCTACAGCACTCATCAAGAGGCGTCTTCTTGATGGGCTGGGTCCCCCTACGTTGGCCATAAGTCGAGTCAGGGCCGATATTCCCGAAGCAGCCTTCTCAGCCGTTGCCCTGATTTGTTCAGAGAAACTCATCTTCGAGTCGATCAGTAGCCCCAGATACTTCACCGCTGGCTTCGATTTGACCTGTATATCTCCAATACTGATCATTCTTACTCTAGGGATTCTCTTTTTTGTCAAGATGACCACTTCGGTTTTCTCCAGTGCTAAACTGAGCCCGCGAGCAGTCATCCAGTCCCTCATTCGGCGCATTAGCATACCTAGCCTAAGTTGCGCTTGTTCAACGGTGCGTCCGGCGGCCAGAGCCACAACATCATCCACATAGCCGACCAAGCGCGACTCATCTGGCATCTCAAGCCTCAGTAGCCCGTCGTAAGACACGTTCCACAGGTCCGGACCAAGGATAGATCCCTGGGCATCACCCGATGTAATTTCCATCCTCCGTTGGCCCTGTGTCGTGTCGTAGAGCAGGCTTCGGTCTTTTAGGTAGTTCCTCAAAAGCCGCATTAGATATTCTGGAACTTGAAAAGAGTTTTCCAGCGTGTCCAGAATATCCACCCATCTAGCGGAGTTGAAGGCATTCCTGACGTCGAGTGTCACCAACAGGACGATCCGTCGCTTGGTGCGACTACATGCCTCTGCCTTTTGGACCGCGTTCACCACGTCTGCAATCACATCAATGGTAGAACTTCCTGCTCTAAAGCCGTACTGCCGAGGAGATAGGTCCCCAGCAGCACGAATCGTGTCAGTGAGTCTTCCCTTGATGAGTTTCTCTAGCACTTTCCCAGCCGTGTCTAGCATGCATAACGGGCGGTATGCAGACGGCGATTCGGGATTTCCCTTCCTCTTGCTGATCAGCACGAGCCTCGCAACCTTCCATCGTACCGGGAAAACCCCGTCCCGTAGGCAAGCGTTGAATGTGCTGAGCAGCAAGTCAGGACAATCGTGATAGACGAGCTGCAAAACCTCAGCTGGAACACCATCTGGACCTGGAGCCTTCCTCGCTTTCAGGGAGAGGACTGCCTCCTCCAGTTCCAGCTGTGTGAAGAGTGGGCACTCGACCGCTGTTCGCGCCCGCTGGGCCTCTCGCCGAAGTTTGTGACACTCGCTTCTTTGTTCGGCGATTTCGTTTGACCACCAGTATACTGGAGGCTTACCGTGTCGGGGTCTCCGACGGGGCATGGAAGACTCGCAAGCAGCTATGATGGTACTCATAGTTGAGTTCACCAAGTCCTTGGCTGTAGGCCCTCCACTCCCTGGCGGAGCTCCCAGCAACGGTGCGCCTGCCGTAAGCGCGTCAGCAAACCTCTCAACGTCCATCCTCCCAGTCCTCCTTCCGAGGATTGAAGTTGGGGCATATGCACGCAGAGTGGCACTGTCGTGAATCTCAACCGCTATATACTGGTGATCACTAGCCGAGTAGTCCTCTAGTACTCGCCAGTTGTGTACTCTAGGTAACAACGACTCCGAAGCGAGTGTCACATCGGGTATGGTTCCTACGCAACCCCATCGGCGGAAAGTAGGGGTGTTACCAGTATTTAGGACAAAAAGCGCTGTTCTGGCCACCATGTCCAAGATTTGCTTTCCCCTTGGGTCGGATTGTGGCATACCCCATTCAATGGCTCTAGCGTTGAAGTCTCCCCCGACCAGCATGTGGCCCTCTGTGTTCGAGACAGCGTCCTCCAGGGCATCGAGTTTGGTTCGAAAAGATCGCATTGCCTCGTTAGGCGTCAGATAAACACTGAAATATGTTATCCCTGAACACCGCACCCACACAAAACCATCCCCGCGTCCATGGCCCTGCACCTGAAGGCGGGCGCTGTCCCGAACCCAGATGGCCGAGGTACTAGATTTGTCAGGGTACCACGCTTGCGAGTCCTTGTTATGATGTTGCTCGCTCAGCAACAGGAGGTCAGCTTTCTCATCCCTCGCAAACTGCTCAAGTAGGTCCTGGGCGTTTGTGCTTCGGTGCAAATTGACCTGCAGGATACGGATCATTTGAGTATCGATTTGGCTTTAGTTAGGGCCTCCTTGAAAACCCAGCATCTCCCTGTCCCCGGCTCATGTTTGAGGTCGCCGGGTGCTAGCTTAGTATCCTTGCAAAGAATGCATTTTGCCTCGTTCGTGCACTCCTTCCTTTTGTGCCCCGTTTCACCACATTTGTAGCACAGAGATCTCCTGTCGGGTCCCCTACAGCCATACGCGGTGTGTCCGTATTCGAAGCATCTGAAGCAGCGGATAGGGATCGCTCTTCTCCGTATCCTGCAGATCACCCAACCTATCTTAATTTTGCCCTTCGCCAGGATTTGCTGGGCATCTTTATCAGCTAGTTCGACAATAGCCATGCGTTGCCCCCTTGTGTTTTCACGTGTCAATCTTGCCTTGACTTCACTTAAGCTGGGGAACTCCCTCCTGATGGCATCCTCTACTTCAGCTTTGTCCGTGACGCAGTCGAGGTCCCTGATTTCCAGGGTAGCCATTGGTTCGAGCGAGGCAACCGTTGCCGCATCTCCAAGAACCTTTTGAACCGCGTCACGGAATGCATCTTTGTTTGTGGCCTCTGGCCCGAATTCCACCAGCAGGCCACCGGTCCGGGTTGGTCGAACTACTTTGATGGCAGTTTTGGTGTCGTCTGGCCTGACCGCTCCTTTAATTTCACGGAGGACATCTGCGTAGGTTCGGCCCTTAGTGGGTTTAATAAGCAGTGCCTCTCGCAAGGGTTTGCGCCGCGGTTCGCTTTTCGTTTTCTGCGGTATATCGGGGGGTTCTTTGTTCTTTTCGTGGTTGAGCTCTTTGTCTGTTTTTTCTAGGAGTAGCTTTTTGGCCGCTTTTTTTGCTGCCTTGTTTCGCACCACATGAAACTCCTCGCCTGGAATGTCAACTTCGTTTATGGTCTCTTCCTTCCTCCTTTTCTCACGGTCACCTTCAATTGGGCTACTGGCCATTCTTTTGCTGCCGCTAGGACCCACTGATGCCTCGAGGGAGAGCGTGTCTTTTTGGTGCTTTTCGGTTGCAAGCCACCTCCACCTGTAGTGCGTTATGCGGTCAAAAAGCTCCTCCAGTTCAAGAATGCCATTCTTGACAATCTTGCCTATGTTTTTCTGCACTTCGCAGGCAGCCCTCAGTTGTTTGACGATAGTCCCCGCTTTCCGAGTAAGCCGCTCCTCTTCGGCGCGGTCAAGGGCGATTGTGTTATTTGGTGCCACCTCTTGGGAGAGGCCCCCGTTTCCTAGCCCTTTTGCTTCTATCATTTGGGTCGCGTTTGAAGTGGCGTCGGCCAACGGCAAAACTTCTCCCTTCCCCAGTCTTACACTGGCCTCTGTTGGTGTCGCAGCTTGATCCGGTTTGTGTACGTCTTGCACTGGACGCTCCGGGGTGCGCATAGTCCTTCTACTGCGCCCAAAGGCCGCAATGATGCCAGGTTGCACAACGCACTCTGCCTTCTTTCGTTCGTTAGTCCGTCTGTGGTCTGTCTCCGATGATTTAACCTGTGATGTTGACTTTGACAGTGTTTCTGGGGTTTGCTGCCTCCCCCCGCAATCGGTGACTTGTTTTATCGGTGTTCTTGCCAACAGCGGTTTTTGCCTGAAAGGGTTCTCCGTGCTAGCGTCCTGTTTGCTTGTAGTTATATCTGTTACAGAAGCCAAGTTCACCACTTCTGTAACATTGCAGTCGCTGGATGACAACGGCCGGGAGCCTGCTCGCTCACTACCCTCTGCCGCCGGTGCTGGGGATCCGACCCCCTGCACCGTAATTTGGTTCCCCTTATGGACCTGCATGATTTGGTTTTCTGTCTGGGTTTCCGTTCCCATAGCATTTTACCTACTGCCAGGATATATGGATAATTGATGACGCCATATATTTCGTCATGTCACAGTGAAGATCATTGACACTCAGGTATTTGTCCTGAGGCTCTCCCTTCACTGCCGACCATTGTCCGCGGCTGCTTATTGGTTATTCGCAGCGAACCTTTCGAGAAAGGTCTTCCCCTATCCGCAACCCTGGGGACGCGTTTGGTTCCCCGGTCTGAGGGCACTCTCGATAAATCGATAACCATTTCAATCGTTGGTTGGTGCTACGTGACGTGGCTCCGATATAGCTTGTAGGCTAGAGAGATGGAATTGGTGGTCTACAAACTTTGAATCTGCAGCTCGGAGTTGACTACCAGGACATTGGTTATGTCTCCTTTGATGACCGGCGGTTGGGTATTGCACATTCATGGATCGTCTGCGGTGATATCGTTCGTGGACCTTGAAGCTCCATTCGTTGGCCAGGATCGAGATTATAGTGTTGAAGTCGCGTGGTGCAAATAAAATACCGAGTTTACTTCTTTATCAAAATATATACTTTATTTTCCGCTTGAAATATTTGGTAACGACTTAACTTTTGAGAAACCATCACTTCTG
The DNA here is from genome assembly GCA_963969285.1 of Odontomyia ornata. Classification (NCBI taxonomy): domain Eukaryota; kingdom Metazoa; phylum Arthropoda; class Insecta; order Diptera; family Stratiomyidae; genus Odontomyia; species Odontomyia ornata. The sequence goes on from OZ017738.1 coordinate 407,883,691, forward strand.
ACCTGTTCACAAAGTTTAAGCTTTGTAGTTTCTATAGTTTCAGAGAGAATCTGCTGTGTCGCATGTACAGATGGGCAGACTTAGGGCATATAAAAGGTAATTTCCTCCCACATACCCTTTAGACACTAAAAATGATTCACATACCCTTTAGACACTAAAAATGATTCAGAAGGAGTCGAAATACGTCTGTTCACTCTAAAATGCGAGGACTGACGGCTTTTCTAGAAAAGGAAAGAAAATATTTTATTTTATATCTATTGATATATATATTATTTAAGAGTTAAGAAATATATTGCATTATAATCAATAATACATATAATGCAAAAAATGAAATGAAGAAATAAAATACATTATACCTGTACAATGATATTGAAAATAGAGATGGAAAAGGGTTTTCATAGTATAGGCAGTGATTGGCAGTAGTTAAAATTTATCCCAATGGGCATCAAAGACCTAACCTTGTTAGATTTTAGTACCTGATTACATACAGGTAGAAAGTAACCGATGATGCTTTTATGCGTTCTGATGCATCCCATGCTTCAATTTTAACAATTAATATCATGTTTTCTGTTATCCGCAATGTATTCAGATCTCACCTCAATCTCGATATAAACCACATAATTAAAAGCCAATTATAGTAAATTAATTTATACCACGTAGGCAATTGTTTTCGATATGAATAGCTATTGGTTTCCATGTAACTTAAGCAATGTCCTCATTTGTTTGAACAGTTCATTGAGTTTACATAATTGAATTGAATTCTGTCGCTTATCGTATTTTAATTGCTTTGTGGTTACCCCAAGGATAAGTCCCCATTGGCAGTTCAACAATTTGATATACATACTCGTGTGTCTTTACATCTCTCAATTGATGGCTTCGATTTATTCATGCTGATGTACAATCCAAGTATTGCGATTAAAGTTAAAATATTTTATATTTTCAAATAATATTTGTTTAAAGGAGTTTCTAACAGGTATTGGATTTAAAGCAAATGTGTATCAAATTTTGATACAATTATACATATGTATGTACATAAATAAATTACTTGTTAAATAGAAAATGTGAGGCAAAATTGGTATAGATGTCTATACGAATTTAACTGTAACTGCTTTTCAAAATTTTTCCACTAAACGGTCATGCTCGTTTATGTCACCTTATGAACTTTGAAATCAACCTATAACAATGTTATGCTTAAATTTATCGTTAGACTTAATCAAACATCTAAAGTGAATGTCACTTCAGTTATTGATTCACTACGTATTGATTTCGTTCAAGAATATTTATTTCTTGGTGACATTCTAAGAGAATATTTCTTGAGGCCAAAGAAAAGAAATACAAGACTCCTAGCCAATCATTGAGAATGAATAATTTATGGCGGATTATTTCCAAGTAATGTCAATATACGAGTAATTATCCAACTTCTTACTGAGAACGTTGTTGATAGTTATCCTTTAGTAATCGTTTGAACTTTAGAAATGCTCGATGTTCACGTGAAATGAAATATGTTGATAAAGTTTATCCAAATAATTATATAACACAAATTTCCCTAGATGTATGGTGGGTTAATAGTGACATTTGGTTTTCTTTTTTAGGGTTTTGTAAAATAATTTTACAAAACCCTACTAAAATCGCGTCCTGTCTGTCGGTCTGTCCGTCTGTCTGTCCGTCCGTCCGTCCGTCCGTCCGTGTGTCACAGCAGTTTTTCTCGGAAACTACTTGAGCTAGAGACATCAAATTTTGTATGTAGGTGTAAAGTGGTGTTCTCTTCAAAGTTCAACTACAAAAAAAAATTTTATAAAGTATTTAAGGGGGGGTCTCCCCATATAGGGGAGTGACCCCCCGAAAAAAAATTTCAATGAAGGTAGCCGATATGGGTATCAAATGAAAGGTCTTGATGAAAACTTTTCAAAACAGGTCTTTGTTTTTCAAAGTTTGCTTCGAGGGGCGCACAGGGAGGGGAAATACACGAAAAATTGGTGTCCCCCCGCCCCCCTCGCGATTGGACACCTTTCATCCGAAAAATCTGAAAAAAATCACGAATGTAGGCCTTGGTGAGTACAACAACAACAAATACGTGAGAAGTCGCAATTCACTCAACTTTGTTAGTAATAGTATGATTTATCGATTTTATGTTTTCTTGAATAAAATCTTAATGGTACCCTTAAATTCAATGAAATTCAGTACGTAGATGTCTATTTATAAGATATCCTGAAAGTTTCATAAAGATTGAATCATAGTTAGCGAAGTTATAGTGATTTGAATTTTCCTGTATTACTATGGAACAATATGCGCTGCATTTATTACTATGGCTACATATGGCTATGGAACAACATGCGCTTTTTACCGACTCAGACACTACAATTTTGCTAGGGTTTGCATGAAGATTTCAGAAATGATATGTGTCATCAATATCTTTGAGAATCGGTTCAGCTAATGGTATCAGTAATCGTAAAACAAAATAGTGGCTGTTTTAAATGCGAAGATTGGATAATTTTGAGTTATTTTTTCCCAACTTCAAGAGAGAGCTCCTAGCAAAAGGGCTTTGTAACCATTCTAGGATTCGAAAAAATTGGCCGTGAAAAAAAATTCATCAAACGTAGCCGATATGAGTATGAGATGAACGTTTTCATGGGAGCTTTTCAAAATAGTTCTTAAACTGTCAGTTTTTGCTTCAGTGGGGGCACAGGGGGGAAATACATGAAAAATGTGTTTCCTCCCTCGCGAAATAATGAAATAATTATCAAGGGAGAGATTTATGAGTATAACAATAATAAAAACCTCAGAAGTCGAAATTTTTTCAACTTTGTTAATAATAGTATGATCTTCGAATTTCATATTTTTTCCAATAAAATCATCTTTGACATGTTTCTTGATTTTATTCGATTTGGTGACTGCATTTTGAAAATTGAATACAAAACCCTTCTGACATGAGCGTAGGTCTGTTTACCCAACTTGTTTTATGGTAAACGAAGGTGCACAAGGAATAATTTCATTTTGAAGGAACGCCTAGGTTATGCAAGAGAGAAACTAATGCTTGGCCTGTCATTTCAAGGTTTTTAAACTGTAACATTTAATAGATGGATATATAATATACAAAGATGCATGAATGAATGGCCACAAAATACTCATCACCGATTCTGTCGGTGAATGAAATATTTTTATATTTGTTTGAGCTCGAAATGATTATTCCGAGTGGTTGAGAGACAATAGGCATCTTTTATTATTGCACTTTACCTTAAATACATTTTTAATTACAAACAAATTTAATCTTCCCATGGTTCAACGCGTCGATCGAATTTGCTTCTAACCATGTTTGAATTTTCGCGGTTTCATGTTCTATGCTAGATCGTGGGTTCGCACCGTATAGAACTTTATTGTTTTGTCTGGCGGTGTAGTTTTACCGCATTATGCTAGATCGTGGGATCGCACCACATAAAACTTTATTGTTTTGTCTGGCGGTGTAGTCTTACCGCGTTGGCCCATGGGAATTACAAATAGTCTGAAATTCATGCGAATGCATATTATGCGCATTATTTTTTCCTATCCAATCTGTGGGAAATGGTGATGTGGCGAAAATAATTTATGCATTTGGAATTAGGTAAGTTATCAAATTCTAGCATCCTCCCCCACTTGAAACACTCGTGGAGCTCGTTCAACAGTTGAATAGCATTCGATAATTTCTTGTTCCTGTTGATGGATTGATGTTCTAGGATGGGGAATTGGTCGTCGATATGGAATGTTTAGCGAACAAGGTTTTCGGTGAATGCGTAATTTTTTCCAGGTTAACCATATCAAAGCAGTTATTATTGAGAGTAAGCAGAGGTAGCTGACAATTTATGTATGCGTTTTGTGCGAAGAAATGGTTTCTGGGAGTTTGGCCTGTTTTATTTTGTCAATACCTTCGTTGACGTGGCCCCATAGCCTTTTGTCAATGGTTATATCATTGAGGTCCATTTTGTTAGCGAACTGTAACATATTTTGACTGATGTAGTCGGACAGATTGCTCATCGGGTAAAATGAAAAATTCATGACATCAAGGTATTGCGAGTGGCAGTCGTAATGATTGCTGGATGGTTTAGTTCAGAAATTGGGCTTAGTTTTAGAACCCCAGTACCATTCAGCTGAAGAGTTCGAACGCTTCCCTGGCAGCTTATGGTATCTATATATTGGCCATTGGACCAATTTGTACAGTGCAGTCTGCGGAAGAATTAACCCTGTGAGCAAGAAGGGCTAACTCGCATTTGTACATATGTGAATGTGTTGTGTAAATAGGTATGTTCTGAGGGCATATCAGTTCGATGTCCGAAAGTTGGAGGTATTTACTGCGTTCTTGTGTTGATAACGGAAAGAATTTATCTCTTTACAAGTTGGTCGCTAGATACTCAGTAGAAGGTTTTATGCATGGTGAAATGTTGTTCAAAATTGTTGGAACAGCGTAAAGTTTGAGCAACTGGAACTCTTCCACAGACCTAAGTGGTATCCGCATGTCAAATATGATTCGCTTCATAGTTGTTCTCGTACGCACGGTAGCAATGCTGTAGATTTTATTTATAAATTCTGAAGATACCGGAAGCATTTGATTTTTGAGCAGATTTGATTTGCTGTTGTCTTTATCAGCAATGGATTTATTTTGCCTTGATGGGTATTTAGTTACAACTTGCAATAGGACATCCTGCACGCCTTTGAAGTTAGATAGAAGAATTGTTGTTTGCAGCGCTAAAGAATTAAAAAAACACAGTTTGAACACTTTGCAAACATAACATTCCAAATAAAGACTCTAATTTAGAATGTTGTGTTTGCAAAGTGTTCAAACTATGTTTTCATGAAACAAAATTGTTGGTTGATTTGTTCTGTTTCCTTGGCAAATATGTTTGAAGTACAATCAAGTATCATTGTTTGATTTGTTATATGTTCCAATAAAAAGCCTTCATTTTGTTTTATTTGGCCGATGTCGTTTTCGTACTGAGTGGCAAACTCTTCATCTTATACTCCGAATAAAAGGTGAGTAGCTGAGCCTATCATATTCAGAGGTGATCTTCGTGTGCGTAGTTGATTTGGATGCAAAAGCTAGTTTTTGTGCTCGATTTCGCGGAGCAAATATTCGAACTGCGATATTAGGGTCCTGCAATATTGGCCGATGTGGAGTAGCTGATCCTCTTGAAAACATATGTTGATCAGTCTAAGAATATATCTTCTAATACCATCGTACTCCATTCAGTATGTTGTTAAGTCGTAAAATGTGATTATTATCCAGCTGCCATCCGTTAATTTTATCCTATTGACCTCCCCAAAATATATACCAGGGGTTTCCTTGAATGGCATTAGCTCCACTATTGCTTCGGCTGAAGTCGTTTCCGTTTCTCCAACTACCAATACCGGAAGGACTAGTAGAAGGCAGAGTAAGGTTTGTAGAGGAAACTTGCGTACTCGTTTCGGTGCTGGTCATTGGATACATTCTCTACTCTTTTCCTGGATTTGCCTTTAACTGCGTCAATGAGATCAGTGTTGACTGGGGAGATATATTTCCGGCGAAGATCATTGGTAGAGTTGTTCTCTATTGTGGAAGGCTCTCCGATGTTTGGCAGTGGACTGATCATATTTATTGCTCTTGAGGTCATTCCAGTAGCGGTTTTTATCCCAACAACTCTTACTCTGCCATCAGATCCCTTTTTTACATTGAATATTCTTCCCAATAGCCATTTGAGACGTGGCAAGTTCTCTTCCTTTAGAATGACTAGTAATCCTGGCTCAACATTGTGCTTGATTTCTTGCCGTTTTTGCCTCTGCTGCAAGTCTTGAAGGTATTCCTTAGACCATCGACGCCAGAAGGCTTCGTGAATACCTCTCACCAATTTCCATCGAGTTAAAAGAGGTATGGATCCAGGGTCAAGTTGAGAATCAGGAATTGTTGTTAAAGGCTCCCCGATCAAGAAATGGCCTGGTGTTGGTGCCTGTACATCAGCTGGATCCGGTGACATCTGGCTGATTAGCCGAAAATTTAGTGCGGTCTCTATTTTGCAGATTGCCGCACTTAGTTCCTCATGGGTCAGAGAAGCGCATCCCACCATTCGTTTCAAATTATATTTAGCGGACTTAATTCCGGCTTCCAAAAGGGGGGAGTGTGGCCGTATGCGCAACCATTCTATACCTTCATCGGCACAGCTATTCTTAATCTGCGCAAACTGCTGGTTAAACAGTAAAGTAAGTTCCTGGAGTTCCGTGTTTGCTCCAACAAAATTTTGTAGCGTTATCGCTAAAGATTTTTACAGGGCGTCCTCGCCTTGCGATGAAGCGCTTAAGACATCCAATGAAGGCCGCTGATCAAAGGTTACAAACTAGCTCCAAGTGAATGGCCTTTGTTGAAAAGAATACAAAGAGCGCTGTGTAGGCCTTGTCAGCCCATTTCCCACGAATTTTATGGTGCACCTGGATCGGACCACAAAAGTCGACTCCAGCATGGAGAAATGACCTCGATCTTCATACTCTGTCCGCTGGTAAGTCCCCCATCAATTGAGTTAGCGTTTTTGGTTTAAGTCGTGCATACAGCATGCATTGCCAAACTGCTTTGGATACCATCCTTCTGCCATTAATGCACCAACATGTTTCACGTGACGCATAATGAAGCGCTAGTGCTCTAGCATGCAAGTATTTTTGATAGAGATGATTGAAAATAAGCGGAGTAAACTCGTGCTTTGGTGATATCAGCCACCGGTGCTGGGCGTTCGTTGGAATATCACTATTTTTAATTCGCCCGGCAACGCGTGTAAGTCCGTCTGGATCTATGAATGGTGTTAAGAACCGAAGTTTGCTCCTTTGGTTTGTAGATGTTTAAGATCTTCTTCAAAGCTTTCGACCTGTATTACGGCAACAATTATCTTGAGTGCGTCTTTCATTTCCAATGGGCTGGGTCTTCTGCTCAGCTTTCTCTTCTGCTTGGGTTATTAACAATTCTGAATGAAACGTAATATAAATGCGGTTGTTTCTTTTAAGCGTTTAAAATTATTATGATGGTTTATGCGTCGTATGATTTGGGTTTGCAAATCACCTGAGCCAATCAAAACCGTCTTTCGCTTTTGTAATTCCTGAAGTTCTTCCGTGGTTATTGTCTGTATCGCATTTGATGCTCGCAGATGTTGTTTTAAAAACTCGGGACCTTCAAACCAGAGTTTATTTGAACATAGTTCGCTGGGAAGCATTCCTCGGGAAACAATATCCACTGTGTTGCTGGCTGAATCAATGTGCTGCCAGATATTTGGTTCGGTCAAAGTTTGAATATAAGCGACCCGATTGCCGACAAAGGTGGTAAATTTAGATGACGGTGAGGCTATCCGTTGGAGAACAGTTTGAAAATCACTCCAATAAAAAACTCTTTCAATCTTTGTCAATATAGAGTTTTGGACCTTTCTCATGAGCTGAGCAAGTAGCTTGAAGCCGCATAGTTCTAACCGCGCTATTGTTGTTTGCTTAGTAGGTGCGACTCTACTCTTCGCACAAACAAGAGAAACGTCGATATTTCCAGAGATGTCTTCAGTGCACATATAGACACAAGTACCGTAAGCTAGCCTGCTAGCATCCGGAAACCCATGGAGTTGCGCACTTTTTTGTTTGGTGGAATTCATTAAACACCGTGGTATGGCTAATCTCCTCAATGTTGATAGTTGAGCATTATAATCCTTCCAGCTTTTTTGGAGCTTTTCTGATAGAGGTGTAACCCAGTCAATTTTTGATTCCCAGAGTTGTTGCATGAATATATTTGCAAGTACAACAACTGGGTTGGGAGTTGTGACATCTGTGCAAGAACAACTCGTTTTGTGATTGGCTGCGTTGAGTCCAAAACGTTGGTATTGTTATTGAATTGATCCAATGCAGGATGCCATATTAATTCTAGAGCCTTAACAATGCCGGTATCATCGGAGTCGGTGACAATTTATCCTGTAGCTCGATTATTGGCTGGAATGCGTTTCAGCAGTGTTATGTTATTAGAACACCATTTAGGCAAGTGGAAACCACCACGCTGTAACATTTCAATGAGTTGCTGCTGAAGATTGATGGCTTGTTGGAGATCATCCATACCAGTAAGCGAGCCGTCAACATAGAAGTCCCGTCGTGTGACTTGAGCTGCCATTGGAAATCTTTTTTCCTCAGTCTCTGCTAAATTTAGGAGTCATTTCGATGCTAAGTATGATGCACATCTGTTTCCGTATGTCACCGTCCTTAGGCGATATGTTTTCAGCTCTCCATTCGGACTCTCTCGCCATAGAATCTTTTGGTATTCTTGACCTTCACGGTTAATAATTATTTGTAGGAACATTTTTTGTGTCCGCTGTCAATGCGTACTTAAATATGCGAAACCTGATCAAAATACTAAACAGTTCATTCTACAGAGCAGGTCCCGTATGCAGTTTGTCATTCAGAGACAAATTGGTCGACGTCTTTGCGGATCCATCGAATACTACTCGCAATTTAGTTGTTGTATTGTCTGGGCACAGGACACTATGATGAGATAGAAAGTACTGGGGTGTACTCAGTGCTGCATCAAGATGTGAAGAGTCAAAGCAAATTTGTGTAAACTGACCGCAGTTCACCGTTTCTGTCCATCTTCCTCAGCAAATTCTTAAGCCTCAGTTCTGCTAAGTTTCTTGACTCTCCTAGACTTGAAGGTGGACGGGAGAATTGTAATTGGACTACAAATCTTTCCTCATTGTTGCTTGTTACTGTAGGTTCTAAGAATTCCTCGCATTGGCGATCCTCTTCTGCTATTCTCTGTTTCGTTCTTTCAACTTTCTCCATAGTCAAAAAGCGTTCAAGCTGCTTGTCGAGGCTTGTCAAAGTGCCGCAAAATATGTTTTTTGTTGTATCGATACTACTATCAACCCTCCCGATTGCCACCCATAGTGTTTTGCAGAGCTGGTAGTGGAGGGCCCCGGGTTATTTTTTTCACTGCATAACAGAGAACAAAATAGCTCCGCACCAATAAGAAGATCAATGTTCTTAGGCCGATTGAAGTGCGGATCAGCAAGCGAAATATTCTTGGGAATTGGCCAATTTGATGTGTCTAAGTTTTGTGTTGGGTATTTGGTTGTTATCTCGCTGATAATAAGGGCTTCTAGTGGTGCCCCGTAGCTAGATAGCTTAGACTTTAGACGTAAAAACATACGATGTCTAGATTGCTGTTTGGTGTTGCCGATCCCAACAATCTCATGGTTGTCTCTTTTTCCTTTGAGACCAAGTTTGGCGCAAAACCTTTCAGTGATTAAGTGGAGCTGTGAACCTGAGTCTAATAAGGCTCGTGCATGAATACGTTCACCGTAGCGAATGACGATGAAAACTTCTGCTGTGGCCAACAAAACGTAGGCTGAGTTGTCAACTTCGCCTTTGACTGCCAGTGATTTGCTTTCCGTGATAGATCTCTTTGGGATGGCGTCGTTGCCTCTTGCGTCATTGTGAAGTCGTGTGTGATGCTGCTTCCCACATTTTGTACAGCTTCGTGAGGTGCACACCTTTACTGCATGACCTGCTCTCCAACAATTGAAGCACAGCTGCCACTTGTTTGCGAGTTTTTTCCGGTCGGCTTGATTCTGGTTTACAAAACCGCCGCATTGGTGTTGTTGATGTACTCCTCTACACATCTTGCAACCACTATCTGCTGCTGTTAGGGCAATTTTAGAGACCTTTGGTTTGGTCAATGTCACACCTATTGCTTCCATAGCTTGAAACCGAAACTCTAGGAACTGCAAGAATTGGTACATGGATGGCAACTCTCTTGGCGAAGAAAGTGAGCGCTCGAATGCTACATGTGTAGTGCTGTCCAGTTTTTTCAGCAACAGGAATATCAAAATTGGATCCCATTGATCTACGTTCACCTCCTACATTTGGACCCCTGGAATGCATTCCTGCATGATGTCATGCAGCCCCTTAAGTTATTGGCCGGTTTTTGGCCAATATTTGGCTGCAAAATGAGCTTCTGTATGATGGAGGTGACTAATAAGCGTCAATTCTGATAGCGCTCCTATATGAACTCCCAAGCTGGACTGTAATTTTTGTCACATACTGTAAGGTGCTTAATTAGTGCTTCGGCTTCACCTCCCACGTTTGCCTTTAAATAAAACTATTTTTGTGCGGGTCCTAAGTTGCTCTGGTCAATCAGCTGGCAAAACAAGTCGTGGAACTCTTGCCACCGCAAGTAGTCAAACTTCGGCAACTGGATCCGTGGAAGCTTTACGGTTGGAGTTGACGACGTTTTGGCACTTGAAGACGTTAGGGTTGAGGATCCAGCTTCCATCATCCTCATTTGAAGAACCTCGGCATCGTAATCCCTAGGAACGACAGCTGATTTTAAAATGCTGAAGTGCTTGCCTTGAATGGCTTCCCAATGTTTTTGCACGGTAACTCGCTGCATTTCCAAAAACTGCGTTAGTTGTGCCGATGTCAATCTGCTATTAAGACGGCCCATTACTTGTCTCAACGCCTTCATCAAAATTTTTAAGGTGTTGACCATGGATAACATCTCCACCGGCAGCTGCTTATGAGTGGCCTCTCCCTTTAACGATGTCGCTAAGAGTTCCTCTGGTTGCTCCCTTTGAGTGGCTTCTCCCTTTGCTCATGTCGCCAACAGTTCCTTTAACTTCTCCAACAGGCTAATGGCAAGCTTCTCGATTTGGTCGTAGTAATTATTGCGTAGATACGCTGACGCCTTCTGGGTTCCTATGGCTGCCTCGATCAGTTCGTGGTTACGTTTGAATTTCCGCCATAGTTGGCTGAGCTGGTGTTGTCGCTGCTGCAGATACTCCTGACTCTTCCTGGATGAAAAATCCTTGGCAAAGTTCTGCACCAGCCACTCTATCTCGTCTCCCAATGATTGCTGCTTCGCAGTAAGGTCCGACATCCTGGTTTGTCGAAAGTCCTGTTACGGCCGCCAATGTTTGAGCTCAAAATGATTACTCCGAGTGGTTGAGAGACAATAGATATATTTTATTATTGCACTTTACCTTAAATACATTTTTGATTTCAAACAAATTAAATCTTCTCATTGTTCAACGCGTCGATGGAATTCGCGTCTAAACATGTTTTAATTTTCGCGGTTTCATGTTCTATGCTAGATCGTGGGATCGCACCGCATAGAACTTTATTGTTTTTTTCGGCGGTGTAGTCTTACCGCATCATGCTAGATCTTGGGATTGCACCGCATAGAACGTTATTGTTTTGTCTGGCGGTGTAGTCTTACCGCGTTGGCCCATGGGAATTACAAATAGTCTGAAATACATGCGGTTGCATATTATGCACATTATTTTCCCCTACCCAATCTGTGGGAAATGATGGATGATGTGGCAAAAATCATTTATGCATTTGGAATTAGGTAAGTTATCAAATTCTAACAACATTCAAATAGTGTTCACGGAGGTCAAGATTGAACAGGAATTTTCCGATAATAAAAACAGTGTTTTATACAGTGGCAGTGCAAGGCGTGGGCCAGGTGGGCGAGCGCCTACGGCCTCGCACTATAGGGGCCTCGCGCTTGAGAACCTTTTCTAATTCAATAAAAGTTTGAAAAGTATTGATACCAGTGAAAGCTGTGAATGATTAGACTCAAAGCTAAACAATATAACCATTCGAATAGCTAGCATTTGACATTACGCATCAATTGTCCAGTCTACCGTATAGTATACTGAAATAGTGCCCACGATAAACTCAACTACAGTAAGGCATTTATGATGGATGAGACAATCGGCGGCGATCATCTTGGCTTACAGTATTCTTTCGCAACCGCTTAAATGCTATCTCTCAAGTCATAATTGCGCTCCTAACTTCGGAGTGATATCTACAATTCCATTGTAACTTATAATTAAATTGTGCTTATTGGGTTCCTTGACCCTTTCGTAGAATGCCAGTAACTTCCGTGAAACTCGAAAGAGGTATCCAATGGTATTTACTAACATATGCATACCTCACTAAATGTTTGGGCTGCGAAATTTGCATACTAGGCGAAATTTGCCTGCTAGGCAAGCACATTATTCCAATAATCAATTTCAACCTTAAAACGGTATAAAGAATAATTTTTCTTTACCGTGGGAACACCTTTTTATCTTGACAGGATATGCAGCTCTTATGTAACTCATCATGCGGAAAGTTTTATGCTATACACATAATGTACCCACCATCATAAGTCGCAGTGTATCCTAATCAACACTTAACAATAGACTACAGAAGCCGGTTTATGTGAGACATACGTGATGTGCCGTCTAATTTGATCCAAGGACCATGGTAAATGTCCCAAAACAGTTTTAAATCGGCTATAAGGTTATTTTCATCCCCCCACTACTTTTGAGAAAGAATTTTGAGAGTTTATTAGTGTGCGAGGCCAAATGCTACGTGCGTTGATGAACATAACAACGGCTATCAAGGGAGTTCCGTACCTGCAAGCGATTCTGATTTCGTTTGTTTCGTGTCTACCTCCACTCTTTCTCGATGGCTCACGAGACAAAGCAGAGTACCGTAAGCATTATTTTATTGTGAGTGAGAATGAGGAATATTGTGTTGAAGGTTTAAAAATAATAGTTATCAGATTAATACGTAGTGATTGTTGATCAGCTCGATTTATTCAAATAGAATCTCAGTGAGCTACCTTAGGTAATTTTTTATAAACCAACTGTAGATATGTGGAATGACTGTAGGTATGTACTTAAAAACAAAATTATTATTATTGTTAATAGGTTCAATATACGTTAAACGACGAGAGGTAGATGTAACGAGTGAAAATGTGGATCTAGGCCCACAAAAAGACAAAATAAGCTAAAAGGGTCTTATCAGCTCAGGCTTTAAGTTCAGGATTGATGAATTACCTTAAAAAAACAGCTCATAGCATTGCAGAATCAGATGAATTGACTTCTTTGGCATTGTATATTGCAACTGCCAATACCTCATTCAATTTGGAAAGTACTTCAGATGTGTTGAATAGTAAGCTACAGTTCGAAGTAGAAATAGCACCAAACTCTAACCAATCAGAATCTGAGGTGTAGAGCAGAATTCCTGAACAACAAGTAAGTTCTCGGTCAGTTAACGGTGATGAAAGTACCATTATCAAAGAAACGTTTATAAGTTCTAATCCAGTAATGTGGTCGCTTCCCCTAAACGATTCTCAGATCCTTGATATTGTTCAAAGTGGTCCAATGCAGCTATTAAATAACAGTGATGATGGTTATCCCAAAGATGATGATCGTAGGCGCTTTTCTCATTTCTATTTTTAAGCAGATTCAGTAATGATGAAACTCAACAACGTTTATTCTAGTTATCAATACAAAATTTACTGCTTCCCATGTAGACTTTTTTGCAATTCTCAAATACAGATGGTTCAGGGAAGATGCTGTATCTGGAATCACAACAAATATTTTACAAAGACATGAAAATATCAGAGAACATATGTCATTTATCTTTCAATGGCTAATATTTGAGAAGCAAATTTTACATGGGAAAACAAGAGATAAAAAAAATAAACGGCCAATTCATGAATTTCAAGAATATTGGTACAATTTATTTGGAAGATTATAATTGACATCATTAACTTCTTAGCCTCACATAATCTGGCATTCAGAGGGCATAGAAAATCTCTTTGAATAGACTGTAGTGAAAATTCCGCTAACTTCATAGACTTATTCAAATTGCTTTCTAAATATGATCCCACACTTTGAGAACACATGAAACGTATGAATGAACAACTAATTAAAACACATTATTTAAGCCACAATATTGAAAATGAGTTGATAAGGCTAATGGCGAAAAGAGGTGAAAAATTATTTTATTTTGCTTGACTGCACAAGAGACTATAGTCGAGTTGAACAAATGTCTATCGTATTACGATTTTGCGACATAACAACCAGTAAAGTAGAAGAGCATTTTATTGGGTTTCTTGTTGTCGCTGAGTCAACTGGGGACTACCTAAGTAATGCAAGACTTGAAGAATTAGGGGAGAATGGATTAGATATTCATAATTATCTCGGCCAAGGGTACGACAATGGTGCGAATATGGTAGGCATAAAAACGGAGTTAAAACTTGAATTTTGAATATTATGTTAACCTTTGGGTATTTTTAACACTTTGCAGTTGTCATAGTTGGAGCCTGCTGTTAGTAAATGTAGCTGATTCTTCCGTGGCAGCAAAAGCATTTTTTGGTTTTATTCAAAAAATTTATTTGTTATTGTTAAATGCTGGTATTTATCAAAGACAAATTAAAACTAACTTCAAAACATTTATAAGACACAGGATGGGAAAGTAAGATCGAAGCAGCTAAAACCGTATTATTCCAATTTGATGATGTTGTTGAATGTATCGAGAGCTTAAAAAATCACACAGATGAATCCGATACACTCAGTGATTGTATTCAGTTCTAAATGAAGTTCTCAGCTTAGAGTTTATTACATCGTTACATTTATGGTATGCAATATTATCGCGAGTCAATATCATAAGCAAATTATGGCAATCCGTAGAAGTCCATTTAAGCATTGCCCTTGATCATCGGCATACGTTCTGTGACTGGACCAAAGAATATCGTCAAATTGGATTCGAACAATGCTTATCTGACACTCATTGATTTATTGAAATACTAATTATAACTTGCCAAAAGAATTAAAAAAAAATGGTTAGCCAAAAAGAAAAGGATGTTCGCTAATGAAAGTAGTGATGAACCCATACAGTCTCCCAAAATTTGATTCGAAACAGAGTTCTTTAATACTATGATTGATTCCATAATGAGCAGCATGGATACAAAATTTATATCTTTGAATCAGCATTTTGCAGATTTCGGTTTCCTCTTTGATTTAAGCAAACTCAAAAATATTCGAAAAAAAGCACTTATTAAAACATTGTCAAGACTTAGACACAACCCTACGAGTGCGTGAGAACAATGACATCCAATCTTATGAATTGTATGAAGAACTGCAAGCAATTCTGCAGAATTTTCCCGCCTGCCTCGGAGATGTAAAACAGCTGCTTCAATACATAACTGACAATAACTTAAAGGAAATTTACCCAAATATTTATATTTTAATTCGAATTTTATTAACAATACCTTTAAGTATGCAAGCTACAGTGCGAAAATTATAGAGGCATATCACTACTTTGTACGGCGTACAAAATATTTTCAAAGATCTTAGAAAATAAAATCGGATCATACACGAACAGTATTATTGGGGAGTATCAAGGTGGATTTTATATATTGACGATGGACCAATTGTTTACAGTCAAGCAGGTACTTGAAAATTGCTGGGAGTTCAACATTGACATTCACCAAATTTTCGTTGACTTCAAGCAAGCATACGACAGTATTGATCGTAACGTACTGTACTAAATAATGCTTTGCTTTGGCATCCCAGCCAAATTCGTCCGTCTTACCAAAATGACAATGACGTCGACGACCTCCCAAGTCCGCATTAATAACCAACTCACCGATGCCTTTGACACAAATATCGAACTAAAGCAGGGAGATGGGCTGGCCCCCTTGCTATTCAATTTGGCTCTGGAGTACGTCATACGGAAGCTACCTGTCGATACGTGAGGTACATTACTATTCAAGTCGAGCCAGGTAGTGGCCTATGCGGATGACATCAACATTTTGTCACGGTGATCAACAACTGCCAAAGAACTCTTCTGAAAACTCGACAGCGAAGCAAGACTAGTAGGGCTACAAATCAATGAAAATAAAACAAAGCTTATGACGCAGTCGAGGCAAAATACCTCAAGTACGCAAAACATCACACTTGGCGAATACAGTATCGAAAATGTTAGTGAATTTGTGTGTTTAGGTGCCAAACTAACAAAAACGGGTAATGAAGGGACGAAATTCGCCGAAGAATACAGCTCGTAAATAAAATATTTTATTCTGTTCTGACGATCTTGAAGACCAGCTGCATACACAGGAAAACAAAGCTCCAAGTATACAAATCTGTGGTAAGACCTGTGTTATGCTATGGGTGTGAAACATGGACCCTAACCCAAGCATCCGCAAATATATTGAACGCCTTGGAGCGACGGGTACTGAGGCGAATAATCGGAGCGAAGCTTGACGGGGACCAATGGCGAATTCGATACAACCATGAGCTGTATGAAATTTTTGACGAACCGGAGGTCTCAAAGATTGTAAGACTTCGGATGCTGCAATGGGCTGGACACATGAATCGTATGGACGAACAACGGCTGCCCAAAAGGTATTCGTTGGGAGAACCGAAGGCCGGAGACTAGTGGGGAAACCGTGGGAGAAACGCTGGTCTGACTCAGACGACGAAGACAGTTCATCGCTGCTCGGATTTCGGAATTGGATGACGCGGTCAACGGACCGAGACAGTTGGAGGTGCTGTTTGCAGGAAGCGAAGGCCCGAAAGGGGCTGTAGTGCTACGAAGAAGAAGCTAATGTAGTTTGCGAGAAAAAGTGGTGTAACACATGGACGGACGGACATTTATCATTGTTATAATGTCATGTATAAGTTCATATACTCTGAAAATTTTACAGCAATCGTGCTATAAACAACAAAGTTACGGTCGATCGAAAATAGTCACATGTGATTCTTACTAAATACACGTTTCTAAATGACTGATACCGTACAGATTTGTTCTAATTATCGAAAAATTTTCAGAAATCGTGCGTAACATTTGCATGCTATTGTTAGTACAAAGACAACGTAAGAATCTGCAGATATTAATAGTCGTTAGATTGAAATTTTAAAATTGAAATTTTCTAGATTTTATTCACGGCATTTTATTAAGGTCTTAGTAAATGGATCAGATTCAAACCACCAGTGCTTTCGACTAAAATAGAAGTCGACTTTACAATCTCTAATAGAGAAACTGTATTATATTTTTATCGGACTTAATATAACATATTTTTCGGCGATACGATAATATCGATAACTTCCTGAATTAATTGCATCGGATCTTTATTGTTGTCGTCACACTGAATATCGTATCGAAAATCGATACGGTACGATATCTATATTTTTATCGATTATCGTGAAGGCCTAGCTTCCACTCATCAAAGTCAAAGTCAAAAGCGCTTTATTCAATACCAATCGTTATAAATTTTTAAAAGAACACAAAGCAAATTCCAAACAATAAAACTATGAAAATCTTAACGGCCCAAATAGCTCTCTAAATTTATACATTATCAATGAAACACATTTAATGAAAGAAAAAAACACCAGCAAATTTAAATTAATTAAGATTATTGCATATTTTTTGATTCAATTGGAAAAAGTAGAAAAACCAACCAGCATTATTCAAAAATTACTTATATTACTAACACAACAGTGTACTTTTATCCTATACCTAATATGTTACACCCTAATTCTAAATAAGTTCAATCAAAACGTTACCTTATACTGAAACCTATCCCTAATTTATAATACAAATAAACAACAACACGAGATGTGGCAGTAATGAGATGAAACTAAAAACTAAATACGAGAAAAAAACACAAAAACGGCAAATAAACACGAATAATTTAAATTGTCATTCAGCCACCAATACCTAGATTGCCCCATCTCAGCTTGACCGGCCTCAATGAATCTAGAAATGTTGGTCTCGTGAACTCAAATTCGGAGAATATTTTATTTTCTTATCGGTGGCCCGTCTATATATGTGATTTATGATTGGGACGCTGTCAGATCGATTCATGTCCAAATACACGAATGCTTCTGGAGAAACGAAGCCAGTAGTGAGGCAAGTCACAATATACCCATCTGTAGGGTGGAACAGCTGTGAAATCCAAGGGTTTTCACACACAGTTACAGATCTTGCGATATGATTCCTAAAAAGTTTCAATATGAAGATATCGACTCTTGTCACGGTTTGATAAATTTTTCTATTCGATATATAGTGGTTCCAATCCGTCTCGGGCTTTCTGTATAAACCAGTACATGCACGAAGACATTTCCTTTCGAAAACGCTTAATCTTTCCATTGTGCTAGCATTCTGGTTGTGCCAGATCTGACATCCATATGTCAAAACTGGTCTAACCAGGGTCCTGTAACACATAACTTTGACTTTTTGATCAATGTATCTGAAATGAAAGAGTCGTCGAAGAGCCATGACTACTTTTTGACATTTTCAGTATAGTACAGATACTGATCGAGATGAACAGCGAGGTATCGAACACAGAATTCATGGGACCCATTCTGAACTAGCCATAATGTGGGAATCCTACCAATTACATTTCAGGTCTTGGCTGGCCCCCTGCTGCGTTGTCCGAAACAAAATTGTTTCGCGCTTCTGCGCATTGGTTTTCATTCGCCAATTGTCGGCGTAGAGCTGCACATCATTCAACATTTTTTGAAGATTGCTTTGAACTATTGTAGCTTTTCGGTCTGCCGTATAGATGATCAGATCATCAGCAAATGCTTCCAATGATCACGTTGGTGCGACGTTAAGAGCAAAGCTGTTCAAAAGCTTGCGAATGAATTTTAAAAAAAGCAGGGGCGCAGTAACTGTTCCATGCTGTAGACCATTCAAGACGTTGAATTCGCGCATTGTCGTTCAGATTTCTATCATTTAGTTTCCATCAGGTGTCTGAGGTTACTTTCGTTATTGCATGTGTGGTCGACCGCCTGGCGCGAAAACCAAATTGGGAATTCGGCATTAAATCATATTCCTCAATGTGGCCGTTTCATGCTCTGTTGAGTATCACTTCAAACACCTTGCTGAAGTTAGGCAGCAAGCTGATGTAGCGATAGCTTTTCGGGCATGAAGATTCTTTTCCATTCTTCAAGATCGGAAATACCTTAGCCTTTTTCCACTCATTCGGGTAATATGAATTGCTTAACACGTTGTTGAACAATATGCAATAATTCCTAATAGCAACCTCAGGCAAATGCCGGAGAACTTTATTTGGAATACCGTCAGTACCACATGATTTTTGTTGTTTATCCTGCGAAATATGAAACACAAGTCTTCATAGCTGACAAAATAATCAATAAGATTCAAGCTCGGTATGAAGTCAGCTGTTAATGTTTCCTTGAAATGAAGAATTGAAAATATTTCATTCCCTCTCTCTGGGCTTGGTAGATGAACCAATTCAAAATATGTTCCAATCAGGGCAAGTTTATCCAATCCTTCACAAATAATCCTGTTTAAATTTCTATCCGGAGTCGTACTATCAATTTCGATACCAGCCCTATCGAGAAGATTTATCTCATCACTAGCGACTTCAAGATTCGATACCTTCACTCGAGACTTCTTGCGGAATGTACTTTTCACTTTCGCAAAAACACCATCTGGGTCTTGTGGGTTAATACCCCTTAGTTTTTCCGCCCATTGATTGCTGACCTCACTCCTTAAGTATGAACGGATTAAGTTCCGGACATTCTTTAGGTGTAATTTCAACAAAGCCAACGAGGGATGGTTGTAGTCCAAAAATCGTCGATAAATATTGTTGACGCGTGTGAGAAGAAGGCTTTTCAATCTTTTCAATCTTGCGATAGTTGGTGTTTCATATCCTTTCATATTGTTTCGATGTTTAATCTTGGGAACGACTTTCTCAATCGTTTCCAACGTCAGCTTCTCTAACTTCGACAAATAAAGACCTATTTCATCGTTACTTAGATTCTTGTCACTAGGAACCATGGAGCAAGAGTTTCCATCATCAGATGGGGGACATTGCTTCTGGTACTCCCGATTGAACTTTTTTTGAAACTTTCCCCAGTCAGTTATACTGAAATTCAACCGATAATTTTCGTGTTGAACTGGAATGAGGAAAAAATCATCCCTTGATGATTGATTTCCATTACGATTGCGTTATGGTCGCTATCGTAAGGAAGAACCTGCAGTTTCCGTTGAGGACTATTAAACCTGAATTCAAGTCTTGCATCAGCAATGCAGAGGTCCAAATATGAATTTGTCCTAGGGTATGTTGGGAACTCCGACCCATATAGGTTGCACCTGTATTCAATTTGGTTCTCTTTGATCCATGATTTCAGGAATACACCTCTTGGATTATTGGTGGCGTTTAGCCATGATGTATGCTTGGCATTCAGTTCACCGGCAAAAATATAATAACTATGCAGCCTGTTCAATTCGAGTATTTCAAACAAGAAATTGAGTTCCTCCTTGAATATGAGAACATTTTGACCAGTTGCATAGGTTGAGATAACGAAGAGGTTATCCCCACCTGGCAGTGAAATTTCAATGACGGACACTTCAAGAGATTAAAAGCTTTTGAATTCGACTTTTTCAATATTTTCGAAACAATAGGGTTTTCCAACCAATATCCCGCTGCCACCTCCCCCATCACCTATTACCATATCGTTTCTTACGAATGCAAAATCTTTGAATTCCATGTAATGCCATGAATTGAGGTGGGTTTCAGTGAGAAGTATGATGTCAGGCTGTTGCTTAACAATAAATTCAAGGAGATAATCACGTCGATGTACAGCAATGATAGAGTTGACGTTGATCGATATGAGGCGAAGCCTATCCATGGGAATATGACTGGATGACAAGTTATTATTAGGCATTTGAAAGACCTTAACGCTGAAAAGCAAAGTTAATTTTTGAATCTTGTTTGTCGATTCCCTCCGATAAAGAATTAAGTTGCTGGTAAATTTTGAGAAGCAGCTCATTATTGCCACTTACATTATTTACATTATTTCCAGCATTTTCTGCTGGTCCTCTAGCGGCGAGTGCAAATGATACTCCGCGCTTGACGAAGTTGGAAGGTATGATATTACGGTGTACTTGTGTTTGCTTTGGAGCAAATTTAACTTTTGCATCTTGATATCGAGAGCATCCTCGATATGATGCTGGGTGACCAAAAATACCGCAGCTAACGCAGTATAATTTTTCTTTAGGCTCCGTCTGAGCCAGTTTGCACTCACCGGGAGCATGAACGTCTTTGCATTTAACGCACCGATAGTGCATGGCACAAGTGGCAGCCGAATGTTGAAATCTTTGATACCGGTAACACTGGTTGACTTCTCTTTTCTGGAGGCGTTCCCACCTCACCGCTCGGAAATTCAAGTACCTTATTTGTTGAAGGGAACTTGGACTGCTCTTATTTGCAATTTTTACCAGGTAAAGTGGTAAATTCTTCCTTTCTATGGTCGACTTTCTTTTCGCAAAAGCTTTGACTGAAACAAAATCAATATCTGGTGCAGCTTCCTTGAGCACCTAAAGAAGATCGACCGTATCCTCTCCGCTGTCCAAACCCTTCAACAAGAAGGTCTGATTCTTTTCACTTTTTGGGGTATAGGTGAAGTGTGGAACGTCCCCAGAAATCAGCGCATCTTTGGCTGACTTAAAATCAACCAGTGATTTTGTCTTTATAGTTAATTTTTCGGCATTAACTCTTTTGATTTCGAAATTGGCCAGTTTATTTTCGGCTGCCAATAGCCGAACCATAGAATTTCCCGCTTTATCCAAACACGTTGATTGGCGGAACTTTTTCTGTCTTGTTGGAAGCTTTTTCAGAGGAACCAGCAGAACTGCGGGCCAGTTTTTTCTCCTTATTTTTGTTCTTTAAATATTGAATAAAATTTAAATCATAATTTGATTAGAATTACCTTCGATGTTTTCTTCAATTTCCATTTCTTCGCTTAATCCTTCCAACGCTTCAAAAAAGTTTTGGCTCTCATTGGTGCCACCAGCACTTAGGACTTCTTCTGTAATCGCTTGCTTTGCACTTTTCTTCGGCTTTGTGACCTGTTGCCATTGATTTTGCGGCTGCGTCTTTTGAGGCTTCAACCCTTTCTTGAAAAGATCCTTGAGGGACTGTATCTCTAGCCTTAGTTTATCATTTTCATTTTGCAATTTGTTGATTCTCCGCTATTATTTGCAGCTTGCATCCTCCATCTGCGGAGTTTTTTTCGTTATGTTTTCTCTTGGTGATTATCGCCATTTTCGCATTCGTCTTTTCCCCGGGTTGCCCCAACGTTGGGAAGCCATCCGGCTCCTCCATACCAGCGGCGGGTGGCAATTTGTTTTTCGTTACCAATCGAAGTGAAAAATATTCGATAGAAATTTCCTGAGTCGATTCCATCGACAATATAAGTTTTTCCCTTAAAAATTAACTTCGGACTAACGTTTTTTTTGTAAATTAATTTAATTTTTGAAAACTTTTGACAGAAGCGATTTAAAAGACGTCTATACGCAAAGACTACTACGATCCATCTATGAACTTCCACTCATCTAACGCTACTGAATTGGTCTTGACTGAGCTTTAGCTCAACTTTCAAATTGTGCTAACATTAATGATTTTAAAGCTTTCAACTAAACATTAATTGTATAGAGAAAAATAAATTATCATTCAACCCTTATTTTTCCCTGATCTTAGTCCCTTATTTTCACTCAACTGAATTTATCTGAATTTTTTTTTTAGTAAATCATGTTAAAAATTAACGTAAACATCGTGTTCTTGTTTCAAACTTGGATTGCATACAAAAGAAAATGAACTCGACACTCATAAAATTTTTTTCGTATTTTCCTTTTCTACTTGTTCATTATTAACTTAATTTATTGAAAGCCCGAAATGAATAAACGAGCAGCAGCTGTTCTTGTAGCAACCTATTTCATGCAGGACGAACCAAAAATTTCCACAATACGCTGCTACGTTTCACGATTCCAACGAAAACTCTTTTGAATCGGAAACGTCGTACATCCTGATGATATATTTCAACTACGTGACCGGCATTGGGTTAGCGAATAAATCGAGAAAATGTAATTTCGTAATTATTTTAGTGTACTTAGATCGTCACAGTGAAATAAAATCTAAAGATAGACTGAAAGTGTACAAGGATAAGCGTAACAACACTAATGTGTGAAGAGACGCCTTCAGGCACTCGACGAGTTCATCCATTAGAATTTATTTGAGACGTGACTAAATGTATGTGTTCCGCCTACTTGAGTTAGTAAATGTTAATGCCATGGAATGAAGAAAGCCTTGGAATGGCCAGGTCCTTCCGATATACGAGTAGAGTGGAATGTTCTTGCCTTAAGGTTCTCGTTTATAGTACCAGGATGAAAGTCTCAGATTTAAAGATTATTAAGGAGACTTTCTTCTATCCTTCATAAAAGTGGCCTTACTTGTGAAGTATCCGCAAATGATTGATGAATATCTTAATCACATCATAGTCCGTAAAATAATCTCCGCCCTACTATTCCAGAATATTAATCGAATGTCACATAGGAATTAGTCTTGAGAATAAGGTTTATATTGTATAAACAGCCCAATTAAATATTATCTTCCAATAATCATACCAAAATATCCAATTTCAGCAAGTTCTTGTAATCAATCGAGTTGATCAAGTGGAATCTCTTCTTTAATGAATAAAGTTCTTGCACCGTAATCAATCAGCGAAGTAATTACATTTCACTTG
Source organism: Odontomyia ornata (assembly GCA_963969285.1). Taxonomy (NCBI): domain Eukaryota; kingdom Metazoa; phylum Arthropoda; class Insecta; order Diptera; family Stratiomyidae; genus Odontomyia; species Odontomyia ornata. The sequence continues at coordinate 407,907,039 of OZ017738.1, forward strand.
CAATCTTCATCATAAAGCAGTTGATTTGAAATAGATACGATATAATTTTCTAGACTCAAATTGAGTGTTACAAACGATGTCAGTTTCATTATTGGATTTGTGATATTGAGATTAATAAGAAATACTTTTCACATTAATAGAGTTAATTATATTAATTTATTTATTGATGAATAATATGCCGGTCCTAATTTATTTTATAATTATCTTTTGAAATATCTCATACAGAACAAGGGATCAAATTATTTTGTCTAAATTTATAATATTCTGTTTATATTTGACTGGAAAACAAAAGTTCAGAACAAAAGATAGAAGCACTACGGAAACTTTCAAGATAATAAATAGAACAATAAAAGTTCTGAAACATTTCCTCGTAGGAAACAAAATTTGAGCTGTAGGAGCGGCAACTTTTGAAGTTAAGACTTTTGTTTTGCTTCTCAATCACTGAGCAATGGGGAAAATTGAGATTTATAAACAAAAATAAAAAGTTTCTTGTATAAATAACTATGTATGTTGGTTTGAAAAAGAAGTTCTTAAAATTTGAAAATTTAATTCCAAAGTTGAACTGAAACTTGTGCTTGAAGTTGATTATCAATTGTAGGTTCTTAAGGCTTTCGATTATTAAAAACTAGTAACAATGTATTTCTTTCTCGAATATTTTATGTCTTCTATTGCAATGTAATGTTGCAACCCCGGTTTTCTTGAATACAAGAATTACTATTTGAATATGAATTTCAGGAAGATTAAATTATATTTTTGAATTGTAAATTGATCAGTAAAGGATTGACCGCTTGGAAATCAAAAAATTTTAATAAAAATTGTAATCATTTTTCTTACGTTCTCGCTGGTTTAAATTCGAGATTTTCCGGAGGAAATCTAAACTGACCTCTCAACGGTTATAGATCTGAAGTCTCGGTACTTGTCGACGAACTGCGAACAACAGGTTAGCTAGTTCGGGTACCCTTTTTTTGTGGTTCGCAGGTAAATATCATTTACGCACAGAGTGTGGGACTCCCATGCTCGCAAGAAGGTGACTGAACTACCCACTAAACACCTCCCCTGTCAAACCGAGAATCCAACCTGGAACCTTTTGACACATTACTTCGGGCCAGGTCGCGTTTTATTACACAGTGAAGCGCCTTCAAGCTGGGATCTTCTAACGGGAGGGTAGAGAAAAATAAACGAATTGCTAGACAGGCAATTCCTCAGCCCTAACGCCCCAGGCTGCTGTGAGTCCCTTTTTGCTTTAAGGACTGCCCGATAATAATATGCCACCTGGTTCCATTTGTCAATCAATTCGAGCATCACTGCAACTTTACTATCCGGAGTGAGCTCTGCCGTCTTCTTGCAGAGGTTCATTCGCAGCCTGTCCCGTTTTGTGCACGCAAAAATGTATGGCAGGCACCGTGTTCCTCTCCTGGGCAAAACCAACAATCAGCGGACCGTGACTTACCAATCTCGTGCAGGTAAGACTGGAACTCGTCTTCAGACATTAGTTAAAACGCACGAATTACCTTACAGGGTCACCAATTGTGCGTGTCACTGATCGCACACTTCGCTTTATTCTATCAAAAGACAGATGCCTAATTTAACAAAACTTTATTCTATTATTATTATACTAATAAAATCGGACAATTCCATTTGGTGTGATCACGACGCGCGGTTGTCGAAGAAGACGGAATGACTTCGTTCGTTCTTGTGTCTCTGTCAACCTTCCAGGTCAATTCGCGTAGAATGTTGCAAGTAAATTCGCGTAGAATGTTGCAGTTAAATTCACGTAGAAAGTTGCTGGCAATAGTGGCGCTACAGTAACATCACAAAGCCAATAAAGAAAAACTAGAAAAAAGCACTATACTACCATAAGTCCCCGTTGAACATATATGGCTTGTGTACTTATGCCATCGCCAATACACACAGGTGAGGCAGAGGAAAAAAACTGTTTTGTTTTGTCCACGTGTGGAAGCGGGCGTGTCCGCGGATTTCAGAAAAATGATAAAAGAGCAATATCGGTCGGTGAATCGATTCTTGTTTTCGAAATGGACAGCGATCAGCAAATTTAAGGAGTGCTTGGATGTTGTGCACGGTGACTCTGCTCCTGCGATTGTGACTGTTAAAAAATTGGTTTAACGAGTTTCAACATGGTCGCACCTCGGTTTTAATGAGCCACGCTCCGGTGCCCCAAAAACAGCTACCACATAGGAGAGTGTGACAAAATACACGAGTTCGTACTGGTAGACTGCTGATTGCTGTGCGTGAGATAGCTAAAACAATAGGCATCTCAAAAAACCGCGTGGGTCATATTCTGCATGAAATTTTGGGCATGAGAAAGCTTGCGACGTGATGGGTACCGCGTTAACTCACTCCGGACAACAAACGCAACTGTAAGATCACTGCCGAGCAATATGTTTAAGCGCTCAAACAGCGAGACCGAGGAGTAATCGAAACTGTGGACTTTACCCCCGAAAGTGCTCCGAAGAAAATGAAGACCATCCTATCAGCCGGAAAGGAATGGCCACCGTTTTCTGGAATTTACAAGGTGTGATCTGCATCAACTACCTTGAGAAGGGCAAACTCGTTACATCACTCTACTATGCCAAATTATTGGACCAGTTCGACGCCAAATCGCAGAAAATGGGCCCCATGTGGCGAAGAAAAATGTGCTCTTCCACGATGGAAACGCACCGGCTCACATCTCCGCCGTCGTCGAGGCCAAACTGGTCGAATTGAGCTGCAAGCTGCTACCCCATCCACCGTACTCTCCAGATTTGGCCTTATGCGACTTTTTTTGTTTCCAAACTTGAAAAAGTCACTCGGCAGACAGAAATTTGAGTCGAATGAGAAGGTCATCGATGCCACGGAGGCCTACTTTGCAGACATCAACAAAACGTATTTTACGGACGGGTTAAAGAAGCTGGAGCATCACTGGGTCAAGTGTATCGAGCTAAGAGGAGATTATGGTCAGAAATATGTAAATCGCCACTTTTCCAAAATGTTTGTTTTTCTTTCGTAGCCTAAGTACTTCTTGGACCGCCCTCGTCCCGGCTCAATATTTGCAATACATGCATTATATTATCACAAGATCCCCATTGCTTCACAAAATAGTTCTCAGTCATGCCACATCCTGCCATCCCTTAAACAACGATACGTGTCTTAAGAATTTCTTACTTCACATTTGTCAGCCTTACCTTACATACGTACATAAATAATAAATTGTTAAGCTTTTCATCATATCTCCCTCCTAACACGCTTTCTTTCTCGATTCAAATCCCTCTCCAATGTCATTAAATAATGAAAATTGTTGTGGAGGGAAAGATTTCAAAGCCTCAAATTTTCCCGGAAAATCCTGTCGTGACAACGTCAACGTGGGGAGATATGTATAATAAATTGCTAGCATTTACAGCCTATGCTAATCATAAAGGTTAAAGGGCAAAAAAAAATCTGTTAGGGATAAACATTTCACGCAAACATGATGACAATCACATGGGAATTCATGTCAATGATAACTCAAAAAGAATGCAAATGTAGAAACTCCCCCGCGGGGAGTTCCAAGGAGTATTTCATATTACAACGGCATATGCCACACACTGTATGCAAAATACGAGCACTATGCTATGCACATGAATTTTTTGTAATGATAATATTTCGTCTGAAAAATATAAATATTAAAGCTCAAAATTTGCCTGCACAACTTCTACAATAAGTTCTTGTTTTGAACAAAATGATTTTCAAATTACTGAGAGCAGAAGATGCCTAATGAATTATAAATTTGATGAAATGATGTTGCTGCCTACCAAATACAGCTCAAAGTTATTAAGATAGCTGGAAAGTTACTCGTATAATAAATTGAGCAATTTATCATTCAAGGACTGGTTTTAATGCATGTCATTTTGAAACAAAAATTTACCCCTTGGCTTGAAAGTTACTGCCATTCATTATCTAATGAATTCAAACCGCAACTTACAGGTCATTTACCTGACACCGCCCGAGTGAAAGGACAGTAACATTTTATTGCGAAAAATATTCAGACCAGTAGAACGTTGTATCTATATAAATTATGAGATGTGATAATGAAACATTGGCAAATATTTCGAGGAATGGTAGGACTGGCTATGAAATTTCTCTTGTTTGGCTTTTGAGGGTAGATGTTTAATGGATCGAGAAGTAAAATGAATTTTGGTGGAATCTTAATGTTAGGATAAGGATTAAGTTAATAAAAAGGATAATTTTTTTGCGGTTGGCTTAACCATAACTTTGGAAGAAACAAAATTTACTGACAGTTCAATGACTTAGCCTTTTAGAGCTTTTAACGGGACTAAAAGTCTTGAACATATAATGCTGCATGTATCATATTGACAATTAATATCATGGACAATTAATAAAAACAAGAAGAGAGCTTATTTTCTTAAAAATCAATAAATGAACAAGTCAAATTGGTAGGAGAGTGCTCCTATCTAAAGGGTTTTGTAAAATAAAACAAAACTCAAACAACAACCTCTGAATATCAAAACTTGATTCATACATATATTCAATAAATTAAGTTCGGAAAACTAATATATAATTATTATGAATTTCAATTTGGTCCAAATATTTTTTGCAAAAAATTTTCACCGAAGTTAAAAAGACTAATTCTGTTCAATTTCAAGAACAAAATCGCTGTGCCTTGGCTTGATAGTGGACTTCGTTATTTGCGAAATTGAAGAATTAAAATAATTCAATCAAGATTAAATTCAAATATGATGAGCTGGCAAAGGAATTTCAAATTAAATCCCGAGAAGCATATACGAGTGCATCAAATGTTAACAAAATTGGTGAAAATATTATTCGTGCACCAAAAAATTCTTTATTTCTTAATTATAAAATGCAAGTCTCAAGGCTTTCCCGAGTTCATGTTATATCAGAAATCCAGCTCATCCAACCCAAGGGATATTTGTACATTTTTTTGCTAGCCACTTCCGATCCATTCATTCTACAAACAGCTCTTCATACTATGTGTAGTGATTGAAAAGGCTTTATATGTCCGTTAAGGACTGCAGTGATGGCCTTCCACCCCAGCGAGCGAAGATTTTAGTGCTCGCCAAGTTTGGCCTTATCTGAGAACGCGTGAATGCAGTAGCAATCTAGTGTTGCGGTGTTGTGGGGTGGGTTCGTTTCCCCAGCACAAGGGTCCACTACAAAAAAATTTTGCATTCACGAAAAGATGATGAAAACGTCTCGGTTGGACGGTGTCGAGGCCGTGGTAACCTACCAAAGGGATGAGCAAATGAAAAGCGACTGACCGAGCATGATCAACGTGCGAGAGAAGCGAGGGGATTTCGTCTTTACAACTAACATTTACGACCCCCGAATAAGGGTGCGGCATCCAAGTGGAAGCGGTACTCCCTCGCACTCCCCCATCCAGATCCCTTAAATGAAAAATAAAAAATGTTTCAGACTCTACCCTGGAAGAGCCTGTTTGCGCCAGAACTCCTTTGTTCTAGACTCGTCCTGTCCTTTAATTCCATTACGTGAAATCCTTGTACTCGCGTGTTGCACACTTGCGTTTTGTAAGTTTAATCCACAATTCAACACCAATAATTATAGTAAACATTGAATTTATCTCTTTTATTTTAAGTCACTCATGCAAAATTTTCTTAATATTTGTTTTTGTTAAAAATGTTATGCACCGATAAATCCGTTTTAAAAATCCATGGAGCGAGCAATGCAGCTGAGGCTGATTGGAACACAACACAAAAATAGTAATCCTTTTGCAATTGGGTATTGTAACGAGAGCTGAAAAGCAAGCAGCAGATTTAAATTTGAGTCTCAACTACTACCTTGAAGATGATCCGAACTGTATGACTGTTGACGGGATACTCCAACTCATTCACGAGCGTCAGCAGATCATGCGATACGCAAATCTGCTGACGCTCGCGAATGCGGTCAACAAATTTGCGCTTGTAAATGGATATAAAACCATCTCGCATGCATGTGATACGCAAATCTGCTGACGCCTGCGAATGCGATAAGCAAACCTGCACTTGCAAATGCGATAAGCCTGCAAATGCGATAAGCAAACTTGCGCTTGCAAATGGATATGAACCATCCACGCCAATCCGCTGACACCTGCGAATGAGATAAGCAAACATGCGCTGGCACATGGACTATGTTGTTTGTTCATTGCATCTACAAGCGTCAGCGAATCCGTGCAGGCCAATGGATCTTACAGTGGTCTCTAAAAGTGAGAGGCCATCATAAAGATAAACTTTACAAAATTAAAAAATTTAAAAATTTACATTGAATGAAAAAAATGATTAAACTAATATAACTATTGCTCGGCATCAACATCAACGGTCCGTTCAACTTCTTCCAGTGTGTGTGGTAGGCTGTGACGTCTAGGCAACGGGATGGGCCCTGGGTGTTGCGCTTGTGACTTGCCTCCTCCATTCTTGGCCCTGCACCACAGGAAAACGACAAGGGCGATGACTGCAATGACACTTGTGTATCCTAGTGCGTACGAATGAACATCGTGTACGTCCAACTGGTCATTCCAGGAGAGATCCTGGGCCTTGAGTTGGTTTCGAAAGGTCTCGATCTCGGTAGAATACGGTTGAAACCGGGCTGGGTGGCCGCCGACCGATTGAGAAACGAGCTGCACGTCCTCCACTGGATAATAAGCTTTAGCGTGTTGCACCTGTATAGTGCTCTGATGAACCCGCTGCCCTTGAATTGTGACTGCGTCAGATTTGAGAGTGCAGTCCGGCGCCAAGTGTAGTACTCCGGAGTCGTGAAGTGTCATCGTGGGGGTTTGCCGCTGCATACCACGTGCGCCACGGTCTCACTTGTAAAGGCGAAGATCCAATCATTGGAGGACGGGATGTTCGTCCAGGAAAATAAGCCAGGCAATTCGATCAGTTGGCAGTCAGGAGGCGACGGCAATCCCTTCAGCAGGTTCACTTCGCATATGCTTACGTTGGCCTCTCTTTGGTATAGCGGATGAAACTGTCTGCAGATGTGCACATTTGGCTCCATCCAGCTGCAAGAAGCGTACTTGACCTCGCTCAACGAGTAATATACGTCCCGATGGAGGCTAATGATAAGGTACGGTGAGCTAGGCAGTATTGAGATGAGGCGATTCTGTTTCTCTGATGGCATCGGTATCACTCTGTATATTTCATAAGTTGAGGCACTGACCAGTGGAATCCTGAGCTCAAATAGGATGAACTCATTATTTGCCTTAGTCTTGATGGACGTTAATTGGAAAAATTTCAAGAAGTTCTCCTGGGTCACCGATAGACATTGATCTTCTGGCAGATAGTCTGACATGAGCCATTGTGGTAGCTAGCGGCTCCTGAGATAGCAGCAGTGGATTGAGTTTCCCGTGCTGAGTTTCCGTGATGACACTCAGAATGGCGATTTGCATTCGTTGCAGCTCGATAATCGTTAACGTCATATGAACCGACAGCGTCGTGATCAGGCCTGAGATTCGTCCCTCACTTCTCGCTGGCTGAGAAGCTTTGATCTCATTGTGGATTTTGGCCAGCTCTTGCTCTATGGCTGCGAATCTTTTCTGGGATGCCTGTTCGGTTTTCCCGAGGATTTTAAGTGTTGAGTCAATGATAGAGGTTTGATTCCTCAGCAGAGAGTGTAGCTTGTTCCGATCCATCTGTACGGCCTTGATCGTTTGGGACATCTGGTTGGCATAGTCATCATCGAGAATGCCAAACAAGGATCTGGCCAAACCACCCACCACATTTATGGCTCCTCGCTTAGATCGCCTTCCCAACATCTGGATTACAAGCGAAAATTGATCACTCCACTGCTGGAAATGCTGGATCAAGGTGGAGCACTCCGCCTGCCTTGTCACGCGGTCGCACAGCTGCTTCAGGGATTTCGTACCATTTCGGAGCACATCCAACTCCCACCAATACGACGCCAGATCGTTGTATACCTGAATCCTCCACTCGCTCGAAGAAAAGAGGGCACGGTCCAGTGACTGGAAATACAGGCCAGGTTGTTCGCCAGTTGGGGTCACCTTGATAGGGTTGGTCATCGCGATAGGACACAGCAGGCAAAGCAACAGCAGTGACACAGCTGAAGTCTTCCTTCCTCCCGGATGACGCTTGAGCCGCTGGTGGCTGGATTCGTCTGCTCGACTGGCGGTGTCAGCAGACGTGAGTGCCTTTGAGTTCCGGTTCGCTTCTTTAGCGGGAGAGCTCTGCAATATTGGTAGTGGGGCGAGAAGATGGATGGGTCGCCTCACCGTACCCGACGAGGTCTTGATGTCAGCCACTCTAACGTATCCGTCCGCTCCTACGTGCGTTTGAACGATGCGTCCCATAGGCCACTTCATGGGCGGCGTGTTATCTTCCTTGATGATGACGATTGTCTCTGGAACCGCATTCGGTTGTATCTACCGCCACCGCTGCCAGAACTCGATTCCGAGTTTGTTGACCAGTTTCCATCTAGCTTGAAGCCCACAGGTAAGCGGCTAGGCCAGAGTACTCACCTTGGCCGTAATTGGTTCTCCGATGAGAAATTGTCCCGGAGTGAGCACTGCCAGATCGTTTGGATCTTCGGACATCGGCACCAAAGGTCTCGAATTGAGGATGGCCTCTCCGCCAACCACCAACGTGTGCAACTCCTCGTAGGTGAGTGTTGCCGGTGAAGCACCTCATCGTAATAGATTTTCGGCCGACTTGACTGCTGCCTCCCATAAACCGCCAAAGTGAGGTGTGCAGGGTGGAATGAAGTGAAAATCCATTTCTCGATAACCGCAGAAGTCGATCACCTTCTTCTGAGCCTCCACCGAGTAGAGCGATGAGGATAGGTCGCGCAATTGGTTGTGCGCGCCGACGAAGTTAGTTGCGCTGTCGCAGTAGCCCTTGCATCGGCCTCGTCTTCCGATGAAACACCACAATGCGCCAAGAAAGGCGTTGGTACTGAGGTTGCTTACCAGTTCGAGACGGATGGCTTTGGTAGCGAAACAGCAAAAAATAGCGATGTACCCCTTCTGCGGCCGCACGCTTCTGCCACGATAATGCATCAGCATGGGCCCGCAGAAATCGACTCCTGACGTGATAAAGGGGCGTGCCGGTTGTACTCGTGGACCAGGAAGATTTCCCATTATTTGCTCAAAGGGCCGTGGCTTGGCCCGAACACAGCGCACACAATGGCGCACAACCAATATGGCCAACTGCTTCCCCCAAATGGGCCAGAAACGCTGTCTCGTTATCGCGAGCAATGCCTGTGCACCAAGATGGCAGTGGTCGCGATGGATGTCTGTCTTGAGCAACCTTGTAATCGGATTTGTCGTCGGCAGCAACAAGGGATGTTTAGCTTCGAAAGATAACTGCGAAGCCTCCAGCCTCCCACCCACGCGTAGGGTTCCGTCCAAATCCAGGAAAGGAGACAGTCCTGACAGGAAGCTGCCTTTGTTAACCTGCTGATGGCGTCAAACTTCGCGCAAGTCCTCGTAAGTCACTCATGCATAATTTTCTTAATATTCGTTTTTGTTAAAAATGTTATGCACCGATAAATTCGTTTTAAAAATCCATGGAGCGAGCAATGCAGCTGAAGCTGATTGGAACACAACACAAAAATAGTAATCCTTTGCAATTGGGTATTGTAACGAGAGCTAAAAAGCAAGCAGCAGATTTAAATTTGAGTCTCAACTACTACCTTGAAGATGATCCGAACTGTATGACTGTTGACGGGATACTCCAACTCATTCACAATCGTCAGCAGATCATGCGATACGCAAATCTGCTGACACTCGCGAATGCGGTCAACAAATTTACGCTTGTAAATGGATATAAAACCATCTAGTAGTTGTGGTAGGAGAAGTGTCCCTAAGGGAAAAGGAAAAACGATACCTTTCTTCCCTTATGAAACATTTCAAATTTTTTTAAAGGGCTCCCCCTTTACAACGAGATGGCCCTCAATAAATTTTTTCATCAAATGCACTCAAGTAGGGTATCAAATGAAAGGTCTTAGCACTTTCACAACCTAAAAAAGTCTTGTTTTTTGGGTTAGGGTACTAAAGGAAAGGCAAAATGAACGAATAAATTTTGTGTCCCATCCCTTCACAATTGGACACCTTTGAGCCATAAAATCAGAAATAAATCTCGATGGTAGGTTTTATGAGTACATGGGCAGCAAATATCTTCGGAATCAAAACGCACTCAACTTTATTAATAATAGTATGTTTTGTAAATTTTACATTCCCCCGAAAATCGAAACATTGTCGTTAAAACTTCTTAAAATTTTACAATTATGTAGGTTGATATAAAGCTCTTATGCCTACAAAATTTCAGAGAAATCAAATCATAATCAAGTGAGTTATCGCCATTTCAATTGTATGGAACTATAACAATAACCCGTGTTGATGGTTGATACATGTTTCAAATTGATCTAGGTACTCTTATTTTCTCCGGGTTTTTGCATGGAAATATGTTAGTCTTTAATTTGAACTTGAGCATCAAGAAAAATATTTGATCCGGATAGCATGGTTATCCATAATCCCAAGTTTCATAAAAATCCGTTGGAAAATGTGGCCTCTACAGGGATACGAAAATCTCAAAAAATCGCATATTTAAACCACCACCATTTTTAAACTTGCACATAGATGGTCACCAAAATAATAAAATCCTTAGATCTGATTGAAACCGTGTTTTATATACATCGGATCAAAATTGCGACTTTAAGAAGCCTTTGAAGTTTTGAGACTTGACCTCTAGTTTTTAACATAATTCTTTAGATAATTGTAGTTTTTGTCAAACTACCGAATCTCATTAACATCAAATGAAAGGTTTGGTCACAACTACAACACTAAAATTTTGCACGTTTTTCGATGTACAAATAATTCTGCGAGCTACTGTCGCAATTGTTTTCACAATCATTAAGAACGTCAACAAATGAATTTACTCGAACCCACGAGAATCCAACAAGCATGGTCAACATCTGCAAGTGACGTCACTCCATTCATTAATTTGCTCGAATCTACCAGGTACCTCTCGGTAGAACATTCGCCAATGTACGAGAAATGGGTGAATAGGTAGAGACCCTATATAAAGGGGAGCTGAATGAATGGGGGGATCATTCATTCGACCGCGATAAGAACTGCGATAGTGTGTTTCGTAATAGTGAAGTGATTTAGAAGACAATTGCGATAAGAAATTTATGGACAAGTGTTAGATTTTTTAATAGTGAAAATTAAAATTAGTGAAAGTGTTAAATTATTTATTGTGCATTTTTGTAATTAAATAAACTTTTTTTAATTTAGTTTAAAAGACATTGCGTTTTCACTTTCCCGGAACATTAAATTATTGTCCGCGAACCAAAAACACGCGACAGTGGTGTCGAGAAGTGAGATTGAAATTTTGGAAGTGAAAACGTTTAAACAATTTTAAAGTGCACAATTGTGAAAATTAACGTGGAAAAATAGCCGAAACTATAAAAATGCCAGGAAATTTACATCTAAAAATTAATCAATTGAGTATATCGGAGCTCAAAGAGGAGTTGAAACAACGAAATCTGGCTAGACCAGGTACAAAGGCCACACTGATTGCACGCTTGCGTGATGCGATCGAGTTGGAAGGCGTGAATCTGGATTCAGGTGAGCTGTCAGCTGCAGAAAAAGGCGCAGAAGGTGGTGAAGCCGAAACACCAAAACCAAAGGAGCCAGAAAATGCGCTGATGCAAATGTTGATGCTCATGCAGCAAGAGCAGCGACAACAGTCATCCAATTTAACTGCGAAGCTAAATGAACAATCAGCGAAGCTAAGTGAACAATCAGCGCAGCTAAATGAACAGATATCCAGTTTAGCTGCGAAGCTAAATGAACAATCAGCGAAACTAAGTGAACAATCAGCGCAGCTAAATGAACAGACATCCAGTTTAGCTGCGAAGCTAGACCAACAAGCAATCAAAATCAAAGCAGACATCAAGGCAGACATCACACAGGAGCTGGAGAAACAGTCAACCGAAATAAAAGCGGAGCTCGGTAGTCTCAACAAACAAATTAAAGGCGTCGAGGAAAAGGTTGACCAGGTCGAGGAAAAGGTTTACCAGGTCGAGGAAAAGGTCAGCCAGGTCGAGGAGACAATCAACAATGAGATGGAAAACATGAAAAAGGAATTAGAAGCAGCAAAGGCAGTAGTAACCACCTCACCAGCCCCAATTATAACCGCAGCGCAAAGCTCATCTAGAAATGTGCAAGCACTAATATTCGATGGGCAAACGGTCTGGACTATTTACAAAACCCAGTTCGAAGCAGCCGCTCGCATAAATCACTGGAATGAGCAGGAACGAGCAACTGCATTGATTCTTGCTCCAAGAGGCCCAGCTGCCGAGCTGTTGCAGACGATCCCCGTTGAATTGCACTCAAACTCGAATGCTATAATGAATGCGCTCGACATGCGCTATGGAGATGATCATCTAAAGCAGATTTATCGGTCACAGCTAAAGCATCGGGTGCAGAAGTCTAGTGAAACCCTACAGCAGCTAGCCCAAGGCATTGAGCGACTAGCACTTTTGGCTTACCCGGCCTACGACCCAGAACATCGAGATGATGCAGCGACAGAAGCATTCATCAGCGCACTAAAGGACCCGGAATTGCAACAAGCCGTGCGTTTAGCCCAAAAGCAAACGGTTAAGGATGCATTGGCTTACAGTCTGAACTTTGAGGCAGCGAAAAATGCGACTCGTACCACTGCCCGGGTCCGTGAGGTAGTGGCAGACGAGTGCAGGTGTGAGCGCGTGGAAATTGATCGAGACCCGCATGTAAATGGTGCACCTAGATGCTGGAATTGCGGAGAGAAAGGGCACTTGCAAAGAGACTGCAAGAAGCGAAGAAAACCGAGCTATTGTCCAGGGTGTGCAGCTAGGAGGAGATCCAGACCGGAGTCAGGAGCCCAGAACGGAAGCCCTTCAAACAGAGGGGTCGGGAAACATGTAAGAGCCAACTTCGTGGGGCAGAGGTTGGCTAGGAGGATCGACGTCCCCAGCAGCACCATCACCGTGTCGAGACTACATCGTGGAGAAGCGGACTTATGCCTTCCGGGTCAAATTGACGGAGAACACTGCACCATAACAATCGACACTGGTGCAACCCGATCGATTATCCGACCAGACCTAGTTAGACAGCAACAACTTCACAAGGGCAGAATTTTCTCACTACGGACAGCTACGGGAGAAACTGCACCTGTTCATGGAGAGGTCAACCTCCAGATACAGTTGGGAGACCTTGTGTTCCGACATAATTTTCTGGTCGCGAACATTATGGATGACTGCATTCTCGGAATGGATTTTCTGTGACCACATGGAATCACGTTGGACTTGGGCAAACGTGTATTGAAATGGCAGAATGTCGAAGTACTGATGGAGGATCCCAGCGTCCAAGTCCCCAAGATGAATGTAGTGGTATGTACTGACACTGATGTACCAAATTCTCCCGAAAGCATTGTATGGGCCAAGCTTGATGGTGATTCTGGAGACCACCGATCTTATCTGATAGAGCCAACGAAGACATCCGCATTGCGCACTTTGATTGAAGAACGAAGCCTTGTAAGATCTTTAAGGAACGGATATGTGCCGGTTAGAGTCCTTAACACCGCAGACTCAACCACGAGCATCAAAGCGGGAGAAGTCATCGGCAGCTGCCAGCCTGTTTCCACCATCACCTCTTTGGAAGCTACTCACAACCATCATTGGAAAAGGAGGCAAGACACAGACAAAGCCCGGGAATCCACGTCTGCAATATTGAAGCAAGTCAAATTGCCGGTGCAGCTATTCAAAAGAGCCTCTGATCTGGTCACCAAGTACAGTGACATCTTCTCAACAAGCTCACGTCATAGATACACAGGAAGCCAAGCCGATTCGACAAGCACCAAGACGTCTCCCTATAGCCAAACAACGAGAAGTGAGTGCGCTGATCTCGGACATGGAAAAACAAGGCATTATTGAACCTTCTGTAAGTCCATGGGCCGCGCCTGTAGTTCTAGTAAAGAAAAAGGATGGTAGCACTCGCTTTTGTGTCGACTATAGGCAGCTTAACGACGTCACTAAGAAAGATAGTTACCCACTCCCACGCATCGATGACATCATGGACACTTTAGCCGACGCAAAATGGTTTTCTACACTCGATCTCAAGAGTGGCTATTGGCAGGTAGTAATCGACAAGAAGGACCGAGAGAAGACCGCATTTTCAGTTGGGACCGGATTGTGGCAATTTGTGGTGATGCCGTTTGGGCTTTGCAATGCTCCAGCCACTTTCGAACGCTTGATGGAATACGTGCTACGTGGTCTAACCTGGAAAACCTGCTTGGTGTACCTAGATGACATCACCGTCATCGGGAGAACGTTCGAAGTGCATGTGCGGAACTTAGAAGAGGTTTTCTCCCGACTGCGACTGGCAAATTTGAAACTTAGTCCCGACAAGTGTACCCTTTTCGCAGCTGAAGTAAAATACCTGGGACATGTCGTATCAGCAGAAGGGGTCAAAACTGACCCTGAGAAAATTGAAGCCGTGAAAAGCTGGCCAACACCAAACAACAAGCGCCAACTACGAAGTTTCCTGGGTCTGGCAACCTACTATCGAAGATTCGTCAAAGACTTTGCCAAAATAGCTAAGTGTCTCCATCAGCTAACCGAGAAAAATCGTCCGTATGTCTGGAATGAACAATGCCAGACAGCCTTTGAGACCCTGAAGGAAAAGCTATGTGAATCACCCGTACTGCCGTATCCGAAACCCGGAAAAATGTTTGTAGTTGACACCGATGCAAGCAACGGCGGTATTGGAGCTGTACTCTCCCAGCAGATCAATGGCGAAGAAAGAGTCCTCTCGTATTACAGTAAAGTTCTTTCAAAAAGTGAGAGGAACTACTGTGTGACCAGGAAAGAGCTATTGGCTATAATAGAGGCCACCAAGCAGTTCCACAAGTACCTATATGGCCAGAAATTTGTTCTTCGAACGGACCATGCATCGTTGAGATGGCTACTTAACTTCAAAAACCCCAAGGGACAAGTTGCGAGGTGGATCGAAAGATTGCAGTCATACGACTACGAAATTGTTCATCGAAAGGGCGGAGTTCATGGAAATGCTGACGCCCTATCTCGTCGCCCATGTCCAGCTAACTGCAAGCATTGCCGATGGATTGAGGAAAAGGAACCGCCCGTTGATCTGCGACTGATAACGGCCGAATTCGATGAAGGTTGGTCATCGGAGGAGATTCAAAATGCCCAGCTAGCCGATGAAGACATCGGACCATTGCTCGTATGGAAGGAGACGACTGGGCGACCTGAGTGGAAAGACGTTTCAACGCATGGCGCAACCCTGAAAAGCTATTGGGCACAATGGAACTCCCTTCAGGTAGAGGGGGGCATACTCAAGCGGAAATGGGAAACGGTGGATGGCAGCTCCTATAGGATGCAAACTATACTACCCAAAAGCCGAATCCACGATGTGGTTAAAGAAATGCATGAAGGATCCTCGGGAGGCCACCTTGGTGTTAACAAGACCTTAGCGAAATTGCGGGAAAGGTTCTACTGGCTCCACGCTCGAGAAGACGTAGAAGACTGGTGTCGCAGATGCACAATTTGCGCTTCCGTCAAAGGCCCAAAGCGACGACTGAGAGGACAAATGCAAACCTATAACGTGGGGGTACCGTTTGAAATGATTGCTGTTGACATCGCAGGACCCTTTCCTGAATCTGAATGGGGAAATCGATACACGCTGGTTGTAGCCGATTATTTCAGTAAGTGGTCCGAGGTCTACCCCATTCCCAACCAGGAAGCAACTACTGTAGCTGAACAGCTAGTGTTAAATTGGGTCAGAAGGTACCTGGCGAACTACTTTCGGATCAAGGCCGAAACTTTGAGTCACTAGTTTTTGGCGAAATGTGCGAGCTGCTCGGAATACGGAAAACGAGGACAACACCGCTGCATCCCCAATCCGATGGAATGGTCAAACGTTTCAACGGCACGCTCAATAAACACCTGGCCAAAATAGTTGACGAGAACCAAAGGGACTGGGACCGACGTATCCCACTATTTTTAATGGCGTATAGAGCCGCTGAACATGCATCGACGGGCCAAGCCCCAGCCAAAGTCATTTTTGGAAAGACTATTCGTTTGCCAGCCGATATAAAGTTCGGAACACCCCCTGAGAAACCCCAAACGGTATCGGAGTACGCAAGTGATCTAAGACAACGGTTGAACGAGATACATCGGACAGTGCGAAAACACCTCGAATTGGCTACTGACCGCATGAAGACCAGGTATGATCTAAAGGCTAGTTCTACTGGCTTCCAGCAAGATGACTTGGTGTGGCTTTATAACCCGCAACGGCGAAAGGGTAGGTCTCCAAAGTTGCAACATAATTGGGAGGGACCATACCGAGTTACAAAGCGAATCAACGACGTCGTATACCGAATACAGGAACATCGTAAGCCGAGAGCTAAAATGAAAATCGTGCATCTGGACCGTCTTGCCCCATATTACACGCAGGGAGAATTGACTAAAAATAGCGACACATCTTTTCGGGGCGAAAAGAACTGAGGTGGGGGCAGTGTTACATGTACAAATAATTACATGTACAAATAATTCTGCGAGCTACTGTCGCAATTGTTTTCACAATCATTAAGAACGTCAACAAATGAATTTACTCGAACCCACGAGAACCCAACAAGCATGGTCAACATCTGCAAGTGACGTCACTCCATTCATTAATTTGCTCGAATCTACCAGGTACCTCTCGGTAGAACATTCGCCAATGTACGAGAAATGGGTGAATAGGTAGAGACCCTATATAAAGGCGAGCTGAATGAATGGGGGGATCATTCATTCGACCGCGATAAGAACTGCGATAGTGTGTTTCGTAATAGTGAAGTGATTTAGAAGACAATTGCGATAAGAAATTTATGGACAAGTGTTAGATTTTTTAATAGTGAAAATTAAAATTAGTGAAAGTGTTAAATTGTTTATTGTTCATTTTTGTAATTAAATAAACTTTTTTTAATTTAGTTTAAAAGACATTGCGTTTTCACTTTCCCGGAACATAAAATTATTGGCCGCGAACCAAAAACACGCGACAATATATATATATATATATATATATATATATATATATATATATATATATATATATATATATATATATATATATATATATATATATATATATATATATATATATATATATATATATATATATATATATATATATATATATATATATATTTTTTTTTTTTTTTTTTTTGCGCGATGCTACCGCCGGAAGTACAAACTCTTTTCACCTCCACTCTGCAGGAATATCCACCCTGCTTCAGTCTCCATTGTAAAATGACTCGTATGAAGCGCTATCCTACTTATCGCTTAAAAATTGACTCTTCGGTATCATTACGCTGATCGCCTTTTGCTTCCTCCCAGGAATTTCGTTTATTGAAAAAAGAGCCCACCCCATTGAACGACCGTCCTTAAATATATTCTCCTAAACGGAACATATATATATATATATATATATATATATATATATATATATATATATATATATATATATATATATATATATATATATAAATCCATATATATATATATATATATATATATATATATATATATATATACATATATATATATATATATATATATATATATATATATATATATATATGTATATATATGGATTTATATATATATATGTATTTATATATTTATATATATATATATATATATATATATATATATATATATATACATATATATATATATATGTTCCGTTTAGGAGAATATATTTAAGGACGGTCGTTCAATGGGGTGGGCTCTTTTTTCAATAAACGAAATTCCTGGGAGGAAGCAAAAGGCGATCAGAGTAATGATACCGAAGAGTCAATTTTTAAGCGATAAGTAGGATTGCGCTTCATACGAGTCATTTTACAATGGAGACTGAAGCAGGGTGGATATTCCTGCAGAGTGGAGGTGAAAAGAGTTTGTACTTCTGGCGGAAGCATCGCGCAAAAAAAGGGGCCCCCAGCATCAAGAATATAACGAATTTGAGCTAAGTATTTTTTTTCTGCCTAATTGTATTATTCAATTTTAGCGATAAGTGTAACGTAAGGAGAAGTGAAACTTTTGTTAAAATATATTAGATCAACTTTATGTTTGTGACTTGAATTAAAAATTATATATGCTGTGAGGAGGAGTACTACTCCTTTCCTGCTAGTCTAGTTCGATTCGTGAAATGTTCTCAGAGATAAAAAAAAATATTTTAGTACGACGCAGTAAAAAAAAACTCCGAGTTTATAAAAACTAGCTGTCTTTAAGTATCTCGACGTTAGGGTCTAAAATGCCCGAAGATACTGTATTTTCAATCCTCCGGACTTATCATTAATTTGAATTAATTAGATTTTCCTTAATTCTTTTCTTAAAAACCAATAATGAGTTTACGTTTTTCATTGTTTGTGGAAGATTGTTGTATACACGCAGAGCATCATTTGTTGCATCGTTCTTTAGTCGATCAGTTCTAGCGTAAGGTATTACAAAATTGTTGGCATTTCTTGAATTATATGGATTTATTTATTTGTGATAAAGGGGCTTCGTTCTAATTCACTGGAAATTAGACTTTTGAAGACAAACTTCACTTTCTCCATAGTAATGATTTGACTGAAAGTGAGTGCACTGGTCCGTTGATACACTAGTCTTGTTGGAGTGAGAATCGGAAGGTTTAGAATATTTTTATAGGCTTTAGTTAGCATCCTGGATATAATATTAAGGTTTTGTTTTGACGATTGACTCCAAATAACCACCGCATAATGTAGCTTTGTTAGTACAAATGCGTTTAATACAAGTTTCTTTATATGCACTGGAAAACCTCCATATCTTCTCAACACTCCTATCGTTGGTGCTAGTTGTCTCCTCAAATTATTTATGTGTGGCAACCATGTCGAACGATGATCTGTGGTAAGACCGAGATATTTAATTTCAAACACTCTTTGCAAGTTTTCGCGGTTAATTTTTAGGTCAATTTCTATGTCTTCCTTATTCTTCTGTTTAAAAATCATGTACTTTGTCTTTTTAGAATTCTATGCTACCTTGTTTTCAATAAGCCATGAGCGATATTTATTTGGATCCTCGTTGACGATATTCCATGGCAACTTTATTATGTCCTGAATAAAGAAGTACAGTATCATCAGCATATAATGTGTGGTGAGCTTTCAGTTTACATATATTCAAATTATTGGTGTATAGCGAAAACAAGGTTGGTCCAAGTATGGATCCTTGAGTAACACCCGATTTCATTGGTGCTAGATCGCTCAAGACATTATTAACTGATGTTCTTTGGAATCTTCCTTCTAAATAACTTTTAAAAAGCTGTTTCGGTTTTCTTGTTTTTGAAGTAACAGGTCATGATCAACCGTATCAAAAGCTTTCTTCAGGTCCACAAAAATTGCAATAACATAATCTCCTTTATCAAGACTTTCCTTGATGTAACGTGAGACAGCAAGTAACGCATCAAAAGTACTCTTGTTCTTTTGAAACCCGAACTGCTTCAGATTTATCATGGAATTGTCCATTAAGAAAGATGTTAAACGATTATTTATAAGTTTTTCAAATATTTTACTAAAGGCTGTCGAAAGCGGAACAGGGTGGTAATTATTCGGGTCCAGATGATCTCCTCCTTTGAATATTGGAATTATTTTTGCCATTTTCTCTTCATCCGGAAATGTTCCATTTCTAATATGCTCGTTTATAAAATTTGCCAGTGGTTTAGCTATCTCCTCTTTCACTAGAATAATTTAGTGCTGCATTTTTTTTCAAATTTTCGATTGTATTTAATACTACTAGATTTAGCGAGTTTGATGCTCCACATGGGCGTGCTGCATTGTTAGAGTCCATGCCAAAAAATTCAGCATTTGATGTCATGATCCCGGGTGACGAATTATCTTTTACTTCATTTATTATTTTCCATATTTCGTGTGAGTTGTCCGCCGCTGTTTCCAATCTTGTGGAGTAATATGAAAATTTAGCTTCTTTTATGAGACGTTTTGATTCTTTTAGGGCTTGGTTATACAGATGTTTAAGTGCTTGATCTTCAGGGTTCTTTTGGTATTTTTTATAAGCCTTCCTTTTGTTAATACTAGACTCAATAACTTTCTTTGTAATTCATGTATGTTGTCGACATCTGATTTTTTTCTCAATGGTAAAATCATGCTTGGAGTCTGTATTCATATTTTTGAGCTCCATAAGGTTTTCAGGTTTTCGGTTTGTTAGCAACTGTTGAAATTTTGATTTGCAAAGATGCTTGTCTAAATATCTGAACATTTTGTGAGTATGTTTTTGCTTATTGAGACTTTGACCACGGACGACAATTTTTAGGACACAATGATCTAACTCAGGTCAGTCTGCAAGTGTGAATTTAATGTTTTCAGCAATTTTTTTATAATTTGTTGCTATGTGATCTAGGCAGGTTCTTGAAGTTGGGCGAGTAATTTTGTCCTTATTGGCAATGACCGCTCCGATTGTTTCCAGGGTATCCTTGTACATTCTCGATTCTGGAGATTCTGCAATCAGGTCTATGTTTGTGTCAGGAACAGTGATTTGATTTATTGCAGTAGAGTATATTGCATCTCTTACTGTGCAGAAGTCCTGCGCATTAAGACGATTGGGATTATAGTAAGTACCGATTTTTAGTTTTTTACCTGCGCAGGTTATTTCAATTATTATTATATCATGTATGTCAGATGTTACTCTCTTTGTCACGAAGTTAATTTAATTTTTTATATAAACTGCTGTACCTCCTTCTCTTCTGGGCCTGCAGGAGAAAACGGAGCTATATCCCGGAATATTGTAATACTTTGCTTCATCAGAATGGATCCATACTTCGTTTAGTATAATCAGATCCGTTTCAGGATTTTGCTGCAGATAAATTTGAATATCACTCAGCTTGTGTCGAAAGCTTCTTACATTAGCATAAAAGATAGTTAATTTGTCGCTTGATTGAATTCTGGTATTAACAAGCATTATTAAAATCGTAGTCAGTACACCTCCTAGCAATTACAATTCTTCTTTGATACTCTGGGCACCCCCACGAGTCTGCTCTGTGTGAGTGATCAGCATTCTTATCATAATCCATACAATTGTAACACTTCTCATGCGTGCTTTTGCATTCCTTGAGCTCATGGTTTCCTCCACATTTCACACAAATTTGTTTTCCTTCGCATTTCTACGTCTTATGGTTTTTTTTGGCACTGATAGCATCTTGTCATGTTAAAGTCTTCCTTCACAAAATATGATCCATAATCAATGTTGACGTATTTGTTAGCTAATCTGTTATACATGCTTCCATTTATCTCAATAATGTGTAAACATTTTCCGTTTTTTGTCTGTCTGGCATGAACGAGCTCCATTTTTTCTCTATTACCAACATCAGCGTTTAGCGCTTGTTTTTTGTTTTGTAGTTCCTCATTTGTAAATTGATTATCCAGCCCATTTATAACCAGTCTAGGTCGACGCATTTTTGTCTCGGTAATGACGTACTCATCCTGCATGTTATCCATGGTTACTCGGTGTAGCTCAGACGTGTTGGCAATGGTTGTTGTTTTAATTACCGCCCCACCATTGCGAATAGGCGGTAGCAGTTCAAGAGGAATCTTGCAATTTGATGGTCTTATCCTAGACTTAAAATCGGCAAGCGTTTTATCTGATGATGTATGCTTTTTGGCTTGATTATGATCCCTTTCTGGGACATGACATCTGAGCGGAGCTCAGTTTGAGGCGTCGTGTAGTTCTTCATCACCTGTGCATAAGTTGTTTTATGCGTAGCTGCCGTCTTATCAGTTTAAGAACTGACATTCGTCTTTAATTCTTTAATATTACTCTCCAAATCTTTCATTAACAGAGAAAGTTGTTCCTCCTTGGATTTTTGATGTAACAGCTTACACGTGGGGCACATCCATATAACATCATCTGATATCTCCTTGATGGTCTTGAATTTCTCTTCTGATATCTTTATACATTTCAAGTGAAACCACTTGAAACACATCCCACCATAGCCTATCGCTGAGTGTGCATCTTCTGCTGGTTTCTTACATTTGCCCCATATCTCCTTTGAAGTTTTTGTGGCCTTTACAGGATTCATTATCCTCGATAGTATTTAAATTTATATATATTTCCTCGGTTGAACTTGTTCCAATTCCACTTTACGAATGATTTTTAAATTTTTTTCTTATCAATTTTTGAAATAAATAAAAAAAAATTTTTTTTTCAAAAAAAATTTACAATAATTAACATAAAAATGTAAAATTAACAAACTTTTACGCTACTACACGAGAATACCTCTTCTCGTACTACACGAGAATCTCTCTTCTCGTAGAATAATATAAATGATAGAAAACAAAAAACAACCGTTATTTATTGATCGAAGAAAAAATGTAAAAAAGCCTGCTCTTAGCTCTAACTACTTATCCTTAAGTTTTTTTTGAAACGTCCAGTGCAGCTCCCTTCACACTTCACTTCACAAATCTCAGATTAATTCAATCAATAACCACTCCGAACAATTTCACTTCACAAGCGATGTTTCTTCGTGCACTATGATCATATGTCACAAATGACTAACTTTTTTCTTTATTTAGCTCCATAAAGTGTGTGTGTTGAAGTGACACATTCGCGTGCGCTAAATACAAGTTGTATCAGATGTTTAGGCCTTCTCGCGAGTTGTGGAAGTTAAGGTGGTGTTGTTATTTTCCACATTCGTTTCTTTTTTTTCAGCCGATACAGGTGTTCCGTCGGGTTGTTCAACAGTTAGTACGTTGATAGTTGGAGGAAGAAAGAAAGTTTTTCAGGAGGTGAATTTT
Source organism: Odontomyia ornata (assembly GCA_963969285.1). Classification (NCBI taxonomy): domain Eukaryota; kingdom Metazoa; phylum Arthropoda; class Insecta; order Diptera; family Stratiomyidae; genus Odontomyia; species Odontomyia ornata. Next base: position 407,929,862 of record OZ017738.1, read on the forward strand.
AATTTCTGAAAGTGCCGTGCGGGTTCAGGCGTGTATATCATACTCCGGCGTGACGCAGTCTCGCTTGGTGGTCATACGGTGGTATTTTGGGAGCAAAGAGCGACCCTGAGACCGGAACCCCCAGCCGGGGGGTAGTAACCCAAGCTTTTGAGAGACCACCACTTCTAACACTTTCAAAAAGTTTGAGCTTTATTGCTTCTATAGTTTCTGAAGAAACTTCCTGTGACGCACAGAGAGACGGACAGGCAGGATGCGAAACTAGTAAGTTTTTGTAAAAGTTCTTTCACAAATCCCTAAAAGCCATGAAGGCAGACCCAATAAAAAATAAATTGGTGGTCAACGTTCGTTGAAATTTGCCAATAATTTTGGAAAATTTCGTCAGTAAAACTGTGTAAGTATCATTAAATTGGATGAAATTAGCCACTTCAGTAATTCTTTAAAAGATTATTACATTTTATAAGTTTCAATAGAATTCACAGAATCTATAGCTGTTTGAATTTCCTCTGATTACAACAACCATATACAATTTTTCTACTACATGGGCTTTCCTTAACCAGACACTACACTTCTGATTGGGTCTTCTTCAAATTTCCAGATAAGATGAATCACAAAAGTACATTAAGGTGCCGGTGTTCGGAATGTTGGCTGGTTCAAGTGGCGTCCTTTCAAAGCAAGAATATATTTCTTGTACATGTCTTGAAAGTTTTTCTTTAATCAAATCATTCTACATATCTACATATTGTACAGGGTTATCCAATAAGAGGTGTTATTTTGATATTAACAGAAAACTGCCATATTTCAATATAAATGATCGAACGTTTATTTTATTACAACGAAAAAGGTATGCCGTTAAAAGTGAAAAATAACACAACAAACAAAATAGCAAATGACCACCACGACCACGCTTACAGGACCATATCCTTTTCATGAAATTTTCCATAACCAAATCGCAAAATAGCTGCCCTATATCCTCAGTAGCCCCACGAATTCCATCTTTGAGGTCTTGAATCCACGCTGGGCTATTGGCGTAGACCTTCTCTTTCATGTGGCCTCAAAGGAAGAAGTCGCAAGGTGTTAAATCACAAGATCTCGGTGGCCAATTGTGATCACCTCTTCCAGAGATAACACGGTCCGGAAACTTATCCCGTAAAAGATCAATGGTTTCATTGCGTAGCGCCATCTTGTTGAAAATGAACGTTATTCAGATCAATACCATCCAATTCTGACCATTAAAAATCATTAATCATCTCTCGATAGCGCAATCCATTCACCGTTACTGTTGCTCCAGGCTCATTTTCGAAAAAATAAGGTTCAATGACTCCCCGGGACCATAAACCGCACCAACAAGTCACACGTTGAGGATAGAGAGGCTTTTCAACAATAACTCTTGGGTTTTCCGAGCCCCAGATCCGACAATTTTACTTATTGACAAAGCCACCGAGGTGGAAATGGGCCTCATCACTCAAGATGATTTTTCGATGGAATTCCGGATAATTTTCATGCATTTCAAGGACCCAATCAGCAAAGACACGACGTTGTTGATGATCGACCGGCTTGAATTCTTGTGGTAAATGAACTTTTTAAGCCTTAAGACCAAAATTTTTATGCAAAATACGGTGTAACGACGTTTGTGGAATGCCTAATTTCAAAGAACGTCGAGGGATGGACAAATCTGGGTTTTCTTCAACACTTTCGATGAGAACTAGTACACACGTTGAAACCACCTTCTTCTAACATTTTTCTTCTCCAATAATTTTTCAGGAAAAATTATTTTAAAAAAATGCAACTCATTCATGTAGCCACAAAAATTCCATAAGTAATTCAAAAGTGACATCTACCGAAATAGCGAGCTATTCAAAATAACACCTCTAATTGGTAATCCCTTTTAATGAAATACAAAGCCCTTGTGATATGAGCGTAGTTCTGTCTATCCAACTTGTTTATTTTATATTCTATATTCACTTATTTGTGTCAATAAATATCTGCATAAAGTACACCGAAGTCGAGAGAAGTAGTCAATATTTTCATCTCCAGTCTTGAAAAATATAATATTTTGCTCAAATTCACATAATCCTTTTTATATACACTATCAACATTCTGTGTATGAGTTCATACACGAAAACGTGACCAACTTTTTTATTCCAAACATAAAGTGGAAATGCTTTCTCAAGTTTAGAGTAGATTTATGAAAACAGCATACGGAATGGAAAATGCTGTAAAATGTTTATACGCATACAATATAGTTGGACTGGGAGAAAACGTAAGAATTCTACATTTTTGGAATTTAATAGTACCGAGAAAGATCGTGTGGAAACGTATACTCGTATGTGTTCTGTATGTGGACAATGAAGCGAATTTGCGAAATGATCATAGTAATCAGTAATGACTTTGTCAAGAATACGCATAAATACCGCAATTTTTAGAGAAGTTAAGAGCTTGAACCCTTACTTTTATGTGTGGGAGTTTTTTATTTTTTTTGGTCTCATATTCAACCGAAGAACTTTATTCAAGCGTTTTTCTCTCGGGGAAAATCATTTCCAGCTTTCTGCTTGTATTTCCTTTCTATAGATGTTAATTATTATCAACCATAGCATGATTTTGTAACCAATTTAATTATGCATAACTAAAAATCTTGAAGTAACACTCTCGACCCATAATTAATGCTTTTTCCAATAGCATTAAATTTTCGCATAAAACCACAATAACCCATTTCCACGCCACAGACTCGAACTTTACCTAATAAATTATTCAATGTTCGGATTTATACGAGTACTCGACACTTATTTGGAAAATCAACTCAACATTCCTTTGCAATGTCTATGTATATGTAAATCCTCCAACAAGCCAACAACTACATATTTTCCATAGAACTCTATGCCTGCAGCTACTATGAATCCTTACTTATTCCATTTAGATACAATCTAAAGTCGTTTTCCTACGCTACAAGAGCGAAACGAGAAACAAGTAAAGTATGAAATTTTCCCAGGACATCGTCGATCTTCTATTGCTAAGATAACGCTCCCACTATGGCTTTTATTGTGTAGATAAAAGAAATCTCAAGTCATCATTTATTCACGGGAAATTCTATTGGTTTTGTATTTATTTATATTATGGCATTTTCCTGATTTGCTTCACTAAATGGCAGCCAGATAGGCTGAAGATTTACATCTGGGAATATTTTCATTGTAGATCTTCGCCCCAAGCGACAAGGATGATGAAAATAATTTTTAATGCATGTAAAATACTTCCTTCAGGCATTTTCCGCCGATTTTGGAGGGAGGATTTATCAATTTATTTTTGTTGCCGCTTTGCGAATCCATCAGTTGTAATAATATTGAGTTCGGTGAAATATGAATAGAATTTCATGGTCTATATTGTTTGCATTATTCAAATATAAATAATTCCGTGAAATTTAAAGCGAAAATTAACTAACAAATTTTTATTTTCCCTAAATACTACCGTGACGGACAAAAGTCTACGACAATTCCTTATATTGAGATACCGGTTAATTGGAAGCTTTAATCAAATATCCATTGAAGTGCATTTTTTAGTAACGTAAATATATGTATAAAAAAATAAAGATGAAAACTTGTCATACCCAAAATTAAGGAGAAAGTCCTAAAAACATAAAAAATTGAATGGACAAAAGTCTACGACAGTCAGTGTTGACTCAGTTATACACAAAATATTTCTAATTAAACGTAACGGAATGTCATAAATATTTGTTTCCTTGGTATTGTTATCATTCTGTATATGTGCTGCTGCAATTCTGTTTTAGTTTTATCGGTGGTATCTAACTGTAAGGAACGCAAAATGACATCGCGAAAAAAAAATTTCTAGTGATATCTGAAATTCGGTCGTACAGTATAAAAAATCCCCGTTGGCAGCACCAGCCAGAAAGGTAAATTTCTCGTATGTAGCGTAAGGTTTCGAAAAACAATTTGGCTTGCCTACTACTGGACTTCTTACTGCAATTTTTGTGGGACTATATGGGTATTTATTAACAGAAAGGATCTGCCGCCGTTCGTATTTGGAGACCCTTCATAGAGGCGCAGATATTTTGCTAATTAAATTGAGTTGCACACGTATGGATCACATATTGAAAATCGGCGGGTAATAAATTGTTATAAACATATTTATACTGGTTTTGCCCTTCTCACATTTGCTGTTTATACATACATATCAACATACATATCAACAACCTCTGAAGCCAACATAAAGAACATAAATACATTACTCAATCTATTAAAAATTACATTATAACTTAATCTACTACCAATTATAAATAATATCTCCCATTAAATTCAATTAAAAAAAAAAAAAACTATATCTATGTAAGCCTAAGGCCTTTGTTGCTAGCGCTTAAGACGTTTGTTATATTGTAATTTTAATTACTTTGTAACTTTTATTAATAATAATAATGATAATAATGTCGGCTTAAATAGCTCAAATAATTAATTTCAAAAGATTTCCATAAAAGTTTAATCAGCTCTTGCATTGCAATCAATATATAAATTTTCGATTCTTTTCTGAACCACCAGGGGCCGTCATTTTGAATTTTTATTGAAAACAGCTGCTTAAAAATATTAAGCTGTAAATTTTCGAACTTTTTGTTTGTCATTCGATTTGCATAATTAAATTAAATTTACTTGCCTTAATAACTTATAATTCAAAGCTGCTAAAGGGCTACAGAAATAAAAAAAATGTTTATGTCACCCCCCTGTATGGGGAGACCCCCCATAAACACTTTGAAATATGTTCTTACACTGCAAATTTCAAGAGGCACCACTTTTGACCTACGTAGAAAATCTCCTCATTCTAACTTATGTGGTTTGCGAGAAAACTTGTGACGCACGAGCAAACGGACGGACAGACAGACAGACAAGTCGCGATTTGATAATTGTTTACGGTACTGTTAAAAATATTTTACAATATTTGAAAAAAAGTCTGATTTATAAATACTTTCAAGATAAGTCATTTAAAACGTTTCCATGAAAAAAATTCATAATTTCAGTTGCTACTAAAATAACGAATTGCGCTTGCCTTCTGACCTTTGGGGGCCGCCATTTTGAATGCATGCATTTGATTTTGGACTATTTCAAATCTTTGTAGGCTAGGACCTCATCAATCAATGTGCCAAATCTCGTTCAAATCGGAGTTTCACTCTAGACAGGGCAAAATAATTCAATTTTTAGTGAAACTGGCAGCTAAAACTATTGGGTCTTAAATTTTCGACTTATTTATTTTTCATTCAACATTAATAATTTTCTGCATAATACAAGAACATAGTACAGAGATCCATAATCTCAAGTTTCATCAAAATCCGCTGGAAAATGTGACCGCTAGTGCGCAACAAAAACCTGAAAAAAACGCATATTTAAACCGCCGCCATTTTGAAATCTGTTCATACATGATCACCAAAATATCAAAGTCTGTAGGTCTAAGTAGTGCCTATCTTGAAACCATGTTTCATATTTGTCGAATCAAAATTGCGACTTTTAGAAGCCTTTGAAGTCTTGAGTTTTAACTGGCCGCCATTTTGTTTTTTGCGATCTGACCTCCAGTTTTTTTCACGCGATTCTTTAGATACTTATAATTTCTATCTATATGCCGAATTTCATGAAAATCTGTTGAAAGCTTTGACCACTATTATAGCAATAAAATTTTGCACGTTTTTCGACATTTGAGTGGCCGCCATTTTGTTTCTGCCAAACCGACTTTTGATTTTTTTATTGTGAGATTCATCACATACATCAGTGAACCTTTGTACCAAATCACGATTTTTTGTCTAAAAAGGCCGCCATTTTGTTTTTGCCCGGCCGATATAGCTGGTTCACGAATTTAACCGAGATATTAAACCAGTACACCTTTCCTGAAAATTTGGTGAAAATCGGAGCAAAATAGCAACCTCTAGCGTGGTCACAAATTTCGTTATATCCCATATATATATATATATATATATATATATATATATATATATATATATATATATATATATATATATATATATATATATATATATATATATATATATATATATATATATATACATATATATATATATATATATATATATATATATATATATGTATATATATATATATATATATATATATATATATATATATATATATATATACAGGGTGCGGCAGCATAACTTCCTTTTTTGAAATGCCCGCCCTTAAAGTGCTAACTGTTATAGCGCGGCGCTAGTAGTCTCATTTGAGAGAGAGGTGATTTTAAAGTTTTGCTCATCCCTTGGTTAGTCGCTATCATGCGTTGAAACAGTGCGGAGCGTGCATTTACCGTTGAAAAATTGAAAATTTGTTTTGTTGAATTTTGAAAAAAGGAAGTTATGCTGCCGCACCCTGTATATATATATATATATATATATATATATATATATATATATATATATATATATATATATATATATATATATATATATATGATACTCTCCGCAATAGGTAAATTTCTCTCGAGAAATTTACCTAAAAAGACAATAAATCGTGCTCGAAAATCCCGAAATAACTGAAACTTAAATGAACTTCTGTGTATACAATCATCAAAAACTTTGGAAACAGTGGTTCTATTGAAAATAAGCCGCGAAGTGGCCGACCGAAAAAGTTGTCACGCATAGACATTAGTTTTATTCTAAGAGAAGTGAACAGTAATCCAAAAATAAGTGCCCCAGATTTGGCGAAACAAGTGGCTACGGAAAGGAAAACGGATTTCCATGCAAGAACTATCACGAGAGTGTTAAATATTAATGGGTTTCACAGTAGAACTTCAAGTAAAAAGCCATTAATATCCGCCAAAAGCCGACTTCTGCGTCTATAGTTCGCCAAGGCCCACTTTGACAAGGACAATCATTTTTGGAATCTCGTCCTTTTCACAGATTAGTCCAAATTCAACACTTTCGGAAGTGATGGTCGCAGTAAAGTATGGAGGAAAAAGAACACGGCTTTAGAGACCAATAATTTGATTTCTACTGTCAAGCAGGGTGGAGGTAATGTGATGGTTTGGGGAACCATCAGATTGGCAGATTGGCTTTTGTTGAAACTACGATGGACTGTTATGTCTACAAGAACCTGTTAGAGCAACATTTGAAGCTATCAGTGGAGAAGTTGGGTCTTGGAGAGAGATGGATTTTCCTACAAGACTATGATCCAAAACATGCAGCACGTTTCGTCAAGAAAACTGGTTGTTGTGCTACGCTCTCAGGTAACTTAATACGCCTCCAAAAAGTCCAGACTTAAACCCGATAGAGCATGTATGGGAGCTTTTGGAACGGAAAATTCGAAAATTACACAATAAAAATAAAAATTTGTTGAAGAAAGCGCTTGTTACAGAATGGGAGAAAATCATATCTGTATAAATTGCTAATTTAGTTGCTTCTATGTCCCAAAGACTGCAAGCAGTAATTGATGAGAAAAGGAGTCCAACCAGGAAGCCAGGAAAAATTTTTAAAATTTCCAATGCGTTTAGTTGAAAATATTTTGTTTACAAGTCAGCCAGCACTGACTGTCGTAGACTTTTCTCCATTCATTTTTTTATGTTTTTACGAATTTCTCCTTAAGTTTTTTATGAAATTCTTTTGTCTTTATTTTTTGATAAATATATTTACGTTACTAAAAAATGCATATCAATGGATTTTTGTTTAAAGCTTCCAATTAACCAGAATCTCAATATAAGGAGTTGTCGTAGACTTTTGTCCGCCACTGTATATAGTGTGGAAGTTCATTGCCAAAATTTAATACAGCAAAATTCAAACAAAATGCTTTAAATTCCAGCGTTAGTCGCTATGTATACTTGTATATGTTGCCATAAAATACTGAATGAAATTGTTTGTTCCTGAAATAATCATCATAATGAAATTGTATTCCTGTTGAAATTCAAAACAAGCCATTTACAAAAGTCAACGCAGCACATTTGCTGTTTTGCAGTAATTAAATGTTAAATATCAAACGACCAGCATTAAGTCAGGACATCTTGATAGTACAGAATACAACATAGAACGTTTCTGCTTAATTAAAGCATGAATTGTAATTGTCGTATTTATGTTGAAATGTTTTCACACGTACGTACATACTTTGTCGCAAAACGAATTTACTGTAGACCACAAAAACTAATTTCCATGGAATGGTTGCGAATTCAGATCCTGCAACGATTACAAAGCGTAATAATTTCCTCATTTAAGTACGTTGTGTGACCCTGAATCACATGGTATGAAATTAATTGTGTTGGTTTGTTTATCTTACCATGGAAATTGAAGCAAATTAGGGCTATTCCGAAGGCTTTAGAGCAACATATTCTAACATGAAAGTGGTCCACAATTCATTTGTAATATATACTATATGTACATACAAGTATTATTTATCTTATCTGTAAAATTGGAGAAGAACCGATGGAAATTCTAGTTTCTGGTTCAAGGGAAAGCCCATTCTCGTATAGTTGAAAAAAAATGTGTGGTAAGTTACGTATCCATGCAGTTTTTCCTCGTAAGAAAAAACCGCAAACTTGATCGGTAACGTACCGACGATTTCCTCGAAAATTGCTTGCCACATGCCCTCAAATCAGAGCCGTTGAGAGATAGAAGACTATGCGGGACTTAACTTTTGCGGGCCCCCTCCCCCTAAAGCCTGTTTTCATAAAAATTTTCATTTAACTTGAATATCGCCCAAACAATTTTGATTATAGTTCACAAATAATTTTATTTATACATTTATGATGAAATTCATAACAGTAAAAAACTGTAATATTGAAATGAGTACAAATAATATAAAATCATAAAATTCTGAATTTGACACATAAATTCAAATTTTTTTATTCTCATATTCTTCTTTTTGGTAAAATTATTTTTGCATAAAATTATTCTAAAAATGCCTTTCTGGCTTTTTTATTCGCGAAATTATTTATAATTTCATCAAAATCCAGCTGCCTTGCTAGCGATGACTCTATTGCCAAAGTACTTTAAATGTGTTAGGCGGTCCTGGGACATGGTGGAACGCAGCTCATTTTTTATACGTGCAAGAGTACTAAACGATCGTTCTCCTTCAGCTACACTCACGGGGATTGTGCTATAAGTGCGCAATGCCACAACAACATTTGGAAAGAGAACTTCGAGCCTCAATTCAACAAGCTTATTAAGCAGTTCCAAGGGTAGTAGAAAGTCATCCCTTAAGTTTGACTTATGTATTGATTTAAGAAGAAGCATTTCTTCAATGTTTAGCTGCGAAGACACATTCGTATCGTAGAATTTGCAAAAATGGCTAACTTTTAAGCGAATACCATCATCTGTAAGGGTAACATATTGCCATAAAAAACTAAATTTATCGTTTATCCTTCTCATTGCTTCAAAACGGGATGTAATATTGCCAATCAAACTGTCAAATATGACGTAATATACACTTTGCTTGAACTGCGTCTCAGGACTTAATTCTGCCACATCATCTGCAGATTCATTGAAGAACCTCTTTCGCGTTTTTCTTCTTTTCTCGGGAAAATTTACTTGAATATCTAGATTTTGAGCTACTAGCGTACACTCACTGAAAATATTATCCCAACAATCGCGTAATTCATTTAGTTGGTCAACTAAATGATCGATGTTTTTGATTTCTTCACCTAACGTAGAATGTCTGGCTTGTAATATCAAATTGCAATGGTTAATAGCAGTTAATGCTTTGATCCAGGTAGATGCTAATATTATGCATACAAATGAATTTATATACTTTTGAATGCCATTTACATCTACTCTTATTTCTGGTGAAAGGTTTAAAATCTCTAATTCATTTAATGCATTTTTCAAGCCAGGAATGTGAGCAGCAAATGGTTTAACTGCTTCTACTCAAGCTGACCAGCGAGTTTCAGACAAACTATGTAAGGAGCTGCCAATATTTTTTTTCAGAATTCCCCACCTCTGTGGGCTTGAACTAAATATATTATAAAGCTTCTGCACTGTTCCAAAAAAAGTAGTGACTTGCGAACAACTTTCGACAGCTTGTTCTCCACAAAGGCTTAGGGTATGGCCTCCGCATGGTGAAAATATAGCCAGTAAATTTTGCTGAATTATGCAGCTTTGCGCACCTTTGTATTTGCCACTCATATTACTGCCATTGTCATATCCTTGAGCACGACATTCTGAAAGTGGAATATCATGCTTTTTTAAAGTGTCTGTAATCAATCTAGCAATATCTTCACCAGTTTTTTTACTACAGTCAACGAATTCCAAAAAACGTTCATGAATTTTATATTTATTTATCGCAGGGTCCAACAGTACATAGCGCAAGATGAAAACTGTTTGCTCAATATGGGCTGCATCTGGTGTAGCATCAACTATTATTGCATAATATTTGGCAGATTCTCTCTCTTTTTTAATAGCAGAGACAACGAGTTTTGCACAGCTTTCAATAAACTCATTTTGTGACGTTGGCGATAAGTAGTGAGCTTGCATTCGAGTTTTCGAAGTTTGAGATTCTTTAATTTTGCATAAATGATCTTTTAATAAAGGATCATAATGTGAAATCAATTCAAGAATCCCAAGAAAATTTCCATTGTCGACTTTACCAACCTTAGTAGAAAGGAATAATGTTGTATCCAAAATTATTTAAAGTATGTGCTTCCAACGTTGGACTTCGTTTTTGACGCTTTCAGAATGTAATTTGTCAATTGTGGTATCATTTTTTAATCTAGTTTCAAAAGTACTCCACTCAATATAACATATTTTATGAATATTGCTATTTTCATGTTCTGGTATGCGTTCATACAATTTTTTCCAACTTTTATCTATCAAATACCCAGAAAGTAAAGTTTAAGCAGATCTTTTTGACTCCGGGAACTTACAGAACACGCCACAAGGGTAACAAAACAGAGCTTTCTTTATCCGACTCCAAATCAGCCAATCTCTTTTTATCCTCTCTCCGTTTTTTTAACATTATTTCGAATATTCCAGTCGGAAATTTACCACCTTTTATATCTTTGGGGAAAACGGAAGGAAAATTTCGAGGACCTCTGCGAACAATTTCATCTATTTGAGCGGGTGCAATATGTAAAGCCTCTATAACACCAATATCAAAGTCATAAAGTCTCTTTTGTGTAAAGTTTGTCACTCTGTTTTCATATGGATCTGCTTCAGTAAGAGTGCTAATCGTTTTCTCTTCAGCACTCGATGGATGCAAAACAGCTAAATCAGAAGTACTAGAACTATTAACGAATAATTGTTTATCAAGTCCTTTGCAAGTTTGCAGTTGTCGGTTTTTATCTAAGTCTATTGTTTCAATATCGGTTTCAAGACAACTTTTATCGGTATTAAGTGAGTCATCGTCGTTAACTTTATTTCTATTTGAATCTCATCTTCTTGAGGAATATTGTTAATATCATCAACATTATTTGCTAAGGTTGGCTTTTTAAAAAAACTCATCGCATCTAGTTTCGTCTGATTTTTATGTTGCTTAATCTTTTCCCTTCGTTTTTGAGCACCGAATTTATGCTTATAGTCTTTTACACCCGACATTATTTTTGATTCAGTTTTAAATGTTTTGTTTATCTGAATACTGGATGCACGTATATTTTAACAATCTATTAAAAAAAAAATTTAAAACGTAGCAAATATACATATAAAAGTTTTTAAATTCTATTGCTGTTCTCTTTACTCAACTCAATTTGTATGGAATGGAATAATTTAGTACTGTGCTCGACATACATATACCACCAATTACAAAAACTGTTGAGATAGTTGAAATACGGACATAACTTGAAATGATAGGTATTGCCCTGTCTAGAAAGTTATTAAAAGAACTTAAACTTAATCTTACATGTAACGCTTAATTTCTTATGCAAAAGCTTATTTTAATTTACTGACAAGAGCACAAACAAATTTTATACATATGTATATTTCATATTTGTACAAAATTATTACAAAAATAACAATTCTAATGAAAAAGTTTAGGCACTTGTTTCTAACTTTTAGCATAAAAATATTGGTTAGTTAAATGTGTGCGAAAATTTAACTATTTGATAACTAACATATTCTTCGCATTCTTTTATTGAACAAGCGTGATATGCCAACTATGCATCAATTTATGTAAAAAAAAAGAAAACGATTTGTCTTTAAAATCGTTGCATTTCAAAAACAAAAAATTATCTTTATCGGGTTTCCACGAGCGAAATACTCACGTATATATATTTCATCAATTAAAATTTTATTGTAAGGATAGCGCATACTTACCTTTGGATCTTTTGCGAAATAGTAAAGAAACGGTTTGCAGGTTCTTCAATGTAAAACACCTCGATGTAACTTTTTCAGGAACTTATCCAATGTTGCATATGATCTCTTTTGAAACACAGCAACAATATGCTGACTTTGCCAGAGCTAATAAACAAGTGGCGAATATTCTTGAAATTCAATCAATCACCACATATGCATTTGTGTAGTTTTTTGTTGCAGCCCAATAGGAAAATTTGGTAGTGCTTCCAGTGGCAGTGAGCAAGAAAGCGCTTTATGCTTCTGTCTAAATGTAGGAATAACGAAGCGCATAAACAGCAGCGAGCAGAATGCAGTTTGGATGCACTGAGGTATCATAATTTCATCCGCGACTCCAGGAAATTTCTTGAATGTTTATTTTCGTTAGTTCCAGTGACTCATACACATTCGGTTGGTTGAAAGTTGACTGAATTGTAACTTCTGAGGTATTTGTTGCCCATGCAGTTATTAAGGCCTACTTCCAAAATTTTTTTAAAGTTTTTCGGCTCAAAGATGTCCAATCACGAAGGGGGGAAACTAATTTGTCCCCTGCACTCCCCTATACTGTTATCAAACTTTTTGCACCTGATTTCAAAAGTTCTCATTAATATCTTTCTTTTGATACCCGTATCGGTTACATTTAACCAAAGCCATATAAATAAATGGACGAGCAACGAGAATCTGTGTACTCGTCCATGTGAGAAACAAATTTGCCACATAAATAAGTTATAAATAACTTACGCTCTCGAAACTATATGATTCCCTCTGCTTTTCCTTCCCTTTTTTCCACACAGGTTTTTCTTTTCTCTCTTCAGAAGAATCGCTTCTCCCACTGACGCCCGCGCACACCAACGAAATTTCATTTCACGTGCACACGATCGCGTCTTCGTTATCATTCGGAAAACAGTTTGAGTACAAACAACAAACGACTCTCACGGAAAACTCGAACGTCAAAGCAAAAGAAAATTGAAAAGAGCGCGAAACACGCGGGAAAACTCATGTGTCAAAGCGGATGGAAATTTCGTAAATTTTTAATTAAAACAGTGAATTAAAGTTCCGATTACGTTCGCGCGATCTTTAAAATTAAAAACTTCTTAAATGTGAACGTGTTTCGCTGTAAATAGAGTGCTAAAATAAAAGCATATCACTTCACACCTCAACTTCACACAACTTTAGCGAACGTTGCCAATTGCTTCGGCTCTCACGACCGGTTGCGGATCCAGTACTCTCTATATCTATGTATTTAACAAAAAAAAAATTTCAACTGTCGCCTCTATGTATGGGGGGACCCCCGTTAAAATTAAAGAAACTTTATACATGGACTTTAGAGAGCTATCATTTCTGACCTGTGCACAAAATTTCATGATTGTAGCTTTTGTAGTTTCTGAGAAAACTTTCTGTGAAGCACGGACGAACAGACGGACAGATAGGTCGTGAAACTAGTAGGATTTTGTAATTTTTTTACACACAACCTAATATATGAACCCCGTAAGGAGACAGAAGCGCTTCCCATTCACTTGAACTTGGACGCTGAAAAAGCGCTTCAAAAGTAACATTTGCGAAGTGCTTTTTTAGCGGACATAAATGCTAAAAGATAAAAAAAACCAGAAAGAAGACAGAACTGCTTCATTACTTCCAAAGAAGCGCTTCGAAATTAATGCCGCAGTGCTTCTTTTCCTATTGGGACACGTCCAGTCCTTTTTGACTGAATGTTTACTGAAATGACGAAAGCTGCCCGGGCCGCCACAAATAAACGATGAGGGGGAGGATGATGAGGGAGAGAAATTATTTAGGTAGATTGTAGATTCCAAGAAATATAGTTTCAAATTTTCCTTGAAAAATTTACGGGCGAGTTATGTATGCATATATAACTTTTGTTTATGTCTCATATTTACAACAATATTACTTCTGTAAGAATTTTAGTGCTTTGAAAATGTATCAATTTATTAATTACTGTTTGTAGAGTACATAGCTTCATCAACTGCTGGAATTATATTTGTTTTTATTAATTTTTAAACTTTGGATCAATTTGATACTTTTCTCTATGCAGAATTCTGCACATTAGATGCTATAAATATTTTATTCTTATTTTGTTAAATGTACAGCAATAAAAGTTCTAATAATGTATTTCGCTACGTCTTAGGCCCCTCGCCCTACCCCGGGCCCCGGGGAAATTACCCCGGCTCCCCCCCCCCCCCTCTCGACGGCCCTGCCTCGAATCAGCAGCTTCACGCCAAAACTCCAAAGTCCATTCCCACGTTGCATCAGCAGATTTCATTCATAACAAGTTGAAGTAGCAGGAGAGTGCTCCTGCTAGAAAGGTTTTGTAAACCAATTAGTAAATCAAACACTACACTTTCCAGAAAAAATATTCGTATAACATCAAAAGAAAGCAACATATTAGGAAATTCGCGCTAAAGAAAGCTGCTACACTTAAATATTTAAGCAAAAAAAATTATTCATTAATGAAACTATCTTTTCTATAAATTTTTCCTGTGGTATTCCTTTAAAAGAGTCTTTGTGGTCTAATGGTTAGAGCATGAGACGCATAAGCCGAAGGTCCCAGGTTTAAATCTCGTTGGTGAACAACGTGATTTAGTTCAGGGGATTTTTCGGACAGACTACGAGTGTTCTTTCAGTGGTGATATGTGCTGATTTAATCAGATCATATCATAGCTAAGTAGACACACGGGAGTATGGTACTGACCAAAACAACTTCCGAAAAATCAATACGGTCATGAAAATGAGATACTTTAACTATCTCTAAGCGAAGGCCCGAGAGGGACTGTAGTGCTTAAAAAAAATCCTTTAAAAACTAGATTTTCCAAAATGAAAACAAAAAAGCCTCCCCTAAACGAATCAGAAAAAGTATCCGTACATGACAATTGTTACCTCGTGGGATAAGAACTACATGTTCTTTACTTTGTAACGATAACTTTAATGGATAATTAACATTGATCTTAAGTCTTAAATACTTAATTTTAGCTTTACACAGCAAATTGTTTCACTAATTTTTCTTCATACAAAGAACTGCACGCGCACTGCAGTTAGCAAAAATATCAGCAAAGTTTAATAATTGATTTGCGCGTGCAGACGGAATTTGCATACAAAGGAAATAATGATAGAATTACATCAGTGCAATGATTTTAGTTTGCTATTTTTGAAAAATGTGGAATAGAGGATAAATTTACAAATGTTAATAAATGAGTGAGGAATGGTTTTTGATATGAATGACAAGATTAAATTTAGATTTTAAAGATTTAGGTTTTACACTAGTGAATATGTGTAGGTTGCTTACATAACAATATTAATTTGAAATATTCAAATAGTTTATTATATATCAGGGCTTAATAACTTGTCGGATAACTTTTTCTCTTAAGGACCTCCTCAAGTCGGTTTGGCATGGGGTGAACGAGTTTGGCTGTGCCATGCCTGGTAATTTGCTCCATTCATCGACAATAACGTTTTTTACACTCTAGTTACCCTCAGCGTGAGAGTTTCTTCGGCTAAGGACCTCGGACGCAGCTTGCCGTCGAAGATGGTCGTAGGAGATGCCACTCGCTTATCCCCTGGTCCTAAATAGCCACCAATCGAGAACGCGGCCGCCGAACACCTCTCACACAGCTAGAAATACCACAAATTATTTTCCTCTAACAGCAGAGGATAAGTCTCACCGGGCGACCACTTTCACAACTTTGCCGGGCTCAGGTTACCCGGCATAACTCGCACCGAGCGAAAATCTGAAAACGTCCGCACTAAAAATTCCACTCCCAATCCCAATCATTGTACCCAGGTGTACAATTTACCTTCGTGACAATCTTTTTTAATGGCCGAAAATATGTTCACTTATTTAATTATTTATTTAATGGTAAAGTGCAATAAATTTTAAAAATAGAACTTTAATTAATCAATATGTAAAACTTGACTCACGTCAACCTAGTTGGGGGGCCACCGAAGTAGGGGAAGGGGGGGGCATGATGGGGTATCTAAGGAAAATACCAAAAATACAGTATAATCATTACGTTTATTATTCTTATTTATTTATCACACAATGTCTTATTTATCTAACTACAATTTGGCATAGTCTTTGGGAGATGAACTTATAGCATTTAAAAAAAATAAATGATTTAATGGGAGCTTGCGAAAACCATCTTGCCCCTTACCATGGCGTAAAATGGGGTAGTGAAAATGGGGCAAAATGGGGTAAGCTAATTATTATCACAATAAATACAAATATGAATTTCTATGGTGTTATCATCATCTACACCAGCACAAGCATTGTGAGCCCAACGTCCACAAAACTGGCAGCCTACCCAACCTTCGGATGATTTCAGAAAAGTATGATTTTCATCCTTACAATAGAGACAAATTGCATCTTCATCATCATTATTTTTCGTTTCGGCTGCAACTGTAGTCGTTTGTTTCTTCTTAGCGTTTTTTTTTTTTGAGCCGGGGATCATTAGGATTGGATACTTTCTTCAGTTTTTTTTAAATTCTCCAGCTCATTTTTATAAGGAGTTGAAGTAATGACGGCTGTTTTTCCTCTCCGATATTGCTTCCTCTTTTCAGTCCGTTGGGCCGAAGAGATCGGCAAAATATCACCAGGGGATACATTTTCAAAGCTAGATGTAAGATCGCGGCACACTGCACGGATGGGAGATTTAGAAGCAAAAGAACATCCAGGTTCAGGTTCGGGAGCAGGTGTTTTCTCGTCTCAGGTGTGACTTGCTCGTTACGATCGGTGATAAAATCTATTCTTACTGGAGTGCATGATTCTGTTGTAACTTCAGGTATTGTTGTAACTGCTCCAGGATGGGATGTTGTGGCCGTTGAAGATACAGTCGTGGCTACTGTGGTTGAAGGCACAGACGGAACTACCTCATACTGAGGCCCTTCGGCTTCTGAAACTCTCTGTTGCTCTACACTAGACGAGTTTTCAATATTTTGTATATCAGTAGTTGAAGCAGATATGAAATCGGCATCCGTAAAATTATTTTGATTATACGGCCATATGCCACACTTTCTGAATGCGTTAATTGCTGTAGACATTGTAGCTGCCTGAATGTATGCATTTCCAAATATTTCACTTATCTGAAATACAGTTACCACACGCCCTGGGTGTGATCTCAACCAGGCCGAAACAGCATGGTCATAATATGTACTTAGTGGCCGCATAAATGCAACATCTGCTGGCTGCATTTTATGTGTGCAGTGAGATGGAAAGCAAAGAATTATAACTCCATTTCTACGTGCCAGATCAATTACTTCCAAATTTTGAGTGTGACTTACATGCCCATCCAGAAGCAGCAACACATGATTAGTACGAGTAGCTCCAGAGAATCTGATGAACTTTTTGAACCAAGTCAAAAATATTTCAGTAGTTATCCAGCCTCGAGCATTGCAAACACCTTCAGTACCTGGTTGGGCGTGATCTAACAATTCTGGTTTCATTCGTTGTCTCGGGAAAATCATCAGTGGAGGCACGTAGGTTCCAGCAGCGTTAAAACATATTTCTACTGTTATAGTCTGGCCGCGTGCTGCAGATGATAACGAGCCTACTTGTTTTCGCCCTTTCAGGGCCAATATTTTGCTCTTGGTTTTAGATACAACAGAGATACCAGTTTCATCACAATTATATATTTTGTCAGGAGTTAACTTATACTTGTCATAAATCTCTCCAAGCAACTGGTAGAATTTACTTACGGCCACTTTATTAAATCCCATTACTCTAGCTGCTGATGTGGCTTCGGGTTTTCGAATGGATAAATCTGGATGACGCCTTAAGAAACCTTTGAGCCAATCAACCCCTGCCATCTGCTTGTCAGTATTAAAATTGTGCGCCTTACTATTTCTCACAGCCAGTTGATATGCTAGACGTCTCAGATCGAGAGTTGTAAGTCCAAAAAGACGTTCTTCCATATGTTTTAGATATGCCACCATTTCGTCTTCTTCTTTTGTTGTAAATATAGGTTGTTTAGGGCCCAAAGGTACACCAATCGTAACTTCACCACCTTCTTTCATTTTCTTAGCATATCGCTCTAAAGTAGTCTGAGGTACTCCGTATTCAGAAGCGGCCTTTCTGTAGCCCATATCTTTACTTAATACTTTATCTATAGCTGTTTTCATAGAAATTTTTGACCACTCTCCTCTTTTAGTTTTTTTCTTGTATGTACGTACCATTGTTTTACCTGAAAAGTAAAACTACGTTAGTCACGTACCTATTTATCAACATAGGTAGGTATCTCAACGAAGACTTACTTCCCCATGTTGCCCCTATACCCCATCTTACCCCATACCCAATGCCCCGTGTTGCCCCAAAGACTGAATTAGTTAAAAAAAATATTTCTCAAAAGAAAAATAATAATTGAACATTTATCCAGCTATACCACAACAAAGTATACAACCCTAACAACCATATACGAGAAAAGTCATAAATTGGATAGTCATAATTACCTTACAGTAAAGACGTTTTTAACTGCGTAAAATTTGATCGAGAAGACACTCAACGTGATGTTCGTTTGTCAACAAAAAACGCGCTCACTGTTTCTGTCGCACTGACGGTTGATCGAGTATGGCTTCCTTCGGCTTATTGCTTTCTATTCGCAAGAGTCTAGTTTCTTGTTGCTTTCTATTCGCAAGAGTCTAGTTTCTTGTATATGTGCGTGACCCCGTCATACCTCGCGTCCCCGTCATGCCCCCCCCCCCCCCCCTTCCCCTAATTTGCATTGCGAAGCTCTACTGCCAGCGCGTTGCTTGTTGTGCGATGCCGGAAATTTGAAAATTTCTTCCCTCTATGAAATATTTCGTGTTGCTCGCCACACTTGGTCCTCTGTTGTTGATCCTTTTCCAGGTTTTAGATTAGCTCGGTTTCAACTGGCGAGCCGTTAACTTTTTCTTCGGTAACTGGTCTGCATCGGGCAATTGAAATCCAGATTCACCTTCTTTTAGTGCATGAGCCCCAGGTAAGCGACAAAATGGTGGAGTGTGCCCGATGGCTAGCCCATGTCAGAGAAAAAGCCTGCCATCGACGCGAGTCCTATACCCGGTCAGTTAGAGCGAATGGAAAAACCGATTTTTCAATTTAATTATTCAACATTATTTTATTATTGGTAATTTCATTCCCATACAATGCAATTTAATTGTATTTCATTATTATATTAATATATAAATAGTTTTATATGGTTATAAGTTTCAGTTAGCAGTAAAAAGTAGAGAAAACATCAGTCGCCGCGATTTGTAGGGTTTGAGTGAAATTGGTAGCTGTACCACCAGAAGGTTTATACCGAGTATATGAAGTGCTCACCAAACACATAAAAGAACATTTCCTGATGAAATTCATCATTATAAATGCAACCGTTACTTTCGTTTTTTCGCGGAGTGTATAAAGTTTGATTACTTGTTCTCTATAATTTGAATAAAATTTCTCACATCAAACTTCTCTCACATACTAGTATAAAGAGGTCCTAAACGTTCACTATCATATCATGGTTCTCCTTTAAAGACTATTTTACATCTCATATATTATCTCGGTGAACACAAAAGAAAATTCTACAGAAGGCGGCGAATAAATGCAATGCAAATTTAAAAAATAAATTGAAGGAATCATTCACTCTACAATTACGATATAAGATCAATTAATTCCTATTTTTAGCTTAGAGCTCGTCTTTCATGTCTTCTCCTTCTGTAAGTATTATGATCGCATGATCGGATGGTTTCAGCCCAATAAAAGCACACGTTCCATAAGGTCCGAGTTTCACAGTCTTGTGGAAGCCGTGTATCGTTGCGGACATTCGAAAGTCGAAATCGTTAATTAGTGAGTGAGTGCATATAAGCAGTTGTATTATAGTTAGTTAGTGAATGAACAGTGTAAGTGCGAGCAGGAGGGAAGATTCTCAACTACCAGGAAAAGAACAAGCTGGCAAAAAGGCACGAGTTCTTCTGGGTGAGTGATATTTGCTTTCCTTGTTTGCGAAAGCGTGTTGTTTTAATTATTGTTGTTGATCCGAATAGGAATTGTGAAAATAGTTGGATAAATTTCTTAGTGTGTGAGTTTGGTTTGGGCGGATTGTGGATATGACAGACATATCCACAATGGACAAAGATCAGCAGATCGCTCTGCTGATTGGGCAATTGCAAACTTCGCAAGCTATGCAGGCACAGCTTAACGAAGTCATAGAGCAGTTGAGGCAGGCTCAACAGCAATTGATAGAGGTTAACTCGGAGTTGGCAGAACAACGCCGAGTTAACAAAGAGCTCATGGAGCAATTGAGGGATTTGGCGCTGGCTAAATCAAAAAAGAAAAACAAAAACAAAAAGAGAAAAGTGGAGTCTTCATCTTCTTCATCAGAGGGCCCGCCACCCTCTCCTCCTTCTTCAGAAGAAGAAGCGATGGAAGAGGAAGCAATCCAAGAAGAAGAAGAAAATAAGTCGATGCAGGAAGACTCTGCTGAGGAGGATGAGGAATTTCCTGCTCTGCCACCGCCGGGTCCCTCAATGACTCTACCAGAGCTGGCCATCCCACCAAAAAAGAAGACCACTCCCACAGCGCCCACCACATCCAAATCCCCAGACGACGACAAAAAACGGACAACGGTACCTGTCATCCTCCGAGAGCCTGAAAAGTGGACCCAGGTCCTAAGGGACATGAAAGACCTCGGAATAAAACACGAATCCGCCAAAAGGGTCTACTTGGGGATCCAGATAGTTCCAGAGACACCACAAGACCACAGGAAACTTACAAGATACTTGACAGAAATGACGATACAATACCATACGTATATCCTTCCTGAAGAAAGGAATCTAAATGTGGCAATCAGGGGTCTGTATGGACTGTCGATTGACGACATCAAAGAAGATCTGGAGTCCCAAGGACTTCACCCCATTGAAATCCACTATATAAAGTTACGAGATGGGCCATCCAGGTTGGTGAAGGTCCTCCTTCCCAAAAGCGAGACTGACATATACAATATAAGGGCAATATGTCACCTCATATGCACTGTTGAAGCGCAACGCCCCCGTACAGGACAAGTTATGTGCCACAACTGTCAGCAGTTTGGACACTCCTCCAGAAATTGTCACGCTCAGGCCCGTTGTATTAAATGCGATGGGCTCCACCATTTTTCCAAATGCGTTAAAAAAGCAGAGGAAAGGCAAAATGTGTGAACTGTGGTGGAGAACATTCAGCCAACTATGGTGGATGTCCTCAGAACCCAGTGAATGTCAGGAAATCGTTCGCACAAGTTGCAGCTGCTAATAACAACAAAACCACCACAACATCTACACAACAAAAAAATAAAAACACACAAAAACAAAAACAAGCAAACACTCCACTAAACATAAATACAGCATGGACACACTCTTTGCCACCATGCAAACACAATTCCAAACCATGATGCAAGACATGATGGCGAAAATGATCCAGGGAATGTTTGCATCACAAAACAGTTTCAACAGCATACTGACAAAGAAACAATAATGAGCTTTATGGATCATTTAACAATTCTCACATGGAATGCAAATTCCCTGCTTCATAAGACTGGTGAGTTGACTCAACTTATATTTGATTATAAGTTTGACATCATTCTCATCCAGGAAACCTTTCTGAAGCCTGGAAACCGCCTACGCTTCCCTATTTATTTTCTGTACAGAAATGACAGAACAACAGGCAGAGGAGGCGGAGCGGCCATTCTTGTGAGAAGGAATGTGAACCATAATCTCGTATGAGCACCTACGTTACAAACATTAGAAGCTACTGCAGTTCAAGTGCGGAGGGATTCTTTTGAATTCATGGTAGTCTCGGTATACAGCCTCCCGAAGGCAGCTACGCTCATTGAAGATATTAAAAAACTTCTGGACTTTCAGGGTCCCATACTCCTTGCCGGAGACTTCAATGCCTATCACCGAAGCTGGGCAGCTGTGAGAAGCAATCGTGCTGGGACTGAGTTAAACCGATTCATTACAGATAATCCACTAAGCCTGCATATCCCCAACGAACCAACACATTACGGCTACCGAAATAGTTATCCTCTCGATATTTGTATATCACGTACCTTTGAACACGATGTACGCATCGAAGTCCTCGACGAACTTTCATCCGATCACAAACCGATGCTCTTCTTAATAGGAGGAATATACATAGACGAACCCCTACAAGCAAAGAAGAAAACTGATTGGCAAGCTTTCCAAGTCGCACTGGCTAAAGAAACCATTATTCAAACACCTGAAACAGCCAGCGACACAGAGAAAATGATCGAAGAAATCACAGACAAAATAATACAGGCAAAAGAGGACAACACAGTCACAACTCTGATAAGTGTGACAAACCCCTATGAACTCCCTAACGACATCAAAAATTTAATAAGGAGGAGGAATCGAGTTCGGAGAAGGGCTAGGAACACAGGTGATCCTAGATTACGCCAGGAATAGAATCAAATTACGAACAAAATACGTGATTGAATATCGAAATTCCGCAATGAACAATCGGAGAGCTTCTTGAAAAGTCTGGAGCCTGGGAGCGATGCTTTCTGGAGGGTTTCCAAATACTTTCGTATTAAAAACAAACTTATAATACCACCAATTCACGGCCCTTACGGTATCAAATTCGACAGTTCTGGTAAGGCGGAGGCCTTCGCAGATACTCTAGAACAACAGTTCTGTGAAAATTCATCCGATGAGGAGGACCTTGACGAACACGAAGACTACGTCAATTGGTTGACCAACAGGCTCATGAGGTCAGACATTACAGACTCCGATCTAATACAAGGCACCTGTCTTCAAGAGGTTAAAGACAGCACCGGGATTTGATTTAATATCAAACACCATGTTAAAATGGCTCCCGGATAATATTCTCGATGCAATAGCAGCGATAATTACCGAAATTTTCCGCTTGCGAAAATACCCCAAAATATGGAAATCGGCAAAAGTTATTGTTCTTCCAAAACCTAGTAAAAACCTCATGTTCCCACAAAACTGGCGACACATTAGCCTATTATCCTCTCTGTCGAAAATAGTAGAGCGGGTGCTACTAAATCGACTAACTGAGGTTGTAACCGAAAAAGAAATACTTCCAGAAGAACAATTTGGCTTCAAGCCATTACACTCCACAGAACTCCAGCTTAATAGGGTGGTCCAACACACTAGAATAGGGCTAAACCGCAGGAAATCAACGGGTTTGGTTATGTTTGACATAGCCAAAGCCTTCCTTCCAAAGATCAAGTTAAACTCAGACAAGACCCAGGCATTATTTATAACCAGAAAAAGACAACAACAACCGAAAACTTTGACTGTAGAAAACAAAAATATTGCCTGGTCAAGAACAGCCAAATACTTAGGACTGACATTCGACAACAAACTCTCCTGGACCGACCACATACGCAACAAACAAGGACATTGCTACAATGTACTATCCCAACTCTTTCCACTCCTCAAGGCCAAGAAACTCAACATCAAGAGCCGTCTGCTGATCTACAAACAAATAATACGACCGACGCTACTATATGGTAGTACAGCCTTCTACCAGACGACAGAGACCAACAAAAAGGCACTACAATCCATCCAAAACAAAAGCATTCGGCAAATCTTCGGAATCCCATGGTATGTTAGAAATACCGACATATACAAAGACCTTAGAATAGAACCTGTCGACATATTCGTACGTGACAAAGCACTCAAACTGCTCGATAAAGTAGACAAACATCATAACACTACCCTGGGAATCCTAAGACGCAAAGCACTACCAAAAGAAACTTATCCAACTATCCGCGCTAACTTTAAGAAAATATAATTGACAATAATCAGAATAGCACAATCTCGTTAATAATGGTGGGCAAATAATTTCTCACAGATAGAAGGGAGCTAGGGTGCTAAATCGTACCAGCTCCAAGGAAAACGAATCCAAGGAGGTCCGAGTTTATATTGCATGTATTAGCTCTAGAATTAACACGGTTATCCAAGTAACTGTACTTTAGCTTACGTATAGGGATCAACCAGGGAATCGCGCTAAGGTCTCAATTTGTCTGTTTACTCCACAAATATCGTATTTTCCAAGATGCGATTAATAAAGGTTGAGAAACACATTCCATATAACAAAACAAACATTCTTAGAAACATTTTCCTTCCTGCTCTCAATTCTCCAGAGATAACGAAAAAACCCTTTAAATCTGAATCGAACTAGCTATTATTCTTGGCATGTGTTGGCCCTGGTGCAAACATCTTGCACGTTTTGCCACAAACTACGGACGACCTTCGCATTACGCTTCACGGAGAGCGCTTATTATTCACTCGGGTCACTAACCATACTACCGACGTCACGATAATTTGATTATTTAGCACGACTCAAGGCATAAGATGATTCGCGATTCAATTTTACGTTTAATACTTTATGTATGTTCTAAGCGAATTCTACGCCTAATCAACCGAATGGCATGAGCGTCAAAATTCCTTAACTAACGTAATTCAAATACGCGTAACGGACTGAGAGGTCTCAGTAATGCGATCGGAAACTATTGATAGTTTTTACAACAATTAATGGCGCGATTCCATCTGGATGACACCACTCTGAGAGCAAACGGCCCGGGACTCGTCTTATCACCCACAACACTTCAGCAGACGGTGCTCGCACTATTATCGCCCCTACCGTAACTAGCATATTTGTAATAATCGAGGAGCTATGGCGCTGAAAGCCAGCGCTGCCACAAGCACACAGCACAAACTCAATTTAACAAGGAGGAACGATTGAGTCACCTTCCCCATCGCAACCCTCACTCTTTTTCTTTCCGGGTGAAAAATAAATTAAGGAAATTTCTTTTGTACTGAACTCCCGGGAAACAAAATTCTAAACTTGTTTAAAATTTTAATGTGTAGTGATTTTATCACAATATCTTTTGAATATAAGTTAACGAATTGCGATGTAACACGGTATACAAATGCTTAGAACGAAACGGTTAACCCCTTTAATTATATGAACGATAAAATCATTGTATCATTTAAACCCCTCAAAAATTGTCAAATTTTACCCATTCCAACCATAATCTTAATTAAAAATTGTTTTGTTTGTCGGTAATTAAAGTGTGCCTGTCTAATTCTTCCGATTTTTCTTTTTCCCTAATTACGCCTAATCATTACAAACGAAAATTGCATTCATTTGATAACTTAAGCGAATCTACAAAAGACGAAGTAAATTTTAAAAACAACCGAAACGAGTGTGCATTATCACCATCGCGGATCCACCCATAGATGTCACTATTGAACGAAACTTTTCGCGATTTTCCACTACTGTTTCGTTGCTCGATGGTTCGGCCCCGCAATTTTGCAACTTGGGGAAAACACGAAAAAAAAGAGGACATTCTCCACGGTCTGACTGACTGCACATTCCGCCAAATTTTTTCGCAGGCTCCAATAGCAAAATAATGTAAAATTAGTTAAGTCTATTATCGTTAAAATTGGAAGAGTGTCGGAACAAGGTCATGCTATCGAGTGGCTAAAAACGTTGGTCGATGAAATGAACACTCAGTGATACGGATTTGGATGTTGATAACGAGCCTGTTTGGCAAGAGCTTCGTAGGAGATTTTACGAAATTATTGAAGGCGCTACATTTTCGGACAACGAACTCAAAGAATTAGTTAGAACAATTTGCAGTGACGAGAAGGCACGAGATAGTTCTTCAGACGAAAAAAGAGTGGAAGCAACGGCGGCGACAAGCAAGTCGATTGCGAATTTGCTCAGCTCCGCGCTAAACAACGAACTAATTAATAAAACCTCGTTTGGTGGCGAGTGACAGCGATACATATAATAGGAATTTTAATTGTCCTTCATAGGGGAGCCAGCGCGAATGCCAAATGGGACTTGCGCGTGAGTTATCGTCCAGATTTGACCAATCGGCGGCCAACCAGCGGAAATAACTACAGCGTTGGCGGCCATTCATTCAATTTTATTTGTGGTGAAACAACAATCTGAGCTAAGAACAACAAGTGAGTGATTGTGCTCGAGACAACGCGAGGAAACGTAAAATGTTGGCTGGGGTGAGCGGCCTAAGTGTCAGTGAATTCACGCCGCTTGTGAAATTGCTAACAAAACGTAAAATTCGATTTGGCCCGGCAGCTGGAAAATTTCAGCGCGTGTAAATCCATGTGTCGTCACAGCAATGGAATGTTCCAATTAAATCTCAACAGACTTTTCCGTTTTGTGCTGAGCTTGAAATTGTAAAGCAATAATAAACTTTGCCTGATCCTCATTTTGGAACAATGCAACGCTTTCCGACGGCCGGCTGCAGAGAATAGTGTGTGGAATCGCTTAAACGTATCATTGAAGTAGGAAATGAAACTACGCCAAATCAAACCTATCCTTGAGCAGTCATGCAGGCGAATTTCTGCACTTTATGTAACCGGTGATAAGGCCAACGAGAACTATGCAGTCCGTACTCCTTATATGGAATTTTCCAAAACATTAGTGCAGGAGCAGCATTTATGTCGTGAAAATATCTCAAAACGTCGCATGAAGTTAGATTTAGATGCGTTGATGAAAAAGTAGGATATTTATCTTTCTAAGGAGTTAGAAAAAGTTAGTCTAGAAAAGAAAAGGGATCAAGTAGCTCACGATATCAAAGAGTTGCAGAAATCAAAAGCAGATACGTCGGAGTTAAATGCAAAAAAAAAAAAAAACTAAAGGAAGAACTATACCCAATCGAAGATGATTTTATTCATAGCTTCTTACAACTACCGAATCAACTACACAAGGAAACTCCCTTCGAAGAAACCAAATTACTTTACCGTCAAGGACTCCCAACAAATAAAGGAACCGGCAATAACATCAATCATTTGAATCGCAAAGACCTGATCGACTACAGAGATCCAACCTGTTATTATCTTATGAAGGAAGCTGCACGATTTGAATTCGATACACCTATAAATTGTGTACGATACTTCCTCGAAAATAATTTTATTCAATTTTGGAATCCTGACTTCGCTAGAACGCTACTGCTAGAAGCTGCTAGGACCGATTTAAACCGGATTGACATCGTTGATGAGGAAGATATTAAAGCGTCAAAAGTTAATTTACTTCATTTAACAGGCGGTGGTTCAATAGCGAGTTTCCTCGGTTTTATTGCTAAACTGACAATTTTTCCGACATTCTTACCTCTTCGATTTATTGCCAGCGGACGGGAATATATTTTACCAAGTGATTTTATTACTAAATTTTGTATGGCATTCGCCCAAAGAACTTTTATAGTGATAGGTGAATTATTCGGCCTTAGATCGTTGTCGAATAATTGTTAAATGAGCATTTATTAGCCTTAAATGAACGTAGAGTACCAGCACCCATCGAGCGCTCGACGAAACATGCGGTGAGTCCTTTTTGACTTAATTTATTTATATAATAATTAATTCTAATATTTTTGGAGTATTTGCATTATTTATCAGTTTCTGACTTGGAAAAGACTCGCGTATTCATTTGACTCGGTTTATTATTTCGAATCATATTTGATTTCCAATCAACAATGTGTTCTGAGTTAGAAGAATCATTTCTTTGATCATTTATTCAGAATTAAAAATTTACTTGCATTCGTAATGCTCAAAAATAATGGGATAATACTCCACCAGTATGTTATGAGTTCTGTTAAAATACGAATTTTGGTTGAATACCACTTTGAATATGTTCACAATCTAGTTTGCCATTGTACGTATAGAAATATGCTTTCAATTCAAGTTGAATTCGTTAATTCCAAGAAGAATTCGTTAAATTTTTTTTTTTTTTCATGCCATACTCTTGAAAGTCTAATTAAAACAAAGACAAACTTTCAATCCACCATATCTGCATTTTGTATGTCTCTCGTTTCAATGCTTTAAAATATTGTCGAATTCATAATTATAATTCGACATTTTTTTGTTATTGTTGTTGCTTTCTAAAAAAGTTTCGAAAACAAATAGTTATGATAAAACTATCGACAAGACATCGTTTTGAGATGTGTTCATTCTCATTTGTTCGTATTTGAAAGTTTGTCTTGTCCTTTTCTAAATGATTGACATGAATTCTAGCCTTGATATAAAATATTTAACTGATAATCTAGTCTATAACCCCCTGTAAAATTATTTTTTTTGTTTGTTCAATTTACAATAAAAACAAAAAAACTGATAACGTAAATCATTTAAGGGCAAAGTAATATAATAAATGGTATAAAAAGTAAAATAGGAGTAAAATCTACACGAAAATATATAATATTAATTAAAGAAAAAAAAATAAAAATGATGAATTAAACGAAAAATCGGTCTTTCCCTTCCGATTTTTCTAACCGAGTATAGGACCCGGTACGGTGGCAGGCTTCAACCCCAAAACATGAGCCAGCCACCGGCTAATTAATAATCCTATCTGTTTCAGGTGACGTCATGGGTTGAGTGGCCCAAGCAGAGTGCCTTTTTATGGCATAGAATTATGCAATCCGATTGTATAATTCTATGACATAAATTGTTCACCGGGGTACTCCCCTTCTGATGGGAAAGTTCATATAATTCAAGTTGTATGAGTTTTCCACTCAGAAGAGGAATACCTGGCCACTTCAACAAGCTTTCAATGGATTTATTCCGGTTGGGTGGGTATGAAGGGGCTCCACCACCACCCGGTTGCCCCTCTTCGTTGGGTAACGACGAGGTCACCCCAAGTTCGCCTTTCTTCTCAGGTTTCACTTGTTCTAGTAACAAGTACGTCTCCTTCGGTGAGGTTATCTACAACTTTGCGACTTTGGTCGTCTTTTTCTTTTTTTTTTTGACCTGAAAGCAATTCGTGAATGCGAAATGTTTTGTAGTGGGTCCTCGTGCCGGGGAAACGAACCCGCCCCACGACACCGCAATGCTAGCCTGCCAGCGCATTCACGTGTCTCCGGACGAGGGCATTCTCGGCAGAAACCGACACCTTCTTCTGCCGGGGCAGCAGACCATCGCTGCAGTCCTTTACGGACATTGAAACCACTTTATTCACTACATATTAACCAAATACTAAACGGGTTAATGAGATTATTTTCCATCCACCAGGCGCCATCATATTTGCACACACGTAAAAGTTGAACATATGAATCATCTTTTTCATTTGAATCATATCACTATTGATGTAAATTTTTGACACTATGCGTTCTGTGCAAACGTGAACGAGTAGGTAGGGTGAAGCACTTGTTACATGACAACTGCCATGCGTGGCGTTCTACAGAAAAACTCCCGACCAATTATCTTTTCTTAATTTCGTTGCCATGCGTGGGAAAATTTCGACGTCTGCCATGCGTGGCGGTCGTAAGTCCACTCGCCGATCCGTTCCAAAACTTGTCTTTTCTTCTCATTCCGTGCATACGGTGAAACCTCAGCTGCATCTAACAGCCCTGTTCACTCCTCTTCCGTGATGTAATACACCGTTGGGGAGTATTACATCAGCGTTCCCCAAACCCGGAATTTTACATGCAGACTGGAAATTTTTCAAAGAAAATTTAATTAAAGTAGGAAATTTGAAATGAAGTAAGGAAATTTGAAATGTAGTAAAGAAATTTAAATGAGGTACAGAAGATTTAAATGGGGTGAAGAAATTTAAATGAAGTGAAGAAATTTTAACTATAGTAAAGAAATGAAAATTTTAAATTGTTACAAAAGTTAAATCTCATGACGAATAAAATTAAAGGGAGACATTTAAATTATAATAAACAGGAAAATTGGTATGTAATGACAGTAAAAAAATAATAAGAAGAAAAAGTGTTCTACAAAATTAGAATTACAAACAAAATTAATTACATATTTTTCCAAATCTGCCACAAAATTCCGAGTAGGAGATAGGAAGAGTTTCGAGCAGTTTGATTGTGCGACTGCTCGATTAATACAAATGGCTCCGATGTCCTGGAGCTGTGTTGAGGCTTAAGGAGGTTTTTGAAATATGATGCACAGTTCCTTAATCTTGATTTCATCATCGATGATATTGCCGATATCATCACGACAGAGCGTGACTTTGGGCTGATAGCCAAGTTTCAGGCTTTTCACTACTTTGAATGCTTGTCTTGTGTTATTGCTCGCTAGACTTACATCTATACTTCTCAATTGGTCGTCATAGTATTTTCTTTTCTTAATCGTAATTATCTTATTCGCTACTCTTCTGAGATTTTCATAGTGTTCTCTCTTCGTCCTGGTTTTCCTACCTACGTATTCTTTGTACGCCTGATTCTTTTTGTCTGTATTCTGGCACTCATCATCGAACCAATCATTCCTCTTGCGCCGGGTTTGATGTCCGATCGTCTGTTCTGCCACAGTCCAAACAGCTGCTTTCCCTTCCATCCAGAGCTAATTGCTCGTGTTTATTGATGCGTCTGATAAGATGGGAGCCAGCTGGTTGCTGAGGGTCTCAGCGAAATTTTCGGCCACAGACGCCGTTTGGAACCTTTCGATGTCAAATTTTTGTAGCGGGCTGGTCTTCGTTACATATGCGTTTGACATACAACATTGAAAGGTTAATTTGATCAAGTAATGATCTGAGTTACAATTGTCTCCTCGGTGTGTACGGACGTAAAGTATGCTCGAGGCCCAACTTTGTTGGATCAGAACATGATTGATCTGGTTTTGTGTGTTGCCATCCGGTGATACCCAGGTCATTTTATGAATGCGTCTATGTGGGAAGCAAGTCAAACGTATGACTGTATTTCTACTACATGCAAGGTTTATCAGGCGCTGGCCGTTGTCATTTGTTACATCGTGGAGGCTATATCCTCCAGTCGTTCCCCGATGAGGTAGCTCATTGCCAACTTTAGCATTGAAATCACCCAGAACTATTTTGCCTCGTTTGTAGGCAATGAGTCGATCAGTCTTTCCATGTGTTTCCTTCGTTTCTTCGTCCTTTTCTTCGGTCGGAGCGTGAAGATTCATCAGCCAAATTTTAAAGAATTTCGCTTTTTTACGGATCGCACACAACCGTTCATCTATTGCCTTAAAATCAATAACGTGGGATTTGAACTCCCTATCCACAATGAAGGCTACTCCGGATTCTCGTTTTCCGGTAGGCTCCCCACCTTTGAATATTGTGTGCGATCTCATGTCTTGAATGTCGTTGCCAGTCCAATTTGTTTCCTGGGCTGCCAGTATTTTTAATTGATATTGACTGGCCTGGTGTAAAAGGTCCTTAACAGCACCAGGGTAATTGAATGATCTGACATTCCAAGATCAGATGCCATAGTCCTTTTTTCGTTTGCAAGGTCGTTGCCGTGAGTTCAATCCATTCCGAGGCCCATCTGCAGGTTTCGAATTATTCAAAGGTTTTCCAGGGACTGGGAGTTAGCCCGTCGCCCAACTTTCATTCCGGCCGCATGGTCATAACGTCGATTCCGTTATCAGGCGCGGAAGATTCGCCTTCATCCTCTTACGTCTTCACAAAGGAGGTGTAAGTAGGATTTAGTAGCAGAGCTGTAGATGTTTTTGCAATTATTAACATTTCTCGGCATTAAATGACACATTATTGGGGAACCAGTAAACCCAATATGCGACTCCGATAGCAATTACTACCATTTAATTGGAGGGTTTATGATGAGGAATCATGGAAGCTATGGGTTGGGGAAACAAGGGGTCCTCTCCTCCTTTCTCAAACGGGCTTGGGACCGTCTATGGTGGAGTTCATTTATTATTATTAGTTATTACGTATTATTTTATTATCAGTTGAATGTATTTTAATATAGAAGCAAGAAAGAATGCACGTAATATACATTTTCATTAATTTAAGTTATGAAACTTATAATGGGAAACATTTTCTCTTACAACTAATTTAATTCCCACTTGCAAAATTAGCAAGATATCCATTCAATTAAATTCTCTCCGATAATATAGGCTCACAACTGTTTCTATAATTATAATTTAAAAGGGCAAATCAAGCCATAAAAGAAGGAAAGATTAAACTTTCTGCAAAGCATAAAGTTAAATTTAATCAGCTAAACTAAAACCAGCTAATACTAGATCCATGTATCTTTACATGTAACTCTATATCTTCATAGACCTTCTCTAAAACAGCGTATTTTTGTAGTGATCATTTTCGATTTGATTGCTTCTCAACCGTCAATACGAAGCTTGATCCGCTGCTACTACTAGGACCAGGTGTCAATGCGACTTTCAATTTTGAACCATTACTGCTTGTCTTATTCAGCTTTAGTTTAATTTCGTCCTCTTCCCCTTCTCAAATCCTTCAAATGACCAATCCTCTCCCAATATTCACTGGCAAGCAGCCGCAAAGACTCGTATCTCAACTGAATTGTCATAAATTAGTGAAGCTTTTTCATTATATATTTGAACATTTTGACAGAGTGCTAGGAAGAATTCCTTTTCGAAATCAGTTACTGTAATATTTGCCATTTTCAATGCGTTACGAGATGTTCATGATATTGATTGGTCATTTGATGATTTTATAAATATCTGAGAGCTTTGTACGAGACGGAAACTTTATGAACGGCTCTAAAAGGTTCAACTGTCTTTAGTAGTATAACTGATGCCGACTGAAATTACTTTATACATTTCTTTCTTTGCTTTCTGGTCAATAACCTACGGTTTGCAGCTTTCAGATACCATCAGCAATGAATCGTCGTCAAAATCATTTTTATGGTTCTTGCACTTGCTGAACTGCACTACTTATGTAAACATTCAGAAAAACTAACCCGATATTTCATCATAAAACTTACTTGCTAACCTCCAAATATCCGTCTGTATATTTATCCAAAATTTTGTCACCTTCCTCGACAAGGCATCCTCCAAACAATTGTCGCTACATTCGTCCGACTTCAATCCTTTGTTTGCCTTGAGCAAGAAGTAGCGCCACAACGATTACGAGCGATCGCCTGTTCGGAAATACAGTTATTTAAAAGTATAATCAAATAGGGTTGCACTTACTGTATACACGACTAAACCGGGAAGAAAATATGAGAAACACACAAGTCTTGGCCACAGGGAACCGGCCCACAGTAGATTCACCTAACCAATTTATCGAAAGGCCAAAAACGAAACTGCAGCTGGTAAACTTTCATCCCATGGGAAGGAAACCGGTGGCGCATTCAAAACCAGGGCAGAGGCTCTTCAATAAAGCTAAATTAAAGATGGAAAACTCGAGAGCAACTTCTCTAACCCTTACTTGCAACACCATGAGCAAACTCCTTCGCTTGATATAAAAATGAAAATCGCATATCTGTAACACCGCCTGATATATTCAATGCGTTTCCGATAGTGAAATTTCAACAGAATTTGGGAAAGCGCAAACTGTTCTACGTCGCAAAAAGAATTACGTGACACTCCCAGACAAAACTGAACTAGGATGGGAAGTCATACGGTGGCACGTTGCATGTGTATTAGTCGCCTACTAATGGCCATGTGTGTGGTAGTGAAGTCTGCTGCCATATGGCTTCTCATCCAACTTCAAGTTTCACACACATGATTACCTTCCTCTCAGGTGACCAAAAGCGATTCAGGAACAGCGAGAGCTTAGAGGGTGCGTTCCGATTTCGTCGACGTCGATAACGACTGACTAATAATCGGCAGTGGCGTAGGGCCGATTCACTGCACCATGATTCCGCAACCATTAAAAGAAAGATACGTCGTTATGATCGCGCTTATTGCCCAGACGAATATAAACAAGTTGGGTAGACAGACCTATGCTCATGTCAGAAGGGTTTTGTACTTAACTTACAAAATGCAGTAACCAGCAACGAATAAAATCAAGAAACATGTCAAAGACGATTTTATTGGAGAGAAAAACATGTCAAAGACGATTTTATTGGAGAAAATGTGAAATTCGAGGATCATACTATTATTAACAAAGTTGAACGAATTTTGACTTCTGAGGTATTTTTTATAGTTATACCCATGAATATCTCCTTTGATAATTTTTTCAGATTTTTTAGATCACGGGTGTCCATTCGCGAGGGAGGAAACACATTTTTCATGAAGCAAAAACTGTCAGTTTAAGAACTGTTTTCAAAAGCTCTCATGGAGAACTTTCAGTTGATACTCATATCGGCTACCTTTCATGAAATTTTTTTTCAGGGGCCACTCTTCTATACTGTAATCATCGATTCATGGCCTATTTTTTCGAATCCTAGAATGGTTACAAAGCCCTTTTGCTAGGAGCTCTCTCCTGCCTCTTCGACTTGTTTCAATTGTATGTACTCATTTTCATGATACCTATCACATCTGATATTTTCATGCAAATTCTAGCATAGTTGTAGTGTCTAAGTCGGTAAAAAGCGCATATGGCTCCATAGCCATATGTTTCCATAGTAATACAGGGCATATTGCTCCATAGTAATACAGGAAAATTCAAATCGCTATAACTTCGGTAAATACTATTCGATCTTTATCAAACTTTCAGAAAAGATCAATCTTATAAATAGTCATCTTTTTGCAAAATTTTATTGAGTTTAAAGGTACCGTTTAGATTTTATTCAAGAAAATACAAAATCGATAAATCATACTATTACTAACAAAGTTGAGTGAATTTCGACTTCTCATGTATTTGTTGTTGTTGTGCTCATGAAGGCCTACATTCATGATTTTTTTCAGATTTTTCGGATGGAAGGTGTCCAATCGCGAGGGGGGGGTACGCGAAAAGTTCAAACATTTCCCCTTCCCCTGTCCCCCTCGGTAACAATAAGGCAGTTTTAAGACTAGTTTTGAAAAGACCTCATTGAGACCTTTCCAACGATACCCTACTCGACTACCAATGGTGAAAATTTTTTTTTGAGGGGTCACCTCCCTATATGGGGAGGCCCCCCTTAAACGCCTTTGAAAAATTGTTTCACCCTTGAACTTTCAAGAGGTCACCACTTCTGACCTTTCTACAAAGTTTCATTGCTGTAGCCTCTATAGTTTCGGAGAAAAAGTGCTGTGACATACAGACGGACGGACGGACGGACAGACGGACACAGGTCGTGATTGCAATAGGGTTTTGTATTTTAGTACAAAACCCTAAAAATATATTGAATCCTCAACAAACGTACAGAAGTTTAAAGTGAACCACTTGTGGTACCAAGACAGAGCTGATTTCTAAAATTGGTGACCAAAGTTCTTCAAGAAGAACGTTTTGTCACGGGAAAGTTATGGAAGGAATATTAGGAAAGAAAATAAGACGCCATTTGCTGTCAATAACTTTTACAAATTCGTTTTACGAGTGAGGAACCAGGCGTTGTTGCAGCCAAATCTTTTATTGCCAGCCTTTTAGAGCATCATTTTCTTTTGCTGAAAGTGTGCAACGGGAGATCTCAGCTATATATTCCATCACCTGCAAGCAATCCTGCATATCAAGAAAAGCTACCTATCGATATAAAAAAAATGGAAGACATCAGGAAACTTTATTGGTATATTCCCAGTGGCCAAAAAGCCTTCTGGGAACAACGACATCGCAAGACCAGCCAGAACAGTTTTAATATTACCATGACAAATTTTTTATTTGTTCTTATACTTTTGAATAAAACTGTTTATTTTTGACGATACTTTTCTTTCGAAAACTATGGTAACATTTGACTGTTTTAATATTGTTAAAAATAAAATTATTTTGTCATTTGAAACTGTTTCACTCTAAGAGAAAAAAAATTTTGGGGCCCCTTACATTAAAAAAACGCTATTAAACATATATATGAGGTTGAACAGTAGCTCTGTAAATATAAAAAAATACTACATGATCTTATCTAAAAATGCGTTTTTTTGTCTCTCCTGAAAAATTTTTAAAAATGGAGATGCCCCCTTTTGGAAATGACTGATTCAATTAAAGTAGAAAGAACTAGCAAAAAAGTTAATTTTGACTTTTTGACACTTATTGGCTTCAAATATTGTCGTTGTACTCACAAAAAATGACATCTTTCCGAGCATGGATACATAGAATGCTGTCAGTACCTGAGTATGGAAAACCGGATGAAGAAATAAGCTATATCCTAGATACAGCGAAGAAAAACGGATATGAAGCAGGGATGATCTCAGGTATGATGAAGAAAATTGAACAAAGGAGAGCACGAGATAGCTTTACTACGCTCTACACGCAAAATAGAAGACAACAACAAAGAGAACAACAAAGAGCAGCGGTCGTAAACTCAGAACTAACCGGAGACTTAAGCAGATTAGTCAAGCAAGTTGACATCCAGCTAATTTCAAGCAGCGTCCAGTTTCAACTTAAAAGTAGGCTCACAAATGCAAATGATAGCAAGAAGAAAGATGAGAAGTGCGGTGTATACAAAATTAAATGCAAACATTGTGATAGAGCATACATTGGACAAACAAAACGAACGGTTAAAATAGGATTCGAGGAGCACACTGAGGAGGCACAATCGGCGATGAAGCGAGGAACCACGAGCAACGTTAAATCTTCAGTAGCGAAACACATTTGCGAAGGACATCAAATAGAATGGGACGACCTAACGGAAGTGAAGGAAGTAAGAAACATACGAAAACTGGACGTGTACGAATCATTGTGGATCATGAGGCAACCAACCGATACGAGACTCAACGATGACCTAGGAAATGGATACTCTAGGCTCCTGGATATGGTGAAATAGCGTTAGATTGTTTCCGTTTGTAATAATAATAATTAAAATGACTTATGTAATAAATAATAATAATTAGACCTTAAGCAATAACAAAATAATAAAAAACAAGTTGGGTAAACAGACCTACGCTCATGTCAGAAGGGTTTTGTATTCAATTTACAAAATGCAGTCACCAGATCGAATAAAATCAAGAAACATGTCAAAGACGATTTTATTGGAGAAAATATGAAATTCGAAGATCATACTATTATTAACAAAGTTGAACGAATTTCGATTTCTGAGGTTTTTGTTATTGTTATACTCATAAATATCTCCCTTGATAATTATTTCAGATATCCATTCGCGACGGAGAAAACACATTTTTCATGTATTCCCCCCCTGTGCCCCCACTGAAGCAAAAACTGACAGTTTGAGAACTGTTTTGAAAAGCTCCCATGAAAACTTTCATTTCATACTCATATCGGCTACGTTTGATGATTTTTTTTTTTTCAGGGGCCACTCCCCTGTACTGTTATCATCGATTAATGGCCAATTTTTTCGAATCCTAGAATGGTTACAAAGCCCTTTTGCTAGGAGCTCTCTCCCGCCCCCTTGCCTTGTTTCGCTTATGAGTATTAATTGTAGGTACTCATCTTCAGTCATTCATTAAATTGAATCAAGCGTTCAAAGCATGCACCTTAAACGTTGAAGTTGGGAAAAAATAACTCAAAATTATTCAATCTTCGCATTTAAAACAGCCACTATTTTGTTTTACGATTACTGATACCACTAGCTGAACCGATTCTTAAAGATATTCATGACACCTATCATTCCTGAAATTTTCATGCAAATCCTAGCAAAACTGTAGTGTCTGATTCGGTAAAAAGCGCATGTTGTTCCATAGCCATATGTTGCCATAGTAATAAATGCAGCGCATATTGTTCCATAGTAATATGGGAAAATTCAAACCGCTGTAACTTCGCTAAATATGATTCAATCTTTATGAAACTTTCAGAACAGTTCAATCTTATTAATAGCCATTTGTGTGTGTGAATTTAAGGGCACCGTTAAGATTTTATTCAAGAAAACATAAAATCGATAAATCATACTATTACTAACAAAGTTGAGTGAATTGCGACTTCTAACGTATTTGTTGTTGTTGTACTCATCAAGACCTACATTCTTGATTTTTTTCAGATGTTTCGGATCACAGGTGTCCAATCGCGAGGGGGGGGAACACAAATTTTTCGTGTATTTCCCCTCCCTGTGCGCCCCTCGAAGCAAACTTTGCCAAACGAAGACCTGTTTTGAAAAGTTCTCATCAAGACCTTTCATTTGATACCCATATCGGCCACCTTCAATGAAATTTTTTTTTCGGGGGGTCACTCCCCTATATGGGGAGACCCCCCTTAAATATCTTATAAAATTTTTTTATATTTGAACTTTGAAGCGAACACCACTTTACACCTACATACAAAATTTGATGTTTCTAGCTTAAGTAGTTTTCGAGAAAAAC
This sequence comes from Odontomyia ornata, assembly GCA_963969285.1. Taxonomy (NCBI): domain Eukaryota; kingdom Metazoa; phylum Arthropoda; class Insecta; order Diptera; family Stratiomyidae; genus Odontomyia; species Odontomyia ornata. Next base: position 407,968,119 of record OZ017738.1, read on the forward strand.
TGCTGTGACACTCGGACGGACGGACAGACAGACGGACAGACAGGACGCCATTTTAGAAGGGTTTTGTAAAATTATTTTACAAAATCCTAAAAAGACTAAATAATTAAGCTAAGAATAATATTAAGATATAAAGGTAATAAAACCCAATAGCAATTAGACCTTAAGCAATTAGACATTGAGCAATTAGACCTTAGGTAATTAGAATTTGGTTAGTATGAATATCCTCGAAAAGGCCTTGTAATCTCAGAAAATAATTGACACTGAAGAAGGGAGCAACTTACTCCCGAAATATATATTTGTCGGAAAAAACAAAATAATAGCGTTTAAATGGAAAAGATGAAAACACAGGATAGTCTGGAAGCGCTAAACATGGGAAAATACACAGAGTACTAAAATTGTATTTCTTAACATTTTTCAAGCGGATTTAGATACCTGATTTGGTACAAGTTGCTTAAGCGAATACAAGCAAATTTTCAAATGAAGATTCTAAACATATGGTGACGTGTGACTGTGCTTTAAATGAACATTTTATAAGTTTGTTGATTAGCACTAGCATTTTGAACCCTCGCTTGAATTCAATAATAATTGTGGTTGAATTTCGGTCACTGAGCGAAAACCAGTTCAAATGAATTCATTATATTCAGCACTCCGTAAAAACAGGTCGGTTCCCAGCATGAAAGCGCGATACTTATTTGAAATATAACCACCTCATCTTCTTACTTTTTGGTACTGAGATTAAGTTCATTATTCCTTTCTACCCTTTAGTACCGAGTAAAATGGAAGTGAAAAAATCTTACACTTACCTTTAATAATAATAAAAAAATCCGCACCCGAATTTTGGATAACGAAGACCAAAAGTAAGATTAAAATTTAATATCCTTTCTAAATAAAATTGTATGGACTTCTTTAAAAAAAAACAAGTTGGGTAAACAGACCTACGCTCATGTCAGAAGGCTTTTGTATTCAATTTACAAAATGCGGGCTGAGGTTTTAAGAATTTTTATTCTCATAAATATCTCCCTTGATAATTGTTTTAGATGTCCATCCGCGACGGAGAAAACACATTTTTCATATATTTCCCCCCTGTGCCCCCACTGAAGCAAAAACTGACAGTTTAACAACTGTTTTGAAAAGCTCCCATGAAAACTTTTATTTCATACTCATATCGGCTACGTTTGATGTTTTTTTTCAGGGGCCACTCTCCTGTACTGTTATCATCGATTAATGGCCAATTTTTTCGAATCCTAGAATGGTTACAAAACCCGTTTGCTAGGAGCTCTCTCTCCCACCTCCTTGACTTGTTTCACTTATGAGCATTAAATCTAGGTACTCATCTTCAGTCATTCATTAAATTGAATCAAGTGTTCAAAGCATGCATCTTAAACGTTGAAGTTGGGAAAAAATAACTCAAAATTATTCAATCTTCGCATTTAAACAGCCACTATTTTGTTTTACGATTACTGATACCACTAGCTGAACCGATTCTCAAAGATATTCATGACACCTATCATTCCTGAAATTTTCATGCAAATCCTAGCAAAACTGTAGTGTCTGAGTCGGTAAAAAGCGCATGTTGTTCCATAGCCATATGTTGCCATAGTAATAAATGCAGCGCATATTGTTCCATAGTAATACAGGAAAATTCAAACCGCTATAACTTCGTTAATTATGATTCAATCTTTATGAAACTTTCAGGATAGATCAATCTTATAAAAAGACATCTATGTACTGAATTTCATTGAATTTAAGGGTACCGTTAAGATTTTATTCAAGAAAACATAAAATCGATAAATCATACTATTACTAACAAAGTTGAGTGAATTGCGACTTCTCACGTATTTGTTGTTGTTGTACTCACCAAGGCCCACATTCCTGATTTTTTTTCAGATTTTTCGGATCACAGGTGTCTAATCGCAAGGGGGGGGGACACAAATTTTTCGTGTATTTCCCCTCCCTGTGCGCCCCTCGAAGCAAATTTTGCCAAGCTAAGACCTGTTTTGAAAAGTTCTCATCAAGACCTTTCATTTGATACCCATATCGGCTACCTTCAATGAAATTTTTTTTCGGGGGGTCACTCTCCTATATGGGGAGACCTCCCTTAAATACCTTATAAAATTTTTTTGTAGTTGAACTTTGAAGAGATCACCACTTTACACCTACACACAAAATTTGATGTTTCTAGCTTAAGTAGTTTCCGAGAAAAACTGCTGTGACACACGGACGGACGGACGGACGGACAGACTGGTCGCGAAACTAGTAGGGTTTTGTAAAATTATTTTACAAAACCCTAAAAACAAATTTTGTTTGCTCTAACTTTACCATGAAATCCCCACGACAGGAGGCCTACGAAAAAGTTTTAATTACACTTATCGACTCCTTTCCAAGGACATGCAGTCAACCTGGTTCCCAAGAATCCAAACATACGAGTATGTATCCCAACAATTGCCGAGCAATATCCACACTATCTATCTATTCGCAATGTTCATTTAATTGTCCCGATACAACATTTTACCGCATCCGATTTTCAGGTCACTAATTTCAGATGAATCCTGGCGTAAATGATATTGTCTATTTTCCATTTTCTATTACAGGCTTTCAACGCGAACAACGTTTTTGCGAATTGTTTTCTGCATAAAGCTCCTCGTTTAAGCCACGCTAATAAACAAGATGAAATCAACACTTGTGTGGGCTGTGCTGGGTGGCACTTTGCTCTTATTAAGCGGAACCGTTGATGCATGGGGAGGATTGTTCAATCGCTTCTCACCGGAAATGCTCGCCAACATGGGATATGGCAATCATGGCGGTGGATTACATCAATTTTTACAGGTAAGTGTTGAATTTTATGGGGAAATATTTGCATGGAGCAGAAAAAACGTATTCAGATGAGATATACTATATTTACAGTTGGATGAAAGGTTACAGGATACACTTGATGTAATTATGGAATTAAAATTTTAAATTTGTTTGAAATTGGATTGGATACGGGTAAAAAAGCTTCAAGGTATCCGTTGAAACATGGCGTGAACAATACATATATAAATCATAAATCTGGAATCACATGAATTCTTTGAGCATTCGCGGAAATATTCAAACGGAAAGAATTATTTTTGCATCACAAAGTGCCTCTTACATGAACGTTATTCTGAAGCCTTTCAGAATAATGTTTAAAAAGGAGAACTTAACTTTTATGTAGCATTTTGCATTATCGTGTAAGAGTACATGTTGATTTCACACGCACTTGGTACTTATTCCGTTGCATTTATTGCTTAAACGAAAGCACTCCGATGTAAAAGCTTATGAGTAGCACAAAGGGAAATTATTTGCACAATAAAAATCAGGCAACATCAATGTGAGATTCCTGGAAATATTATACTCGTAAAATACAATGTGTAGTATTTCTCTGAAGGAAGGGTATTAAAATTTGCACTTGCATGAATGATTGCAGGCAAACATCGTTCCTACTCATATAGAAATTTAAGATTTTTACAATTCTCTACTCACAGTACGGGATTAACCGTTAGGCTGATTAGGCGCCAGCCTACGGGACCCGCAACTGATTGAAATAATATTAAATTTAATCTTTAATGCAATTTTTTGCATTTCCTCCTGTTTGCAGGTTTAGAACACCTCACTGCGTCCGTTGTTCACCCGGAACTCTCGTGTACTTGGAGCCGTTTTGTTGTTTATTTATTCCGTAGGTAAAGTTTAACAACAATTAATCAGTCCTTTATAATTATTAGGTAACAAACATCTTATGAAGGAATTTTAGTAATAATTAAGAAGATTAGCTGCATAGTCTAGAACAAATCCATTGAACGGGATTTATTTCTCTACCGTATATAAAGCTTTTTTCGAATCGCCATTCTTCTTTGCAAATGAGTATTTTTTGTAGGGGTTGAGTTGGTCAGTAAATTACAACACGAATCCTGATTTAACGAACTATACATTCATTCAAGGATAACAATTAATTATTTGGGAGTTGGGAATTACACGTGTTGCTTGATCAATGGCGTGTGTATGACTGACCACTAAATGCAATACAACTTCAGATAATGAGTGTTTGCGTGAATATAGTGTGGATGCTTGCATGTGCGTGAAAAATGTTTGTGCGGGTCTTAGAATACTGTAGCTGACCGCTACAACTAATCCACCCCCTACCGCCCTCCACTTTGAAGAGAAAAGGAAAAAGAATTACTTGTGGTCGTTGAATCTGACATCTGCTGTTGAGGTGATGAGTCGCTGCTCGATGAGCCGGTAGATGACGGTCGAAAAGACGTCGTGCATCTGCGTGACGATGTGTCTTCGGGTTCCAATGACGTACTCGATGCTTAAGCTGTATGGCCGGACGTCGACGGAGTTTTTTCGTTGTGTGGAGGTGGCGGAGTTGCGTTCTCTGGTTTGTCGTCTGGAAGCATGAAAGCTGGTTTGTGGTTGCTCGAATGCTAGCCGAGGTGCATCGACTCGGATGAGTACGTGAGAACATGTGGGTAGCTCTTTGAAGACAAAGATCGGTTTGTTTCCGTGTCGAGACATTGGTCGAGGTCGTAAGTTAATGAAATGGTTACAAAGTCGTTGTATTAAGTCGGCTGAAGGTGCGTCAAGTTGTCCTGGTGGTGTCAAAAATTCACCAGGGAGGCGTATTGGTTCGCCAAAAACTTGGTCAGTTGGCGTCGCTTGTACGTCTTTTTTCCAAGCAGCCCGTATGCCCATCAAGGTAATTGACATCGAATTACAGCTTTTAGCTGACGATGAAGACATTCGACGAGACCATTGGATGCTGGGTGATATGTCGTTGTATGAATGTGCTTGTTGCCTGATAAACGAGCTAATGCGTTGAATAGATCAGCCTCAAATTGCCGCTGTTGGTCAGTGTGGATTCTGAGTAGTACTCCGTATCGAAGGACCCAGCTAGTAAAAAGTGGTCTGGCTACGCAATCTGCGGAGATGTCGTCGAGTGGAAAGGCTTCAGGGAACCGTGTGAATCTGTCTATTATTATCAGACAGTATCTGTAGCCTCGTGATGATGTAAATGGTCCGATTTTGTCGACATGAATATGTTCGAATCGGCTAGAGTTACCTGGAAAGTGCTGTATTGGCGCTGCAACGTGTCGAGTAATGTTGCTATGTTGGCATTCGATCCAGGCTTGAGCCCATGCTCTGCAGTCTCGTTTGATGCTTGGCCAAACGTATCTCTATGATACCAATTTTACTTTTTGGCCGGGGTGGCTTATGCTGTGAAGAGCATCGAAGACACATTTTCCTAGTTGCGTTGGGATAAATGGACGTGCTGTGTCGATCGATGTATCGCAGTAGACTGGTAGATCGATTTTGGGAACGTTGATCGGTCGAAGATGAAGTGAGTGGTTGTTGTGTTGAAGATACGTGCGAAGTTCTTCGCCGTTGGCTTATGAGCGAGCGGGATCGATGATTTTGATTGCTGCTGAGATTGTTTCGATTCTCGATAGCGCGTCGGCGACAACATTATCATTGCCAGAGACGTGCTGAATGTCAGTTATGAATTGGCTGATAAAATCAAGCCAGCAAAATTGCGAAGGCGTTGCTTTATCAGGATTTTGCTTAAAAACGTGGAGGAGCGGTCGATGGTCGGTTGAACTCTAATTTGTCTGCCCTCGAAAATGTATTTGAAGCAAGAGGCGGCGATATAAATTGCGTGAAGTTCACGATCGTAAGTACTGTGTTCACTTTCCGACGGTGAGAGCTTTTGACCGAAGAATGCGAGCGATTGCTACGTGTCGTTGACTCGCTGTTGGACGACGGCGCCAATTGCAAAGTCTGAAGCATCGATTTTTTTATTTCTGTAGCCCTCTAGCAGCCAAGTTTCTCAACAGATTCTGATTAAACTTGAAATTATAAGTTATTAAGGCAAGCCAATTTAATTTAATTATGCAAATCGGATGACGAATAAAAGAGTTGAAAATTTACAGCTTAATATTTTAAGCAGCCGTTTTCAATAAAAATTCAAAATGATGGCCCCCTGATGGTTCAGAGAAGAATTGAAAATGTATAGTTTATATTGATGGCAATGCAAGTGCTGATTAAACTTTTATGGAAATCCTTTGAAATTAACTATTTGAGCTATTTAAACCGACAAGTTATCACCTTTGTGTGTTAACCACGGTGAAATGTGTAAACAGCAAATCCGAGAAGGACGAAACCTGTGCTTTTATGTGTATAACAATTATTATCCGCCGATTTTCAATACGTAATCCATACGTGTGCAACTTTATTTAATTGGCAAAATATTTGCGCCTCTATAAAGGGTCTCTAAATACGAACGTTGACAGATTCTTTTTATGTTAATAAATACCCATGTGGTGCTACAAAAATTATAGTAAGAAGTCTAGTAGTAAGTAAGCCAAATTCTTTTTCGAAACGTTACGCTACATACGAGAAATTTACCTTTCCGGCTGGTGCTGCCAACGGGGGTTTTCTTTATTTGTGGCTTTATTTCCAGCAGTAGGTTTGCTTAGTTTGTGAGCATTTTTCTTCTTGATACTGGATTTTGCTGGGGCTGATTATCAGGTAAGGTTTGAAGTAAATGAAGGCTCCTTCGCTTGTGCGGAGCGATATAGTGTGGCAAGTGTTTTTTTTTTACTTTAGCTCGACAGCCTCAGTATCTCGGGAAGGCGATATGGTTAGTATAATACTTTAATTGTGTGTTCGCCCATTCAGCTGCGATAAATACCGATTTTAAGCCAGCACGTATCACAACTGAACGGGCTGATGATGTGTCCGTAGAATCACTCCAAATATATAAATCTCTTGACTTGGAGACTTAGTAACTCGGACTGAGAATATCTTTTGATATAATTTTTTATTTTCCGACCTACATCGATGTGCTTCAGTGTATGAATGAACCAGCATGACGAGTGGCTCGAGCTATTTTTTGCAATTTTCGAAGGCAGTTTCGCATTCAGGTATCCAGGGCGCTGACTAGATCCTTTAACGTCCGATCCTTGGAAACAGTCTTTGACTGTAGCCTGAAACTCAGCAGCGTATTTAAAATGTTTACGATAAAAGTTAAACATGCCAAAAAATTTACGTAACTGTTTGATTGTTAATGGCTTGGAAATGCTGCTATTGCTGCCACTCGCTCTGCAGGTGGTATGATGGCTGCTGAAAATACTCGGTAGCCGAGGAAACCCACCTCTGGCAGGCCAAAATGTCATTTAGCACTGTTTATGATGATGCCGTGTTTTTCGAGGCCAGAAAAGAGTTGTTGAAGATGTTCATGATGCTCTTTCCCGGTGGATGAAGCAACGAGAATATGGTTGACGTATGGAAATACAAAATCAAGTCCTTGTATAACTTCCTCGATGAAACGTTGGAAGGGTTGAGACCGGATGGTGTGACGAGTGCGGTTTTGCAAATATCCTTTGGTGCAACAGGCATTTTGTTGAAGGCACGAATGAGGTCGATTTGCGAGCAAATTTTTGTGCCGGGAAGATTAGCCGTAAAGTCCTCTAACAGACTATAAGGTATCTGTCAGGCAGCGTGCGAGCGTTGAGTTGACGGTAATCTCCACAAGGTTGCCAGTCACCAGATTTCTTTGAGACCAGATGGAGGGGTGAAGACCATGGACTGTTTGATGGTCGTGAAAGTCCAAGCTTGGTCATTTTGCCGAATTCGCCTTTGGCAATTTTCAGTTTATCGGGAGCAAGACCACGTGCTCTGCTGGCAACCTGCGTTGTTTTGATGCGATGCTCGGTTAAATGCTTAGCGGCTCTGCAGATGCCACCGGGTCGTGTTACGCATGAGAATTGTGTTATGATCAATGAATAAGGACATTGATTTTGTGTTGATTTAATGGATGATACGTTGCTGGAGCGAGATACCTTGCCCTGAGTTTTTAAGCCAGTGGTTGAGTCGGTGAGTTTGGCGTTTTTGGGGTTGACGAAAAAGCCGTAAAAACTGAGAAAATCAGCGCCAATCACTGATTTTGACACGTCAGTGATGACGAATCACCACAAGAGATCTCGACGAAGACCAACGTTGAGTGCGATGTTGATGCAACCGTAAGTGTTGATTTGCGAGCCATTTGCAACGTATAGTGTGTAATCAAACCTCTTTTTGCGACGCTGGAGCAAACGACATAGATATACACAGAGGTCGGAGCCAGTGTCCACTAAATACGGACATTTGTGACTCCTTTAGTGACGAAGAGGCGATTCGATGTGGGTGCAGGATCATTTACCGCCGTTCATGACCCTGATTGTCGTTTCCCTTATATGTACAGGTTTGTTTGCACTTCTTCGCGCTATTCTGGAACACTTGGTGGTACCAGCAGTGATTGGGATCAACATCAGTTCCCGATGTTACCCAGCAATGCGCCATTTATTTACTGTACGTATATACACACTGGATTATGCCGATTGTCTTATTATTATTTCGACGGCTAATCGCATATAATTTGCACGACACTGTTTTATACATGAAATGAATGCACTATTGCACCGCTGACGAGTGATTTGCACTGTGTTTAGCGCTTTTACGGCAAGATGCGTTGAATTACGAAAGATTATGGAAATTATTCACGGCGTGGCGTTGGTGAATTTTGCAATAACGTAGCAAAATCGTCGTTGTGGTCGTTTTTGACGGGTTCACCAGTTGTAGGGATTGAGTTGGTCAGTAAATGATGACGCGAATCCTTACTTAACTAACTCTGCATTTATTCAAGAATAAAAATTAAATATTTGGGAGTTCGGCGTTACACGTTTTGCGTGATCAATGGCAGGTGTATGACAGACCGAACTGACTGATTGCATTACAAGTTCAGACAATGAGTGTTTGCGTGAATGGAGTGTGGATGCTTGCATGTGTGTGAGAAATGTTTGTGCGGGTCTTGAAATACTGTAGCTGACCGCTACATTTTTATTCAAATTTATTTATTATTTATCTACTTATGCTATATACAACGTCGTCAATCGTCTAAGCTCCGCCAAGTGTATACGGCCAAGCGCATACGCCCATTGTCATTAAAACATGTACTTGTCGACCAACGGCAAGCGTAAAGTCTTCATAATCCATACCATTAGCGACGACGACCATGTACATAAGAAGCTTCGGGGTGTGCTTATAGAATTATCGACAAGCTATGCCCATTGTCATCAAAGCATGTACTTGTCGACCAACGGCAAGCGTAAAGACTTCATAATTCGATCTACATAAACCACAACATTAGCGACGACAACGACCATGTACATAAGAAGCTTCGGGGTGTGCTTATAGAAATATCGACAAGCTACGCCAAGTGTTATACTACATAAGCCATAACATTAGCGGCGACAACGACCATGTACATGAGAAGCTTCGGGGTGTGTTTCCAGCGGAGTGACACTGTGCTAAACCCTGACTTCAAACCATTTCTCAAATTCGCCGCAAAGCTTCACCATGCGAGTAGTGAGACGTGCGCGGAGGAAGAAGTTTACGTGGAACGAGAACGCACGTTTCAACTACTCAGCGAATTTAGGGCGAATTGAGGCCGCATGAATCGTTTAAAAGACAATTGATCGAGCGAGAAACGGCGAGTAGTAATAACAGCAGTTACAGAACTGTACGCGAGTGTATTTTGCCGCGAAGTGATCAGCGAAGCCAGAAAGTGCATCTAGTTCCGGTGCAATTGCAGGAAATCAACACATCAGTTAGATGGTGAGGTGTAGGCTTGAGCCGCGAACCTCATTCGGCTTGGATGCGTTTTTACGCTGTGTAGCCACCATCAACTGACTTTACTTTCTTCTAGGCATCCTCCGTCCGTGAAGACACAGTATGGAAAGATGTTAGAATAATTAAAGAAGTGTAAAAGTAATTAATTTAAAATATAAAATAAAACTAAACTGTTTAATTATGTAACTCTCGTCTTCTTGTTGATTTAGTGAAAATGGACAGAGTAGCAGGTAAGTGGTGTTAATAGGAGTTCTTTCCCCGGGAGCCTTGATGATGTATATTGGATACACATCAAATGTGCTCCCAGTTCATACCAGTATACATAGGGTATACTGGTTATGCAACACAGGCTTTTTTACAGGTCCATGAATCTAATTACAAAATAAGTAATGAAATATAATAAATGCAACAAAAACGAAGTGAGCTACTTGTATAGAAAAAAAACAACAAGAATATAAAATACTAATAAACTATTAGGAGCTAAGGAGAATGTTATGTAATATGATTTTAAAAGCGTGTACGAGTTTTGTACACGCGACAAGTCTATTTCCGAGAGGAAACACAGAGTCAAATTTTCATGACTTCATTTTCAAAATGAGACGGCTACTACAATAATTCAAACGAGAAACTGGAGTTCCTCTCACGCGCGTTGCCTCGGCGAAAACTTCAAATCCACCAGTCCCTTGTTGTGAGACGCGAACATTTCAGTTCGGCGTCGCCTCTCATAACACACAGTAAGTCCAGTTGGCTTCGTGTCACCCAGTGAAGTTGGCTCCGTATTGTAGATGGATGTCGTCAGGGGGCGTTGATACGATGTGTCATCATGGAATGCGGTTACATAAAATCCATAGATCGTTCATCGCTCGAATCTGAACCATCCTGCTCGGCTGAACCGCCACTGTTCAGGATGATGTCCTCGTGTGCCTCAAATAACCTGCAAAGTTTTTGCACAGCCGTTGACAATGGTGTTTGATGAGATGACCCTCGGCTTTTCACTGACCATTATTGTATTCGACGGTCGCAACTCGCACCGGGCCGTTACAGCCCGCCTTCTTGATTACACTGACGTCGTTTGTCTGAAGGCGCGGTTTCGGATGTGCCCATTTACTCTTCGCCTGTAGGGTCGTCAAGTAGTCGTCTGGCTATTGTTGCCAAGAATGATGAAAGGTCTTTTGGAGGAGTTGCCAGTGTTTGAGTCGATTCTTGGGAACTTCGAAAAGTTGACGTTCTGGTGGGGCCGTCAGTGGGTACCTGACGAGGAAATCACCCGGTGTCAGTGCCAAGTGGGTCTTCCGCTAGCTCGATGTGTACTGCCCGGGAAAACATGCAAAGAGAAATAGCAGCATACATTTTGACAATTTTCTTCGCTCTTTTGCCTCCTAAGTGAATGGTGAATGGGCCGCAGTCATTAACCCTCATGTTATTCAACGGAGGCGCAACCAATAACCGTGATCGTGGCCATTTGCTGCTGTAGCGCGCTGCGACGGTGTAATCGAAAGGTGACGCGTCGATGAATGTGATTTGACAACCGCATTTGCATGTAGAATCCAGCATAAGCCTCGGATAAACTGCAGCATGACTTGGATCCAACCATGCAGTATGGCCTTGTGTGCATCGTCAACTATCAACTTGGTCAATGCACATGTTTGGGGTAGAATGATGGGATTCCGCTGCTTGTCTGGGATGGGTAAATGAGCTAGGAGTACTCCAAGTTGTAACACACTGTCGTTCCCCAAAGATGGGTTCAGCAAAACCAAAGTGCTTGTTGCTCCCACTATAGAATGAGATCGGAGAGAATTAATACCTGTAGGAAAAAAATTACCTTGGGCTTCCCATATGTGGAAGAGTAGAACGGCTCGAATCTCGTCTGTATCGATGAATATCTTCTTTCAATGTCACCGACCACTCAGTTGAAGCCTCTGACGAGAGCTGTGGTGTGCAAAAGGTGTTGAAGCGTACTGAATTTCTCTACAAGGGGGATGATACCAACACCAGGGACCGTCGTCGTCAGTTTGGATGTTGATCTCACTACCACAAACACCTTCAATGGTTGAAGCTCGGAGCGAAGGGCGTCCTCGTCGGCTGTTGTCAATGCCGGTAGCATCCAAACAGAGTCGTTCAAGTTGCAAATGCTGAAGGGTCCGTTCCACTGAAGCAGATGAGACTGCAGTCCAGCCGATGTATGTCCGCGACTTCTACAATCAGCTAGGTTGACCGTGTAAGGGATAATATAGCGCCAACGACTAATATGCGCATGATATTGGATGTACGCAACATGATTAGAAACAAACTGCTTTATGGTTTCAGGTGGCTTCCAAAGCCAGCACAATATGATGCACGAATCGCTATGCAACGTATAGTCAACGTAGGACAGCAGTAGCGCTTCACGGACGTTGATGAAACTAGTAACTAGGAGATGTGCGGCTGACAACTCCAGCCTGAGGATAATGACCGTCTCGTCCTTTTCCTCCTCATCGTCCTTTCAGATGAGAGCAATCTTGTACGTGCAGTGACAAGGGCTATCCGAGGGTGGCCCTCATTGTCGACAATGCGTACGTAAATAACAGCAGCGTATGCACTGTTACTAGCATCACCGAGGCCGCGCAGACTGGTCACTGTGGATTTCTACATAAAGAACCACCAAGGTATACGAATGTCACCAAGTTGCTTGATTTCATTGCGAAACGTCTGCCTTTCATTCCACAAGTCAGGAGTTAATGGCGTGTCTCAATCGTATCTCGCTTTCCAAAGGAATCGAATGAGAAGTTTTGCTCGCACGATTACCGGTGCTAAGAGACCTGTTGGATCGTAGAGTTTCGCTACGTCGCTCAGTATGTTTCGTTTGGTCAGTAATGTGTCCGCATCTCTAACATCGATCTTGTAGAATAGCTCATCCTGTATTGGATTCCAATGTAAGCCGAGCACCGTTGTGGTTTTGGAATCGCTAAAATCGATGTCATCTGAATACGTCGTTGTCCCAGTAATTGCCACGAGAGTCCCAAGGTCATTACAATTCCATTTGCGCTGTCTGAAATTACCATTGCTGAGTATCCTGTCAATATCAGGTGCCAACGTTCTTGCATCATCTGGCGTGTCATTACTATTCAAAAAATCGTCTACATAGAAGTTACTCAATACACTGTCCGGAGCAGCGGCTGCCCGGCATGCGTCAGGGACAACCTCCGAATTGTCCATAGCACATTGTCGCAATGCCCATATAGCATTGTATGGACTACTAGCCATACCATATGTCACCGTCATTAACTGATATGTCAACAACGTATCCGTTGGGGATTCTCGCCAAATTATCCGTTACCAACGTCGGTGGCGTAGATTGATATCGACCTAATGAAACATCTTCTCGACATCTGCGGTGAGAGCGACGCTGTGCCGTCGGTAACGGAATAGTATCTGCAGGAGTGTATCTTGCAACCTTGGTCCAACTAGCAGCGTATCATTCAGTGATACTCCATTGTCCGTTCTGGCGCAGGCATCAAAAATCACACGAAATTTAATCGTAATGGCGTAATGCGGAATGTAGTAACATGGAGTGTCATCACCCTCATCAGAAGCAAACCCCATACGTCCCAACGAGATATACTCCCGCATGGATGCACAGTTTTTGTCCCTCAATTCGGAGTTGTTTGACAGTTTGCGCTCAAACTGATGAAACTGTCGTAAGGCTATTCGAAGAGAGGTTTCCAGTTCTGGTGTATCGAAGAGGAATAAGAACTACACCTTGTATTGACCTTCGCTGCCCCTAGTGAAGGTGGTATGATAACTGTCAGTTTTGGAGGGTAGTTCCTCGACTTTCCAAAATTTGCGAAGTAGACTGTCTAGCTCCTCGTTCTTGACACATTTGCAAGCATGAAATGTATGCTGCTTCATTAGGCTTGTTATGTTGGCTGACATTGGACCCAACGTATCTTGTCATACGTTTGACTTGCTTCTCACATCGACGCACTCATAAAATGACCTGGATATCCCCGAATCACAAAGCACTAAACTAGATCGGCCATGTTCTGATCCAACAACTTTGGGCCTCAAATTACCTGAAATCCCTAAATACCGAGGAGCCAATTGCAATTCAGATCATTACTTGATCAAATTAACCTATCTATGTCGTATGTCAAAGGCATTTTCGGCGAAGACCGGCCCGCTAAAAAATTTGACATCGAAAGGCTACAAACGGTATCTGTGGCCAAATATTTCACGGAGACCCTCGACAACCAGCTGGCCTTCATCTTATCAGATGCATCGTTAAAGACAAACAACAAGCTCTGGGTGGAAGTAAAGTGGCTTTTAAGACCGTAGCACAACAGACCATTGGACATCAAACCCGGCGCAAGAGAAATGATTGGTTCGATGATGAGTGCCAGAATGCGTTAGACGCAAAGAATCTGGCGTACAAAGATTACGTAGGTAGGAAAATCAGGACTAAGAAAAAACACTAAGAAAATTCCAGAAAACTAGCAAATAAAATAATTTGAACTAAGAAATGACGACAGATTGAGAAGTATCGATGTAAATCTAGCGAGCAAAAGCACGAGACAAGCATGCAAAGTAGTGAAAAGCCTGAAACGTGGTTATCAGCCCAAACCACGCTCTGTTGTGATGACATCGGCAATATCACCGCTGATGAAACCAGAATTAAGGAAAGATGGGAATCATATTTCAATAACCTCCTTAATCTTCCGCACAAATCCAGAACAACGGAGCCTATAGATGTCTGCGGAGAGCTTCCATTGACCCCACAAACTCTGGATGAAGTTTGTTCCATCATCAAAGCCAAAAAGAATAATAAAACGCCGAGTGGAGCTCGTCAAATATGGTTACAGCAGTGTTCAGAAAACTTTTCACAAAGTCATCCAATATATTTAGCACTAGAACATATGCTGAAAGATTGGTGCCAATCAATTATATTCCTTATCCACAAAAAAAGGTGTCAAGCTACAGTGCGAAAATTATAGAGCATATTACTAACTTGCACGACGAACTAAATATTTTCAAAGATCTCAGAAAATAAAATTGGATCATACGCCAACAGTATTATTGGAGAGTATCAATGTGGTTTTAGAGCAGGTTGGTCGACAATAGACTAATTGTTAGCAGTCAAGCAGGTACTTGAAAAATGCAGAGAGTTCAACATAGACGCACACCAAATTTTCGTTGAGGTCAAGTAAGCAGACGACAGTATTGATCACCACGTACTGTACCAAATAATGCTTTGCTTTAGCATCCCAGCCAAATTATTCCGCCCTACCAAAATGACAATGACGTTGACAACCTTCCAAGTCCGCATCAATAATCAACTCACCGATGGCTTAGACACAAATATCGGACGAAAGCAGGGAGATTGGCTGGCCCCATTGCTATTCAATTTGGTTCTGGAGTACGTCATAAGGACGCTACCTGTCGATACACGAGGTACATTACTATAAAAGTTAAGCCAAGTATTAGTCTATGCGGACGACATCAACGTTTTGTCATGGTCATTAACAACTGCCAAAGATTGCTTCCTGAAACTCGACAGCGAACAAAACTAGTAGGGCTACAAATCAGTGAAGATGAAACTAAGTTCATGATGCAGTCGAGGAAAAATTACTCAAGTACACACACGAATACAGTATCGAAAATGTGGGCCTAGATATACTAGGTGCCAAAATAATGAAAACGGATACTGAAAGAGACAGAATGCGCCAAAGAATACAGCCCGCAAATAAAATATTTTTTCAGTTTTGACGATCTTGAAGACCAGCTGCATACACAGGAAAACAAAGCCCCAAATATACAAATCTCTGATAAGACCTGTGTTATAAAGGGTTTTGCAATGAGCGGTGTTATTTTTAATAGCCCGCAATTTCGGTAGATGTCACTTTTGAAGTTGTCATTTTTTGACTAGTAGAAACTACGCCATTAACGAAAATGGAACGATACACGCTTCAATAAGGCATTGAAATTATTAAAATTCACGTTAAAAATGGTGAAAATTGGCAGAGACGGTTCGTAAAACTTGAACATTTTTGGGTCGTCATGAAGCACCTTGACAGACCGCAATACAGAAATTGGTGGAAAAATTCGAGCTGCTGGGACAACTTAGTGACGTGAAGAACAAAACCCGTGCACGTCGCTCAAGAACAACTGAGAATATTGCTGCTATAGCCGAAATTGTTGAAGAGAACCTAGGTTTGTCCATTCATCTCATTCTTTGGAATTAGGCATTCCACAAACGTCATTACATCGTATTTTGCATAAAGATTTGGGTCTTAAGGCTTATAAAGTTCAGTTAACACAAGAACTCAAGCCAGTCGACGTCGTGTCTTTGCTGATTGGGTCCTTGAAATGCATGAAAATGATCCGGAATTCCATCGATAAATCATCTTGAGTGATGAGGCTCATTTCCACAACGTTTACTTTCAACAAGACGAAACCATTGATCTTTTACGGGAAAAGTTTCCGGACCATGTTATCTCTCGAAGAGGTGATCACAATTGGCCACCGAGATCTTGTGATTTAACACCTTGTGACTTCTTCCTTTGAGGCGAAGGAAGGAAGGCGAGGGAAGGTCTACGCCAACAGCCCAGCGTCAATTCAAGACCTCAAAGATGTAATTAGTGAGGCTATCGAGGATATATGATATGAAATAAACATCCGATCATTTATATTAAAAAATGGTTTTTTTTAAATATCAATATAACACCTCTTATTGGAAAGGCCTGTACTGTGGGTGTGAAATATGGACCCTAATTCAAGCATCATCAAACATATTAGACGCCTTCGACAGACCAGTCCTGAGGCGAATAATTATAGCGAAGCTAGATTGGGACCAATGGCAAATTCGATACAACCATGAGCTGTATGAAATTGTTGACGAGCCGGAGGTCTCAACAATTGTAAGACTGCAGAAGCTGCAATGGGCAGGCCATGTGAATCGTAGAAGAACTAAAGAGCAGAGACCAGTGGGGAAGCCAAGGAAATGCTGGTCTGACTCGGTCGACGAAGACAGTTCATCACTGCTTGGATTTCGAAATTGGAGGACGCGGCCAATGGATCGAGACAGTAGGAAGCACTTTTTGCAGAAAGTAAAGGCCCGAGAGTTGTTGTAGTACAATGGAAGAAGAAGAAGAAGTATAAAGACAATAACAAGTATAGATTTTCCCTAGGCTATTCTTTTGCTTTTCTAAACCCCTTTGATTCGAGTATGCGAAATAATTTGTAGCGTACCTGGATGCTAGTAGTAAAAACTCACCCCAGAACACTGCAGACACTAACCTACTAGCGTATACACGCGTCCCTAGGTCATGGCATCTCCAATGGACACCAATGCTTGGCACGCTGAGGTAGCATGATACCACTGCAGTCCCTCTCGGACATATAACAATACAAATTTCAACTACACTACGTTCTCTACAAATATCTTGATGGAGAAAATAGGTGGAAATGTCCATCAAGTTCATGTATGAGTACATGCCGTCTCTCAATGTTATTTTTACTGGAAAATCGTTTTACACTTACACAAATACACATACAAATACTAAACTTGCTACTGAAATCGTCCGGTATTTTCTCATAAGATATTTTAACAACCAATTTGCTGACGATTGTGAAAATAAGTGTACATTCAAATTATTACAACAAATTCCTGTATAAACTTTTAATTTTTTTTTTTTTGCATTTCTCAGAATGAAGGCTATGTGGAAGATGAACCAGTGGTTGAAGATGAACCCTGTTACGGAAGGCATTGTACAGCAAATGAACATTGCTGCCAAGGAAGTGTATGCGTGGATGTGGATGGTGGTAAGTCATAAATTTTCTTCGCAATAATTTCTCATTACATACTCGTAAGGAAAATGAACAAGAAAACTCTGTTTCCAATCAAGTTTTCAAAACATGCTATAAATTCTTTTATGTTCTACCAAATTATCTGCCATGACCTAAAATAATGAATTATGAGTATACGTCAACAAGAAAAACTTTTTAAATCACGTAACACGATATTATGCGGAATTTATGAAAAATTTGTTAGGTTGCTTCGAATGAACGAGTAAAATTTCGTAAAAAATCAGTTGGCAACGCCGTAACGTACCTGTATTTATTTTGCAGTGAATGACTTTGACCAAAAAAGTTTATTTTTCTTTGTCTTTTCTACCCTTGTTGAAAAGTAAAGAAGGTAAAGGTAAGCCCAACAAAAAAATTAAATTAATTTACTTACAACTTTAAAAGTTCGGTAACAATTTCGACATAATTTCTCGGTTCTTACGAACAAGATTCGTTCTTTCAGTTTTTCATTATCAAAACGGACCATATAAGAGTACGAAGAGAATTAATGCAAGAAATGAAATACTGAAGGACATCCAAACTTAAATTTAATAAGCTTTAAACTAAGAAACTTTCTCAATATGAATTAACTTTTCTACCTTCTTACAAAACAATTATTTAAGTGTAGTTGAAATTCAACGAATATTCTAAAATATACTTCCATCTCTTCATAAGAGAAAACTCAGGGTTTCGTGTGGTGACGAAATGACTTAAGTTTAAAGGAACTAAAATTGAAAGAAGAAACTTGGGAATGCAGAATAAAATTTAATAGAAGCTTTCAATGGCGGATATTAACCCCATTTATGAGATGTCCTTTTTTGCACATCATTGTCTCAGCTCGTCGTGGTAGAATGGAGGAATACATAATTGCTTGTCGCCTAGCAAAATCAAAGGGAATTTTATACCTTAATATCAATTCTTGGTAGTCACGTTTTCTTACATTTTTCATTCCCTACCCAACATTTATGCTCTTTAATATTCAGAACAGGATCAATATGAGTATGTTGCAATACGTAGGATCTGCTCACATCTGCACAATGCATTAAATATTCATTATGCTAGAGAAACTGATTTGTCTTGTATGCCTCAAACATTGTTTGCATCCATAGTGAAAATTTATATCCTGCACCTGACTAGCATTTTCTCCATATTTTAGCATGCATAATAAGTGGAGGGAATATCTTTGCAAGTTGAAGCTGATTGTTGTACAATAGAAAAGAACCTCATCTCAGCTGATAGCTTCGATTTTCGACCCAAAAAGGATCGAGGGGTTGGCGGATGTCTTTTTACGGGCATAATCTGAAGATCATATATATTATTTATTTATGAGCAGTTGTAAGCTTTGAAAAACTAATCAAAGTTGTTAAAAGATTTAACAACCCAAGAAAAAATTAATACACATCCACCATAATTATTTTGGAATAACTACGAGATTTATGGATTCATAGCACGTCTTAAATTAATAAACTCATTTAACCTTTTTGTAGTAATCGAGCAGGTAAGGGTCATGAAGCTAGAAATAAGAAATATTGAAATGCTACTGGATTTTGAAACAAGAAAAAAAAAGAATATGAAAGAAAACAAGAAATGAAACAGTGTTTATTATAATTATTAAATAAAAAACGAGAGAAACAAATTATTACTACAATTAATTGAGAAAAAGAGGAAAGAGAAATAATAAATGCATTTAAAACAACAAAAAAGTAAACTTTTACTAAATGGATAATATTTAAAAATGAAAGTAATAAAAAAAAAAACACAAAACTAAAGTGAGAGTAGAAACTGAAACATAAAATAATAAAAAATTGGAATAGTATAGAAAAGAGAGGCGAGAAAATACAAAATATATATTGTCGCGTGTTATTGGTTCGCGGCCAATAATTTTAACGTTCCGGGAAAGTGAAAACGCAATGTCTTTTAATTTAAGTTAAAAGAGTTTATTTAATTCAAGAAAATGCACAATAATCAGTTTAACACTTTCACTAATTTTAATTTTCACTATTAAAATAAAATCTAACACTTGTCCAAAAATTTCTTATCGCAATTGTCGTCTAAATCACTTCACTATTACGAAACACACTTCCCACACACTTTCGCAGTTCTTATCGCGGTCGAATGAATGATTATCCCCCCATTCATTCAGCTCGCCTTTATATAGGGTCTCTACCTATTCACCCATTTCTCGTACGTTGGCGAATGTTCTACCGAGAGGTACCTGGTAGATTCGAGCAAATTTAATGAATGGAGTGACGTCACCTGTAGATGTTGATCATGCTTGTTGGGTTCTCGTGGTTTCGAGTGAATTCGTGTTCTTCATTGTTGTGAAAACAATTGCGACAGTAGCTCGCAGAATTATTTGTACATGTAATTATTTGTACATGTAACACTGCCCCCACCTCAGTTCTTTTCGCCCCGAAAAGATGTGTCGCTATTTGTAGTCAATTCTCCCTGGGTGTAATATGGGGCAAGACGGTCCAGATGCACGATTTTCATTTTAGCTCTCGGCTTACGATGTTCCTGTATTCGGTATACGACGTCGTTGATTCGCTTTGTAACTCGGTATGGTCCCTCCCAATTATGTTGCAACTTTGGAGACCTACCCTTTCGCCGTTGCGGGTTATAAAGCCACACCAAGTCATCTTGCTGGAAGCCAGTAGAATTAGCCTTTAGATCATACCTGGTCTTCATGCGGTCAGTAGCCGATTCGAGGTGTTTTCGCACTGTCCGATGTATCTGGTTCAACCGTTGTCTTAGATCACTTGCGTACTCCGAGACCGTTTGGGGTTTCTCAGGGGGTGTTCCGAACTTTATATCGGCTGGCAGACGAATAGTCTTTCCAAAAATGACTTTGGCTGGGGCTTGGCCCGTCGATGCATGTTCAGCGGCTCTATACGCCATTAAGAATAGTGGGATATGTCGGTCCCAGTCCCTTTGGTTCTCGTCAACCATCTTGGCCAGGTGTTTATTGAGCGTGCCGTTGAATCGTTCGACCATTCCATCGGATTGGGGATGCAGCGGTGTTGTCCTCGTTTTCCGTATTCCCAGCTGCTCGCACATTTCGCTAAAAACTAGTGACTTGAAGTTTTGGCCTTGATCCGAATGTAGTTCACAAGGCACGCCGTACCTGCTGACCCAATTTAACACTAGCTGTTCGGCTACAGTAGTTGCTTCCTGGTTGGGAATGGGGTAGACCTCGGGCCACTTACTGAAATAATCAGCTACAACCAGCGTGTATCGATTTCCCCATTCAGATTCAGGAAAGGGTCCAGCGATGTCAACAGCAATCCTTTCGAATGGCACGCCTACGTTATAGGTTTGCATTTGTCCTCTCAGTCGTCGCTTTGGGCCATTGACGGAAGCGCAAATTGTGCATCTGCGACACCAGTCCTCTACGTCTTCTCGAGCGTGGAGCCAGTAGAATCTTTCCCGCAATTTCGCCAAGGTCTTGTTAACACCAAGATGGCCTCCCGAGGATCCTTCATGCATTTCCTTTACCACATCGTGGATTCGGCTTTTGGGTAGTATAGTTTGCATCCTATAGGAGCTGCCATCCGCCGTTTCCCATTTCCGCTTGAGTACACCACCCTCCACCTGAAGGGAGTTCCATTGTGCCCAATAGCTTTTCAGGGTTGCGCCATGCGTTGAAACGTCCTTCCACTCAGGTCGCCCAGTCGTCTCCTTCCATACGAGCAATGGTCCAATGTCTTCATCGGCTAGCTGGGCATTTCGAATCTCCTCCGATGACCAACCTTCATCGAATTCGGCCGTTATTACTCGCAGATCAACGGTTGGCTCCTTTTCCTCAACCCGCCGGCAATGCTTGCAGTTAGCTGGACATGGATGACGAGATAGGGCGTCAGCATTTCCATGAACTCTGCCCTTGTGAAGCAGTTGGGGCCCCACTAGGTCTGGTCGGATCGTCGAGCGGGTTGCACAAGTGTCGTTTGTTAGGGTGCGATGTTCTTCATCAACTTGACCAGGAAGGCATCTGTCTGCTTCTCCACGATGTTGCCTTGGCACGGTGCTGGGTATGTCGATACTCGTAGCCAACGTTCGCCCCCCGAAGTTGGCCCTTGCAGTTTGATGATCCATTCTAGGCTCCTGACACGGTCTGGATCTCCACCACCCTGGACAATAGCTCGGTCTTCTTCCCTTCTTGCAGTCTCTTTGCAGGTGCCCTTTTTCCCCGCAATTCCAGCATCTAGGCGCACCATTCACCTGCAGCTCTCGCTCAATCCCCACGTGCTCACACCTGCAATTATCTGCCACTACCTCACGAGCCCGGGCAGTGGTACGGGTCACATTTTTGGCTGCCTCAAAATTTAAACTATAAGCCAATGCATCCTTGACTGTTTGCTTTTGAGCTAACCGCACGGCTTGTTGCAATTCCTTGTCCTTCAAGGCGCTGATGAATGCTTCTGCTGCTACGTCATCTCGATGTTCTGAGTCGTACGCTGGGTAAGCCAAAAGTGCCAGTCGCTCAATGTCTTGTGCTAGCTGCTGCAAGGTTTCACAAGACTTCTGCATCCGATGTCGTAGCTGTGCCCGGTAAATCTGCCTCAGATGATCGTCTCTATAACGCATGTCCAGCGCATTCATTATAGCAGCCGGGTTTGAATGCAGCTCAACGGGGATAGTCTGCAAAAGCTCGGCAGCTGGGCCTCTTAGAGCAAGAATTAACGCAGTTGCTCGTTCCTGCTCATTCCAGTGATGTATCCTGGCGGCTGCTTCAAACTGGATTTTGTAAATAGTCCAGACCGTTTGCCCATCGAATATTGGCGCTTGCACATTTCTAGATGAGCTTTGCGCTGCGGTTATAATTGGGGCTAGTGAGGCGGTTACTAGTGCCTTCGCTGCTTCTAATTCTTTTTTCACTTTTTCCATCTCATGGTTTATTCTCTCTTCGACCTGGCTGACCTTTTCCTCGACCTGGTAAACCTTTTCCTCGACCTGGTCAACATTTTCCTCGACGCCTTTAATTTGCTTGTTGAGACTACCGAGCTCCGCTTTTATTGCGGTTGACTGTTTCTCCAGCTTCTGTGTGATGTCTGCCTTGATGTCTGCTTTGATTTCGATTGCTTGTTGGTCCAGCTTCGCTGATTGTTCGTTTAGCTTCGCAGCTAAACTGGATGTCTGTTCATTTAGCTGCGCTGATTGTTCATTTAACTTCGCTGTTAAATTGGATGACTGCTGTCGCTGCTCTTGCTGCATCAGCATCAACATTTGCATCAGCGCATTTTCTGGTTCCTTCGATTTCGGTGTTTCTACTTCTCCACCTTCTGCGCCTTTTTCCGCATCTGAGAACTCACCCGAATCCAGATTCACGCCTTCCGACTCGATCGCATCACGCAAGCGTGCAATCAGTGTGGCCTTTGTACCTTGTGTGGCCAGATTCCGCTGTTCCAACTCCTCCTTGAGCTCCGATATGGTCAATTCATTAATTTTTAAGTTTAAGCTTCGTGGCATTTTTAATGTTTCTTTAAATTTTACTATTGTGCACTATAAAAATGTTCAAATTTTCACTTTCAAAATTTTTCTTTCGCACTTCTTGACACCATTGTCGCGTGTTATTGGTTCGCGGCCAATAATTTTAACGTTCCGGGAAAGTGAAAACGCAATGTCTTTTAATTTAAGTTAAAAGAGTTTATTTAATTCAAGAAAATGCACAATAATCAGTTTAACACTTTCACTAATTTTAATTTTCACTATTAAAATAAAATCTAACACTTGTCCAAAAATTTCTTATCGCAATTGTCGTCTAAATCACTTCACTATTACGAAACACACTTCCCACACACTTTCGCAGTTCTTATCGCGGTCGAATGAATGATTATCCCCCCATTCATTCAGCTCGCCTTTATATAGGGTCTCTACCTATTCACCCATTTCTCGTACGTTGGCGAATGTTCTACCGAGAGGTACCTGGTAGATTCGAGCAAATTTAATGAATGGAGTGACGTCACCTGTAGATGTTGATCATGCTTGTTGGGTTCTCGTGGTTTCGAGTGAATTCGTGTTCTTCATTGTTGTGAAAACAATTGCGACAGTAGCTCGCAGAATTATTTGTACATGTAATTATTTGTACATGTAACAATATATATATATATATATATATATATATATATATATATATATATATATATATATATATATATATATATATATAAAAGTAAACAAGAGAAAAAAGATAAAAAAAACCTCTTTACATAAATTTATTACTGTAATTAAGCGATATATAAAATTAAATACAAGGAAATAACTAAATTTAAATAAACAAAATGATGCATAGTTTAGGGCAACATATTTCTTCTTCTGGTTGATCAAAATACACACCAACAAAATAGCAAATGACCCAATAGTATCGAGCAGACAACATTTTTTCTCATAGCAAAACAAACTGCATTCAGCATTCATTCAATACGTACGAACATTTACCTTCACATAAATCCAGCAATCAAGCAACACAAAATCCCATTCAAATGGTAAAGTTTCGAAACGCATCCAACACACTTAACCCATACTACACATACTGCGCAGCCTACGCATCCGACTCATGCAACGCATCCAACTCATACAACACCTTCGACTCATGCAACTCTTGTACGAGACTGTGTAATAGTCCATCCAAACATTCTCGCAAAGAAATGCATCAGATAATACAGGGCAACCGATGCATACAACTTTCACATCCCGCACCCACGCCTAGTAATCACGTTTAGCATTCCTTAACATCCTCTTCATTTCGTTGTAACGAGTCGCAAACGAGATGAAAACATGCGAGAAAGGATGGTTAAGAAGAGACGGTCATCGTGAACGGTACGAGCGATAGCAGTGGCGGTAGCGGGAGTAGGACCGGTTGGTGTTGCTGGTGCTGTCGCCAAGAGATTTGGGGAGTCTGCCGGGATCGGCCAACGAGCGTGGACGCGAGGAAGAAGTACAGGGCTTGAGCGAGTAGTTAGCTCAGCGGGTAGAGGTTTCAAAGAGGGATAGAAGACAGTGAACAGCAATTGCGGGAGAATCGTTGAAACACTAAGCGGAACTATCGAAGTTTGAGTGTGATACAGGGAAAATTTTGCGTAATCGCGACTCGTTTAAGTTTTGTGTGGAAAATCGAGATTTCCACCGGAATTGGACGCGAATTCGTAATCCTCGAATCGTCTTTGGGAAGCAGGAAGTCGTCCTGCACGCGATCCGCTATGAGGAACGGTCACTCGGCTGTGTGTGTGTCGTTCGGTCGATTATCGAACGGGAAGACGGACTTCACGGAAATTTGAAACTTATAAATCACTACACTTTGAAAGCTTTTAGTAATGAAACTTAGTGGAGAAAGAGACTTTCCTTGGTGGCCTTCCAGTTGCTGAGGTAGACCCTGGCAGAGCTCTATTGGTGGGAGCACTGTACTCTGGATGAAGTGGGAATGGCTCCAAACTAGATGGAGGCACTCATATTTACAACGGGGTAGGCTGGTGACGCACGGGCTGGTGTTCAGATTCGTCATGGCAAGCAAGGAAAGCAGGCTTGACGCACTCAGTGGAAACGTTGACATGCCGGCCATACACGTCGATAATGATGAGTTTCGCAGCTAGGTGGTTGATTATTTGGTGCGGACCAGTGTACAGATGGCTGAGCAATTTCCTCACTGCATTCACTTGCAGGAAAATGTGTGAACAGAGGCTGAATGCGTTGAATACAAAAGTTTTTCTAGGGTCCCTATGCAGGATTGCCATGATCTAAAGCTAACGGATTTCATACGGAAATCATCAAATACCTCGGACGAGTTTGTCTGCAGGTTATCGTTGCTAAACCATCTCACTGGAAGTGCAGTGTAGTGTAGTGCATATTCATAATAATCTAAAAAAATTCTTATTAAATTAATTTCGCAAAAACTAATATTGCACCTAATCTAACCTACAAACATTGCATTACTTTCGATGCATTTCAATGCAATTACATATGCACCATATAAAAACCATGTATTGATTTATGTCAACCAACTTGCTATGAATATACGTACAAATAGAAGAGATCAAATTGCAACCCATAAACTTCAACGCACATGTGCAATTCATTGTCAACAAATGAAGCACGCGAATATCATATGTATGTTTTTACAAATGTGCAAATGATTTGTAGTAATCAAGCAGCCACACAAGCAAATTCCTCGAAAACCTTCATAACACATCCGAAATTTTAATTGCAGATTTGGAAAAAATTTCATTACTTCCATTCATGGTTATAAATTATAAAATATTTTTATTACTGTTATTAAATGTAAATTTGATATCATTTTCTTCTTTATTAAATTTAAACATTTCCTCTTAACTCTTTATGATATTTAACTTTTTATTAATATTTAAAATCTTTTTCATTTTTTTTTTACTTCGGTTAATTTTTAAAATTCCAATCTGAAAATTGAAATTTCGGACATAGGAACACTGACTTCGTGTAGCACATCCAAGCATTGCATTGGCGAATGCAATTTAACGTGTCTGAGCTAGCAGCTTGAAAATGTACTGTTGTGACACCTAGAACTGGACGACGGACAGAAAAGACAGTGAGTCTGCTTGAAATCGGCAACCAGCGCGGACGCCGCGAGAAATTAAAATCATCAAATTCAATCGGAAACACCGTGAAAGAAGCAGGCATTATCGGAAGGCATGCGGTACAAGATTCGGGTTGAAGATCAACTACTGTAGCGCGATTATAAATACAAGCACGGAGGTGAAATCTATCGCAAGTGGACACTTCGAGAGCCCCAAGTGATTCGAAGCATCTTAAGAAGTTTGCAATCATGAAGCCGTTAATAAATTATTGCGGCCTTTAAAAGTGATTAACGTATTGTAGTGTTTTGGTTTGAACCATTGGTTGAATTTTGATGAAAATTGGCTAACAACGAAATAAGTTCAAGTGAAACATGTAAAGTGTGCTGTGTTTCATCTAAATCGAAGTGCTCCAACTGCAGACAAGTGTATTATTCTTCAGTAGAATATCAGAAAGGCTATTGGAAGAATCATAAGCCCTTTTGCCATCCATTTAAAGAGATTCAATAAACAAGTTCTCGAAACAGTTTACTTTGCAGCTTATTACATAAAATAAACCATACGATTAAATCGACCTTTATGCAAACCTAGCATGTTTTTGTTAATAACAGCTTCAAAAGTTTTAACAACCGTTGGTGAATCGTGTTGGTATTAAATGATCGGATATTTATTAAGTGTAAAATGGATCTCCAGTTAATAATTATCGATATTTAGTGGATATATAAAAGAATCTGTTTTGAGATGTAGAAAAAGGGTGTAATTTTAAGGAATTTTTACATTTTTTGCCTAAAGTAATACTCGGATACTTGCATTTTCCGCATTCCTCTAAAGATTAAAAGTAAAAAAAGTCAAATAGAGAGAAGTTCCCTCTTGTCAGAAGGGTTTTATACTAAATCCATGATATGCTGGGATCTTCACTTTGCGTCTAATGAAAAAATTTCCAAACCACTTCTGGGATATGCATCTCATATGGTTTAAAGAAAAACCTTTTATTAATAACCTGTATGCATCATTCAGTGAACATAATATGAAATCCTCTAAACCAGCAATTGGAAAGCCTTTAACAGGTTACCTCCTTTTTCCACTCCAGTCGATAATAATAGAACCTTTTCGGAAATTCGTGGATGCGAAAAATATTGTTTGCAGTGGGTCTAGTGCTGGGGGGAACGAACCCGCCCCACGACATCGCATTGCTAGCCTATCAGCACATTCATGCGTCCCCAGACAAGGCCAATCTCCGCAGATCTTACCATCCTCTTTCGCCGAGGCAGCAGACCATGGCTGCAGTCCTTTACGGACATATTAATATCACTCATTTCACGACAGATTACGAATACAAAATTATAACGCCATTATGAGTAAGAAATGATGAAGTCATTTGATACGAACATATGTACATACGGAAAGCATTGTTATGAACAATTGAATATGGGGTGTCCCATATTCTAAATGATGTCTAAAGTGTGAGACCAAAGTTATGGTTTCATCTTAATTAGGACGAAATTTAGTAGTTACATTGAGGAATCATTACTCAGCATGGGAAAGTGATTTTAGTCGATAAGCAAATTGTAACTTTAGTTTTAAGGTATGAATAGAAAAGATAATGTTGAAAAAAATTAACTCTTGATTAAACAGTCAACGAGCTCGTTTCTTTTGCTGTGTTTCACAACAAGTTTGAATTATCCTTTTCCCCGCGATTCCTCACCACAAATTTAGAAATCACAGCGTAGTGGACATATAATGGTCCTTGAATCCTACCTAATCCCTATTACCACCGATCATCAAAGTAATGAAGAATACAGCCCAAAATTAGTAGAGTAGATAAAGACATACTCTCGCCTTGCGAGGCTGTTAGGTCTTCTTTGAATATGGTTAGTAGTCCTAAAAAAACTTATGGAAATTACTCTTATCCAGTCATGGTTTTCCATGTGGGACATGATGGCTTTCAAGGCTCCCACATTCTGATTTATGCCGGGTAGTACTCCGATGTTCTAGTGCACCTGCAGCTAAATAGCGTGGTGAGTAAGTTGAACAACGAGACTCAAACTGCGTTCACTGATCCCTAGTGACGAATGAAGGGGCTCTAAAGTGAGCAACCCTCGCACCCCTCCCAACTGGATCTAAATTCCAAAAAAGATAATGCCTTGGACTCTATCGAGTTTGGAAGGCCAAGTTTCCCGGCGAGAGCCCCTGCAACAAAGGAAAAAGGGGGACAGCTCAGACTATTGCTAGTTCATGAGGCGGAGGGGCCAGCTAACGTGGCAGGTCCTAAACCTGTTCAGGGTGCCAACGAAAAGACTGAAGGCCATTAGGTCAGCAAGTCGGGATACCCTTACTCTACTCCGATGTGACTGCTGGCAGACTAGCTAGTTCGGGGAGGAATTTCAGTTGCAGGTTTTCCATGAGTAGACTAAGTCCAAATGCAAGAATCAGTAACCGATTCAATTTCCTGATTTAAAACGCGAGGCTATCAACTACCAACACTTCGACTTTACTCTACTTTACTTTAGTTCAATTACATCTACTTCCAACCGTAGACTCAGTCAAAAAGAGAGAAATCTGAAAAAGACAAACTCCATCAAAATCATGCGTTCCCGAATATTGACCAACGTCACGCACGACATGAACTACTCGAATCCCAAACCGCATCAGTCTACTCTAACAAAAAATCCCAAACCCAAACTACGGCACCGCGTAACGACAGCGACATGAAATCGATCATTCACGGATTATCTACGACTAACCCCTTTGGCAGCATACTCATCTTTGTTGTCACTTCGCTCTGAAAAAGAATGGGTTTGCTGAAAAGGAAAGACTTTAGGGCTGATAAGTCATTCATTTTATGATTTTTATTTACGCAAATTTTTTTCTTTACTTATTAAAATTCGAATAAATACAACTGATAATTGTATTTACATTATCATTGAGCAAGAGCACTTATGAGAATCACCGCATAAAATAAATTTTATTCTTACGTAAAAAATGATTTAGTTACTTAAGGTTGACAATTCGCGAATAAAAGAAAAATTTACATTCAACATGAATCAACTTCATCATTTTCATGTTTTGCTACCAAAAAAGCCTTGCGTCGTCCAACGTTTTCTTTTGGACCATATTTGTTAGCCAGCACATATCGGCATCCGACAACATTTTTGTTTTCACTGTTCTTCATGATGTCAAATGTATCATTTTTGACTAAACTTGTGACCTCAGATTCAATGGCATCCATCCATTTGCTACGAACGTCTCCATTTAAACCGCCCTGTACGCTAACTTCAGTGGCTCCAGCGAAATTGTCATCATCAAGACCATCTTCATATTGAATCCCTTCTCCAGATTCATTTTCTGTGTTAGTCATTTGCCGACAATTGAATAGGTTTCTGGGTAACCCTCTGCTCCCAGTTTGCAACATCCATGGTCTTCCAGGGGCTCTTTTGTACTCTGCTTCAGACGATTTAGTTTGCTTCGGAGTAAAAGGTTGTTCTTCTTTTTCTAACGCGTTTACATTTTCATTTCGTCTCGGAAATTCAACAATCTTAAGCTGACTTATTTAACTGTCATCTCTGTCAAGCGATGTAAACAACTCGTCCAATACATGCGTGTTAGCTGAGTTCTTGTTAGTGCCCTCGGTAAATTTCCCATCGCACACATTTACAAGTTGATGGATGTTAGGCAGCCACACTCGGTACCCTTTTCTATCTCTAGGATACCCCATAACCGCACCTTCTTTAGCTCTTTGTGTTATCTTATGCTTGTTAGGATCTTTGTCTAAAAACATCACTTTAAAACCAAATATTCGCAGATAACCAACCTTAAGTGTCTTCTTCATCCATTTCTCGTATGGAATTCTTCCTTTTAAGCTAGACGTTGGACAGTGGTTTCTGATATAACATGCTGTCGACACGGCTTCATACCAAAAATATGCCCGCAAACCAGATTGCAACAATAGACAACTTGGCACGTCTAACAACGTGCAGTTCATCGTCTCCGCCACGCCATTCTGCTGCGGTGTTTGAGGTACCCTCAGCATTCTCTGGATACCTTGAGCTCCGAAATACTTGCCAATGTCAACATTGCAATAATCACGACCATTATCTGATTGCAAGCAATTAGTTTTATATCCGGTTTGTTTTCCAACCAACTTTTGGTATAGCTTAAACGTTTCAAACACTCCTGATTTTTTTCTTAAGAATCATTGCTGTCATCAATAAACGTCACGAAGTATTTTGCTCGACCCATGGATTCAGTTCTGAAGGGTTCCACTACGTCGGAATGCACTATTTTCGGCACTTCATCCCAAGGCATTCGACCTTTTTCGGACGGTAAAGGAGTCATTTTGCCCTTGATGCATACCTCACATGGGGGTAATTGATCTGTAGCTCTTACAGAGTCTATAGGAATCACTCTAGGTCGAATCAGCTTCACTAAGTCTTTCGCGTTTAGATGGTTCAACCGTTTGGGCCAATTCAATAGTTCGGAGCACTCCGGTTGAACTGCCGCGCACTCAGAATTTTCCCGCACGTAGTACAAACCACCCTTGCGTCTTGCAATGACAGATGCATTACCACACTCATCACGCGCGTAGACATCGTTCTTCCTGAAGGTTACCGCACGTCTTTTGTTTGTGATTTTTGCCACGGGAATCAAATTCGCCCTTAAGTCTGGCACAAATAAAGTATCGCGAAACTCTATTACTTTCAGACGTTTATCACTTGCTACAGATAAACGCACAGCACCTGTACCTTTGATATCAGCACATGCTTGACTTGCCAAATCGAGCCTTGATTTGTGACACTCTTCCATCGTTTCAAACAAGTTTTCATCCCCACACCGATGTGTAGGACATCCACTGTCTGCTTGTACTACCGGCACTGTTTACACTTGCCGCAGCGGTATGGCTCACCGCACAGTAACTCTGATCAACACTGTTCGCTGATTGTTTGGACCTCTTGTCACCTGTCTTCGTCGGAGATACATTTGCCTTATGTCCCGGGCCACCACACTTGAAACATTTTATTTCCTTTCGTGAGGACGATCCTCTCTCTTTTCTTAGGAAAGTTTTGGCGCGTATTTGCTCGATTTCCAGCCACCATTGCTGTGACGATGCTGCCTGACGCTTGCTTACACGCCTCGCTTACTTCCAGAATATTGACCTTCAAAGTTTCAGCGATGGGAAGCTTATCTCTAGACTCGATTGCACACCGGAAATTTTCATGTAAAGCGGGCAAACTTTACAGAAGCATAATGGTAAGCTGATCTGAACATTCATGTTTACCAGCATATCCACGGCATCGAAGAATTTTGAGAGAATATCACCACCCTCTTCAAACTTTTGAAGCATAAGCTGCTTCAACAAGGTAGCTTTTCTTGTAGGTTCTTTTAAAGCATAAATTGACTGCACCTTCAGCCTTACTTCACGTGAAGATCTTCCCAGAAACTTTTATAGCAATATAAGCTTTCCACTTTGGCTTTCGCCTTCTCGTGTACCGTCGCCATTTCCATAACGTGTCTACTAGTTCTCATGGATTTGTACCGCGGCGATTACATGGGGTAATCAATGCGTCTCAAATATTTACCGATGATGTCACGAGTTTTCGAATACCAGCCAAATACTTGTTCTTGTAATGACGTAAGCGGCAATGACCTCATTGCGTTTTGATTTCCAACCCCATATTTGTTGATATTGTAACTATGTAAGCCAATAACGTCATCAATGTGATCAATCAAAAATCCAAGGATGATTTATTGTTTGCCATGTAATTTATTATTTTGTTTATGATATGTTTCCATTTTTTTCTTAAATTTATTCACTAGGCTAATGACGTACAAAAATATTTAGGTAGGAAAACCAGGGCAAGGAGAGAAAATTATGAAAATCTTCTAACAGTTGCGAAAAAGATCATTAGAACTAAGAAAAGAAAATACTATGACGACCAATTCACAAGACAAGCATACACAGCATATACAGTAAAGTAATCCAAAACCACGCTCTACCGTGATGACATCGGCGACATCATCGCTGATGGAAACAGAATTAAGGAAAGAAGGGCATCATACTTCAAGCACCTTTTGAATCCTATAGATATTCCCGGAGAGCTTCGTTTGACCCCACCAACTCTGGAGAAGTTTGTTCCGCCATCAAAGCCCAAAAGAGGAATAAACTGCCGGGCATCGATGAGATTCTAGTGGAGCTCAACAAATATGGTGGCAGCAGTGTTCAGAAAGCTTTCCATAAAGCTATCCATCCAGCACCTTTGGTAACAAGAACGTACGCCAAATGAGTGGAGCCAATCAATTATATTCCCTATCCCCTGAAAAAGGAGACAAGCTACAGTGCGGATTTTATAGAAGCATTGTAGTAATCGAGCAGTCACCTAAGCAAACTGCCCGAAAACTGGCATAACACCGTTCCGAAATTTCAATCGCAGATTTGAAGAACTTAATTACGCAAAGTCAAATTTTTTGTAAATTAATAAATTTAGAAGAAAAACAATTTTTTTTTATTTTTATTATAAATATAAATGTATATTGTTTTTTTTATAGGTTAACCTAAATTTTTCTTTGCATTGGTATTCTTTGTGAAATTTATCTTTTTATTATGATTTAAACTTATCTATATATTATTATTTTTTATAAACTTAATAACTCAAACCTGCAGTTGAAAGTTCTGACATGAGAGCACTGGTCTAAATCTTCCTATCCATGTATTGCATTGCCGAATGCAATCTAACTTGGCTGAACTAGAGGCTTGTCTCAATTTACCGTTGTGGCATAGAGATGATATGCTCAATTAGATTGGGACGGATCGAAGAGTTGCTGGGCAGAAGCGGCGACGCAACCGAATTCAGTTTTTGGTTCGGGTAGAGAACCAGGCGGCATCGGAAGCGCATGCGGGACAAGATACGAGTGAAACGTTCGAAACAATAATAAATCGCTCAATAAAGTCGAAAGGAAGAGTTTTCCAGTAGTGGTTCAAGTTGAAGCCAAGTGAAAAAGAAAAATCCAAAATTGATAATTTGCTGTGAAAATTCAAAGTTCTTTTTGCGCGTTCGACGTTCTTTTTCTGTGTTGGTGATCGCGAGAAACTTGGTCGTGCGTTGCTGTTAAAGTATGTGCGCCACAAAGAAAAGCGTGCTTGCGTCTTTCTTACAACAAAAACAAATTTGTTGTACAGGAGCGGAAAACTTGGCGCTCGTTTTGCGCAAGTGATGTACAAAAGTAAAAGTGATGATTGCTTATGTGGCTTAGATCTTCCAGCTTGCGCGGAAAACTGCTCGAGTGCAAGACAGTGCTTTGTGCGCTGGAAAAGCAGAAAATTTGCGTGTATCTTGTTGTGAGTGTCACGGACTGTCTTGAAAAAACACGTCATCGTTGATGAAGCTCTGGAGATATTTTTATTACCGGAAAACACGATAATTACTGACTCCTATCTGTTTTTATTTATTTGTTTCCACCCAACAAATAGTGCTTAGTGCAAAATTGCGGGACTTAGTATTTTACATATTTTGTTGATCTCAACTGTTACAAATTTTCGGTCGTTAGCAGACAACAAAGAGAAGTTTTTCGTGAACTTCTGAGAAAAACAACGTAAAGCATAAACTTAACGTGAAAGTCAAAACGAAAACAGTTTCAGTTTTGCCTGCTCGGAGAAGTAAATTGTCTGGATTGTGCTGCAAGAGAAGGGAAAAATATTCTAGCGAAGAATCTCAAATCCTGGATTTTAACATTTTGAATCGCGCGTCATTTTTACTCATACATACGAGCCGGAAAGGTTTAGTGTGTTTCGTACTGGGGTTTTCATGTATTCAACAGCAAGGCGCTATCAACAATGTCTTCTGAATTTTCACCGGAATTGCAATTTTGAATTGCAAGCGATGCTCGCGTAAGTTCGGTGTTTCACTGTGGGTTTCCCTTTTGTAGACGACAAGTTACTATCCTTTCACTGTGTTTGCGTATTTTGTAGCCTTTTTGCTGCTCGATCAAAAATTAATCGCAAATCGAAGCAGAAAAGAAAAACGTTTTAATTTGTATGAATTCCGCTACCACGTACGCGTTTTAAAATTTACCAATTTAAAAAAATATACATGTGCCTAATTTGTCAATTTAAAGATTAGAGTCGATAAACATTTGAGTAGGTTCACCCACCCCGTCTACGAGCGCTCGTTAGGAGATCGGGTAAGTATCCTTTCTGGTTATTACAAAGAAAACAAAGGAAAAGAGAAAAAATTATGTTCAAATATTTACATAATTACATAATTATTAAGCATACAGGGAGTTGGTTCAGTCACGTTTAATTTGACTTCGGTATTTCTGGAGATAGTATATCGTAAAAAAAATTAAAAAATTACATATAAAGTGTACGTTCGATTTGAAAATGATAAAATAAAGTACACAGAAATTTCAAATTAAAGAAAATTAGAGTTTGTGGAATAAAAAATATGTTTTGTAATTAAATCCAAACTCAGTCTTTCCATTCAGATTTTGAACCTGACCGACTATGGGACCCGCCACGTTGGCTGGCTCCTCTACTATGATGAGCTAGCCAACGGCAGAGCTCGCCCCTTTTTATGTGTTCACAGATGCTCGCGCAGGGTAAGGTGGCCCTCCGCTCGCGCGCCTATTTATGGCATAGGGTTATGCGATTCCCTCACATAATACTATGACATAAATTTGCCACGTTTATATTTTTCATTTACAGGAAAAACTCATTTAAATTATGCATGTATGAGTTTTTCAGTTAAATGGAAAATATGGCCACGCTTACGCTTGGATCCCGATCCGGTTGGGATGGGGCACCGCTTCCACCTGAATGCCCCACTCTTATTTGGGGGCCATAAGTATCGTCGGTAACGACGAAGTCCGCTCAAGTCCGTCTGTTTTCTCCCGGCCCAGCTCGTTACTGGCTATAAGCAATTTCAAACCTTAGTAGGTTACCTCAGCCTCGACACCAGTCGATCCGCATTAGATCGTTTCAATTCGTGAATGCGAAATTTTTTTTGTAGTGGGTCCTTGTACTGGGGAAAAGAACCCGCCCCACGACATCGCAATGCTAGCCTGCCAGTGCGTTCACGCGTCCTCAAAAAAGACTAATCTCGGCGGATCCGACCATCTTCTTTCACCGAGGCAGCAGACCATCGCTGCTGTCCTTCACGGACATTTTTATATACACCAAAATCACTGCAGCATGTCACTGCTTTTTGCAGCATACAAAATGTTTTCAAAGATCTTTGAAAATAAAATCAGATCAGATGCCAACAGTATTATTGGGAACAATCAAGGTGGCTTTGGAGCAAGTAGATCGACGATAGACCAATTGCTCACAGTCAAGCAGGTACTTGAAAAATGCTGGGAGTTCAACATAGGCTTACACTAAATTTTCGTAGATTATAAGCAAGCATGCAATAGTATTGATTGTAACGTATTGTACAGAATAATACTTTGCTTTGGTATCCCAGCCAAATTGGTCCATGCTACTAAAATGACAATAACGTCGACGACCTCCCAGTTCCGCATCAATAATCAACTCACCGACACCTTTGACACAAATATCAAACTAAAGCACGGAGATGGGCTGACCCCGTTCCTATTCAATACGGCTCTGGACTATGTCATAAGAAAGCTGCCTGTCAATACAAGAGGTAAGATACTATACAACTCAAGCTCAGTCATTGCCTATGTGGATGACATCAACATTTTGTCGCGGTTGCTTAGAATCGGAAAAAAACTTTTCCTGAAACTCGAGAGCCAAGCAAAACTAGTAGCGCTGCAAATCAATGAAAATAGAAGAACGCTCGTGACGTACGTCGAGAAAAAATATTTCAATAACACAATACATCACACTTGGCGAATACAGTATCAAAATGTGGGCAAGTTTTTGTATTTAAGCGCCAGAATAACGAGAACTGCTAATGCAAGAGACGAAACACGCCAAATTACAGCTCGCAAATAAAATATATTATCCAATTTCGACATCTTGAAGACCAGCTGCAGGAAACAAAGCTTCGGGTATACAAATCTGTGATGAGACATGGATCCTAATCAAGCATGCGCAAATATATTAATCGCCTTTGAGCGACGGGTCCTGAGGCGGACAATTAGTGAGAAACTAGACGGGAACCAATGGCGAATTTGATACAACCATGAGCTGCATGGAATTTTTGACGATCCGGAGGTCTCAACGATTGTACGACTAAGGGAACTGCAATTGACTAGCCATGTGAATCGCATGGACGAACAACGGATATCCAAAAAGGTATTCGTTGGGAGAACTGAAGGATGGAGACCAGTGGGGAAACCAAGAAAACACTGGTCTGACTCAGTCAACGAAGACAGTTCATCGTTGCTCGGATTTCAAAATTGGAGGGCTTTATTTAGGTACTTTGTAGCTTATATTGAACAAAATGCATTTGTGAAAACGGAACTCCCACTAAGCAAAGGTTTTTGAGCAACTGTCTATATGTTCGCCCATGTTGCCAATATGTTAAACGGCCAATACTGGGTCTTTCATAAGGACGCAAATACAGACCCTTGGTTCACCTAATGTCTTGAATTTGTGACTAGCAAGCATCCCAGATCCTTCCAAGGACATCTGTAGTAATCGAGCAGTCACACACGCAAACTGCTCGAAAACATTCCTTCCCTTTAACCGAAATTTTAATTGTATTCATAATTATAATTTATAAAATTGTTTCTTTTTTTTGTTATTATTAAACGTAATTTTATATCAATTTTCCTTATATCAAATTTAAACGTTACCCTTTAATTATACTCGTCATGAAATGTAAGTTTTATTACTATTTGAAATCTTTTTCATTTTTTTTTCACCGGTTAATTTTTGTTTTCGAGCAGTCACAATATCAAACTGCTCGAAAACCCCCTATCTCCTATCAAAATTTCAAATTGTAGCAGCCCATCACTTAGCAACTGGACAGTTGGGGAAGAGCGTGTAGAAAAGTGAAAACATTTGTCACATTGGCGGAGTAACTGTCAATCCTTTAAGTGTCAAGGCATGATAGTTGTTGAAACTGTAAAGTAATTTGTTAAATCGTGAACCGGTGTGCTTTTCGAAAAAAGTAGTTCCCTTCTGGGCTAGACAGCCCATGTGTAAGTGTTTCCCCCAGAAAATTCAACTATCGCCAAGTGAAAATGGGAGGTTAAGGTTATGAGGAGCGAAATGGAAAGAAATTACACGGAGGATCGATATACTGTGGTAAAATGGAGCCTGTACACAATTTTGAAACGGACAACGATTTGGCATGTGACTTAATTTGTACGTATACCGAGAAGCATCCTGATGAAGCGCCTAAGGTAGGAATTGAAGGAACAATTAAATTCGAAGATGAAGATAAGGACATGCTATTGAAGCATGAAGGACGCAGTAAGTGTACTCAATTTTCGCTTATACGGGGGTGTGCACATTGCTCATGACATGAAAATTGGGGTTTACACATAATGTACGAGTGTATGCAAAGGAGAATGCAAAAGTGATTCTATAGGGTTAGGACTTTCATTTCGGTTTTAAAAGTTGCTCACCGATTAAAATTAAATGCAAAAAATTATTAGGGGAAAGATAAAAACAATTCGAGTATAATTTCGCGTATCGGTTGCTTTATTATCAAACTTTATAATGTTTCGAATAGACATGCTACCACAAATAGATGCAGCTGAGGAGAAACGTCGCGTACGTGAAAGTGTTAAACACAATATTATAACAATTGTCGTCTTACGTGCAACGATACGACTTATACCATTTATTACGGCCAAAATGAAATCGTAATGGGGAAGAATTAAAATTTTTCATAGGAACTGAAATTTGTTTGTGGTTTGCTTATATAGATAAGAACTTGATTGATACGTTTTATAGGCCAATAGAATAAATTAAAGGCTACGCGAAAGGAATGTGTCGATGATACCTGAGTGATGAGGGTTTATAGTAGTCGTGGTTTAGCAAGACAATTGTAGCCGCGTTGTGAGCCATTCCAACAAATCAAACCAAGACGATATTCGTCTAGTAAAGTTTATAATTTTGATCGTTTTGTACTAAAATACAAAACCCTACTGCAATCACGACCTGTGTCCGTCTGTCCGTCCGTCCGTCTGTATGTCACAGCACTTTTTCTCCGAAACTATCGAAGCTACAGCAATGAAACTTTGTGGAAAGGTCAGAAGTAGTGACTTCTTGAAAGTTCAAGGGCGGAAAAATTTTTGAAAGGGGTTTAAGGGGGGTTCTCCCCATATAGGGAGGTGACCCCCAAAAATTTTTTTTCACCGTTGTTAGTCGAATAGGGTGTCATTGGAAAGGTCTTAATGAGATCTTTACAAAACGAGTCTTCAAATTGTCTTATCTGCACCGAGGGGGACAGGGGAAGGGAAAATGTACGAACTTTTCGCGTACCCCCCCCCCCCCCCCTCGCGATTGGACACCTTCCATCCGAAAAATCTGAAAAAATCATGAATGTAGGCCCTTATGAGTACAACAACAACAAATACATGAGAAGTCAAAATTCACTCAACTTTGTTAGTAATAGTATGATTTATCGATTTAAATTCTATGAAATTCAGCACACAGATGATTATTTATAGGGTTGATCTAAAGATCGAATGGTATTCAACAAAGTTATAGCGATTTGAATTTTCCTATATTACTATGGAACAATACGCGCTACAGTACTATGGAAATATATGGCTATGGAGCCATATGCGCTTTTTACCGACTTAGACACTACAGCTGTGCTAGTATTTGCATGCAAAGTTCGGGAATAATATGTATCATGAATATCTTTGAGAATCGGTTCAGCTAGTGGTATCAGTAATCGTAAAACAAAATAGTGGCTGTTTTTAATGCGTTGATTGAATAATTTTGAGTTATTTTTCCCCAACTTCAACGTTTAAGGTGCAAGCCTTGAACACTTGATTCCATTTAATGACTGACTGAAGATGAATACCTGCAATTAATACTCATATGTGAAACAAGTCGAACAGGCAGGAGAGAGCTCCTAGAAAAACGGCTTTGTAACCATTCTAGGATTCGAAAAAATTCTGTTGCCATGAATCGATGATTACAGTACAGGGGAGCGGCCCCCTGAAAAAAAAATTTCATCAAAGATAGCCGATATGAGTATCAAATGAAAGATCTTTATGAGAGCTTTTAAAACAGTTCTTAAACTGACAGTTTTTGCTTCAGTGGGGATGCAGGAGGGAAATACATGAAAAATGTGTTTCCTCCCTCGCAAATGGACTCCTGTGATCTAAAAATCTGAAAAAATGATCAAGGGATATATTTATGGGGATAACAATAACAAATACCTCAGAATTCAAAATTCGTTCAACTTTGTGAATAATAGTATGATCCTCGAATTTCATATTTTTCTACTAAAATCGTCTTTGACATGTTTCTTGATTTTATTCGTTGCTAGTTGCTGCATTTTGTAAGTTGAGTACAAAACCCTTCTGACATGAGCGTAGGTCTGTCGACCCAACTTTTTTCTAATTTTATGTCGGTTATGGTGTTTTTCGGTTGTTTCGGCGCTTAATAAACTTCATTCAATTTAAGACGATAAACATTAATAGGGAACTCAAAAAAAAAACAAAGTGCAAAATTCGGATGAAGAAGAAAATAATTGTTGTGAATAAAAAGACAATGAGAAACGCAAGTGACATTCATTCATCCGAAATTATACCACATCCTTAAAAAGGAATTTCTCTATACATCCTCATCGTTCCCCCCATAGTCAACGTTTGCATGACTCTCTAATCATTGATCGACTAAATACACAAAGGAGCGAAGATGGAGTGCCGATACCGGTATGTGTTGCATACACAACTAATGAGCAAGGTAAACCGGTTGCCATTCACGCCCAACAAGAGCAACCCGATCAGGAGAATGCCGATTTAATGGAGCAACAGAGCAAACCCAACGAACAACAAGAGGAAGCCAACGAACCCGCGGAGGAGAATGCTCGAACCGCCATTCCTGTGATATTAGAACAACAAATAGTGACAACAACGCAATCATTGCCCACTTCAACCGGTGAATCATTTTTCGCGCTCAAAGACCTTATGCAACAATCGGACCAAAAGACGACGAAATGAACCCTTCAGGACTACTGCAAGTGTCTGTAACTTTAGTTTGGTGTAAATGACGGTGAGAACGCCGTTTATTGTACGCATACATCCAGAACGTGTTTATGGGGAAGCCGAAACCCCGAAGCTCCCAACTGGACAAAGCCAATTTTATTAATGTTTTTAATTACGGTTTCTATAATTTAATATTTAAATTATTTTATTATATATTATATTTATTGCATAGAAAAGCATTCCGATTCGAACATGACCAAATAGTTGCGTCGATCGCCAAACTTAAAAACAGGAAGAAAAAAAAAATGACTGAAAGGAAGAATACAGCTGCTTAGAAATATTTTTACTATTCTAGAAGTTTTAAATTTTTTACTACCGTTTCTTTAATTATAATTTTAACATGAGAATTGAGCTGGTTTTACGATTTGATGAATAGCATCAGAAAAACTGTTGATACCGTACGTTATTTTTTAACTAATTAAAACGTAAAACGCTTTAAATTGTACACTCTTCCATATATATCTCTTTAGGGAAAGATTACATGGGCATAAAGGCGAAAAATATACAAATTATTTGTTTTGAAACATATAAAATCGATTTTATATATCTTAGAAGCGATATTTTCTGATCCAAGTTGGCAGGGCCATACAAAGAGATAAAAGAAGAGATGAAATATTAAAAATCGAGTGATAGTGAATAAATTGAATTAAAAAAATTTTTAAAAAAAGGAGTAAATTGAATTGAAAAATTTAAAAAAAGGAGTAATAAAATAAGAATGCCTCATTAAGTGTACAACTTCGGTCTTTTCATTTTGGTTCCTTCGAACCGGGTACAGGACCCGGCATGGTGGACGGCTTTTCCAGAGAAAAATGAGCTAGCCATCGGGCCCGCTCCAAATGTCTATTAGTTTCAGGACTCTTGCAGGTTGGGTGGCCTCTAGTCAAGATGCCTTTTTATGACATAAATTGGTCACCGTTATATTTCTTTTCTGATGGCAAGGCTCATGCAAAGTATGCTTATATGAGTTTTCCACTCAGAAGGGAAATATGTGGCCGCTGCAACGTTTTTGGATCTTGATCCAGTTGGGCGGGTGCGAGGGGGCACCACCACCATCCGGTTGTCCCATTCTTTTTTGTGGGCCATGAGAATCGTCGGGTAACGACGAGGTTCCCCTAAGTTCGTCTGTTTTGGCTTGTTCTCTGGAACAAGCAATTTTCCTCTTTGTAGTTACGTACATTTTTTTCGACTTCGGTCGATTTTTTCTGTTTTTGAGACCCAAGAATTCGTGAATGCGAAATTCTTTTGTAGTGGGTCCTTGTGCTGGGGGAACGAACCCGCCCCACGACACCACAATGCCAGCCTGCCAGCGCGTCCCCAGACAAGGGCATTCTCGGCGGATATTAACATCTTATTCCGCCGAGGCAGCAGGCCATCGCTGCAGTCTTTTATGGACATGTATATTTACCTATATCACCACATATCTTACGCTGATTTCTTTTAGACTACCTACACCACTGTTTAAGCATAATTAAAATCAGAGAATTAGTTATGATAGATATATCTTTTAATGGTATTACTGCATTAACCTATATCTACAATGGAAGATAACACGGTCATCTAAATACATTTATTGAAAATTAACTTTCTCGCCTGCGAGGATCATCTATTCCTGGAATTTAATTTTAATTGATGCATTGAATAGGCCTTTACCATCCGTAAAACTTTCTTAAACGCCAATTAAGCGAAATCTTCACCTTTAAACTTTACATATCATATCAGGACTTTGTTATGGATCGTAAATTCTATTGTGAATTCAAGAAACCTAATGGAAATCCTTTCCAAGGCTTTATAGCATTACTTTATTTCCCCTGTGCTATTTACACCAATACGCTTAAATAAACCTGGAACGATTATTCACTCATGTTTATTACAACCGTTGTTTATGGCACATGTATAATGCATCATTTTGATTACTTCTATTATCCTAGAAGTCAAATAGCTCAGAATGTCAGTTTGTAACATGCAGCACGATTATGTGCCCCGTGTGATAGACAGCTCAACATCATTAACGCTATAATCCTTCATATAGTGACGTTAACGGCTCTCTTAAAGAGTAATTATAGCATTAACTTTGAAGGATTTACGTTGGTCTGTTAATGCTATCACACGCACATTTTGTATTCATAAGCAATAAAGTTTTGCAGTCAAGGTTAATAATTTATCGATTCCTTACATGTGGATATTTATTATGATTATGATGATGTGATTAAAATTTTACTATTGTCGCTATCAAATATTCTTTAAATTCTTTCGAAAATTGACATGCGAAAGATACAGTAGCATCCAAAAATAAACCATAAAAAGTCTTTTGGGTTCAAAAGGATGTCAGTTCAGTTAAGAACCACTAAGTCCTCTCGCAATGTTACCTTAAAACATCCTTCTAACTTCATTTGCCATAGTAAAACTGGTAATTTACGCGTCAAAGTCAAAACTTGCAATCCTGAAGTAAACTATTTCACCTGTTATTCGAGTTATCCCACCTGCATTTCATTAGCTAAAATGTAAAAGCGAATTATACAATGTATCCACTAAACTCATGCATCATACTCACAAATGCGAGGATATCTCAACAAGAGTATCTTTTACAGGTCCTGGTGTCTGTCTATTTGCATACGGACGTAAACTCGGTGAATTATGTCGAAGGGATGCTGACTGTGAAGCTGGCTTAGTATGTGATAATGTCGGAACCAACGGTAACATGATATGTCGTGCTCCTATGGCAATTGCCAAACAGTATGCCGAAGAATGTGCAACATCCAGTGAATGCGATATCACCAGGTAAAATTACTGCAAATGTGAATTTTATGGTAATATATTGAGTAGCTAGCACAAGGATATGTTGGAGATGATAGCTGTGAATGGATTGAATGCGGAAATGGATTAATGTTGTTACTCTTGTTTCAGAGGATTATGTTGTCAGATGCAAAGACGACATCGACAAGCGGCCAGGAAAATTTGCTCGTATTTCAAGGATCCATTAATTTGTATTGGAACGGTGGCCATTGATCAGGTGAGTGGAAATTTCGGTGTGTAGATTTTGATTAGGTATAGTTTGAGTTTGGTAGAGAATCGTAATTAATTGCCAGATTTATGGCAAATGGTAACTGTATTACAACTATTTGAATCTAGGCTGATTAATGAAGAGAGGACATCGATGTCAGGATGCAAAATTTTGAACATATACTCATAATCTTGATCTGGGTTATCATGATATTAATTTCGGAGGTAATAGCGCCTAGAATGAAAAAATTAAATGAAAAAAATTCAAAATTAAAAAAATTCCTTTTAAAAAACGATATTTAGTTTATTGTATAACAATACTTCCGATATAAGTACATGTATTTTGAAAAAAAGTAATTTTCTCCATGTGGTAAGGGTATAAAAATTCAACGAAGAACGGCTGCCATTAATACTCGAAAGGATAAAGAACAAAAGGATTACAAAATTTTAAGCTAATGAGAAGATAAAGACGCGTTAATGAGTTTGCCGTGCAAAAGGATATTTATAACATATGGTTTAATTTAAATTACTACTAACATATTTGACTAATCCAATGATTTTAATTAAGTTACTGTAAGCGTTGTCCATGGTGCTGTTAAGGACCTTTTACAACAGGCCAGACAATATCAATTAGAAATACTGGCAGTCCAGGAAACGAATTGGACTGGAAACGACATTCAAGACATGAGATCGCACACAATATTTAAAAGTGGGAAGCCTACTGGAAAACGAGAATTTGGAGTGGCCTTCATTGTGGATAGGGAGTTCAAATCACACGTTATTGATTTTAAGGCAGTCAATGAACGGTTGTGTGCGATCCGTATAAAAGCGGAATTCTTCAAAATCTGGCTGATTCATGTTCACGCCCCGACCGAAGAAAAGGACGAAGAAACGAAGGAATCGTTTAACAATCACCTGGAAAGACTGGTCAACTCATTGCCCACAAACGACACAAAAATTATCCTGGGTGATTTTAACGCTAAGGTTGGCAATGAGCTATCTCATCGGGGAACGAGTAGAGGATATAGCTTCCACGATGAAACAAATTACAATGGCCAGCGCTTGATTGACTTTGCATGTAGCAGAAATCTAGTCATACGTTCGACTTGCTTCCCACATCGACGCATTCATAAAATGACCTGGGTATCATCGGATGGCAACACACAAAACCAGATCGATCATGTTCTGATCCAACAACGTTGGGCCTCTAGCATAATTGACGTCCGTACATACCAAGGAGCCAATTGTAACTCAGATCATTACTTGATCAAATTAAACTATCGATGTCGTATTTCAAAGGCATATTCAGCGAAGACTAGCCCGCTACAAAAATTTGACATCGAAAGGCTCCAA
Source organism: Odontomyia ornata (assembly GCA_963969285.1). Classification (NCBI taxonomy): domain Eukaryota; kingdom Metazoa; phylum Arthropoda; class Insecta; order Diptera; family Stratiomyidae; genus Odontomyia; species Odontomyia ornata. Next base: position 408,012,650 of record OZ017738.1, read on the forward strand.
ACGGTGTCTGTGGCCGAAAATTTCACGGAAACCCTCGACAACCAGCTGGCTCCCATCTTATCAGACGCATCGTTAAAGACGAGCAACGAGTTCCGGATGGAAGTGAAAGCAGCTATCAGAACCGTGGCAGAACAGACGATCGGACATCAAGCCCGGCGCAAGCAGAATGATTGGTTCGGTGATGAGTGCCAGAATGCGTTAGATAAAAAGAATCAGGCGTACAAAGAATACGTAGGTAAGAAAACCAAGACGAAAAGAGAACACTATGAAAATCTCAGAAGAGTAGCGAATAAGATAATTAGGATTAAGAAAAGAAAATACCATGACAGCCAATTGAGAAGTATAGATGTAAGTCTGGCGAGCAATAACACAAGACAAGCATACAAAGTAGTGAAAAGCCTGAAACGTGGTTATCAGCCCAAACCACGCTCTGTCGTGATGACAGCGGCAATATCATCGCTGATGAAATCAAGATTAAGGAAAGATAGGCAACATATTTCAAGCACCTCCTTAATCCTCTGCACAGCTCCAAGCATTGGAGCCTATAGATGTCCGCGGAGAATTTTCATTGGCCCCACCAACTCTGAATGAAGTTTGTTCCATCATCAAAGCCCAAAAGAATAATAAACCGCCGGGCATTGATGAGATTCCAGTGGAGCTCATCAAATATGGTGGCAGTAGTGTTCATCAAGCTATTCACAAAGTCATCCAGTACATTTGACAACAAGAACATATGCTGAAAGAGTGGAGCCAATCAATTATATTCTCTATCCACAAAAAAAGGTGACAAGCTACAGTGCGAAAATTATAGAGGTATGTCACTACTTTGTACGGCGTACAAAATATTTTCTAAAATCTTAGAAAATAAAACCGGATCATACGCCAACAGTATTATTGGGGAGTATCGAGGTGGTTTTAGAGCAGGTAGATCGACAACAGACCAATTATTCACGGTCAAGCAGGTACTTTAAAAATGCTGGGAGTTCAACATAGACGTACACCAAATTTTTGTTGACTTCAAGCAAGCATACGACAGTATTGATCGTAACGTACTGTACCAAATAATGCTTGGTTTTGGCATCCCAGCCAAATTAGCCCGTCTAACCAAAATGACAATGACGTCGACGACCTCCCAAGTCCGCATCAATAACCAACTCACCGATGCCTTTGACACAAATATCGGACTAAAGCAGGGAGATGGGCTGGCCCCATTGCTATTCAATTTGGCTCTGGAGTACGTCATACGGAAACTACCTCTTGATATGCGAGGTACATTACTATACCAGTCGAGGCAGGTAGTGGCCTACGCGGACGACATCAACATTCTGTCACGGTCACTAACAACTGCCAAAGAACTCTTCCGAAAACTCGACAGCGAAGCAAAACTAGTAGGGCTACAAATCAACGAAAATAAAACAAAGCTAATGACGCAGTTGAGGAAAAATACCCCAAATACACAAAATATCACACTTGGCGAATACAATATTGAAAATGTTAGCGAATTTGTGTATTTAGGCGCCAAAATAACGAAAACGGGCAATGAAAGTAACGAAATACGCCGAAGAATACAGCTCGCAAATAAAATATTTTATTCATTATTGACGATCTTGAAGACCAGCTGTATACACAGGAAAACAAAGCTCCTGTGTTATGCTATGGGTTTGAAACATGGACCCTAACCCAAGCATCCGCAAATATATTGAACGCCTTTGAGCGATGGGTCTTGAGGCGATTAATTAGAGCTAAGCTAGATGGGGACCAATGGTGAATTCGGTACAACCATGAGCTGTATGAAATTTTTGACGAACCGGAGGTCTCAAGGATTGTAAGACTGCGGAAGCTGCAATGGGCTGGATACATGAATCGTGTGGACGAACAACGGATACCCAAGAAGGTATTCGTTGGGAGAACTGAAGGCCGGCGGCCAGTGGCGAAACCGAGGAAACGCTGGTCTGACTCGGTCGACGAAGACAGTTCATCGCTGCTCGGATTTCGGAATTGGATGACGCGGTCAACGGACCGAGACAGTTGGAGGCGCTGTTTGCAGGAAGCGAAGGCCCAAAAGGGGCTGTAGGGCTAAGAAGAAGAAGAAGAAGCGTTGCCCGAGTCCATGTTCAAACGCTTATCTATCGGGTTCTCGCTATCCACAAGCTTTCCGAAGCATCAAACCGTCTCCAATCACGCACTTCCTGAACGATCTCCAAATTCTGCCAGTGTGACTCTTCCAGAATATGTTTCGCTGCCGTTAATTTTGCTGTATCCGTCTTCCCATTTTTTGCAATATGCTCTGCTCTCTAATATGTTCCTGGAACCGAACTTTGGCCAATCGTTTGGTTTGCCCAATATAAGCCATGTCGCATTGGGGGCAAGTGATCCTATAGATGCCACTTTTTTCCTCCTTATGTTTCTTATCTTTTGAAGATCCAAGCCTTGATTCCAAGCTGTATTTCCTACTGGTACTGCTGTACGGTATCCAACCATCCTTAATAGACAATCTAAAGCCCGAGTAGCTGATGAGTGGGTAACAGAAATCCATTTTTGTGGTTGATCTTTTGCCTGTGAATAAAGAGAAGTTAGCTTATTTTTCTTAAATTCCATTTTCATTTTGTGAATCCTCTGTTCGATGAGGAGCTTCATGTAACCATCCTTCTTAGCTGTTCCTAGGATATAATTTTTTATCTCGTTGGAAGCGGTCTTTGTTTAAAAGGACAGTTAACATGCGACGAATCATTATATTGTAAGCTACCATTTTTTGTCCGAAATGATGATATAGTCCTTTGAGTAGTGGTTCCTTTCCTGTATATGTCAAATTCTGGCTTTTGTAGGCTTTTTATGATAAGAAGGTCTTAAAACGGTAGCTTTCGCTCAATCTCTTTTTCCATAGTAAAAGATATTCTCGCATATATCTGATTGAGTACTTGTAGAAGATCTTCAGCTTCATTTCTCTTCACTATGGGGAAAATGTCGTCCACGTACCCGAGCCAGGTTTTTGGCATCATTCCTTTTTCCTCTAATTCCGTCTACATCCACTCCATAAAGAAATCACTCAGTAGTGGTGATAACGGGTTCCCCATTGCTGCTCTTGCAGTTCCTTTGAAGTACTTGTCTCTGAACATGAAGTAATTTTCATTCATGCACAGGGTGGCCAGCCAACTATAACACCTGACTTTTCTTTTCCATTACTCTGTGTGATTCATATCCAGAAGCCAATCTTCAAACAGCGCCAAAGCTTGCTTTACTGGAAGACTCGTAAATAGCAATTTCACGTCGTAAGAGACTAATAAATCGTCTTCAGCTATTTTCACGAATTTTAGATTATCAACCAGCTCGTCTCTATTTTTTATCGTTCGAGTGCTTGCCTTATGGGGTAGTTTCGCGCACTTATCGAGGAGCCATTTGGCTATGTCCGTAGTTGGGGTGTTGGTCGCGGCTACAATTTCCCTCATTTCATTTCCCTCCTTATGTGTTTTTGGTAAACACTTCAACCTAGGTAAGCAAGGATTGGATACACGTAATTTTTTGATGTCACCAACTGCAGATTTTATCTCTTTGAGGGCTTTCTCTATTCCCTATTCACCATTTCCGGCAGCGGATCCGTTCGCAATTGGTGGTAGCAGCCATTTTTTAATGTCTCTAGTACAGAATTGTCGTACTGCTGTTTGTCTATTATTGCCACAGAATTCCCTTTGTCGGCTTTTATATAGTACACCGGTTTCTCTTTCAGTTCCTTCACTAGATTCCATTCTGGATTTATTGCCAAAGTCTCTGCTCTGCTCTGTTTTTTTTTCCTCACATGCTCCTTGTCTTCAGTATCCATGAAGTGCATCCAGCCTCTATGTCCATCACAATGTCTGCTGCCGGAAACTTGTTGCTGTTGAGGGCATATGCCTGACCCTTATTCAGGAGTTTCATCTGATCTTCTGAGAAGCTTTCCATAGATCTGTTGATGACATAGTTTTCTATTAATTCTGCTTTTCGCTCAGTTGGTTTCTGTTCCTTACTAGTTTTTACCCGTAATAAATCCAATTTCTTCTCCAGAATTTTCTTCTCTTTTTCTATTTCACATTGCTTAGCTCGTGCCACTTTCTCAATAGTATCTATCAAATCTCCTTTTCTTCCAACGACCTCTTTCGCTATTTTGAGGTGTAAAGAGTAACACTCCAGTGTTGATGCATCCAATTTTGCATACAACCTATTGATGCTTCTTTTAATTAGACTCCTTTTAATGAGCAACCTATCCTTGTTCGTGTTGAATAAAGATGATTTTAAAACCACTCTGTGGCTCTTAGAGGTCACGTCTTATTTGAGACATAGTCTTAAGAACCTAATGTCCTCTGTTAATCCTCCTACACGTTTGTTGAGCATTAAAAAACGTTATACAATAAACTAAATAGCGTTTTTTAAAAGGATTTTTTTTAATTTTGAATTTTTTCATTTAATATTGTCATTCCAGGCGCTACTACCTCCGAAATGAATATCATAAATTCCAAATGCATATCATAACTCCAATTGTCATGGTCCCAGAACTTTGTACATTACTTTACGCCTTCTAGGAGCCATCTCCTGTTGGCTTTCGCTGAGTCTACTCATCGTTCCTTCGGTTTTGTTACTGGCGGGTCAGATTTACCATCATAAATATAACACAACATGTTGTTACCCTGAAATGCAAGGACTGCGATATGGAGTCCAAAAGAAGGTCAACACGGAACGATAAGATACAAGCAGCACTTACGATCTTTCTTGCACAAAGAGGCAGACCCCAACCACGCGACACACCTAAAAAGCTACATACAAGAGCCTTATGATGTAACAAACTCTGTGGCACTGTAACACAAGCAAAGCAAATGAGCGAGACTTGACGTATAAGAAAGACTCAGTGCTGACAAAAGTAGCGAAGGAAGCCGCAAAGAAACTCCATCAAAAAGTGCCAGAAAATAAAGTTCGCATGGACGCTCAACAAAAAAAAAGACCTGAGACGAAACAAGAGAGAAAGAAGCCCCGACAAAGACCCCGGCAGCAGGCACTACTCGTAAAACCCCAAGATGGTTGATCCTAAGCAGAAGTACTGCGAGGTATGAGGGGAAATGTAAGGCCCGAAGACACCAACACTACTATTAAAGCAGTTCGACCAACGCGGTCGGGCTACATATTGGCCGAATCCGGATCAGAGGCTGACAATAAAGTAGCATTTTGCGACGCAGTAAAGAAAGTTCGCGCCAAAAACGCAACTATAGCTTCACTCTAGCCGATGGCAACGATCGAAATAAGAGACATTGACTGCGTCACGGACCTGGCCGAGGTAGAAGAGGTTATCAAAAGGGGATTCCCTAGCGTAGGCAAGATCAAAGCAAGGCTGACACCAGAAAATCATAAGGGACAACGCATGACAATAACTTGCCTGAAAATAAATGATGAATATGAATAATGAATAAGGGCAAAGTAAGAATAGGATGGGTTATCTGCAGGATATAGTGAAGAGCAGCACCTCTTCAATGCTTCACACCGTACAAGTCTACAAACGACCCAAAAGGAGTTCTCTATGCTACAAATGCGATGAAATTGAACATTAAAGAAAATAGTGTACAAAGGAGGCACACTGTTGTCTTTGCAAGGATGCTGATCCAAGACCGGATTTCGAGCACGTGTTGAGATCAGGGAAATGTCGGGTTTTCCAGGAAGCCCTAGAACTTCGATGACCCACGTCCTGCCGCTGAACATACACCGCAGTTCAACCGCCAAAAACCTGCTTGAGCAGCTTGTGAGAGACATGAAAGCCAACTTTAGTCTGTTGAGTGAGCAACACCATGATAGAAGTATTGCATCATGGTATCCTGATTAAACTGGTACTGCCGCCATCTGGTTTCGGAAGAGTGATTTCCAGGCGGAGAGTTGTCGCCGGGGGGATGGTTTCGTGCATGCCTTTAACAGATCCGCAGAGAAAAGAAACCCTAGAAATGTCGGCCAGGACGGCGCTCGTCTTACTAAACACCGGAAATACGTCGGCTTTCCACCTTATTGGCTGTGAAGAAACTATACCGGACGTGAAATTCGCTTCAAAGTCCTTAGTGCGGAGAAAACACAATTGGAGAGTTTTAGAGGACTACCGACGTCTGTGCCCTCGATTTTCGACAATTGGGTGGATCATTAGAAGGATGGACGTCGAGATGTTCGTATAAGTGCTCACAGCAGGTGCCCCGCTGCAGGGAGATTTGCAGGGTATGGAAGAACTGGCAGCGCAAGACGTGGTGAACTCAACTATGAGCATCATCGTGACTGCTTACAACACTTCTATGTCCAGTCGAAAACCCCGGCATGGCAAAAGCCAGTATACCGGTGGTCGACTGAAATCACTGAAAAGTGAAGGGAGTGTTACAAGCTTTGGCATGAGGCTCAATCGGCACGCAACCATGACAAAGCATGCAACCAGGGGGCAGCATATAAGTTGGCCAGGAAATGCCTTGCATACATGATGCGAAAAAGATGGACGAGATAGTGCGGGCGCTATTCCCTGCCCATCTCGTCTGTGTTGACGCTGTCCATGGTGAAGTAACAGTCGAGGGTCCACTCTTCACACAGCCGGAACTGGGAGAGGTAGTCCTAACATTGAAAATGAAGATGGTTCCAGATCCAGACGGTGTTCCAGCTGGGGTGTTACAACTTGTCTATCACCATTGTTCTGACTTGCTTCTCAGCACATTCAATGCTTGCCTATGGGACGGGATTTTCCCGATACGATTTAAAGTGGTGAGCCTCATGCCAATTATTAGAAGGAATCGAAATCCCGGATCACTGTCTTCGTACTGCCCGTTATGCATGCTACACACGGCTGGCAAAGTCCTAGAGAAACTCATCAAGGGAAGACTCAGTGAAGCGATTCGTGCTGCTGGGGACCTATCTTCTGGGCAGTATGGCTTTAGAGCAGGACGTTCCACCATTGATGCGATTGCAGGGATGTGAGCGTAATCCAAAAGATAGATACATATAGTGACACCAAGTGACGGATTGTCCTATTGGTGACACTCTCCGTTAGGAACGCCTTCAACTCCACTAGATGGGCTGATATTCTGGATACACTGGAAAACCAGAATATCTAATATGGCTTTCGAGGGAGCCAACGAAGGATGGAAGTTACGTCGGTTGTTGTCCAGGGATCTACCCTTGGTCCAGACCTGTGGAACGTGTTCTACAATGAGCTCCTGGAGATGCCAGCTGAGTCGCGCTTGATCGGCTATGCAGATGATGTTGCGGCTTTGGTCGCTGAACGCACCGTTGAACAAGCGCAATTTAGGCTAAGTATGCTAATGCGCCGAGTGAGAGACTGGATGACTGCTCGCGGGCTCAGTTTAGCACTGGAAAAAACCAAAGTGGTCATCTTAACAACAAAGAGAATCCCAAGAGTAAGGGTGATCAGTATTGGAGACATAACATACTAATCGAATCGAAGCCGGCGGTGAAGTACCTGGAGGTACTGAGCGACTCTCTCTGAGTAATTCAGGGCAACGGCTGGGAAGGCTGCTTCGGGAGTATTGGCGCTGAGTCAACTTATGGCTAACGTAGGGGGACCTAACCTATCAAGAAGACACCGCTAAATCAGTGCTGTAGGGTCAGTGCTACTGTATGGAGTAGAAATATGGGGCAATGCTCTCAGTAAAGAGGTGATTCCGAAAACGCTTGGCACAGCTACCGAGAAGAGAAGCACTGAAGACTGCATCGTCGTATCCAATAGTCTCTGATTCGGTGGTGAGAGTTATTTCAGGTGTGATACCTGTTGCCCTCTTTGCTAGAGAGCGCCACGCTATTTGCCTGCATCGAAACGAGGACGCGAGAGAGATGGTTGTCCACGAGGAGGGACAGCGCTCACTCAACGATTGGCAGTGGTCTTGGGTGAAGTGCAAGAAGAGAAGTTGAACTGCGCGCCTTATCCCGGATCTGAGACTGTGGCTGAAACGAAGACATGGTGAGACTTTCTTCTATCTGACGAAGTTTTTGAGCGGGCATGGGTGTTTCCCGTCTTAACTGCACAAGATTAGTAAGTCAAGGTACTACGATTGTCGGTTTTCCCAGGAAAAGAAGACAATGCCTGCCACACATTTTTTGCGTGCATAAAATGGAACAGGCTGCAAAGGGACTTCTACAGGGTGACGGGAGAGCTCAGCCCGAATAAGATAGTCACGGCGATACTCGAATCGGTTGAAAAAAGGAACCAGGTGGCAGTCCTAAAAGATAAAAGGGACTCACAGCAGCTGGAGGCGTTGGGGCTGGGGGATCGCTTGTCTGGCACTTCCTCTTCCCCTCTCCCCTACCGCTAGAAGAGGGGTCCCCCATCTCGAAGGCACCTCACGGCATAACAAAACAAGACCTCGCCCGAAGTAATGTGTCAAACGGTTCATGGCTAGGTTCTCAGGTTGACAAGGGAGGTATTTAGTGGGTAGTTCAGTCGCCTTCTTCCGAACATGGAAGTCACACACTCTGTGCGTAAATGGCATTCACCTCCCAAACACAAAAAGAAATATATCAATTCTCAACGCAATTAGCAAAAAGAATCAAAGAATTTATAAGGCCTTTAATCGGATTTGACAAACACCAGCACGGTTTTATTGACTAAGGATGTACCGATTCAGCAATTTGCAATATGTAAGAGGAAATAACTAAACTCATGGACCAAGGACTGACCGTCACTGCAATTTTCATTGACCTCAAGAAAGCATTTGACACGGTAAACCACACAATATTGTTAGACTCTCTTGACAAATTAGAAATAAGAGGAAAGGCCGGAATTTTTATTCAAACGTACCTTAAAAATAGAACAATACAAACAAGATGCGTTCGACATATAAGTGAAGAAAAAATTATTAATATTGGAGTGCCACAAGGTTCTGTTTTTTTTTCTGGTAGGGAGGTGAACGCCATTCATGCACAGAGTGTGGGACTCCCATCGACTGGACTACCCACTAAACACGTCCCTTGTCAACCTGAGAATCCAGCCTGGAACCGTTTGACGTCAAAGTCAAAGTGAGGCGCCTTCAAGCTGGGGAATCCCTTTCCTAGCGGGAGGGGAGAGGGGAAAAGGAAGTGCCAGAAAAGCGATACAAGGTTCTATATTAGGACCAAAACTATACATCCTTTTTATTCAAAATTTAGAACTAAGAAATTTCCAAGGAAAATATACAGCATGCCGATGACACTAGCATAATATATCATGCAAAGACCAACTATGAACTAGAAGAAATTATGAGCAGAGATATAAATAAGGTTTATGAATGGACAAAAGAGAGAGGATTAATAATGAATTCAGAGGAAATAATGTATATGATATTCAGCACACCACAAAGAAATAACTACGATATAAATATTAGAATTGACTACAGTTTCATTAAGGGGACGTAGTTTACTAAGCACTTTGGAATATTAATTGACGAAAATTTGAAATGGGACAAGCACTTTCAGGTCTGCTACTGGCAATTAAACATGGTCGTATCAACGCTAACATTTTGAATCTGGTTTATAACGCATATAATATGCGAGTATACTATTAAATTAAGTATAATATAACAGCTTGGGGACAGTGCACAAAGGGATTGCTTGACGATATTGGGAAATTATGACGCGTAGTCTAAAGATACTATAATATTGGATGATACCTACTAAACAAGTATATATTTTGACTAATAAGTTTAATATCTACGAAATATTGGGCATAGAAAACCTAAAAATTATACCCAAAATCATAAATAAGGACTTGAATACGTTTTAATGAAAAACATGGACAAGCACAATTTATAATACCAGAATTAAAAACAATTTCACATACGAAACTCCTAGACCGAACAGAAGATTAAAAGCAACTACGATACAACAGATTCACCCAACAAATATACAACAGACTCCTACAATATATAACTTCTGCCCGAAATATGACGGTTTTCAACAAGCACCTTAAAAAAATATTATCATATTGCTGAATTTTAAACATAATCAATTTTATTTTGTTTCACTATTTCATTTTTATTTGTCTTGAACTATTAACCTTGAAAAAATGCAATGGATTTTCAGTTTGATTAAATTAAAATTAAACAAGGCCATATGCCGTATCTCATACAAAATTTTCAATTTTTAGATATTGTTCAAAATGAAAATAAACTTAAATAAATTGAATTCCGAACCATCCAAATTTATAAAAATTGAAAGAATGGAATAAAGAATTACTATTATTGTAAGCAGCAGTTTTAAATTAAAAACAGAAAAACGATATTCACTTTCGAATCTTTATTTTATTACGCACACAATTTTCCGTCTACACACGATATGACCGACACCAGAAGACTGTGTCCAGTCCGCATTCTTTCTTATCTCTATCCGGCAGTCTCTTCCTTTTTTTTCTTAATGCTAGGCTTACATATTCATATTTATATTTCCTGATGCTATATTTACACATTCATTTGTGTTATCAGTATTACCACAACTCCGCCGTCCTGACTAACAATCGTTCCGATTGTTTATATGTATAACATACTATTGCTTAGCCAAGGTTTCATATTCGCCGCTTCCCATACTCCCCTGTAAAGTATCTGACTTAATTGCAAGTTCTCTGTATCTGCGACAACATATCTATCGCTCGGCCGAGCCTTCATCACTGAATAAGTTCATTTGTATTCGGGTACCAATTTCTTGTAAACACCTAGAGGGCTTATAAAATTTTTGTCACTACATAATGTCCCTTCTTATATACCCTTTTGATTCTACTCTTAACTTTAATCCTTTTATTGTAATCCTGACTTTTCTCTATCTTCTTTGTAGCTTCTGTTCTCAGTCTCATCAAATCCCTATCATCTGTATTATCTTCAACTTCTTCCAGTTTGTTGTACTCAAAACAATAATTGACTCGCACACGTGCCCGTACTCCTGTGAACAGTACTATTTATAGCATACTCTACCTTTAGTAACACATAATCCAACGAAAACTTAGTCCCTGCACTAGTCGTTTTAGCTATCATCGGAGAAATAGTCCTGTTTAATCTTTCAACTTGACCGTACGCCTGAGGAGAATCCGTAGCTATCTTTATGTGTTTATGTTACATTTTTCCATACAACCCGCAAACTCTTTAAAGTAACTTCTCTTCTTCTTCGTCTGCTTTGTAGCACTACAGCCCCTCTCGGGCCTTCGCTTAGAGACAGTTAGAGTATGGTCAAAGTTAAAGTCAAAAGCGCTTTATTCAATACTAATCGGTATAAATTTTCAAAGAATACAAAGCAAATTCCAAACAATAAACATATAAAAACTTAATGAACCAAATGATTCTCTAAATTTATACGAAATCATTAAACATATTTCTTCAAAAAAAACTCTAGCAAATTCAATTAATTAAGATTATTACATATTTTGAAAATCAATTGGAAAAAGGAGAAAAAACCACACTATCCTTAAGTTAATTATAATTTAAACACAACAGTGAACTTTGATCCTACACCTAATATGTTTTAACTTAATTCTAATAAAATTCAATCAAAAAACACAATGTTCCTAACCTAAGCGTTAAACCTTACCTCATTCGCTCCTCATGCGCTTAGGATATTTTCAGCATCATGGATTGATGTCTTGCTCGTATCTTCTTCTGCGTTGGTACTTTTTTTTTCGTTGGTCTTGCTTGTTGTTGTTTCCTTTTTCTCATTCTTCTTAGTTGTTATCGATTCTTCTTTACCGGACGTATTCTGTGGCTTCATCACTTTTGTTTTGTTCGCATTTGATAATGTCCGGACCATATCCTCCAAACTTTGTCTACGGAGTTTCAACTCATCGTTTTGTTTAGTAACCTTTGCGTTTTCCCTGGTTGCTTTTTCGTAATCTTCACTTGATAGCGTAATACGCTTGCCATGGTCACAGCTGTCTTGTTCGTTTTCCGCTTTATGATTTTATAATTTTAGAAATGCCTGGCTCTGTGATGGGAAGCCGTCGAGCTCATCCATCCCCCCGTTAAAAAAAATTTTCTTCTTTTTTGAAACTTTCTCGCAGGTAAAATCCAGATACTCCATAAATTGTTCGAATAGTTTGACGATGAAATAAGTTTTTTTCTAAAATTACTTTCTAATTGATGTTTTTAAATATTATTTTAATTTAAAAAAATTCTTCACAGGAGCGAATTAAAAACACGTCTAAACGCAACGAGTGCTTGACGTAGAATCTCTTTTTGGAAGTTGGTTTTGTCAGTACCATGCTCCCGTGTGCCTGCTCAGCTATGATATGATCAGATTAAATCAGTACATATCACCACTGAGTGAACACTCATAGTCTGTATGAAAAATCCCCTGAACAAAATCACGTTGCTCCCAACGAGATTTTAACCTGGGACCTTCGGCGTATGCGTTCATGCTCTAACCACTAGACCACACAGACTATCTAAAGTAACTTTTAAACAACTCAATACCTCCCTAGTAGATGTGGTCTTAACTGGATATAGCTCAGTAAACTAAGTGAAAGCATCTACCACCGAAAATACATATTTCTTTTCAGCATTTTTCAATATCAACGGCCCAAGATGGTCAACATGCAGTGTTACAAACGGAACATCTCCCTTTAAGATATTGTGCAACAAACCCCATATATTCCATTCTTTGAAGAGTAAACTATACATTTTAAGCAGTCGGTGATATGTTTTTTAACCTTGTCCCTCATTTTTGGAAATTTCATTATACTCTCATCTTTGTTTTGACTTACCGCTAAATACTGCTCAAATGTATTCCCCTCTAATATTAATATACTAGTCATTCTACTCAATGCATCCACGTGTCTAATTTTTGACCTCTCTCTATGTTCTATTGTATAATCATAATTCTCTAACTCTAAGGCCCATCTGGCTGTCAGCGTCAACGAGTTTCAATCAGTTATTATTTTAGATTTCCTCCCTTGTAGCTATATTCTAAGTCTCTTTAATGCCAACGTTTCCAATTCAAAACTGTGATATTTCGACTCTTGATCTGTCGTACGCTTCGAAAAATAGAAAACTGGATGAAACTTCCTACCAGTTTTCTTCTGGAATAATTAAACTTCGCATCCTTACGGAGTAACCTATATAGTGGCTCGGCAATAATTGAGAAATCTTTAATGAATCTCCTGAAATAAGATGATGAAGATGAATCTCAGAAAACTATGCACTCCTTTTACATTTTGCGGTGTTGGAAAATTCCTTACTGCTTCTATGCCTTTCTCATCTGGTCTTATCCCGTCTCCAAAAATAATATATCACAAGTATTGCACTTCAGATTCGAAAAACCTACACTTATCTAATCGCCATTACAATTTATTCAGAACCAACCTATCAAAAATGTCTACCAATATACTTTAATGTTCTTCAATGTCATCTGTTGCGATCATTATATAATCAAGGTATATCGATATTTTCTTAGCTCGTATAAGATCATCAAAAACTTCATTGATATATCTCTGAAATGTCGACAGCACATTTTTAAGTCCTAAAGGCATTTTTGTAAACTCATATTGCTTTAATGGAGTCAAAAATGATGTAAACTTAACTGATTCCTCACTCAGTACTACATGGTAAAATGCACTCTTTAAGTCCACCAGTGAAAATATCTTTTATTTACTGGTTGGTCAAGTAAGTCATCTATAACAGGAATAGGATAATTATCTTTTAATGTTACCTGATTCAAAACGCTATAATCCACACATAAGCGGATGTCCCCCGTTTTCTTCCTTGCTAACGCATTGGCGACGCATACTCTAACTTGCTGACTTTTATAACTCCTGAATTAAATCGTCTAAGATCACTTCTAATTTTTCTTTTTCATTATATGATAACCTTTTAGGTGAGCATTGGAATGGCTTTTCATCAGTCAACCACAACTTCATCTCATACCTAATCTTCGAGATTCAGGGCGTTTGCAATGCAAATAATGATCCTCAAACAAGTTTACACGTCTATTTTTTTGGTATCCGAGTTCATTTTACCACTAATAACTATTTCATAGTCTATCTCAATTTCAATATTCACCAAATCTTTACACTCATTCTATAGCTCTTTTGTACCAGCTGTCTTGTCTAACACATCTTTCGATTTCATCAGTTTCATCTTACCTTCCTTCAAAAAATCTTTTCCTAAAATCACATTGTGTCGTCTTTTACAAGAAACATGCTCAACCTTACTCTCTCATCATCAAATAAAATACTACCATCAATTTTACCGATAATATTCAGAGGACTTTTATCAATACCATAGATCTATATTGTATTTCTTCCTTATATACTAACGCCTCTGGTGAAAATTGCTTCTGAATTATCCTTATGGGACTGTCGGTATCTACCACTGATACTAACCATAACATATATCATAAGATAATTTATCATTTTTTAAAGTAAATGCAAAGTTCTTTACGTATTCGTCTCTCTCATCATGATCAATCCTCAGCACTCATTTAGTTGGCTTTCTTTGGAGCATGTAGCCACAAAATGTCCCATTTCAACACACACACACGTGGCATGCACCAATTGCCCGCTTTTCCTTTCGACACCCATTTGCCATATGTCCCTTCGCGTTGCAGTTATACTCGTAGCATCGTGTTTCTCTAGTCATCTCCTCTCCGACTGCTGGTCGTCGTGATGTTGACGGGACCGACTTGGTCATTCGTTGGGGTACCGACCACGCCTGTCGCACATTCACAAATGCCTCCAAAATTTCCTACTTATTTGTGAAACGCAGCATCCTCCCTTGATGCCGTAGTGCCGTATCAGTAATTCCCTCGACAATATATTCCAGCAGCTCATCATCACTCATCATAACTTTGTTTGCTAGAATAATTTTGTCATGGAAATATTCCTGGAACGTCTCTTCCAGATTCCATATTCTATTTTCGAACTGCAGTTTCGCCACTAGTGTGCTCGCACGGTCTTTGAATAGCGTGTTCATCTCACTCATCAGTTCATCGACTGTTGTGGTTATCATATCCACCTTATTATGTAACCAATTCAAAGCGCGACCACTCAATCGATCAGCAACCAACTTCCTCACATTATTATCATCCAATTTGTACGTTGTGATGACGTTTTTTAGTTCTTGTAGCCAGTGTCCGAAATGATCACCCGTTGGTGGAAATTCGGCTAGCAAATCTTTTACACTAGCAAAGGATGCACTTGTCATACCAACATCAGCCGTCGATTTTTGCTCACTTGACCTTTGCATCATCATGTTCTCCTTTTTTAAACACTCGTTCTCTCTCCTTTGCAACTCCAACTCTCGTTTCATCAGCTCTAGTTTGCGTTTCATCAAGGTCCACTCTTTTATATCAAGGTCACTCCCTCTTTTTGTATCTTTTGTACAGCGTATCCGCTCCTTCTTGGTTGTCACTGTCGTTTCTTCAAACGCCTGCTCGTCACTTGTAGTGTACTCACTTTCCGATGATTCCATTACTTTGCTGACTGCACCACCACCACCATCCACTTCGCTCGTCATTTCATCATGAATCGCCCTCTCTCTGTCTTCTTCGGGAATAGACATTAACCGCAACACTAGCTCACTCTTATTTCCCGTCGCCTTCTGTCCTGCTGTCTCCAAGCATGACTTTAATCGCGCCGCAGTCAACTTCTTTAATTTGTCCGAACCAGACATTGTTTCGGTTTTTTTCTCGATCACTCTTTGTTTACTGTTAGTTTGTTGTTTTTTCTATTAATGACTCAGTTTTTATTGTTTATTGCACTTTTCATTCGTTCACTCTTTTGCTTTTTCTGTCTTAGATTTATCATCTCTTTTGATCACTCGTTTTGTAATATGTTTTCTCACAATTTATACGCGCTAGTACTGATCACGTTCACAATCGATTGCTGCAGGACACGATCCCACTTCTGATATTATAAGTGGCAGATTTAAATTAAAAACAGAGAAACGATATTCACTTTCGAATATTTATTTTATCACGCACACAACTTTTCGTCTACACACGATATGACCGACACCAGAAAACTGTGTCCTGTCTACATTCTTTCTTATCTCTATACGGCAGTCTCTTTCTTTTTTTTTCTTAATGCTAGGTTTACATATTCATATTTATATTTCCTGATGCTATATTTGCACATTAATTTGCGTTACCAGTATTACCACATTATTATTATATATTGAAAGTAAATAAATTTATGTTTGGAAGCGAAAATTTCGATAACTGAGTCAAGTTTTCATGCATAGCATTTAGCTAGACTAATAACATTGAAAATCGATATTTTTTTAGCACAAACTTTAGAAGCATTTGAAGCGTACTCGTATTTTCCTTTTCTTATTTAAAACAAAACGGAGAGACACAATGCGATAATTAAACTCAGTAACATAATTCAGACTCTTTTGTTTCCTACTCTTCTCCCATTTTCTTTTTCGTGAAGGTTCCTCGAGCAGTTTGCCTAAGCGGACGGCTCGATTACTGCAATTTAGAATTAATTTGTTGATATTCCGGTTGAAAAGATTGACTAAAATGTGCCGTTTGTAGAGGAAATTAAAGGTAATGATCATTTTTATCATCCATGACCAAAATATTCGGTACCTGTAGCAAATACTTAAAGAGTCGCAAAATAATTGGCATATTTCGTACGAAAGGTCGTTAAAATTCAATTGTACGATATCCATATACCAAATAATATTCATATCTACAGCGTCCCTGAAAGGATTACAATTCCATTTCAGTTCAATAAGCTGTCCTTCATTTGAAACAATTAGAATCAAAATCCTTATGTGCCTCGATCAGTTATGCTGAAAAATCGGAGTGAAAGTCGGAAATTTTTTATTTTAATGGTAAAAAACGTTTACCATTATTTGATTTTCTCGTCCTTTGAATGAGACCCAATAGAAAGTAAAGCATAAAATGGTAGGCCTTACTTTCTAATAATGGTAAACGATTTTTACCATTAAAATAAAATATTTCCGACTTTCACCCCGATTTTTCAGCATAACTGATCGACGCACATAAGAATTTTGATTGTAAATGTTTCAAATGAAGGACAACTTATTGAACTAAAATTGAATGGTAATTCTTTCAGAATTACGGCAAATGTACCAAAAACAGGACTCTTCTCTCTACCCCCGTTCAAAAATTATGCGTGAACATACATAAAAAAGCAACAACAAAATAAATATTGGATAGTCTAACAAGTATTGAGCCTTTTCAGGGTATTGTAAAATCAATTTACAATACCCTAGTAGTTTCGTGTCCTGTCTGTCCGTCTGTCCGTCCGTCCGTCCGTCCGTCCGTGTGTCACACCACTTTTTCTCACAAACTATCTACATAAGCTAGAAACACAAAATTTTGTAGGTAGGTGCAAAGCGACGTCCTCTTCAAAATTTTAATACGAAAAAAAATTTATAAGGTCTTTAAGGGGGGTCTCCCCATATAGGGGAGTTGCCCCTGAAAAAAAAGTTTTCATCACATGTAGGCAATATGGGTATCAAATGAAAGGTCTTAATGAGCACTTTTCAAAACAGGTCTTAAAATGACAAATTTTGCTTCGTGGGGTGCAGGGGAAGGGGAAATGTACGAACATTTTGTGACCCCCCCCCCCTCCTCGCGATTGGACACCTTTGACCCGAAAAATCTGAAAAACATCATGAATATAGGCTTTTATGAGTACAATAACAACAAATACATGAGAAGTCAAAATTCACTCAACTTTGTTAGTAATAGTATGATTTACCGATTTTATGTTTTCTTGAATAAAACCTTAACGGTGTCCTTAAATTTTATAAAATTCAGTGCACAGATGACCATTTATAAGATTAATTTGTCCTGAAAGTTTCATAAAGATCGAATGGTATTTAATGAAGTTACAGCGATTTGAATTTTCCTGTATTACTATGGAACATTATGCGCTGTATTACTATGGAAACATATGGCTATGGAACAATCTGCGCTTTTCACCGACTCAGATACTACAGTTTTGCTAGGATTTGCATGAAAATTTCAGGAATGATAGGTATCATGAAGTTCTTTGAGAATTGGCTCAGCTAGTGGTATTAGTAATCGTCAAGCAAAAAAGTGGCTGTTTTAAATGCGAAGATTGAATAATTTTGAGTTATTTTGCCCCAACTTCAACGTTTAAGGCGCATGCTTTTAACACTGGATTCAATTTAATGAATGCCTGAAGATGAGTACCTACAATTGGTACTCATGGGTGAAACAAGTCGAGGAGGCAGGAGAGAGCTCCTGGCAAATGAGCTTTGTAACCATTCTAGGATTCGAAAAAATAGGCCATGAATCGATGATTACAGTACAGGGGAGTGGCCGCTGAAAAAAATTTCATCAAAGGTAGCCAATATGAATATAAATGAAAGTTCTTTATAAGAGCTTTTCAAAACAGTACTTAAACTGACAATTTTTCCTTCACAAGGGCAACAAATACCTTAGAAGTCGAAAGTCGATCAACTTTGTTAATAATAGTACATTTTATAAATTTTTCTATTTTGTCTATAAAATCAAGATGGGAGCCTTAAATTTCGCAAAATCTATAATCTAAATTTTCTAAAAGTAATCGTATATGTTCTGAAAATTTCCCAATAATTGAACAATAAACAGCTAAGTTACAGCCAATTGAATATTTAACAATTACAACAACATTAACACGTGATACTAGGGAGATACACGCTTGCAACGGACCTAGACACTACAAATATGTAGGAATTTTGATAAAAATTTCAGAAATGGTTTGTAATATCCATGTCTTATCATGACTAATCAAGCGACGGGGTCAAACCACTTGAAACAAAATGGTGGCGAGTTTAAAATCATAATAACCATACTAATTTTTCAAACTCAATTTATGGAATCTATATAGTAGCGTTGCCTTCTTACTCAAGCCTGAAAACGGAAACACCGCGTCACGTCACGAACCAACCACTTTGAGCAACGTAATCAGCGCCATCTAGTGCTGTTTACATTAAACAAATTTTTCAAAGATTCTTGACAGTACATATGACTGTAATTTGAAATTTTATCAGAACTATGTCAATGATTTATTTTAAATATGGGATGTCGAAGACATTGGCGCGCAAATATATGTATTTCGATCCCGTTTGTATCATTTCCACTAAATTTCATCTGAGAAATGTCATATTTGGCAATCTCAAAAGTAGCTGTTTATCGAAATTTAGAACCACTGATGAAATTTAGAGCTACTGTTTCCGGTACGGGAAGTGACGTCAGGTACGTTAATTGATTTCTTTATGGGCCTGAGTAAGATGGCAACGATATTAGTCAAGTTTTGATATGCAGAATATATTGTTTGATTTACTAATTGCTTTACAGTACCCTTCTGGCAGGAGCATCATCCTTCAACTTGTTTGTCACTAGATGGTATTCGTTGTCATTTATTGTGGCAGCGCTGAATCTTTATTAATTTTCCGCCAGAGGTGTTTCTGATGTTAAGTAGTTTTTAAGATGAAAAATGTGTTTTCAATAAACATTTGTCAACTGGAGGGTTCGCATTTGAATTTCTTCGCTCTTTTAAAAGGAATATCCGTGAGCACAACGCCACAGATAATTGGTGACCCCAACGCAAGTTACACTGCGCACAACGAAATCAATTTTACATTGAAATCATGCCGCTTGATCGTTCGCCGGAACGTGCATTAAGTGCTGCAAATCCAGTTCCCGACACACTATCCCAACAAGCCGCCACCAGTAGCCGCCATCATTCAGGAGAGCAAATCGATGCCAACCGTGTCGTAAAAGCACCCAAAGTTGCAGCTTTTTGGCCGACAGATCCGGAATTATGGTTCGTGCAGGCCGAAGCACATTTTCACGCATACGGAATATCCACTGACGTCTCGAAGTATTATACGGTTATTGCAGCGTTGGATGCAGCGACCTTGAAACAAGTCTCCGATCTCGTGCGCGCACCACCGGCAACAGGTTTGTACGAGTACAATGCATTAAAAACCAAATTAGTTGAACGTCTCACGGAGTCGGAGGACAAAAAACTGCACCGCCTCCTGACAGATATAGAACTCGAAGATAGGAAACCGAGTCAGCTGTTAAGGAAAATGAGAACCCTTGCAAATGAAAATCTTGCGGACGACATCCTCCGTGCGCTTTGGATGAAACGTATGCCTGTAAGCGTACGGTGCATCCTGTCTGCAAGTCACGGCATTGACCTAGACCAATTGGCAGAGATAGCTGATCGAATAATTGAAACTTCTTCATCGTCCCATTTGTCAGCTGTAGAATCCGTGGCAAGCGTGAGATCAACAGCACACAGTAGCTTTACCGAGAGATTAAAATCCCTTGAAGAAAAATTTGAGGAACTCATGACGCTTGTCAAGGAACAAAAACGTTTCAAATCAAGATCGCACCGTTCTAGCTCACGCTCTCATTCAACAAATCATAATAAAGATATTGGTTTTTGTTACTACCACCACCGATTTGGTTCAGCGGCAACTAAATGCACCAAGCCGTGTGTGTTTAAGCCAGCGCAGGTGTGCCAAACGCCGGAAAACTAATATCGCCATCCGTACTCTGTCCGGTGTACGATGGCATACAAATGCAAAACCGGCTCCACATACAAGAACGAACAAGAGGAGTGCGTTTTCTCGTCGACTCAGGCGCCAATGTCTCTGTCATACCTCGCAAAATTGTTCAAGGACCTTTTGCAGTAAGCACTGTCAAACTTTTCGCGGCTAACAACACGCCTATTAATACTTATGGTGTTAAGTTATTAACTCTTGACCTAAATCTCCGACGTTCCTTCCCGTGGAAATTCGTGGTAGCAGACATTCCGACACCAATCCTTGGAGCGGATTTCCTTCTGAAATACGATCTCTTAATCGATCTTAAAAGACAGCGTCTCATAGACCATGCAACAGGAATCACCACAAAGGGAGACATACTCAAAACTACTGAATATGGGATCTCCACACTAGACAACAGCGTCGAATGGAGTCAATTCCTACATCAGGATCCTGATGTCACATCCAGCTCACGAGCGGCCACTTCTACGTGTCATAACATCGTTCATCATATAATAACACAGGGGCCGCCCGTTGCAGCTCGGCCTCGACGTCTCGTCGGAGAAAAATTAAAAGCAGCAAAAGCTGAGTTTCAATATATGGTCGACCAAGGTATTTGCCGACCCTCACAGAGTCCCTGGGCCAGTCCGCTTCTTATGGTACCCAAGAAATCAGGGGAGTGGAGGCCTTGCGGGGACTATCGTCGGCTAAACGCGGCTACCGTACCCGATCGGTACCCTATTTCCCATATCGAAGCCTTCAGTAACATCCTCTGCGGTAAAACGATTTTTTCTACGCTAGATCTAATCAGGGCATACCACCAAATACCGGTGGCGGAGGAGGATGTGCCGAAGACAGCAGTGACAACGCCTTTTGGCTCATTCGAATTCCTGACCATGCCTTTCGGTCTGTGCAACGCTGCACAGACCTTCCAAAGGTTCATTGATACTGTGACACGTGGATTAGATTTCGTCTACTGCTACCTCGACGATATCCTGGTGGCATCAGTGGACATCAACGAGCACCAACAACACCTCAAGCAGTTAATGGAAAGACTTTCATCGTATGGCGTAACCATCAATCCAGCAAAATGCGTATTTGGCGCATCCGAAGTAAATTTTCTGGGATACACTATTTCGAGCGATGGCACAAGACCACCCCCGGAACGTGTAGAAGCAATCCTCAGCTACGCAAAACCTCAGATAATCAACGATCTTCGAAGATTCCTCGGGATTATAAATTTTTATCGTCGTTTCATCAAGAACGCAGCTAAAATTCAAGCACCACTCAATGCTTTCCTCAAGGATTCGAAGAAAAATGACAAACGCCCCGTACCCTGGACCGAACTTGCTACGATCGCCTTCGAAGAATGCAAAAAGAGTCTAGCAGAATCAGTAACACTGGCTCATCCTAGTGACACAGAATCCCTCAGGCTTACAACCGACGCCTCAGACAGAGCAATAGGGGCCGTGTTGGAACAACAACAACCCGATATGCAATGGAGACCCCTGGCTTTCTATTCAAAGAAGCTTAGTTCGACCGAGCAGGGTTATAGCGCGTACGATCGCGAACTATTAGCGATTTACGAGGCCATTAAATTCTTTAAATATTTCCTTGAGGGCCGAGATTTTGTGATACGCACTGATCATAAACCACTGATTTATGCATTTGCACAGAAACCGGAGCAGGCAACACCCCGCCAGTTGCGCAATTTAGAATATATTTCACAATTCTCAACGCAAATCGTACATTTATCTGGAAGCGAGAACTTAGTCGCGGATGCGTTCTCTCGTTTGGAACAAATCGATATGCCAACAGTCGTTACAGCACAAGAATTGCGAGAGGCTCAGCAAGAAGATCAGGAGTTGCAAACCATTTTGGAATCCAACACATCTCTAAAACTCCAAGAGGTAACCGTTGATACAAGCGGATCTTTATATTGCGATGTGTCAACTGGTATTATACGACCTTTCGTTCCCCAACAGTTACGAAGAAGAATTTTCAATGCGTTTCATAACCTTTCTCACCCTAGTGGAAGGGCTACATGCCGCACCATACAGCAAAAATTCGTCTGGCCAGGGATGAGGAAAGATATTCCGGAATGGACAAGAGCTTGTCTGCCTTGCCAAAGAAGCAAAATTCATCGCCATACAAGAAACGCTCCACAACAATTTGCGGTCCCCGCTAACCGGTTCGAGCACATACACCTCGATATAGTAGGCCCGCTTCCACCGTCACAGGGATACCGATACCTTCTTACAATGATCGATCGGTTTACTCGTTGGCCGGAGGCTGTTCCCCTTAAGGAAATCACCGTTGAAGCCGTAACATCAGCATTCTATGCCAACTGGATCGCACGTTTCGGTGCACCACGGACAGTCACAACAGATCAAGGAGCACAATTTGAAGCAGCGTTTTTCAAAGCGTTAGCCAATCTAGTGGGAGCAAAAAAAAACCCGCACGACCCCATACCATCCGGCATCCAATGGAATTTTGGAACGCTGGCATCGCGCGTTGAAAGCAGCATTAATGTGCCACAACTCAAAATCTTGGACTGACCTTCTTCCTACAGTTCTTCTGGGACTCAGAACGGCATACAAAGAAGACTTGAACGCCACAGCAGCCGAAATGGTCTACGGTGAATCTCTCCGAGTTCCGGGTGAATTCATCACACACGATGACTGCGATCAGGACCCTCAAATTTTCGTTGACAGTTTCCGAGAACAGATGCGAGAATTGCGCCCTACACCTACGGCCCGCCACGACAAGCGAAAAATCCTCGTACACAAGGACTTACATAAGTGCTCGCACGTATTCTTGAGGGACGACACCGTGCGAAAACCGTTACAGCCACCATATCTGGGACCTTTTCCCATCGTCAGACGAATGAACGATCATCTTTTCACCATCCTCGTCAACGGCAAGGAAACCAACATATCTACAGAGCGGTTAAAACCGGCATACGAAATTAGTGAAAAACCAACTATTACCGACGATTTTGATGACCGACGTCCCCTGCGAACATATGATCGGAAGAAAGTGACATTCACACCTCACACACTCGGAGGGGGGTAGTGTGGCAGCGCTGAATCTTTATTAATTTTCCGCCAGAGGCGTTTCTGATGTTAAGTAGTTTTTAAGATGAAAAATGTCTTTTCAATAAACGTTTGTCAACTGGAAGGTTCGCATTTGAATTTCTTCGCTCTTTTAAAAGGAATATCCGTGAGCACAACGCCACAATATTAGGCAATGCTAATCAGACTGAGGCAAACTGACATGCGCTTGAAAGGTGACATTCCAGTCTACAATTTCCATACGGAAAATTTTGTATTTCGTCATTCGTGCCAAAAGTTGTATTCATTTAAAAATGAGTGATCACTACGATCAAGGTGAGAATGCATCGCAGGCGCATGAAAAAATATGTGGTGTCTACAGTCAAGATACTTTATCAAAAGCCACAGCCAAAAGATGATTCGCTCGCTTTCGTTCTGGAAACTTTGATGTCAAAGATGCACCTCGCTCAGATCGACTAATCACTGAAAAAGTCGATTGAATCTTACAAACACTTGAAGAAGACCGACACATAAGCCGCCATGGTATTGCTAAGGAACTGAATATCCATCACCAAACAGTTTTGAACCATTTGCGTAAGGCTGGATGCACAAAGAAGCTCGACGTTTGGGTGCCGCATGAATTAACACAATAAAATTTGCTCGACCGAATTTCCATTTGTGAAATGCTAATAAAACGCAACGAAATCGAGCCATTTTTGAAGCAAATCATTACAGGTGATGAAAAATGGGTAAGATCCGAGAATGTCGTTCGAAAAAGATCATGGTCAAAAAATAGGTGAATCATCACAAACGACTTCAAAGCCAGGATTGACACCAAATAAGGTTATGCTGTGTGTATGGTGGGATTGGAAGGGAATTGTTTATCATGAGGCGCTAGAACCTGGCCAAACACTCAATTAACCTCTGTACTGTCAGCAATTTACCAGATTGCAACAAGCAATTCAAAAAAACCGGCCAGAATTGATCAATAGAAAGGGCGTTGTCTTCCATCATGGCAATGCCAGACCTCACAGATCTTTGATGGCCCGACAAAAATTGACAGAGCTTCTCTGGGAAGTTTTGATGCATCCACCGTATAGTCCAGAGCTTGCACCATCAGACTACCATTTGTTTCGGTCTCTGCAATCTTCCTTAATGAAAAGAAATTTTCTTCAAAAAGGGACTATGAAAATCACTTGGCCAAGTTTTTCGCCGATAAGCCACAGAAGTTCTACACAGATGGAATAATGGCTCTACCAAAAATGGCAAAACGTCATGGATAATAATGGACAATATGTACTTAAATAAAATCCATTTTAAATAAAAAAAAACATTCAATCGAAAAATGACAAAAAAAGGCTCAATACTTTTTAGGCTTACCAACATATGGGACAAACTAATAACCTTTGGAAGTCGGTTAATAATCATATAATTCCCAAAAAACCTTATAATATTTAAAAGTGTTGATTTAAATAATTATTAAATTCTCCATTTCAGATTAAACATGAAGTGCAGCACACAGCTGGTGAAAAGCGTCTAACGTCTCCCTATAAGCATGGACTACCATAAGCAGCATCTCTTCCTGGAAGAAATGTATTTATTTATGACCACCAATTAAAAAGGAAAACTAAATACATATCATTCTATTCACTACCACAACAAAATTCATGCATAATTATCATGTAATGAAGATAATTTGTTCTCTTTTTCTTTTACTTTGAAAACAGTAATTTAGTGACACTGTACCATGAATTTATTTTAATCTTAACATATTTAGTATGAAGAACTATTAATACGGCAACTATTAAACCAACATGGCAACTAATACATATCATTTAAAAGTCCTTATTGTAAAATATACTAAATTATAAAAGAAAACTATGAAGAACTAAATATATAGATGTAAATTTATGAGATAAAAGAACAATATTAAATAAAAAACATTCACTGAATTTGATTATGCAATGAGAACTTGTAGAACAAGCAATTGGTGATAAATGAAACAAAATATAAGGAATGATACCATCAGAGCTGTGAACATATAATGAACCAATTGAGTATGTATTCGTGTGATCCGAAAAAGTCAACAGCCCAACATAGTGAAAAACAAAACACAAGCAAGTTTTCGATAATTTTAATCTAATGTCAAATCGGTTAAGAAACGCTAAAGTGAAAAATTAAAAAAAAACTCATTGAATATACAAAGCTTAGCTATTTAAGTCTAACATACTCGTATTAAACTACTGATGTAAATTTTGGTTTTGTTTGTCACTACTGCAAAGTTTTTCTCGTGTCCTTTTAAAGAATGAATACCACACAAAAACAATCTATTCAAATCTTAAGATCAAACGGATCATATGCATACAAATATGTGTTTATGACTTTAAAACAACGTTATAAAGTAAAATAAAAAACAATACTAATATACTGGCTGAGGTAAAATATTCATATACATATTTAGAAAAGTTTCGAAAAAAATTCAAGCGCAGAAAATTTTCATTTTCTATTGGTGTTGTCCAATTTAAAAATCTAAAAATCTATATTTACTAAAAAAATACATTGGAAAATTATAAATAGGCAAACTAATTATTCTAAAATGTCAAAAAAAACCTGCGAAAATAACAAAGAAAATTAGTGTCTGTCTTTAGCAGAGTATTCATAGCGTCACGTCGTAAATATCAATGTAAAAACAAACAAAGAAAAAAAATATTAGAATAACATATAAATGAAAATGTAGCATTCAAGGAGAAAGGCACTGGACTGGATTATGTAAGACTATTTCAAACAATAAGAAAACACACAAGGATAAATAAAATATATACAGCTTTATGTCATGTTAGAAACAGAGGAAGATGAAAACATAATTATTTATTTTTATATGCTTACCCATACATGCTCTCCAAATGAGGCTTCATCCGATGACGAACAAAGAAAATGACCTAAGAAAAATGCACACCAAATCGATTCGTTGAAAATGTATTTTTTATAACTTTGGTTAAAGAAAACTGTTACAATTTTTGGCCTATTGCTTATTTTTCTCAAGTTCTTTCTATATTTTATGAAAGGAATAGCATTCAATTTACATTGTTTAATATTTATATTTGCATACAAAATGAAATATCCCATTATTATACGAATGTTGACATTCTGGATGTTGGTTGAATAAAGAAATCTATATCAGTGATATGAATACTTGTTTCGATTATTCCAATCTTTCAATAAAGTTTGACTTTGCCAAGTTAGTTTTGACTCTTTTTTATATTTTTAAGCCTAGAAAACAAAATACCGAATGAGAATAACTAAACATTTTTTTAAGGTCAGCTGAGATCTATTGACGGTATCATGTTGATTATCTGATTGCAGCTTTCAAAATAGAGGCAGTTCAAAAATACGATTTATTATATTTTTGTGGCCCTCTAACGGCCAAGTTGATCAACCGATTTTCGTGAACAGTGCCCTAATGGCATCTGTTCCAATAAATAAATTTTCAGATATTTTGGGCTCGTCTATAACGGTAATGTTTCTCAAGAATTCAAATCCGACTCTAAAACAAAACAAAATGCTCTTTCTTATTCATAATCATTTAGTACAGGACAAGTTGCAATCTTCTAGTAGCACGTGTATTAATCGAGCAGTTAGCCTCCGCAAACCACTCGATAAATCAGCGACATCACCCACAAATGCATAAGCCGACGCATATGCATAGGCATCCGCAACGCGTATGCATATTTCGCCAGCAATATTATGCCACAAACAGTCGTCATAACTAGTGATCCCGTGGGGCGATACCCGAGTGAGATGTCATCCCTACACAATGGCGATCAGCTGGCAACCTGTAGCGAAAATAAGTGGCTAAAGTTGTCTGTGAAGGACTGCAACGATGGTCTGCTGCCCCGGCGAGAGAGGACGGTGGTGGTCGCCGAGATTGGCCTTATCTGTGGATGTGCTGGCATGCTAGCATTGCGGTGTTGTGGGGCGGGTTTTTTTCCCCAGCACAAGGACCCACTAAAAAAAATTCCACACACCTGAAATAATTTCAAATCCTCTGTCCTCTTAAATACAATAACAAACACTCTATTAAACTTTTGATTTGCGGTTTTTATTCGAATGTTGTCGAGTACAATGATTCTTGTTCTTCCCACGTTCCTTGGCCCGCATCTGCTCCTCAGTTCCTTCCTTCAGTTCACAGCGCAGCTCCTTAACCTGCCTCCAGAAAAGGGCCCACTCCGCTGCTGTCGTGGAAAAGCGGGCGAGTCATCGCAGTTCGTAGAGCTCCTTCCGCTTGCGCTCTCTGCGTTGTCCACGCTGCTGTTGCTGCTTGCTGGTGTGGCGTGCACTTGCATGGTTGCATGGTGATAGGCCGGAGTCCTGCTCAGGGTTCCGCCTGGAGTGTCTGCTCAAGACTTCTAGGCGGTGCCGGATGGTGAGTAGGTGTTGTGCCGTGTAACCTCGGAGTAAGAGCGTGCTGTTACTCTTCCTCGAATTATGTCCGCAGGTACCGCTTCTTCAGTCAAGATGGCTTTTCTATTGCTGGCCTGTAATAGGGATTGCATTAATGCTGGTAACTAATCAACGCTGGGCGTTAGAAAGCTAAAAGAGGATCATGGCTTTAGCCAACACCTCACCATATAGCAAATCCCTATCGCACTGCGGGCGTAACTGCTCCGATGAATTTTAATGTTTGTGTAAAAAGAACGACGGGTCCTGAGGCGAAAAATTGGAGTGAAGCTAGACGGGGACCAATGGTGAATTCGATGCAACCATGAGCTGTATGAAATTTTTGACGAACCGGAGGTCTCAAGGATTGTAAAACTGCGTTAGCTGCAATGGGCTGGACACATGAATCGTATGGATGAACAACGTATACCCAAGAAGGTATTCGTTGGGAAAACTGAAGGCCGGCAGCCAGTGGGGAAACCGAGGAAACGCTAGTCTGACTCGGTTGACGAAGACAGTTCATCACTGCTCGGATTTCGGAATTGGATGACGCGGTCAACGGACCGAGACAGTTGGAGGCGCTGTTTGCAGGAAGTGAAGGCCCGAAAGGGGCTGTATTGCTAAGGAGAAGAAGAAGTAAAAAGAACGGCCGTTGAACTCAAACGTAACGCGTGTGTTCTCATTCATCAGGAACTTCTCCTCTCCACTTTGCCTTATTAGTTTGTTGATGATGAGAGCCATTCTACGATATTTACGATATTATCATAGCCAGCTTAGGGGAAATATCTTTGCATATGAGCGAGGAAAGCTTTCGCCTCCATATTCACCGCAACTCTCAGTTGGCTGTCGAAAGCTTTTTCATTTGATCGGTATAAGCTTCCTTACCTTGTTCATACATAGAGCTTCTCGCTTGGAATCTATCAAGTCAAGTCAAAAGCGCTTTATTTAATACTAATCGTTATAAATTTTAAAAGAATATAAAGCAAAATCCAAACAATAACAATAAAAAACTTAATGGCCCAAATGGCTCTCTAAATTTGTACGTTATCATTGAACACATTTAAAAAAAAAAACTATAGCAAATTCAAATCAATTAAGATTGTTACATATTTTTAAAATTCAATTGGAAAAAGGAGAAAAAACCAACCAACACTATTCTAAAATTATTTATCATCTTAACACTACAGTGAACTTTGATCCAACACCTAATATGTTTTAACTTAATTCTAATCTTATACCAAAAAAATCTATAACAATGCTCCTAACCTACGCGTTTAACCTTATATCGAACCTAATATAATAAACATAATATAAACCTAACCCATACCTAATTTTTAACAAATATAAACAACAACACTAAATGTAGCAATGATGAGCTGAAACTCAAAAACTAAATAACGAAAAACACCAAAACTGAAAATAAACACGAATAATTTAGACATTGTCATTCAGCCACCAATACCTGGATTGCGCCGTCTCAACTCGATCAGCTTCAACGAATTTAGCAAATGAGTATCTCTATTGGAACCGTTGGTCTCGTGAACTCAAATTAGGAGGATATTTTATCTTCTTATCGGTGGCCCGTCGATATATGTGATATATGACTGGGACACCGTCAGAATCAAAAACATATCGATTCATGTCCAAATACACGAATGCTTTTGGAGGAATGAAGCCAGTAGCGAGGCAAGTCGCTATATACCCGTCTGTAGGGTGGAACGGCTGTGAAATCCAAGGGTTTTCACTCACAGTCACAGATCTTGCGATATGATTCCGAAGAAGCTTCAATATGAAGATATCGACCCTGGTCACTTCAGCAGTTTGATAAATTCTTCTGTTCGATATATAATGTTTCTAATCCGTCTCAGGCTTTCTGTACAAACCAGTACATGCAAATAGACATTTCCTTTCGAAAACTCTTAATTTTTCCATAGTACTAGCGCTCTGGTTGTACCAGATCTGACATCCATATGTCAAAACTGGTCTAACCAGTGTCTTGTAACAGATAATTTTGACCTTTTGGTCAATGTATCTGGAATGAAAGAGCCTTCGAAGGGCCATGACTATTTTAAGTGCCTTACTGAGCATGATTTTCACATGTTCAGTATAGTACAGATACTGATCGAGATAAACACCGAGGTATCGAACACAGGACTTATGTGGAACCCGTTCAAGACTACCCTCACCAGCCATGATGTGGAAATCTTTCCAATTACGTTTCAGGTCTTGACTGACCCCCTGCAGCGTTGTCCGAAACAAGATTGTTTCACACTTTTGCGCATTGATTTTCATTGGCCAATTGTCAGTGTACAGCTGTACATCATTGAACATTTTTTGGAGATTGCTCTGAACTATGGTAGCTTTTCGGTCTGCCGTATAGATTATCAGATCATCAGCAAACGCTTCCAATGATCGCGAGACGTTAAAATCAAAGCCGTTCAATAGCTTGCGAATGAAGATTGAGAAGAGCAGAGGCGCAGTAACTGTTCCCTGCTGTAGACCATTCAAGACCTTGAACTCGCGCATTCTTGTCACATTTCCATCAGTTACAACAAACGATTTCCCGTATAACATATTACACATCATGGTGACAAGGTGTCTGGGGAACTTGTCCTGAAGGAGTTTAAAAATTAGTCCATCTAACCATACCGTATCAAATGCTTTCTCCATATCAATGAGACATGCTCCAACACATTGTCTATCATTTAGTTTCCAACAGATGTCTGAGGTTACTTTCGTTATTGCATGTGTGGTCGAATGCCTGGCACGAAAACCAAATTTGGCAATTCGGCATCAACTCATTTTCCTCAATGTGCGCGTTTAATGCTCTGTTGAGTATCACTTCAAACACCTTGCTGATGTTAGGCAGCAAGCTAATTGGGCGATAGCTTTTGGGGCATGAAGATTCTTTTCCTTTCTTCAAGATCGGAAATACCTTAGCCTTTTTCCACTCATTTGGGAAATGAATTGCTCAACGTGTTGTTGAACAATATGCAATAGTTCCAAATAGCAGCCTCAGGCAAATGTCGGAGAACTACATTTAGAATACCATCAGTACCACATGATTTCTTGTTGTTTATCCTGCGAAATATGAAGCACAAGTCTTCATAGCTGACAAAATAATCAACAAGATTCAAGCTCGGTATGAGGTCAGATGTTAATGTTTCATTGAAATGAAGAATTGATTGGCCGTTCAGGCTTGATTTGAAGTCGGAAACTTTTGCTTCAACGACCTCTGAAAATATTTCATTCCCTCTCTCAGGGTTTGGTAGATGAACCAATTCAAAATGTGTTCCAATCAGGGCAAGTTTATCCAATCCTTCGCAAATAATCCTGTTTCCATTTCTATCCGGAGTCGTACTATCAATTTTGATACCAGCCCTATCGAGAAGATTTATCTCATCACTAGTGACTTCAAGATTCGATACCTTCACTCGAGACTACTTGCGGAATATGCTATTCACTTTCATGAACACGCCGTCTGGGTCCTGTGGGCTAATACCCCTCAATTTTTCCGCCCTCACTCCTGAAGTATGACCGGATTAAGTTCCGGACATTCTTCAGATGTAATTTCAAGAAAGACAATGAGGGATGGTTGTAGTCCAAAAATCGTCGATAAATATTGTTGACGCGTGTGAGAAGAAGGCTTTTCAATCTTTTCAACCTTGCGATGGTTGGTGTTTCATATCCTTCCATATTGTTTCGATGTTTAATCTTGGGAACTACTTTCTCAATCGTTTCCAACGTCAGCTTCTCTAACTTCGACAAATAGAGATCTATTTCATCGTTAGTTAGATTCCTATCATTAGGAACCATTGAGCAAGAGTTGCCACTATTAGAAGGGGGACCTTGCTTCTAGTACTCCCGATTAAACTTCTTTTGAAACTTTCCCCCGTCTGTTTTTTTGAAATTCAACCGATGACTTTCATGTTGAACTGGAATGAGGAAGAAATCATCCCTGTGATGATTGATTTACGTTATGGTCGCTATCGTAAGAAAGCACCTGCAGTTTCCGTTAAGGACTATCAAAGCTGGTTTCAAGTCTTGCATCAGCAATGGAGAGGTCCAAATATGAATTTGTCTTAGGGTATGTTGGGAACTCCGACCCATATAGATTGCACCTGTATTCAATTTGGTTCTCTGTTATCCATGATTTCAGGAATACACCTCTTGGATTATTGGTGGCGTTCAGCCATGATGTGCGCTTGGCGTTCAGATCACCAGCAAGAATATAATAGTTATGCAGCCTGTTCAATTCGAGTATTTCAAACAAGGAATTGAGTTCCTCCTTGAGCTTGAGAACAGTTCCACCAGTTGCATAGGCAGAGATAACGAAGAGGTTATCCCCACCTGGCAGTGAGATTTTGATAACGGACACTTCAAGAGATTCAAAGCTTTTGAATTCGACTTTTTCAATATTTTGGAAACGATAGGGTCTTCGAACCAATATCCTGGTGCCACCTCCCCCATCACCTATTACCCTATCGTGTCTTCCGAATTCGAAATCCTTGAATGTCATGGAGTGCCATGAATTGAGGTGGGTTTTGGTTAGAAGCAGGATGTCAGGCTTTTGTCTGGCAATGAATTCAAGGAGATAATCACGCCGATGTAAAGTAACAATGGAGTTGACGTTGATCGAGATGAGACGAATCCTATCCGTGGGAATGTGGCTGGACGACAAATTATTTTGAGGCATTTGAAAGCCCTAAACGCTGAAAAACAATGTTAATTTTCGAATTTTGTTTATCGATTCGCTCCGATAAGGAATTTAGTTGCTGGTAAATTTTAAGGAGCAGCTCATTATTGCCACTTACATTATTTACACTATTTTCCGTATTTTTTGCTGGTCCTCTAGCGGCTTGTGCAAATGATACTCCGGGCTTGACGAAGTTCGGAGCTAAGACACTGTGGTGTATTTGTGTTTGCTTTGGGGCAGATTTCAATCTTGCATCCTGGTATCGGGAGCATCCTTGATATGATGGCAGGTGACCAAAAACACCGCAGTTCACACAATATAATTTCTCTTTTGGCTCCGTCTGAGCCAATTTGCACTCACCGGGATGCACGTCTTTGCATTTAACGCATCGGTAATACATGGCGCAGTTGGCAGCCGAATGCCCAAATCGTTGGCAGCGATAGCACTGGTTGATTTCTCGTTTCTGGAGGCGTTCCCACCTCACCACTCGAAAATTTAAATATCTGATTTACTGAAGAGCGCTTGGACTGCTCTTATTTGTTATTTGTACCAAATAAAGTGGTAAATTTTTTTTTTCTACCGCCAACCTTCTTGTCGCGAATGTTTTAACTGAGATAAACTCGATTTGTGGTGCCGTTTCCTTGAGAACCTGAAGAAGATCTACGGTATCTTCTCCGCAGTCCAAGCCCTTCAGCAAGAACGTCTGGTTCTTCTCGCTTTTGGGGGTATAAGTGAAGTGCGGAACCTCCCCAGAATTCAAAGCATTTTTCGCTGATTTGAAATCAACCAGTGATTTCGTTCTAATTGATAGCTTCTCAGAATTTATTCGTTTGATTTCGAAATTCGTTAATTTGTTTTCGGCTGCCAACAGCCGAACCATGTCCTTTCCGCTTTGACCGAAGACATTAATTGGCGGAACTTTCTCAGTATTCTTTGCTACTTTTTGAGGAGGACCAGCAGAACTACGAGCTGGTTCTTCTCCTTATTTCTATTTTCATTATTTTTATTTTTTAAATATAAGATAAAATTATCATCTTTATTACCTTCGTCTACCTCCATATCCTGTTGGAGTCCATCCAGCGCTGCAAAGTAGTTCTGGCTTTCGTTGGTGCCACCAGCACTTAATACCTCTTCAGTGATTATTGGATTTGCAGCTTTCTTCTGTTTTTCGATTTTTCGTATCGGATCACTCTCTTGAATTTTTTTTGCCGTCTTGAACATTTCTTCGTACGTTTGAATTCTTGTCTTTAACTCTTCGATTTCACTTCGAAGGCGACACACCTCCTGTCTATCCTCGAGCACTTGTGTTTTACGGCCACCATCTGCGGTATCCTGGGTGCTCGTGTGTCTCCGCTTGTTGACACTTGCCAATTTCACACCGTCACTCTCCCCGGGGCCCCCCAACGGAGGGAAGCCGTCGGGCTCCTCCATATAGCAGTCCCGAGTTGTGTTTGGTTTGTTGCCTTTTCTTGATTTATTGGTATGGTTGGTCGATGCCTTCGACGATTAATTCTTCCCCAATAAAATCAAAACTTGCTTTTGACTGACTCGTACAAAATTAATTCAATTATTTGAAACTGACTTTTGTGAAAAATTAATTAATTTTTAAAATTAATGACAGGAGCAATTAAAAACACGTCTACACGCAACGAGTGCTAGACGTAGAATGCTTGGAATCTATCGGCGAAGTGTACGTATCATCCATATGATGAAGATTAACAGCGGCATATCGGCCACAGCGTACATTGTAGTTATTTACCAGCGCTTATCAGCGCTAACTTCTAGGTTGAATGTGGCTAAACGGTGTTGTTCATCTGCCGCAATGTACATTGTCGTCCGTTGCTGGCGCTTATCAGCGCTAAACGATAGGCGGGAATTCCAATCGCTCATTCATAATATTTAGCCTTCATTCCCTGGAGCTAATCAGTGCTAAATGGTAGGCAGGGAGTTTCCTTGGCTCGTTCATCAACTAGCTGAATATATAAGACAAATTTATAAACAACCGAAATTTACTAAATATTGAATAAAACCCTCATTTAATTATACTTATCTGAATATTCGAGAATTAACTGATTTGATTTATGGATACATTTTTATTTTGTTCCTTCTTGGGAATGTTGAGAGAAAGAGATAATATATGTGTTCTCGCATCATTCCATTTCTTAACCTGACCACATCTAAGTTGAAATAAACCTTGTTTTCTTGTTAAACGCTTGTTTTTACCGCCCAAACCCATGAATTTAGTTTTAGTTCCATTAACTCGGAGGCCAATTCGGTTTCCTTTAGATTCTAGGCTCAAAAATGCTCCTTTGGCATCTAATGCTTAACGTGCCATAATATTGACGTCATCAGAATATGCTACCAATTGTGTAGATTGAATATTACTGTAGTCAAGAGTTCAGCTGATGTCTTCCTGATGACGTGTTCCAGCCCAATATTAAAGAGCATTGGGGTAAGTCCATCCCCTTGTTTTAATCCTGATTAGATTCTGAAGCGTTAGTTCACCGTTTACCTTGACCTGGGACTGTATTTAGCACCGTGACCTTGACCATGCGGACTAGTTTTGCCTGGACACCAAAGTTAACAATTATTTTATACAACGTATTTCTGTTGACACTGTCATATGCTTGCTTGAAGTCTACAAAGAGTGTGTATAAATCGATGTTATATTTCCAGTACTTTTCGAGCACCTGCTTTACTTCGAAAGCCTCCCTGATACTCTCCTATATAATATTGGGTTGGGCATTATAGATGGCGTGAACTGCATATTTCATCTAGTAGTGATTGGGTGGCTTATATTCTTCTTCTTCGTAGTACTAAAGCTCCTCCGTGTCTCCGCTTCCTACAAATAGCACGTCCGACTGTCTCGGTCTATTGACCGCGTCCTCTAATTTCGAAATCCGAGCAGCGATGGACTGTCTTCGTTGAACGAGTCAGAACAGCGTTCCCTCAGTTTCTCCACCTTTTTGCGCATCCGTTGTTCGTCCATACGATTCATGTGTCCAGCCCATTGCAGCTTCCGCAGTCCTACAATCGTTGCGAACTCTGGCTCGTCAAAAATTTCATTCAGCTCATGACTGTATCGAATTTGCCATTGGTTCTCATCTTGTTCCGTCCCAATTATTCGCCCAAGACACATAGCTCGAAGGCGTTCAATATATTTGCGAATGCTTGGATTAGGCTCAATGTTTCACACCCATAGCATAACATAACATAGGTCTTATCACAGATTTTTATAATTGGAGTTTGAATAAAATATTTTATTTGTGAGCTGTATTCTTCGGCGTATTTCGCCTCTTTCATCACTGGTTCTCGTTATTTTGGACCCTAATTCACTAACATTTTCGATATTGTATTCGCCAAGTGTGATGTTTTGTGTATTTGAGATATTTCTTCTCGATTGCGTCATGATCTTCGTTTTATTCTCATTGATTTGTTGCCCTACTAGTTTTGCTTCGATTGCGTCATGATCTTCGTTTTATTCTCATTGATTTGTTGCCCTACTAGTTTTGCTTCGCTCGCAAGTTTCAGGAAGAGTTCACTAACAGTTGTTAATGACCGTGACAAAATGTTGATGTCATCCGCATAGGCTACCACATGGCTCGACTTGTAAAGCAATGTACCTCGTGTATCAATAGGTCCTTATGACGCACTCAAGAGCCAAATTGAATAGCAATTCAGCCAGCCAATTTCCCTGCTTTAGTCCGATATTTGTGTCAAAGGCATCGGTGAGTTGGTTATTGATGCGGACTTGACCGGTCGTCGCCGTCATTTTGGTATGACGGGCTAATTTGGCTGGGCTGCCAAAGCAAAGCATTAATCAACCATGAGATCAGCCAGGTGAAGGAAACAATCAACCATGAGATGGAAAAAATGAAAAAGGAATTGGAAGCAGCGAAGGCAGTAGTAACCACCTCACCAGCCCCGCAGATCCAGAAATGTGCAAGCACCAATATTCCACGGGCAAACGGTCTGGAGTATTTACAAAACACAGTTTGAAGCCGCCGCCAGGACAAACCACTGGAATGAGCAGAAACGAGCAACTGCATTAATTCTTGCTGCAAGAGGCCCAGCTGCCGAGCTTCCGCAGACTATTCCGTTGAGTTGCACTCAAACTCTGCTGCCATAATGAATGCGCTTGACATGCGTTATAGAGGCGATCATCTAAAGCAGATTTATCGGTCACAGCTACGACATCCGATGCAGAAGTCTGGCAAAACCTTACAGCAGCTAGCCCAAGACATTGAGCGACTGGCACTTTTGGCTTACCCAGCTTACGGCCCAGAACATCGAGATAACGCAGCAGCAGAAGCATTCATCAGCGCATTAAAGGACCAGGAATTGCCACGAGCCGTGCGTTTAGCCCAAAAGCAAACGATTAAGGATGCATTGGGTTATAGTCTAAACTTTGAGGCAAAGAAAAATGTGACTTGTACCACTGCCCGGGTTCGCGAGATAGAGACAGATGATTGCAGATGTGAGCGCGTGGAAAATGAGCGAGATCCGCAGGTAAATAGTGCGCCTAGATGCTGGAATCACAGAGAAGAGCACTTGCAAAGAGACTGCAAGAAGCGAAGAAAACCGAGCTATTGTCCAGGGTGTACAGCTAGGACAAGATCTAGACCGAGTCAGGAGCCCAGAATGGAAGCCCTTCAAACTGAGGGTCCGGGAAACATGTAAGTGCCAACTGCGTGGGGCAGAGGTTGGCTAGTAGGATCGACGTCTCTCACTACGGACAGCCACGGGAGAGACTGCACCTGTCCATGGAGAGGTCAACCTCCAAATACAGGGAGACCTTGCGTTCGACATAATTTTCTGGTCGCGAACATTATGGATGACTGCATTTTCTGCGACCACATGGAATCACGTTGGATTTGGGCAAATAGGCATTGAAACAGTGAAATATCGAAGTATTGATGGGGGATCCAAGCGTCCAAATTCCCAAGATAAATGTGGTGATATGTGCTATCACTGATGTACCGAAATCTTCCGAGAGCATTCTATGGGCCAAGCTAGATGGTGATTCTGGAGACCACCGATCTTATCTGATAAAGCCAACGAAGACATCGGCATTGCGCAGTTTGATTGTAGGACAAAGCCTTGTAAAATCTATAAGCAACAGAAACGTGCCGGTTAGAGTCCTTAACACCGTAGACTCAACCACGAGCATCAAAGCGGGAGAAGTCATCGGTAGCTGCAAGCTCGTTTCCACCATCACCTCTTTGGAAGCTACTCACGACCATCATTGGAAAAGGAGGCAAGCCCAAAGCCCGGGGATTCACGTCTGCAATATTGAAGCAGGTCAAATTACCAGTGCAGCTATTCAAGCAAGCCTCTGATCTAGTCACCAAGTACAGTGAAATCTTCTCAACAATGATGACGAGGGCCCAACGGGGATGGTAACTCACGTCATAGGTACATAGGGAGCCAAGCCGATTCAACAAGCACCAAGACGTCTTCCTATAGCCAAACAAGGAGAGGTGAGCGCACTGATCTCGGACAAAAACAAGGTGTTATCGAGCCTGCTGTCAGTTCATGGGCCGCGCCAGTAGTTCTAGTAAAGAAAAAGGATGGTAGCACTATTGGCAGCTCGACGACGTCACTAAGAAAGATAGTTACCGGCTTCCACGCATCCACGACATCATGGATACTTTAGCCGACGCAAATGGTTTTCTACACTCGATCTCAAGAGTGGCTACTGACAGGTAGAAATCGACAGTTGGGACCGGATTGTGGCAATTTATGGCTTTGTGACGCTCCATCCACCTTCAAACGCCTGATGGAATACGTGCTACGAGGCCTAACCTGGAAACCCTGCTTGGTGTACCTAGATGACATCATTGTTATCGAGAGAACGTTCGAAGGGCATGTGCGAAATACCTGAGACACGTTGTATCAGCAGAAGGGGTCAAATCAGACCCTGAGAAAATTGAAGCCGTGAAAAGCTGGCCAACACCAAGCAACAAGCGCCAACTCCGAAGTTTTCTGCGTCTGGCAACCTACTATCGAAGATTCGTCAAAGACTGCCAAAAAAGCTAAGTGTCTCCATAAGCTAACCGAGAAAAATCGTCCGTATGTCTGGAATGAACAATGCCAGGCAGCCTTTGAGACCTTAAAGAAGAAGCTGTGTGAATCACCCGTGCTGGCATATCCAAAACCCGCAAAAATGTTTGTAGTTGACACCGATGCGAGCAACGGCGAGATTGAAGCTGTACTCTCCCAACAGATCGATGGCGAAGAAAGAGTCCTTTCGGATTACAGTCGAGTTCTCTCAAAAAGTAAGAGGAATTACTGCGTGACTAGGAAGGAGCTATTGGCTATAATAGAGGCCACCAAGCAGTTCCACAAGCACCTATATGGCCAAAAATTTGTTCTTTGAACGAAGCATGCATCGCTAAGATGGCTACTTCACTTCAAAAACCCTGAGGAAAAAGTTGTGAGATGGATCGAAAGATTGCAGTCGTACGACTATGAAATTGTTCATCAGAAGGGCGGAGTTCATGGAAATGCTGACGCCCTATCTACATGTCTAGCTAACTGCGAGCATTGGCGATGGATTGAGGAAAAGGAGCCATTCTACGTCTAGCACTCGTTGCGTGTAGACGTGTTTTTAAACGCTCCCGTCAATTTAAAAATTAATTAATTTTTCACAAAAGTCAGTTTCAAAAATTTGCATTGATTTTTACGAGCCAGTCAAAAGCATATTTTGATTTTATTGGGAAAGCATTTATCGTCGAAGACATCGACCCACGGAATTAATAAATCGACAACAAGAAACAAACCGAAGACTAGCTCGGGACTGCTGTATGGAGGAGCCCGACGGCTTCCCTCCGTTGGGGGGCCCCAGGGAGAATAAAAAATAAAAATAAGCAGAAGAAACCAGCTCGCAGTTCTGCTGGTCTTCCTCAAAAAGTTGCCAAACATACAGAGCGGAAAGGACATGGTTCGGCTGTTGGCAGCCGAAAACAAATTAACAAATTTTGAAATTAAACGAATCAATTCCGGGAAGTTATCTTCATCGCGAAATCATTGGTTGATTTCAAATCAGCAAAAAATGCTTTAAATTCTGGGGAGGTTCCGCACTTCACATATACCCCCAAAAGCGAGAAGAACCAGACGTTCTTGTTGAAGGGCTTGGACTGCGGAGAAGATACCGACGATCTTCTTCAGGTGCTCAAGGAAGCAGCACCAGAAATCGAATTTATCTCCGTTAAAATATTCGCGACAAGAAGGTTGGCGGTAGAAAAAAAAATTTAACCACTTTATTTAATGCAAATATCAAATAAGAGCAGTCCAAGTGCTCTGTAACAAATCAGATATTTGAATTTCCGAGTGGTGAGGTGGGAACGCCTCCAGAAAAGAAAAATCAACCAATGCTATCGCTGCCAACGATTTGGGCATTCGGCTGCCAACTGTGCCATGCATTACCGATGCGTCAAATGCAAGGACGTGCATGCTCCAGTTGAGTGCAAATTGGCTCAGACGGAGCCAAAAGAGAAATTATACTGTGTTAGCTGCGGTGTTTTTGGTCACCCGGCATCATATCGAGGATGCTCCCAATATCAGGATGCGAGATTAAAATCTGTCCCAAAGCAAACACAACTACACCGCAATATCTTAGCTCCGAACTTCGTCAATCCCGGAGTATCATTTGCACAAGCCGCTAGAGGACCAGCAGAAAATGCGGTAAATAGTGTAAATAATGTAAGTGGCAATAATGAGCTGCTTCTCATAATTTTACAGCAATTAAATTCTCTATCGGAAAGAATCGATAAGCAAGATACAAAAATTAATCTTGTTTTTCATCGTCTAGGGGTTTCAAATGCCTCAAAATAATTTGTCATCCAGTCACATTCCCATGGATAGGATTCGTCTCATCTCAATCAACGTCGACTCCATTGTTACTATACATTGGCGTGATTATCTCCTTGAATTCATTGCCAGACAAAAGCCTGACATCATGCTTCTCACCGAAATCCACCTCAATTCATGGCACTCCATGACATTTAAGGATTTTGAGTTCTTAAGAAACGATAGGGTAATAGGTGATGGGGGAAATGGCACCGGGACCCTATTATTTCCAAAATATTGAAAAAGTCGAATTCAAAAGCTTTGAATCTCTTGAAGTGTCCGTTATCAAAATCTCACTGCCAGGTGGGGATAACCTCTTCGTTATCTCTGCCTATGCAACTGGTGGAACTGTTCTCAAGCTCAAGGAGGAGCTCAATTCCTTCTTTGAAATACTCGAATTGAACAGGCTGCATAGTTATTATATTCTTGCTGGTGACCTGAACGCCAAGCATACATCATGGCTAAACGCCACTAATAATCCAAGAGGTGTATTCCTGAAATCGTGGATAACAGAGAACCAAATTGAATACAGGTGCAATCTATATGGGTCGGAGTTCCCAACATACCCTAGGACAAATTCATATTTAGACCTCTGCATTGCTGACGCAAGACTTGAATTCAGCGTTAATAGTCCTCAACGGAAACTGCAGGTGCTTCCTTATGATAGCGACCAATCGTAATGGAAAGGGATGATTTTTTCCTCATTCCAGCTCAACATGAAAATCATCGGTTGAATTTCAAAAAAATAGACTGGGAAAAGTTTCAAAAGAAGTTCAATCGGGAGTACCAGAAGCAATGTCCCCCTTCTGATGATGGCAACTCTTGCTCAATGGTTCCTAATGACAGGAATCTAACTAACGATGAAATAGATCTCTATTTGTCGAAGTTAGAGAAGCTGACGTTGGAAACGAAAGTAGTTCCAAAGATTAAACATCAATATGGAAGGATATGAAACACCAACCATCGCAAGATTGAAAAGATTGAAAAGCCTTCTTCTCACACGCATCAACAATATTTATCGACGATTTTTGGACTACAACCATCCCTCGTTGGCTTTGTTGAAATGACACCTGAAGAATCTCTGGAACTTAATCCGGTCATACTTCAGGAGTGAGGTCAGCAATCAATGGGTGAAAAAACTGATGGGTACTAGCCCACAGGACCCAGATGGCGTTTTCGTGAAAGTGAATAGCATATTCCGCAAGAAGTCTTGAGTGAAGGTATCGAATCTTGAAGTCACTAGTGATGAGATAAATCTTCTCGATAGGGCTGGTATCGAAATTGATAGTACGACTCCGGATAGAAATGGAAACAGGATTATTTGCGAAGGATTGGATAAACTTGCCCTGATTGGAACACATTTTGAATTGGTTCATCTACCAAACCCTGAGAGAGGGAATGAAATATTTTCAGAGGTCGTTGAAGCAAAAGTTTCCGACTTCGAATCAAGCCTGAACGGCCAATCAATTCTTCATTTCAATGAAACATTAACATCTGACCTCATACCGAGCTTGAATCTTATTGATTATTTTGTCAGCTATGAAGACTTGTGTTTCATATTTCGCAGGATAAACAACAAGAAATCATGTGGCTTTGATGGTATTCCAAATATAGTTCTCCGACATTTGCCTGAGGTTGCTATTTGGAACTATTGCATATTGTTCAACAACGTGTTAAGCAATTCATATTTCCCAAATGAGTGGAAAAAGGTTAAAATATTTCCGATCTTGAAGAAAGGAAAAGAATCTTCATGTCCCAAAAGCTATCGCCCAATCAGCTTGCTGCCTAACATCAGCAAGGTGTTTGAAGTGATACTCAATGGAGCATTTAACTCCCGCATTGAGGAATAAGAGTTGATGCCGAATTGCCAATTTGGTTTGCGTGCCAGGCATTCAACCACACATGCAATAACGAAAGTAACCTCAGACATCTGTTGGAAACTAAATGAAAAACAATGTGCTGGAGCATGTCTCATTGATATGGAGAAAGCCTTCGATACGGTGTGATTAGATGGACTAATTTTTAAACTCCTCCAGGACAAGTTCCCCAGACACCTTGTCGCCATGATGTGTAATATGTTATATGGGAAATCGTTTGTTGTAACTGATGGAAATCTGAAAACAATGCGCGAATTCAAGGTCTTGAATGGTCTAAAGCAGGGAACAGTTACTGCGCCTCTGCTCTTCTCAATCTTCATTCGCAAGCTATTGAACGGCTTTGATTTTAACGTCTCGCCAACGCGATCATTGGTAGCGTTTGCTGATGATCTGATCATCTATAATGCAGACCGAAAAGCTACAATAGTTCAGAGAAATCTCCAAAAATTTTCAACGATTTACAACTGTACACTGATAATTGGCGAATGAAAATCAATGCGCAGAAGTGTGAAACAATCTTATTTCGGACAACGCTGCAGGGGATCAGTCAAGACCTGAAACTTAATTGGAAAGATTGCCATATCATGGCTGGCGAGGGTAGTTTAGAACGAGTTCCACATAAATCCTGTGTTCGATACCTCGGTGTTCATCTCGATCAGCATTTGTACTATGCTGAACATGTGAAAATTATGCTCAGTAAGGCACTAAATGTAGCCATGGCCCTACGAAGACTCTTTCATTCCAAATACATTGGTCGAAAGGTCAAAATTATCTGTTACGAGATCCTGGTTAGACCAGTTTTGACATATGGATGTCAGATGTGGTGCAACCAAAGTGCAAGTACTATGGAAAAACTAAGAGTTTTCGAAAGGAAATGTCATCGTGCATGTACTGGTTTGTACAGAAATCCTGAGACTAATTGGAAACATGTAATGAGCATAAGCAGTCGAGCAGCCCCATGGTGATCAGGAGTGGCTGCTCCTGAAGAGATAAGGTGGTCACCCCGTTGAAACTGCTTAGTTTGTTGTTTTACTAGTGTAAAGTAAACTACATCCGTCCAGTTTCCATCCTTTAGGCAGAGATGAGTGGTTCACTTCAGCCACTTTAACATCTTTAGGTTTGATATTCCCCTTGTAATGCAACGACCTTCTTCGGAGAAAGTAACGGTTGCTTTTTGTGTAATGTTTGCGTTTGTCTC
This sequence comes from Odontomyia ornata, assembly GCA_963969285.1. NCBI lineage: Eukaryota > Metazoa > Arthropoda > Insecta > Diptera > Stratiomyidae > Odontomyia > Odontomyia ornata. Next base: position 408,056,248 of record OZ017738.1, read on the forward strand.
AAGCCTCCGTGTCCGCTAACTTTAACGAGGCAAAAAAATATTGAATTACTGTAGAGTATCTTAATTGACACCTAATAGAACATTTTCAAAGATAATAAAAATTGATCGGCACATCTTGTAGAGTACGCGTGATAAGTATTTTGTAGTGTAGCTTCGTGGCTCGATAAGAAACCGCCTCATATGATCCCGCAAATGCTAGTCGTCAAGTACGCGTACGCGGCCATTAAGCGAAGCTAGTTAGCTGAGCTCGGTGTTGTTTATAGCTCGCTGACACTTGTGCCAGACCATCGGCACCCGTGTCCTACACGGGCATTTCGAAAATCATTACAAACATCATATATCGAATAGAAGAATTTATCAAACTGCTGAAGTGACGAGAGTCGATATCTTCACATTGAAACTTCTTCAGAATCATATCGCAAGATCAGTGACTGTGAGTGAAAACCCTTGGATTTCACAGCAGTTCCATCCTACTGACGGGTATGTTGCGACTTGCCTCGCTACTGGACTCGTTCCTCCAGAAGCGTTCGTGTATTTGGACAATAATCGATATGTTTTTGATTCTGACGGCGTCCCAATCATATATCACATACAGTCTTCCACAAAAGTCAAGGTACAGTGATAAATATCATGAAAATTGTTTGATATTTTTATTTAAAAAACCTATAGTGATTAAATTTTTTTTGGTATTACTTCAACTATAATCATTACACTTTAAATTCATGTAAAACAAAACGAAAATTCTGTCGTATTAATATATTATTACATATGATGTGTTGGAAAGTCAATGAATGAAGTCCACAAAAGTCATGGTACACCTAAAGAAAAATGATACAAATTGTAATTATAGTCTTGCATAGTTATTTGAATTATACTTTTCTTAATATTTTGTCGGATATCCTTTCATCTGAATTACTGACTTCAGTCTTTTAGGCATAGAATATACCAATTTTTTAGTAAATTCGCTGCTGATTCTGGCCCACTCCTCCAATATAACATCCTTAAGCTGCGCCTTGCTTGATATCACTCTTTTTCGGATTTTTGTCTCAAGCTCATTCCAAAGATGCTCTATAGGGTTCAAATCAGGGCTTTGAGGCGGTTTAGCAAGCATGCGAGTATTGTACAATAGCCACATTCGAACTTTATGCGCAGTGTGCTTAGGGTCATTGTCCTTTTGAAACAAGAAATCTTCTCGCATACCTAATTTGGCTGCACTTTGTTTCATGTTGTTTCGTAGAATCTCTAAATAAGAGTTCTGATCCATAGTATTTTCGATGAATGTCAGATTTCCAACTCCAGCAGCAGCCATGCAACCCCAAACCATAACACCACCGCCTCCATGTTTTACTGTTTTAATAGTGTTCTTGGGATTAAATGCTTCTCCTACTTTTCGCCAGACCCTCTTATGCCCATTTACACCAAATATACAAAATCCAGACTCATCCGAAAATAAAACATTATCCCAAAACGTTATTGGTTTGTCAATATATGCTTTTGCAAATGTTATTCTTTTTTGTTTGTTTATGGAACTTACAAGAGGTTTTCTTCTAGGCGTACGAGATGAAAATCCAGCTTCCACGACAGCTCTACGCACAGTTTCTGCGCTAACCTCCTTCTTATCATTAATTCCAAGAACATCGCAGATTTTTCTACAGCTTAGAAATGGATCTTGTTTTACCATTTGCGAAATTTTTTCTCTTGTCCTTTGCACTTAGTTTAGATGGACGACCTGTTCGGGGCACATTTTCCACTCTATTTTCCTTCTTAAATCGATTTATCACTTTTTGAATGGTTGACCGACTTCGCAACACTAGTTCAGCTATTTCAGAATATGATTTGCTCTGATTTGAATGCAGATTAATAATTATTTCACGCTCCTTAATACTCAACTCCTTTCGACTCATTTTTTAAAAATTTTATTAAATAAAAGATACACCACGAATACGGACGCGATATTAAAGACAGCGGCCTACGGTTGTTAACTCACTCTGATAATATGTACTTGGGGGATTCCCCTTTTTACAAATAACAGGGCATTTTCTGCAACTGTACCAAGACTTTTGTGGAGTAGAAAAGAGACATTGCCAACAAAAAATTATTGTCTTCGATGATCATTATTGCTGAATCCCTTTAAATTTATGAAAACTTAAATTCAACAGAACTCGTATTATTACCATTTCATAACTTTTGGTTTTCAAATAAAAATGTTGATTCAGTAATACAATTTTCAGTTACCGATTCTCTGTACCTTGACTTTTGTGGAAGACTGTATATAGACGGGCCACCGATAAGAAGATAAAATATTCTCCGAATTTGAGTTCACGAGACTAACAATTCCAATGGAGATACGCATTTGCTAGATTCGTTGAAGCTGATCGAGCTGACGGGGCAATCTAGGTATTGGTGGCTGAATGACAATGTCTAAATTATTCGTGTTTATTTTCAGTTCTGGTGTTTTACGTTATTTAGTTTTTGAGTTTCAGCTCATCATTGCTACATTTAGTGTTGTTGTTTATTTGTGTTAAAAATTCGGTCTAGGTTAGGTATATGTTATGTTTATTAAGTTAGATATAAGATTAAACGCGTAGGTTAGGAATATTTTGTTAGAGTTTTTTGAGTATAAGATAAATTTTTTTGATTGAATTTTTATTAGAATTAGGTTATAACATATTAGGTGTTGGATCAAAGTTCACTGTGGTGTTTAAATTATAAATAATTTTGAATAGTGTAGGTTGGTTTTTTCTCCTTTTTCCAATCAAATAATAATATTTGTAATAATCTTTATTAATTTGAATTTGCTATAGGTTTTCTTGCTGAAATGTGTTTAATGATAACATATAAATTTAGAGAGCCATTTGGGCCTTTAAGTTTTTTTATTGTTAATGTTTGGAATTTGCTTTATATTCTTTTAAAATTTATAACGATTAGTATTGAATAAAGCGCTTTTGACTTTGACTAAGGAAGTAACCGATACAACCCACTGTGACCCTCTTCTCCATCAAGCCTTAGCACGAAGGTTGAGTTTGTCAAAAGTCTTGAATCAAGTGATTCGACTTAGTCATCACAGGAATAGCAGAACGAGAGGAAGCTCTTGACCACCGTCTTTGGAGTTAATGACGAAGTATATACAGACATCGAACAGCTTTATATCGCCCAAGGTGCTCTTTCTCACACGACAAATCATCAAGCGCTGTTCGTGAATTCCAAAATTAACCAGTCAACTGCCATCCTAGTATCCAAACTAAGACAGTTGAATCTGCGATTATCTCGTATCACAACTTCAGTGAATGAGATGGTGACTTGTTATGCGTCCGCAGACCATGACAGGATCAGTATAGAAGTGATATCCTCCTATATAATTGCTGGGGACTATTTCCGCGAGCTTGAGAATAAATACGGGCGATTTCTGAATGCCATGCATGAACTCGGGCACATTTTGGACTTCATCACACCGCACAATATCGAAGAGATAATTGCGAATGCAACGGCTAAGCTTCATTCTAATTTGTGTTTATCGACTGTTCCTCATTATCGGCTGCATGTAGAGGCAACACCGAACGAAATTCAGCTATACGGTTACCTACAAATCCTAGAAAAATCACTTTTTGAGCTTGTACATATAACGGCGGTTCCGCATCGGATACTAAACAACACGTTTTCAATAGCAGTCTTAGATGCTTCAACCTTGGCAATGTACTTCAATGGCCAGGTCTACTTTACCTTGACGAAGGAAGAGCTAGATGCTTGTATCATCAATAAATGGCACACTTACTTATGCACTCTGACCATTGTGCATAATATAGACAGCAGTCCATCCTGCGTTGTGGATGCAATTTACGGACGACATTCAACTAAGGGTTGTGATTCTAATTATCTTCAGCTAACTGGCACTGGAAGATGCTGATAATGAAAAATACGTGGACGTACATTTCTACCTACCCAACTGTCATAGCGTTCATCTGTAAGGGTACTAGGAAGAACACCGATAAAACAAGTCACCGATTGCGGGGGGAGGCAGCAAACCCCAGAAACACTGTCAAAGTCAACATCACAGGTTAAATCATCGGAGACAGACCACAGACGGACTAACGAACGAAAGAAGGCAGAGTGCGTTGTGCAACCTGGCATCATTGCGGCCTGTGGGCGCAGTAGAAGGACTATGCGCACCCCGGAGCGTCCAGTGCAAGACGTACACAATCCGGATCAAGCTGCGACACCAACAGAGGCCAGTGTAAGACTGGGGGAGGGAGAAGTTTTGCCGTTGGCCGACGCCACTTCAAACGCGACCCAAGCGGTAGAAGCAAAAGGGCTAGGAAACGGGGGCCTCTCCCAACAGGTGGCGCCAAATAAAACAATCGCCCTTGACCACGTCGAAGAGGAGCGGCTTACTCGGAAAGCGGGGACTATCGTCAAACAACTGAGGGCTGCCTGCGAAGTGCAGAAAAACATAGGCAAGAGTGTCAAGAATGGCATTCTTGAACTGGAGGAGCTTTTTGATCGCATAACGCACTACAGGCGGAGGTGGCTTGCAACCGAAAAGCACCAAAAAGACACGCTCTCCCTCGAGGCATCAGTGGGTCCTAGCAGCAGCAAAAGAATGGCCGGTAGCCCAATTGAAGGCGACCGTGGGAAAAGGAGGAAGGACGAGACCATAAACGAAGTTGTCACTCCAGGCGAGGAGTTTCATGTGGTGCGAAACAAGGCAGCAAAAAAAGCGGCCAAAAAGCTACTCCTAGAAAAAACAGACAAAGAGCTCAACCACGAAAAGAACAAAGAACCCCCCGATCCGCAGAAAACAAAAAGCGAACCGCGGCGCAAACCCTTGCGAGAGGCACTGCTTATTAAACCCACTAAGGGCCGAACCTACGCAGATGTCCTCCGTGAAATTAAAGCAGCGGTCAAGCCAGACGACACCAAAACTGCCATCAAAGCAGTTCGACCAACCCGGACCGGTGGCCTACTGGTGGGATTCGGGCCAGAGGCCACAAACAAAGATGCATTCCGTGACGCGGTTCAAAAGGTTCTTGGAGATGCGGCAACGGTTGCCTCGCTCGAACCAATGGCCACCCTGGAAATCAGGGACCTCGACTGCGTCACGGACAAAGCTGAAGTAGAGGATGCCATCAGGAGGGAGTTCCCCAGCTTAAGTGAAGTCAAGACAAGATTGACACGTGAAAACACAAGGGGGCAACGCATGGCTATTGTCGAACTAGCTGATAAAGACGCCCAGCAAATCCTGGCGAAGGGCAAAATTAAGATAGGTTGGGTGATCTGCAGGATACGGAGAAGAGCGATCCCTATCCGCTGCTTCAGATGCTTCGAATACGGACACACCGCGTATGGCTGTAGGGGACCCGACAGGAGATCTCTGTGCTACAAATATGGTGAAACGGGGCACAAAAGGAAGGAGTGCACGAACGAGGCAAAATGCATTCTTTGCAAGGATGCTAAGCTAGCACCCGGCGACCTCAAACATGAGCCGGGGACAGGGAGATGCTGGGTTTTCAAGGAGGCCCTAACTAAAGCCAAATCGATACTCAAATGATCCGTATCCTGCAGGTCAATTTGCACCGAAGCACAAACGCCCAGGACCTACTTGAGCAGTTTGCGAGGGATAAGAAAGCTGACCTCCTGTTGCTGAGCGAGCAACATCATAACAAGGACTCGCAAGCGTGGTACCCTGACAAATCTAGTACCTCGGCCATCTGGGTTCGAGACAGCGCCCGCCTTCAGATGCAGGGCCATGGACGCGGGGATGGTTTTGTGTGGGTGCGGTGTTCAGGGATAACATATTTCAGTGTTTATCTGACGCCTAACGAGGCAATGCGATCTTTTCGAACCAAACTCGATGCCCTGGAGGACGCTGTCTAGAACACAGAGGGCCACATGCTGGTCGGGGGAGACTTCAACGCTAGAGCCATTGAATGGGGTATGCCACAATCCGACCCAAGGGGAAAGCAAATCTTGGACATGGCGGCCAGAACAGCGCTTTTTGTCCTAAATACTGGTAACACCCGTACTTTCCGCCGATGGGGTTGCGTAGGAACCATACCCGATGTGACACTCGCTTCGGAGTCCCTGGTACCTAGAGTACACAACTGGCGAGTACTAGAGGACTACTCGGCTAGTGATCACCAGTATATAGCGGTTGAAATTCACGACGGTGTCACTCTGCGTGCATATGCCCAAACTTCAATCCTCGGATGGAGGACTGGGAGGATGGACGTTGAGAGGTTCGCTGACGCGCTTACGGCAGGCGCACCGTTGCTGGGAGCTCCGCCAGGGAGTGGAGGGCCCACAGCCAAGGACTTGGTGAACTCAACTATGAGTACCATCATAGCTGCTTGCGAGTCTTCCATGCCCCGTCGGAGACCCCGACACGGTAAGCCTCCAGTATACTGGTGGTCAAACGAGATCGCCGAACAAAGAAGCGAGTGTCACAAACTTCGGCGAGAGGCCCAGCGGGCGCGAACACGGGAGGAGGCAGACACTAGGCTAGCAGCATACAGGTCCGGCAGGAAATATCTTCGCAGGCTTATTAACAAGAGCAAGGCCCGATGCCGGCAAGACCTCGTGGATGATGTAAATAGGGATCCGTGGGGCCTTGGCTACAAGCTGGTCATGGGGAAACTTGGTGCCCTACGGAAGCCTTGTATACATGACGCGGAAAACATGGACGCGATAGTGCGGGGACTCTTCCCCGCCCACTTCGTCCGTGTTGACGCTGTCCGTAGTGAAACAGCGGTCGAGTGCCCACTCTTCACACAGCTGGAACTGGAGGAGGCAGTCCTCTCCCTGAAAGCGAGGAAGGCTCCAGGTCCAGATGGTGTTCCAGCTGAGGTTTTGCAGCTCGTCTATCACCATTGTCCTGACTTGCTGCTCAGCACATTCAACGCTTGCCTACGGGACGGGGTTTTCCCGGTACGATGGAAGGGGGCGAGGCTCATGCTGATCAGCAAGGGGAAGGGAAATCCGGAATCGCCGTCTGCATACCGCCCGTTATGCATGCTAGACACGGCTGGGAAAGTGCTAGAGAAACTCATCAAGGGAAGACTCACTGACGCGATTCGTGCTGCTGGGGACCTATCTCCTCGGCAGTACGGCTTTAGAGCAGGACGTTCTACCATTGATGCGATTGCAGAGGTGGTGAACGCGGTCCAAAAGGCAGAGGCATATAGTCGCACCAAGCGACGGATTGTCCTGTTGGTGACACTCGACGTCAGGAATGCCTTCAACTCCGCTAGATGGGTGGATATTCTGGACACGCTGGAAAACTCTTTTCAAGTTCGGGAGTATCTAATGCGGCTTTTGAGGAACTACCTAAAAGACCGAAGCCTGCTCTACGAAAGACACAGGGCCAACGAAGGATGGAAATTACATCGGGTGTTGCCCATGGATCTAGCCTTGGTCCGGACCTGTGGAACGTGTCTTACGACGGGCTACTGAGACTTGAGATGCCAGATGAGTTGCGCTTGGTCGGCTATGCGGATGATGTTGCGGCTCTGGTCGCCGGACGCACCGTTGAACAAGCGCAACTTAGGCTAGGTATGCTAATGCGCCGAGTGAGGGACTGGATGACTGCTCGTGGGCTCAGTTTAGCACTGGAGAAAACCGAAGTGGTCATCTTGACAAAAAAGAGAATCCCTAGAGTAAGGATGATCAGTATTGGAGATATACAGGTCGAATCGAAGCCAGCGGTGAAGTACCTGGGGCTACTGATCGACTCGAAGATGAGTTTCTCTGAGCAAATCAGGGTAACGGCAGAGAAGGCTGCTTCGGGAATATCGGCCCTGAGTCGACTTATGGCCAACGTAGGGGGACCCAGCCCATCAAGAAGACGCCTCTTGATGAGTGCTGTAGGGTCAGTGCTACTGTACGGAGCAGAGGTATGGGGCGACGCTCTCAGCAAGGAGGTATACCGAAAACGATTGGCACAGGTACAGAGAAGAGGAGCACTGAGAATTGCATCTTCGTATCCAACAGTCTCCGTCTCGGCGGTGAGAGTGATTGCAGGCGTGATACCTGTTGCCCTCCTTGCTAGAGAGCGCCGCGCTATTTACCTGCGCCGAAACGAGGATGCGAGGGAGATGGTTGTCCGCGAGGAGAGACAACGCTCGCTCAACGATTGGCAGCAGTCTTGGAGGAATTGCACGAAGGAAAGGTGGACTACGCGCCTCATCCCGGATGTGAGACCGTGGCTAAATCGAAGGCATGGTGAGACTGACTTCTATCTGACCCAGCTTTTGAGCGGGCACGGGTGTTTTCAGTCTTACCTGCACAAGATCGGTAAGTCACGGTCTCCCGATTGTCGGTTTTGCCCAGGAGAGGAGGACAATGCCTGTCACATATTTTTTGGGTGTACCAAATGGGCCAGGCTGCGAAGGGAACTCTACGGGGAGACGGGAGAGCTCACCCCGGATAATATAGTTGCGGTGATGCTCGAATCGGTTGACAAATGGAACCAGGTGGCACATTATGCTCGGGCAGTCCTAAAAGATAAAAGGGACTCACAGCAGCCGGAGGGGCTGGGGCTGGGGGATCGCTCTTCTGGCATTTCCCGCTAGGAAAGGGACTCCCCAGCTTGAAGGCGCCCCACGGCGTAACAAAACGAGACCTGGCCCGAAGTAATGTGTCAAACGGTTCCAGGCTAGGTTCTCAGATTGACAGGGGAGGTGTTTAGTGGGTAGTCCAAGGGTATCCTCCATGGGAGCCCCACACTGCCAGACTCGGCGGGCGTAAATGCCTTCACCTCCCTACCACAAAAAAAAAAAAAGGGTACTAGGAAAGAGATTTCGCTGAACACCACTGGGATCGTACACCTCCATGACAGCTACTTGATAAAAACAAGAGAAGTCACACTAAAGTCAAGAGTCGACGAGCAATACAAAGTCATCTCGAGTTACTTTAGGCAAACTCTCTCCATACCAGCATTGCATGCCTCAAAGATAGCTCGTATCCCGCACCACGGAGTAATAATTCAACCCACTGAGCAGGTCATCGACTACGCCTCCTTACCTTAGCTATCATTGGAGAATTCTTCACGAAATTCTCTGAAGGAGTATTCCATAATAGCTACAACGAGCGTTTTCGTCTCGGTGATTTTGGCAATATTCTTATCCAAAAACTGGCAAGTGTTCAAGGACTTCGTCAGCAAAAAAAATATGCTGCACTAAAAAACGACCCACTCATGCAGTCTATTCAGCTCACACCATCATCGATTCGAAGACGATTTGACCAAGCACTATCAACTGCCGCCCCCAGCATGTTCCAACTGGAACAAATTAATAATGACTGTTACTCAGAATTTGTCACACTAAGCAATTAGCAATTGTAAATTATTTCAGTGTATTCACCCATTCTTTCCCGCAAGTTTCGAATCAGCACATTTTAACCTTAATTCTTCATATCTAATAGTACATTGCCATTTTACGGATTTAATCAGCAATTTGACCTTTTATGATTCTTATTGGCATTTTATGATCAGCAATTTTGGTTTGTTATTTTTCATAACTTAAAACATATTGGTATTTTCATGCTCAGTACTTTTATCTTTAATGTTTCATTGAAGCTTAATTCTGTTATAAATTAAATACTAATTGTATTCATAACTCAGATTGAATTCCGACAAGTAAAAGAAGTATTTAATTTCATTCCTATCATACCTAATTCAACGTACTTTTGAATTTTGTATAGAACCAGATGGAGAAAATTGAGAAACTTACCAGATCTAGGACGATTGATGAGTCAGGTTGGACGTGTTGTAGGTTTAATTTTGTCATTTTGATTATTGCTGGTAATGCTATTATCGACTGTTACCTCGTTGTGAATAAGAAATTAGTTGTAAAACCAGAGATAAGTCATTATTATACGGTCGCAGCTCAAAGCGCACTTTCACTGAAAAGTTGAGTTTTTCCTTGTGGATTACAGAAGATTTTTTTGATATCCAAGCGTTCAAAAGGCAATTACTTCTGATACATCTATCAAATTTGATGACTGTAGCTGTAGATGCGCGGACAAACAGACAGGACGCAATTTCAAAAGGGTTTTGTAAGTTAGTAGCAAAAATACGATTTGGCTGTGCTGATGTCTGGAAGCGGAACCTGACCTCTGAACGGGATCGAATACAAATCCAGTCTATAGCCAAGTGAAGGATGATTAGTATTATAAGATAGATGACAATCAATTTGTGTTTATATATGCAAAATTACATAAATTGCATTGGAGTTGCCATATCGAAAGGCTGCAGAAGCACGGACTATCTTCATCAACATTAGCGGTAGAGGACAGAGGAATAAGCGCCCAATAGGCAAAACGAGTAAACGATTAGACGACCACCAGCATAAATCAGTTGTTGAGTTGTTAGCTGAGATCGTTGCTAGGAGTTATAGAATAGCACTGAAGGTCGTAAAACCGTAATGATAGGAAGTGACTCCTCCTCATGATCAAGGTCTAATGTGGGCTTATGCGACAAAAAAAGGTATGGAGGATCTGCCTTTTGGTATATAAGTACGTGGAGTGACGGTAGCTAGTATGTTGAAAAAGCAGTATAAACAATTTTTGGACCTCATTCCTGCTGTTAGTAAACTTTGGTCTATTTTTTTTTTTTTTTTTTAGAGCAAAAGAAAGCGAGAGGGTAAGATTGCATCCATCGCGGTCTGCGAATAGATTTGAACCTAATCACTAATTTCACAGTTGTTCTACACTATACATTACAGAAAATGTTTAAATTAATCCCACAAATAGTCATAGCATTGAGAATTTTAAATTCTAAATTTATAAGCCGCAAAGATTATTGATATCATGAAATATTTTCTGTAAAACAAGAGCTAGAAAATTACTGGCAACATAATATTGATATTGCAAGGGAACGCAACATTTAGTGGTTACTAAAAATAAGACTATAACCGTTGCCTTCTTATTCAGGCCCATAACAAAATCAATTAACGTACCTGACGTCACTTCGCGTACCGGAAAAAGCAGCTCAGAAGCCCTAAATTTCCGAAAACAGCTGTCCAGAAAACTTGAAAGCAGCATTTCAGTAGACCGAAAGTAGGCTTTTGAGATTGTCAAATATGAAATTTCTCAAATGAAATTTAGCCGAAATGATACAAACGAGAAGGAAATATATATCTAAAATATATCGTTGACAACGTACTGATAAAACATCAAACGTACAGTCATATGTAACGTCAAAAATTCTTAGAAAATTTAATTGATTTAAACAGCACTAGATATGCTGATGAGGCTACTCGAAGAGGTCAGTTCGCGACGTGACGTAGTTTCTCCGTTTTCGGGCCTGAGTAAGAAGGCAACGCTATAGCAATTGGTATGTTTGTAACAAACCATAAGTATTATTAATTTTAAATGGATAAAATGAACAAAGATTCATATCATCAGTAATTTATTAATGAGCGTCACTCAATCAACGATTCATACAATACATACCTCATACATCAAATTCATTGCATAAAATTTACAGACTCATATTCCCAGGTGAAACATTAAATAAAGTTATTTTAAACTAACCAACATGTTTACACTTACATCAATACTAATTATTGTATATTGTAACGCATAGTCCTAAGAAATTTTTAAATGTAATTGAATATATTAACTTCTTTCAATTCTTAATATTATTTGGATTATTTGTCTTATTTTAGCTTTGATAAAAATCAACATTAAGATTTCTTTACATAGTATGAAATATATATTTTAGTGTATAAAAAGTAATTGTTATTTTACAAATTAAGAACACTATTGTAATAGACTTATATACATGTAATGGATTTGAATTTTTTCTTATAGAATAATACAAGCATACTATTATTATTTTACAACGTGGATATGTAGGTACTTAATTTCTACAATGTTTTTCTTGTGTTTCTATACTTGTGAATGTATTTGATTCATTTTGAATGCATATAGTCTATCAATCAGTCCCTATTTACTTGTCGATATTAATTTAAGCCTAGTAGATTTCACAGTCCTTTCTAAATCTTATGTTAAGTTGTTATAATTTGATATAAGTGGTTCACCTGTATATTAGGAAATTATTCGTTATTAGGAAAATATTTAGTTGAATATTTTAAATTGTCGAACTTAGGTTTAAATAGAATGAGTTACTTTCACCTGTAAAAATAGCAGGAGTGAAGGCAGCTGAGCACAATATTGAGATTAATTAACCATGTTTCGATAGATGTATAATTTTCACTATTAGACTATATTTTCCATATTTTTTATTCACAATTAACAGTACATTATAATTTTTACCACCGATTGTTGCTGAGTGGGCTAATTTTTGCGTATGAAAGACAAGATGTGCGTTTTTCAAATTATTTATATCTAACATAGATTCATCAATTCAATATTGACAATTTGAAAAATAATCGCCTTAAAACACCATTTAGTGGCGCTTTTATAGTGTTAACATAATTCATTAAAAAACAATCGAAATAGACTAGATTTGAATTTTATGCGAAATATAATCTGATAAAATGTAATAAAGCCAATTTCAAAATTTGTTTATTTTTATTTGGTTTATATTTGAATTTAGTATTTATTGAAATGATAGTAATTGCTGTCATATTATGGCATTTCCGACATCAAAATGTGTTGGTGATAGTTTGGAATTTTCTTTGGACATCTACAAAGCCTTAAAACTATCTTCTTCAAGTAAATTTTGTGATTCATATCAATTATTTGTCTTGTATTGTATGTAGTTCAAATTTAAAAAAGAATTGTTTTATTAATAGCTAATTGGCTGAAATATTTAATAAAAATACATCGTATAGGTTAATATTAAAAAATATTGCATAAGCCTACAGTTGTTTTAGGTACTTACTGTTCTCGTAGGTGATTCAGTTAAGAACTAAATTTGCTTTTCCTAAAACGATGCGCAGAATTCTGAAAAAAATAACATCAATAAAACTGGTCTTTGCGGAAAAAGAATTTTTATTCTGCAAGATAAGCATTTATTTAAGCCATAAATTTGCTGTTTCTCAGCAGCATACTGAGGCTGATTAGTGTTTAGCGTTTTTACTATTATCCTGTCCTTACATTTAGATCTGAATTAAATTAGAAAAAAGAGAAAAAAATTGTTTTTAAGTTTTTATTATAAATATAAATTTATATTATTATATTTTCCTTTACATTGATATTCTTTATAATATTTATCTTTTTATTTATGATTTAAACTTTTCTATATGTTATTATTTTTTTTATTAACTTTATTACGCAAATCTGCAAATTGAAATTTCTGACATGAGAGCACTGATATAATACCTACATCCCATCCATGTATTGCATTGCCGAATGCAATGTAACGTGGTGAGCTAGAGGCTCGTCTCAATTCACCGTTGTGATTTAGGTTACGGTAACACAATAACGAGGGATCGTAGTAGTAATTAGTTTTCCGGGTGAAAGAATTGAGCTGGGAACTAGCTTGCGTGAATTACAGTATGTAAAAGACCGCAAGTCAGAGACTAGGGGATGAACGGACCGAATTGGCGCGATCATGAGACGGGACTCAACAGGAATATATATATATATATATATATATATATATATATATATATATATATATATATATATATATATATATATATATATATATATATATATATATATATATATATATATATATATATAATACATAACTAAGTAAACTTATGAATAATAAAGTGAAATGATTACCGTTGGTAGAATGTTATAATAACGTTGATGATGAAGGGTTGCTCTGGGGCGGGTTTCATTATTCCTTTTTTCTTTCTTGTGGTTTTCCTTTTTTTGCCCTTCTCCTTAAAAGAGTTATTTTTTTCCTTACTTTGGTTACTTTCCGGTTGGAGGTTGGACGTCCTTTCCGGTTTTATTCCCGGAAGACCTAAAATAGAAGGCTGTCTTAGAACTACAATAGTAATAAATGTAGAGAGTCTAAACAGATGACGACAAAACGTAGAGTAACAACGGTATGAATTGAAATAATCACCTACAGTAAGTAATCTTCCTCTCTTCTTGTATCATTCGTATCTTTTCTCTTGGGTTTATTATTTTTGTTTTTTCCCTCTCTTTTCGACTTCCCTCCTCATGTTGGTTTTCCTTTAAGGTAGTCTTCTTTTCTCTCTCTCTCTCTCTCTCTCTCCCTCTCCCTCTCTCTCTCTCTCTCTTCTCTCTTATTTTCTACGTGCTTAGAAGGCCTAAAAGTAGAAGAATGAATGTAAACTTTAACAAAGGAAGTGAATTAACAAGTTACGAGTAGGGAATGGTTACAAGGTAACGGAGTAAAAGACATCAGTAAAGGGAGTCTTGTCGTTAGATAATTCGACGAAGCAAACATGAATTATATATATTGTTACATGTGCAAATAATTCTGCGAGCTACTGTCACAATTGTTTTCGCAACTATTAAGAACATCATGATCAATAAACGAATGTACTCGAAAGCACACGAGCCGACCAAGCATGATCAATATCTGTAAGTGACATCACTGCGGCCATTCAGAATTGCTCGAATATTCAAGGTAGTTCCTGTCAGAGCATTCGCCGATGTACGAGAAATGGATTGAATGACTAGAGACCCTATATAAAGCCGAGCTGAATGAATAGGGGAATAGTAAAACTGCAATAGTAAAACTGCGATTGTGTGGAGTGCGAATTAAAAGCGATATTAATTGTTAGTGAAGACAATTGTAATAGAACTTTATAGACAATTCAAAGTTAGTGAAATTAACGATTGTACATTCTTAGTAAATAAACTCTTTTAACTTAATTTAAAAGCCAGTGCATTTTCACTTTCCCGGAACATTAAAATTATCGGCCGCGAACCATAACACGCGACAGTGGTGTCGAGAAGTGAGAAAAAAAACATTGAAAGTGAAAATTTGAACATTTTTAAAGTGCACAATAGTAAAATTTAACGTGAAAACTGGTGGAAAAATAGCCAAAACAATAAAAATGTCACGAAGCATACATTTAACAATTAATGAATTGACCATATCGGAGCTTAAGGAAGAGTTGGAACAGCGAAATCTGGCTACGCAAGGTACAAAGGCCATACTGATTGCACTATAATAATTCGTGTTTTATTAACTCGTTCGCCTCGGAGCTACGTTTTTTAAAAGTGGTTAATAAAAATCTATAGCGAATTTAAGAATAATTACTTAACCAATCGGCTAGGCCGCAAAGATTTCTGGCGAGAAATCTTGAATTCCACAAACGCCATGGTTGCTAAAATATTTATAAATTTATTTATGATGCGCTACAAATAGCAGTGAGTCCTGCGCTACAATTAGCAGCGAGCCCTTTGAAATATATGTAACGCTACGATCAGCAGCGGATCCTTACTCAAACAGAGTTTCGTCAAAGAAATGGATATATTTTCAATTCCCACTTTGGTATTTATACATTTTCTTACTTACAAGCTAAAAACAGTCAACCGAAATAAAAGCGGAGCTCGGTAGTCTGAACAAACAAATTAAAGGCGTCGAGGAAAAGGTTTACCAGGTCGAGGAGAGAATCAACCATGAGATGGAAAACATGAAAAAGGATTTGGAAGCACCGAAGGCAGTAGTAACCACCTCACCAGCCCCGTTTATAACCACAGCGCAAAGCACATCCAGAAATGTGCAAGCACCAATATTCGACGGGCAAACGGTCTCGAGTATTTGCAAAACCCAGTTTGAAGCCGCCGCTCGGATAAATCACTGAAATGAGTAGGAACGAGCAACTGCATTGATTGCGCTTGACATGTGTTATGGAGATATCTGAAGCAGATTTATCGGTCACAGCTACGGCACCGGATGCAGAAGTCTGGCGAAAACTTGCAACAGCTAGGCATTGAGCAACTGGCACTTTTGGCTTACCCAGCTTATGACCCAGAACATCGAGATGACGCAGCAATAGAAGTATTCATCAGTGCATTAAAGGATCAGGAATTGTAACAAGCCGTGCGTTTAGCTCAAAAGCAAACGGTTAAGGACGCATTGGCTTTTAGTCTGAACTTTGAGGCAGTGAAAAATGTGACTCGTACCACTGCCCGGGTTCGCGAGGTAGTGGCAGACGAGTGCAGGTGTGAGCGCTTGGAAATTGTGCGAGACCCGCATGTAAATGTTACACTTAGATGCTGGAATTGCGAGGGAGGGGCACCTGCAAAGAGGCTGCAAGAAGCGAAGAAAACCGAGCTATTGTCCAGGGTGTACAGCTAGGACAAGATCTAGACCGAGTCAGGAGCCCAGAATGGAAGCCCTTCAAACTGAGGGGTCGGGAAAACATGTAAGAGCTAACTTCGTGGGCCAGAGGTTTGCTAGGAGGATCGACGTCCCCAGCACTACCATCA
Organism: Odontomyia ornata; assembly: GCA_963969285.1. NCBI lineage: Eukaryota > Metazoa > Arthropoda > Insecta > Diptera > Stratiomyidae > Odontomyia > Odontomyia ornata. The sequence goes on from OZ017738.1 coordinate 408,072,577, forward strand.
CCGTGTCAAGACTACATCGTGAAGAAGCAGACTTATGCCTTCCGGGTCAAGTTGACGGAGAGCACTGCACCATAACAATCGACACTGGTGCAACCCGATCGATTATCCGACCAGATCTAGAGAGGCAACAACTACTTCAAAGGGCAGAATTTTCTCACTACGGACAGCTACGGGAGAAACTGCACATATCCATGGAGAGGTCAACCTCCAAATACAGTTGGGAGACCTTGTGTTCCGACATAATTTTCTGGTTATGAACATTATGGAGGACTGCATTCTCGGAATGGATTTTCTGCGACCACATGGAATCACGTTGGATTTGGGAAAACGGGTATTGAAATGGCAGAATGTCGAAGTATTGATGGAGGATCCCAGCGTCCAAATTTCCAAGATGAATGTGGTAGTATGTACCGACACTGATGTATCGAATTCTTCCGAAAGCATTGTCAGGGCCAAGCTTGATGGTGTTTCGGGAGACCACCAATCTTATCTGATAGAGCCAACGAAGAAGTCTGCATTGCGCAGTTTGATTGTAGGACGAAGCCTTGTAAGATCTATAAGGAGCGGATACGTGCCGGTTAGAGTGCTTAACACCGCAGACTCAACCACGAGCATCAAATCGGGAGGTCATCGGAAGCTGCCAGCCTGTTTCCACCATCACCTCTTTGGAAACCACTCACGGCCATCATTATAAAGGAGGCAAGACACAGACAAAGCTCGAGAATCCACGTCTGCAATATTGAAGCAGATCAAATTGCCAGTGCAGCTATTCAAGCGCGCCTCTGATCTGGTCACCAAGTACAGTGACATCTTCTCAACAAGCCCGGATGACCAAGGCCGAACGGGGATGGTAACTCACGTCATAGATACACAGAGAGCCAAGCCAAACAAGGAGAAGTGAGCGCACTGATCTCAGATATGGGAAAACAAGGTGTTATCGAGCCTTCTATCAGCCCATGGGCCGCGCCAGTAGTTCTAGTAAAGAAAAAGGATGGTAGCACTCTTTTTTGGGTCGACTATAGGCAACTTAACGACGTCACTAAGAAAGATAGTTACCCGCTTCCACGCATCGACGACATCATGGACAATTTAGGTTTTCTACACTCGATCTCAAGAGTGGCTACTGGCAGGTAGACATTGACAAGAAGGACCGAGAAAAGACCGCATTTACAGTTGAAACCGGATTGTGGCAATTCGTGGTGATGCCATTTGTGCTTCGCAATGCTCCAGCCACTTCGAACGCCGGATGGAATACGTGCTCAGAGGCCTGAGCTGGAAGACCTGCTTGGTATACCTAGATCACATCATTGTTATTGGGAGAACGCATGTGCGGAACTTCCCGGTTACGACTGGCGAATCTGAAACTAAGTCCCGACAAGTGTATCCTTTTTGCAGCTGAAGTAAAATACTTGGGACACGTTGTATCAGCAGAGAGGTCAAAACAGACCCTGAGAAAATTGAAGCCCTAAAAAGCTGGCCAACACCAAACAGCAAGCGCCAACTACGAAGTTTTCTGGGTCTGGCGACCTACTATCGAAGATTCGTCAAAGACTTTACTAAAATAGCTATGCCAGGCAGCCTTTGAGACCTTGGAAGAGAAGTTGTGTGAATCACCTGTGCTGGCATATCCAAAACCCGGAAAAATGTTTATAGTTGACACCGATGTGAGCAACAGTGGGATTGGAGCTGTGCTCTCCCAGCAGATCGATGGCGAAGAAAGAGTCCTTTCCTATTACATTCGAGTTCTCTCAAAAAGTGAGAGGAACTACTCCGTGACCAGGAAGGAGCTATTGGCTATAATAGAGGCAACCAAGCAGTTCCACAAGTGCCTATATGGCCAGAAATTTGTTCTTCGAACAGACCATACATCGATGAGATGGCTGCTCAACTTCAAACCCCCCGAAGGACAAGTTGCGAGATGGATCGAAAGATTGCAGTCATACAACTACAAAATTGTTCATCGCAAGGGTGGAGTTCATGAAAGTGCTGACGCCCTATCTCGTCGTCCATGTCCAGCTAACTGCAAGCATTGCCGACGGATTGAGGAAAAGGAGCCAACCGTTGATCTGTGAGTGATAACGGCCAAATTCGATGAATGTTGGTCATTGAAGGAGATTCGAAATGCCCAGCTAGCCGATGAAGACATCGGACCATTGCTCGTATGGAAGGAGACAACAGGGTGACCTGAGTGGAAGGACGTTTCAATGCATAGCGCAACCCGGAAATGTTATTGGGCACAATGGAACTCCCTTCAGATGAAGGGTAGCGTAGTCAAGCGGAAATAGGAAGCGGCGGATGGCAGCTTCTATAGGATGCAAACTATACTTCCCAAAAGCCGAATCCACGATGTGGTTAAGGAAATGCATGAAAGATCCTCGGGAGGCCACCTTGGTGTTAACAAGACCTTAGCTAAAGTGCGGGAAAGGTTCAACTGGCTCCACGCTCGAGAAGACGTAGAGGTCCGGTGTCGCAGATGCACAATTTGCGCTTCCGTCAAAGGTCCAAAGCGACGACTAAGAGGACAAATGCAAACCTTCAACGTGGGTGTACCGTTTCAAAGGATTGCTGTTGACATTGCAGGGCCCGTTCCTGAATCCGAATGGGGAAATCGATACACGCTGGTTGTGGCCGATTGTTTCAGCAAGTGGCCCGAGGTCTACCCCAGTCCCAACCAGGAAGCAGTGTTAAATTGGGTCAGTAGGTACGGCGTACCTTGTGAACTACATTCGGATCAAGGCCGAAACTTTGAGTCACTAGGTTTTGACGAAATGTGCGAAATGCTGGGAATATGAAAAATGAGGACAAAACCGCTGCATCCCCAATCCGATGGAATGGTCGAACGTTTCAACGGCACACTCAATAAGCGCCTGGCCAAGATGGTTGACGAGAACCAAAGGGATTGGGACCGACAGATACCACTATTTTTGGTGGCGTCCAGAGCTGCCGAACATGCATCGACGGGCCAAGCCCCAGCCAAAGAGAAATCCCAAACCATCTCGGAGTACGCAAGTGAGCTAAGGCAACTGTTGAACCAGATACATCGGACAATGCGAAAACACCTCGAATCGGGTACTGACCGCATGAAAACCAGGTATGATCTAAAGGCAAATTCTACTGGCTTCCAGCAAGATGACTTGGTATGGCTATACAACCCACAACGATGGAAGGGCAGGTCTCCAAAGTGGCAGCAAAATTGGGAGGGCCCGTACCGAGTTACAAAGCGCGTCGTATATCGCATACAGGAACATCGTAAGCCAAGAGCCAAAATGAAAATCGTGCACCTGGACCGTCTTGCCCCATATTACATCCAGGGGGACATGACTACAATTTCGCGGCGAAAAGAACTGAGGTGGGAACAGTTTTACATGTGCGAATAATTCTGCGAGCTACTGTCACAATTGTTTTTGCAACTATTAAGAACATCATGATCAATAAACGAATGTACTCGAAAGCACACGAAACGACCAAGCATGATCAATATCTGAAAGTGACGTCACTGCGGCCATTCAGAATTGCTGGAATATTCCAGGTAGTTCTCGTCAGAACATTCGCCAATATACGAGAAATGGATTGAATGACTAGAGACCCTATATAAAGCCGAGCTGAATGAATAGGGGAATAGTAAAATCGCGATAGTAAAACTGCGATAGTGTGGAGGGCAAATTCAAAGCGACATTGATTGTTAGTGGAGACAGTTCTAATAGAAATTTATCGACAAGTGAAAGTTAGATTAAAATGCGATTTGTGAAATAGTGAAATTAACGATTGTGCATTCTTAATAAATAACTTCTTTTAACTTAATTTGAAAGATGGTGCGTAGATAAACAACACCATGATAACTATGTACGTTGCGGCCAACATGCCGCTGTGAAGCTTCAGCATATGGATGTACATTACGGCGAATAAACAACTTAGGAGTTAGCATAGGTAAACGATAGCCATGTACGTTGCGGCCAATATGCCGCTGTGAAGCTTCAACATATGGATGACGCGTACACGGCAGCGAGTAGCCACAAGCGAGAAGCTTTATGTATGAGCAAGCTAATAAAATAGCGATCATGTAAAAGCTTTCCCCAGCCGACTGAGAGCTGCGGCGAATATGGGGGCGAAAAGCTTTCCTCGCTCATATAGAACGTATTTCCCCCAAGCTGGCTACGATAATATCGTAAATATTGCAGAATGGCTCTCATCATTTACAAATTGATAAGGTGAAGCGGGAAGAGAAGTTCCCAGTAAATGAGAACTCACGTTCTCAGCGATTTTAGCGGCAAACTAGATCATAAGCTCGTACTGGATTAATATTTATAGTCTTGGAGGCAGTTTTAGACCAGTCAGTCGGTATTCAAGTCCAAAAGGGAGCGTGCTGCTATCCAGTAGTTTAACCGTACGTGCAATAACACGATTCAAGTTCGAGTTCAAAGTGCTGTCCAGTATTCGACAAAATGGTGAGGGGTGAGGCGTTGGCTTGTGCCGCGGTCCTCAATCGGCCTTTTGGCGTTTCACGCCGGATGGCCACCCCGATCTATTAGCTCGTCCAGATGTTACCCTCTTCAGGCTGGCTGATAGTAGATAAATCCAGTTGTAAACTTAATTAAAATAAATTCAGTTGTGATGTAAATGTTTTAAAAAGATAAACAATAAAATATAAGCAAATCTTTAAAATTAATTCTTGTCTTTGTTGATTTGGTTTAAATGGACAGAGTAGCAGGTAAGTGGTATACAGCGAGAACTCAACTGAGCTCCCAGTTCTTACCAGTATACAGGTACATAGGGCATGCTGGTATTCAGACAGTCTAATCCTACAGCGAAGTATTACCAGTTCAGATCAAGCAGACTTGTTTTTAAAAGGAAAAAACAATACAATGAAGGAAATGCGGAAGAGGTTGTACTTCAATGAAGGTGCGAAATTTACCTACCAATAATAGATAACATGCAGAGCTTTCACGTCGGGCGGAAGCGTATGACAAAGTTAAACATTTATTCAGATTTCTCGTAGAATTTCCATCGAAGCCAGATGTTCAAATTAAAGAAGCTGCCCAAAGGTTTTGAAGAAAGCTAACCCGAAGACATGGTGTTAGAGTTTGTAGATGAAATGGTTTATTTCAAGTATTTTGTACCACAGTTTCTGATAAAACAGTGCCTGCATCTCAATCCTACAAATTAATTTCTGAAAATATGGCGCAATCAACTTTCCCGAATGTTATGACAGCATTGAACATGTATGGATGTCTAATTATTATTAATGCAACCAGTGAAAGATCATTTTGCAAGTTGAAATTGCTAAAAAATTGTCAACGATCATCGATGACACAAGATCAACTCAATGCACTTGCCATTCTGGCCACTGAATACGACATATTGCAGAAGGTGGTTTTCAATATGCTTTAAAAGAGTTTACGAGAAAAAATTAAGAAAAATGAATATTTAAAATGTTTTCACTTGAATAAAGTTTCTAAAGTTTAATATTCGTTTAATAATAAATTAATTACTGTTCTCCAAAGTTTGTGCATAGGGCCCTCTACTTGAGATAATACGGCACTGCATCTTTGCTCAGCAATGATGCCAAATCGTTGACCGATCATCGCAGCAGGCATACATCACTAAGGTACACGTCAACATTTAAGGCACGATATATCAACCAGCAGCAGCTAACAGGACACTCCACTAACCGCATCGCAAACTTGCCAGCAGCAGTCGACAGGACACCCCACTGATCAAATCCCAAACTTTCTTGAACACTGCAACCAAATCGAATACGCCTGACAGCGCAATTTGAATAGCATCAAAGTGTATGCGGTTAACACTGCCGGAACCCGAGTGCAGGAATGCGCACGCGAAACGGGACATCATTCCCCAGTACATTGCGGACCAGGAAAAAGAACACTCGCGTGTATTCTTCCACCTACATACGCAAATGCCTGGTGAAGAAGGTGATGGAGTAGATAACCGACAAACAAAGTAAATGACCAACGGCAGGGCAGCCATAAAAAGTTAGCACTCACAAAACACAAACCACATAAATTTTTTGGCAGCAACTAAAATCACGAATTGATGAAAATCATAGCTGCAAGTGCATTGGGCATGAATTCAAGCTTGAAGACTTAAATGCCACTTAATTAAAGTTCTTTCCCCGAAACATTTACGGATAAATATTTACTTGGAAAATTTGATCGGAAAGAAATGAACATGCACGTTTAAAGTATGTCCCCAAGTCTTAGAAGTGCAAGTTCTCAACAAAAAGGCATCCAAAAAACGGCAGCAACTAGTAGCCGGTTATGAAACATGTAAAAGTTAGATGTTCGAAATGAATGCAATGCGAAAAGAGATGGAATCCGAACAGAAAGTGATTAAAATTGGAGAACAATAATAATTTCGGTGTAAAACTTGATAGACTGCAACCTGAACATCAGAGTATATCCATCATCAATCAAATTGAAATAAATAAATCTAACTTACGAATAGGGAGGCAATCCATCATCACATCACACAACATCAAGCAAACTTTAACTGTGAAATTGTCAAAACAATTCAATGTTTGTTTTGGCATATGACAACTGGCCTACTGACATTTGTTGGATTCACCTTTTCCCCACACAGATGATCGAGCAGGTGAAATTGTCGTCGGGGAGAAAAACAGTTGCAACGTCCAGAAAATGAAATCACCTCTGAGTGGAAAATTAAAACAATTGAGTGGGACGAGAAACAATACGGAGGTTTCAACTTGGGAAGGTGGTTGACCGGTGAGGTCCCGAAAGAAGGAGCCGCTAGGCGGAGGGAATATATGTTGGAAATTTTGGCGCGCGTTTTTACTTCTTTTCATTCTGGAATTTTCTTTCGAGACAACCAGAGGAAAGCATAATGTAAAATCAAATCGTACCGCGGAAGTTTAGTCAGTTCCTGGAAGATGATTTTTTCTGGGATCTGCTACAAAACGGCCCCGACGAGTAGGGTTTAGTCTAGGTAAGCCGACTAAATTATCGATCGCATGCGAATTGATTTGGGAAAAAATAGTTTTAAGTGTAATTTGTTGAATTTGGAGTTGAGACAAAGTGAAATATATTAAATTGACGTAGATTCCGTGTTAATAACAACATATGTAAATTTAAAGAAAACGGGTTGAGTTTGATTTCCCTTTCTCCGAAGACGTTCCTCGGTAATCTAAAGGTCGGATGGGCGCTCATTCAACTTTACCGGCAGGATTTGCGCGAACTATATCATTTGCTTAGTTAATGTGGAACGTGCTGGCCAACTGAGAAGGGACTGGGTGAATTCTGGGTCTAGGAAGAAATTTTATTCCCAATTTCCTTTCTGTGTTTTTAAGGGGGTTTCCGATTTCGAGAAAGTAGTTCGAATCGCTGGAGCTAGGCAGAGCGAGGCCTTCACTAGAGGTGTGACGTCCTACAGGGGCATCAGAGGCGGTGACCCTCCAGGACATTATGGCGCTACTGGAGGGTGTGACCACTCGACTTGAACATGTGGAACAAAAATAGGAAGCTTTGGCCCGACCTAGACCGCAGACACCACCATAGTGGAGTTTGGACTACAACTCATGGGCGTGTCTGATCATAAAACCGACGAATTCAGAACGCATGCTCCATGTCTCCGATAGTCCCGGCAAACCAACCACACACCAGTAATGTGACTCCGCCGACAGCTAGGTCAGTTCCGCCTTCCGTGTGGCGAGAACTACGGAGTGAAACTCACCTCATAGAGCCTATACAGATACCGGCGTTACCAACAGCTGGAGCTAGCACTTCAGCGGAGAACCTGTGGAATTGTTTACCGCCAGAAGGGAGACTCTGATGAGCGAAATGCTGACTGGTGACCTAAATGCGATGGCGGGGGTTTCGCCCTTACTGCTACGAGGCCCGGCATTGAAAGCTAACTTGAGGGTTTTCATGACTCCACCGCAGCAGTGTTGGACTCGACTCTAGAACGTTCGCGGGTGGAATTTCTGGAAATTAATAAAGACGAATTCTTTCGAGATAAGAAACAGTTCCAAACGCTACATTCCGGGGAGAAATTTGCCTCGTTCAGGGCAGATTTCCTACAGGATCGACTGTTGGTTCCGCTCTCCCAGGGTGAAATTTTGTCTCTGCTGGAACGAAAACTTCGCACAGAAATACAGAGATACCTCTCGATTATTAACAGTAACAACATGACGTCTGTATTACGAATCATCAGTCGCATCGATGGAGTGGAGGACATTAACGAACGTTTGTTGGACACTTCGCGAGCTACCTTCCGGCGAGGAGTTACAGAGTTGATAGCGGCTGGTTGCTTCGAAAACGAAGAGTCCACTCAGGTCACCAGTAATGGATCCCACATTATTCACGAGTCAGAGCCAGCATAATGTGAAATTGGAAAAATCGTATGATTAATTGCGAAGTACCTACAATAGCGTTTTCACGCCGACTAGTAATGGCTTCGCTGTTAAGCTGAGCCGTTGTTTCTAAGTAAATAAAAAGAATGATCAAATTAGATTGACTTTACTCACGGTGCTCTATCTAGTGCACTCGATAAGTTCTGTATTCCAAATGATTCTTTTGTGTATAATTTTCTGCCCTTCTTTGTCAAAATTTTTCAACCTCCCACTAGATCCCGTACCTTTCTTATTTATCAAAAAAAAAATTTTCATAAAAATAAATTTTTATTTTAACATTTATATTCCTACCTAATTGTTTCTTAACATATCTAGTATGATGTCTATTATACATTTAAATTACAGCTTAAATTACTACAAAAACTGCTCCCGTCGAAATTCCTTGCGAGTGTTTCTCAACGAAGGTCTTGGCGGCGCTAGTGCTGCAGCTATTTCCCATCCTTAATTGATCTAAGCTTCTTGAATAGCCGCTTTTGCTCGTCGCCTTCGGTAAATAAAATTAAGCGGTATAAATCTTTTAATTCGCGTCGAAGCTCCGCTTTTTGACCTCCACGCCGCTTCTTCTTGGTAACTATTTTCACTTCTTTAGCTGCTGGTTTCGAAATCCGCTTGCGATATTCCTCGATCGCAATGGCCTTTGAGCCTATGTTCGCAATGGCCTTTGAGCCTATGTTCTTCAACTGGTCGATTGGAGTTGGCGTATACTTTATTTATTTATTTATTTATTTACAATTCCATTTAACAGATTAAATTAAATCCAATTACAAAATGGAAAAAAGACAAGCAGAAACAAGTAAGAATGAAAACTTAAATTAAGCAAAGAAAAATAAGGAAGATTAAATAATATTAATATTGAAAAATTAGGCATTATTGTCTATTAAACTATAAAAAGGTTAATATGAAATTAACAGGCTTAAAAATGAAGTTAAACCGCAAAAAAAGAAAAGGAAAAAAAAAAAAAAATCAACAAGTCGAACTATTCAAAATGAGTTGTAAGGACGAGGTTTCTTAGTCTTATTTTGAATGCAAAATAGGAATCAGAAAAAGGACCAAGCTCAAGTTTATTATGTTTCCTTAACATTCGCACAACGGGAGAATGAAAGTATAAATTCGTACGGGCAAAGGGCACCTCGAACAAAGTGTTTAATCGAGAAGGACGCGTTGATTGACGGAAGTGTAAGTCAGCATATAATATTGGAGAGATTTGATTGTAACATAGTTGATACAGAAAACACTGATCCAAGTAGATGCGACGGGACAACAAAGTCGGAAGACATAAAAAGGATAAGCGGCATTCATAGGATTGATATGGGAGTTTGAGTTTGTAGAACAAAACTCGACTAAATTTACGCTGTACATTCTCTAACGAGTTAGTGAGGTAGGAGTATCGGGGGGACCAAACTACAGAACAATATTCTAGGATAGGACGGACAAGACAAGTAAACAAGCGAATAGGAGTAGATATGTTGGTGAACTTGTATGTGTGCCTAAAAATAAGCCCCATTATTTTTGATGCCCTGGCAGTCACATTTAAGATGTGAGCATCAAAATTGAGGCAAGGATCAAAAATAACACCAAGGTCTTTAGCAGAGCACACAGCAGCCAGTGGGATATCATTTAACGTATAGGTAAAGAAAATGGGAGATTGCTTTAGATTAAACGTCATTTTATGGCATTTAGCAACATTTAAACAAAGGTAGTTAGTCGAACACCAATTGTTAAGAGCAATCAGATCCATCTGAAGATATTGACAATCTTGTATCGATCTGATATGTCTGGTCCTGGTCCACTCGGGATGTATTCTTCTTCCTTGGAGACGCGCGTTCTGCCCAATTCTTCCTCCGCCAATTGTATCGCTCGTTCGAAGAGCTTATTAAATTCCTCCTGCATGATTCAACTGAAACTGGTCAGGATCGCCATAATGTGAGAAGCCGATCGACTGGGTTCAAAGATTAACAAGAAAGAAGTCATGGAGCCTGTCACAATCCTGGAAACGCCACCAATGATTGTTGTTGGTGCCGTTGGATGCATTGAAACCCACCTTTTGTAGAGGCAATCACTAACCCTACGGACTGCTGGAATTGTAGAAAACATGGACACCGATTTTCTGTGTGTCCAGAAGAGCCGTCGATTGTCTGCTATTGCTGTGGGAAGGCAGATGCGTACGCCCCGGATATTTCAGACTGTATGCTGCAAAAAAACTTGCCAACGAGTGTCCAGACCAGTAGGAAGCACTCAAAGCCGATCTAGGGGGTGACACCTTAACACCAGATCCCAAGATACTTGCCCAGAAAGAAGCCGAACAGAGCCAGGCTAGTGAACATCTCCCAACATGATATCTGATGATCACAAGTCTCCCGAAGCTTCGTCACAAACGCAAAATGTTATCGAAAGGGATAGTACCGTAGTAGCTGATAATCCGAATGCCTCGTGGTATAAAAAACCATATCATGTTCGTCTGAGGGATGATCGAGCGGCACGTCAACGCATTTTTAGTGGCGAGATTGTGCCTGTACGGGATACTAGAGGGAAGCGAGCAGCCCATCGAATGCGGAACTTGTGGAGAAACGTGAGGCAGTCGAGAAGGATGTTGCGTGGATCGAGATCGACGAGTTATATAAAAATGACTTCTGGCCGCATGCGTCAGTACAGATCTTGCAGAATCGCGTGGTAGGCTTAATAAACAGTGGAGCCAGCGTCAGTTGCATAGTAGCCGGTTTTGCAAGAGAAGTCCTGAAAAACCATATGGATAAAATCTAGCACTTCACTAAGTTTTTGAGTACGCTTGATGGAACTCGTCACTCCATTGTAGGGAAACTCAAAACTTATGACACCTTGAAGGGTACAACCAAGTCACTGAATTTTTACACTATACCCTGACTGACCCAAAATCTATATCTAGGAATAGACTTTGTTCGACAATTAAACTTGGCTCCGGCATTATTCACCAGTAGCTCACTCGGCTCGGACGCAATCGTAAATTACTAGACACTAAGTCTTCAACCGCTCCGACACGTTGAGATGCCAATCAACAGCTAGGATTAGAAACGGCTGTAGCGGTTTTTCCTTTGTATGAGAAGGAAGTTCTCGGCCGAACCACTTTGGTATCTCATATTATAGATGTGGAGGATGCTAAGCCCATCAAGCAGAGACATTTTGTCATATCTTCAGTGAAGGAAAAGTCACTATACGCTAAAGTCGATCGGATGTTGGTACTGGGTGTGATTGAAGAACCGCAAAGTCTATAGGTTTCGCCAATTACCAAATAAAGTCCAACTGTGCCTCGATGCCAGGTGTCTGAATGCGGTCACTGTTAAGGATGCTTATCCGCTCCCGTTGATTGAGGGTATCTTACGAGAAAGTCGGTTAGCTAAAGCATACTTTATTACCAGCATCGAGCTCAAAGACGCATTCTGGCAGATCCCGTTGGATCCTCTTTCGAAGAAGAAGACCACCTTCACGGTTCCAGATTGCTCATTGTACGAATTTGTGACCATGCCTTTTGACCTGTGTAATGAGACTATGATGCGCCTTATAGATCAGGTTTTAGCATCGCAAATACGACACCAAGTCTTCGTATACACGGACGACTTATTACTAATAACCTAGACCTTTGACGAGCGTATCTTTCCACTTCAGAAAGTGGCTTTGTATATCCGGAAGGCAAGGTTAACCATATCAACATTCAGAATAGTGAGTTCATCATGACGGAAGTTAAATATTTAAGTCACATCATAAGTCACGTTAGCATCAAAACCGACCCTGGATAAGGCAAAAGCGGTAGACGCCTTTCCTCTACCGAAAACCATGAAGCAGTTAATTTCTGGGTTTATGCAATTGGCATCAACGATTCGTACGGAACCACGTGATCATCACTATGCTTTTGAGAGGCATGCTGTGTAACGGACTGTAATGAATCAGCCCTACGCCACTGACAATAATTCGCAAGTCGTTATTGACGTCGACGGATAGGAACGACCCTTTAACCACTCGCTGACACTGAACCGCGTTTTGACAGTTCTCAGGATACCAAGAAAGAGATATAGCGGTGGACCTCGTGTTAATTTCCAAGTTGACAGTCACGCGAAACACTCGCTCACTAAATAGCGATTTTGGTTTAGTTTCAACGAGTGTATTGTTTATTATCCGGTGCAACATTTCGCATCCGAATTATTCCACAATTTAGTGTGAGTGGTGTTCGTGGAAATGTGGAAGGATGCATCAGATTAAGGCATAATCGGATTGTAAAACAGTGGGTGATTCAGCCGGCAGCGGTTGCGTGAAGGCCGATTGGGCATTGTCTTGGATTTCAAGTACATCTGCCACATTCGCCGAAAGAATAATTTTTACATATCTGGTTGTCACCAGACCAAAAAAAAAGGTAGAGGCGCTCAAGAAGAATAATTTTCTTTTCTTATATATTTCCTTTTTCACGGTAGATTTTAGTGCAGAAACGAATGCGTGGCTTACAGTTGGAGGAAATAGCATGGCTGTTGAGAGTTGTATACTGGATGAGAGGCACTGGGAAATTGTCGCATGTATATCCTGAGCCGGGGAAGCGATGACACTAGCAAAACGGAAGACGGGCGGAGAGTGTGCAGCACCTGAGTGTCATTATCGAAGTTTGTTCAGTTTGTGCATAGTTTGAACATAAATAGTTCTGTCAGTACGGATCAACTTATGTCGGTCATAATAAATCGGACAAGATTCTAAGGACTGATGGTTTATCGGATCAAGGAAAGGAGAATCGAGTGAAGAAAAAATATAAGCGTAAGACAAGAAATGTCAAGAAAAGACCGAAAATATTTGATCAAATACCCCACAAATTTAATGAAACGACACATTTTTGCATACCTGCAACGTACTACAAATATTGGGTATAATTTTCAAGGAATTTATTATCTTCTCCGTATTAATTTAATATTACTTACGATGCGAATATGAAAAAACCAGCAATTTTTAAAAAGGACTAGATATTATAACCAAAGAATTAGGATTTAGAGTGAATAAGACAAATGAAGAAATGAATTTTTTTTTTTGCCATAAATTCATGCGATTGCAAATAAAATTGATTATGAATTGCTAAACTAAATACGACTTTCCTTTCCAGCAAACCCTTCTTTTATCCAGCAGGAATGGCAGCGAACGGTATGTATGCCGTTACAAGGGTAGGATTTTAGAAATCCGCGGATGGCCGGTTTCGCGTCGCACTCGGTACACGGTACCATAATTTGCTAGGTACCATAATTTGTAGGTTTTTTCAGGTTCGAGTTAGAGTAGGATGTTTTTCGGTACCGCGTCGGTGATATTCAGGAACGCGGAATTGTATACATTTTTGGAAGGAATATAAGAAATACGGAATAAAGTAATGGTATGTTTCTCTTCCGTATGTTAATGTTTTCGACGCGTTATTAAATCGGGCATGTGAACTGGTGGCTGAATTTTTGTATTCCGGACTTAGTCTACTCGCGCAAGACATGCGGCCGAACTCCTCTCCGAACTAGTTAGCTAGCCAGCAGCCACCTCGGAGTAGGCTAAGGGTGTCCGGACCTGTTGACCTGAAGAGTACGGTCCGTTGTCATGTCCCAAGACTTCACACCTAGAACCGATGAGACGCCGGTTCAGATTTCGTTCGAGCAATTCTAATCGCAAATCATAACAGGACGGAGGTTCCTTTGGGAAGAGCCCGGCCTGCGGGCTTCTAAAGAGAGCCTGACAGCAGCTTCCGTACTATATAGCCCAGACTTTAATAAACCGTTCTCAATCTATTGTAATGGCAATTAACATGGAGTGGGGGCAGTCTTAGTCCATGTTATGAAGGACGGCGAGGAAGTGCCTAAAGCTTTCATGTCCCATAAGTTAAGCCCAGCCCAGCATGAATATACTATTTGCGAGCCGGAATGTCTGGGAGCGGTGTTGGCCGTAAAGCGTTTTCGTGAATATGCCGAAAGACAACCTTTTGAAATCACTACGGATTACGCGTCTCTAAAGTGCCTCATGAGCCATTTCGGCTAGCATGATGGTCTGACAAAATGAGACTTGAAACTGTAGGCGTTTAACTTTACGATCCCACCACATCATCGAGGATATTCGCCCTAGAAGGCGCAGAGTTGGCGCAGGACTGGGGCAGGTCCCTTGTGGTAGACCTCGAACATCCGGCCTTTCAGTCAGAAAATTACATCAACTGACAGAGACCATGCAGAGCCAACTGTCCCAGCTGCCGAACTTGAAGGTAGTCGATGAATTTGTGTACAAGCGCACGGGAAACTCAACAAGAGACACATTATAGGAAGAAGGTGTAATGTTTTAAGGTGGTTTTTAACTGTCCGTACATGATTACAGCGGTGGACTGCTGTCTCAGTATGCGCAAGATTCAGGCTCGGCTGGAAATGGTCTTGTCTGGGGACGCATCAGTGCACTGGCAAGCTAGCTTTGTGGTGTCGTGGGGCGGATTCTTTTCCTACAGCAGTTCCGCTCGTAACATGTTGGAAGGATTGAACAGAGAAAAACTACGACAATGCCCGGTTAACCGCACGCAAAACTTAAGGCGATTCCACCATTAACACGAAAAATTCTCAGCCCACAAAACAGAGTGGGGCATCCAGATGGTGGCGGTGCCTTCTCGCACCCCTCCCAGCCGAATCAAGGATCCAAATTGATGCCTTGGCCTATTTTGGGTGAGGAAAGCCATGCATCCCAGCAAGAGCCCCTGAAACATCAAAAGAGGGAGAGCTCACCCGATGGCTAGCTCATGAGTGAAGGGGCCAGCCAACGTGGCGGGTCCCATACTCGTTCGAAACTATCGTGAGAAACCCGATTTTACAATTTAATGACTCATTTCATTCATTTTTTTCTTCTTCCTCTAGTGTACAAAAATAGAGATAAACACTGACCTGATTCAAACATCACAAATATTCAAACGTAAACAACTATTGTAACTGCAATCACTATTTCAACGGAAAACATTTGCAAATGAAACAAATATTTAAATATCCTTAAAATGCAATGAATAAATAAATATGCTTTTGACAATGAATCTCAAAGTAATGCAATCATGTGCTTTCGAAAATGAATTTCAAAGTAATAACATTCACACGTATATCTCCCGGCGAACTTTACGAACATGCAATAAATACTTAAATGAAAATAAATAGATAGACGCGATAAATATTTAAATGTAAATATATAGACATGTATGTAAATAAATGGATGAATGCGATAAATATTTAAATGTGAATAGATGTTCACATGTAATAAATAATAAAAAAAAGAGTACTCACCCACTGCTTCGATGAGCGCTCGTTGTTGGGGGGGATAGGCGGCAGTTCCTATATAGTTTGAATTAAATAAAGTTATAATTTACATGACGGATGGTTACTATTTACTTTTTTAAGATGACGGACGAGTACTAATTAATTTTTAACATGACGGAATGTTACTACTATTATTTGAAGGAAGAATAACTTAATTCAATTCAATTATAACAAAATACATTTAAAAAAAATTACAACGGAATGGATGGCATACTATGTGTATCTAAGATAATGGAGTATGTAAGTTTTCTCAGATAACATTAAAATTAAAATACTGACCACATGTCTGACTATCCAACGCAAGTATCGTGAGAACAGCGAACGTATGTAGTTTCCCGGAATCGCGATTATTCATTTTACCTTAATGCACTTAATGTTAGATTCAGTTTGTAATTTGACGTTGACGAATAAAGATTCGGGCAGCAGCCCTCATTGTATTTTTTTAAACATATCTTTGATTTTTGAATAACTGGCGCCCAACGTGGGGCCGCTTTCTAGCGTCGTGACAATTTTTCTTTCCGACTTCTTGTGGAGTACGAGCCAATAATAGTCCCATAAGTAACTTGCCGAGGCCGGCAGGAAATCCATAAGAAACGGAAGACCCCCTAAGTAAAGTTAAAACGGGATAACGTTTCGCGATAAAACAAACGGATGTTATGCGAGAGTGTGCAACGCAACCACCATTTTGTGAACCCCGAAGGAAGGAGCGACGTTTTCCAGGAGCAAGGTCCCCGAGTAAGCAGTACGTAAAAGCAGACGCCAAAAAGGATTTTTACCAGCCTGGACTTAGCAGCAGCCTCAACACCCATGGAAACAGCATTATTACTTTTATTGTAAGTAAAATTACAAGTGGTGACTGTTTGTTATGGTATCATGAAACTTTAAAAATTACTCCTGATAAAAACTCTTCATATCCTGAAAACCAAGCGATATCAATTAAATATTTAACTGATTCAAAGATATTTGAAAGATTTAACTGATTCAATTGATAAAACGATTTAATCGATTCTTTTGGAATAAATATTTTCTCTTCCTTAGTAGTTTTCACTTTGTTTATTTAAATATAAACATATATATGATTCTGAATTTTAAAAACAAAAATCCTCTGGTGAAAATCTATATTAGTGTAAAGGCAAGTGTGAATTGTGGAAAAAGTGTTGGAAATTCGCATCATATATGTTGTGTTTTATTTGCAAATTGTAAATCGTGTTGATTGCTACGCCGGAATAAAAGTTTCTCAGAATCCTCCCAGTTTTCGTATTTCGAAACTCAGAAAAATTGTCTAAAGTTTGTAAGTGTTTTAAAAGCTCCTGGATTTTACGTTAAATTAACTTGTTCTGGTTTTTGAAATTTTTTGAAATATTCGCACTTGAAAGAATATCTGTGCTTTCGATTTGCCAACTCGTTAACTAGCGTCGGCTACGCATTGCCATGTCGAATCCGAATAATTTAATTCACCCAGCAATATTAGTGGTGTAATTTGATGAATGATGTAGTGAGACCTCCTGCACCTCCGGCCCCTACACCTCAAGTAAATCCAAACCTAAACCATATAAATACGGCAGAAATAACCGATTATATTTCACGATATCCCACACAAAATCTCAGAATCCAATGTCGAGAGATTTTAAATTCCATTCTAAATCCTGATTCCGACATAAACAATGATATCGAAGAACCTATTGCCGCCGGTAGTGACGCGAATTTTATGTACATGGATCGCATGCCTGACGTTGTCAAATCCTTGAGGGAATTTTCTGGACAGCCAGGAGAATTCTCTTCCTGGAAAAAAAGCATTGACAGGATTCTGAAAATTCATGAGCAAATAAGGGGTACACCAAAATATTATGTTATTCTCTCAGTGGTAAGAAACAAAATCACGGGCCATGCAGATATTGCGTTGGAATCATACAATACCCCATTAAACTGGGCTAAAATCTCCAGATATTTAACGCTTCATTACGCGGACAAACGCGGGAACCTTGGAATATCAAATGACCACCTTGGTACAGGGTCGTTCAACGATCCCCGAATTCTACCAAATAGTTGATCACAACCTTTCCCTAATCCTTAGCAAGCTTTCGTGCATGGATTTGAGCCAGGAAGTACTCAACGCCATGAGTCAAGCATATCGAGATAAAGCTCTCGATACGTTTGTCAGAGGGCTGTGTGGGGACCTCCCACGATTATTGAGTATCAAAGAACCGGTGGACCTACCCCAGGCCCTGTATCTCTGCCTGAAGATGCAAAATGTTGACTACCGCACGCAACATGCGAACAGTTCGCATAATAATATTCATAGAGCACGTCCGATCACCCCAAGCAAAAGTCAATCGCAACCGCAAGGTGTAGTAATCGAGGAGTGCTAATTGAGCAATTGTTGAAGTCGGTCGGGTTTCGGTCCCGCCTAAGATTGCGCATAACTTTGCATTTAATGTCCGTCGGAGTAGCCGCCAAGTAACGGAAACCAGGCAACCATATCCACAATACACAGTGACATTGGATGGAAAGACTTTAAAAACAGGTCAAATAAGTTATAAAGTAGAGGAGCCTGTTCAAAAAACCACTACCATACATTCCGAAAAGCAGGCGAAGCATAATTCCCTTGCCGAATTCCTGAAAATGAAGCCGCGGCATTTTGTCAAGGCATATGCTACGAAATTTTGTATAAAAACGTTTTTAAATTACCCGATGTAATGTACGTTGTGAAACAAATGCTGCATGGAAACTCACTGGACTTTGTAAAATCTAAAACACAATATGCTGGAGCATATCCGAAGAAAGTTATCTACGCTGACGGTCGGGAATTTGATCTGAACATACCACAAGAAACAAATTGTATTTTATACAATAATCTTCTTTGCCATTTCCATAATCCGAACTTTCCACAATTCGCGGACGATTTGCATCACGATATGCATATGATTGAGGCCTCTCAATATGATAATCAGAAAATCACGAAAACTCTTGATTCTTTGCTACCCGAAAAATTCATTTCATGCGTTCAACAATTGCTAAAGGATGGAATAACACCATTTCCGTATAAAGTAGCAAAAGCGCTTGATCCAGACATATATCGTAACGTTGAATTTGATGCATGGAGCGAGGTGAGAAAGGAACAGAGGTTTAAAAATTGGTACATGGGAGGCAGCAATTTACAGGTTCCATACGAATCACTACAACCATTGCCATCTGATCTTGCAAAACCCTGGGCGTTGCCGTTTAGATATCAAAAGCGTATTGAGCGAAATCCAGAAAAAACTGGACAAACGGATGCGAAGAAGTCCCGCAAAATAAATGGAAAAGGGCGATACAGAGATATGATAACTTCAATCAAAAAAAGAAGTTTACACTGAGGACGATGTAACTTCTAATAGAGAAGAAGTTTCGTATCAATTGAAACAATTCACATCAATTCAGCAAAATATTTTCACTAAAAGTAGTTAGAATAAGTTCTATATATAGTTAAGGATTATATACTTATAATTTTCTACATTGTGTTCATAGAGACAAATCTTTCATCAATTTCCTTTCTTCGCGTAACTGAAAGAGAAACGCATTTTTATAATTTTAATGATTTAACGTAAAATAATAAAGTAAGTTTATTATCGGAGAATGAATAAATCTGAACTTTCAGTTTCAAGTCCACTTTATCCTACTCATTCTGACCATACCGGGTTGTGAAGCTTGAACATTTAAAGCATGTTTGCTTTTATGAAAGGTGAGCATATTCGATTATCATCAATTCTTATTTGTGAACTATACTAATTCACTAATACTTCTGATCGATTGTAATACAAATTGATAAGTAGTCGGCTTTGCTCACCTCTTCTTTATGCCCCAATCAGTCTTTTTATTATGTATCGTTTTGTTTTACAGGAAGAGAAATATGCACTTACACCAGAAATAAATCTTCCTCATTCTCAATAGTTACGAAGATTAAGTACGAATTGTACAAACATGGCTTCAAACGCCTCTTCATATTCAAATTGAATTCACGTGAAGAAAGAAATTGGATAGATCCCGTACGACAAAACCTGTTCTCTGAACATTGTTTTATATATTTTCTCAATATTACCAAAAGTTTGTTCGATATTTTCTAGTGCGTGTCATAAGTACAACAAAATTTATGTTCTTTGTTTTCTCTTGTTTCTCTCTAATACTTACAATTTATTTGATGCTGCCATTCCTAATGTAGTAGCTTAACAAAAGAAAAAGAGATAAAAGGGAAAACAGAAAAGGAACCGGTTCCCGCAATACTAACAAAGCAAGATGATGGATCAGGTTTAGAATCTGAGATGTGCACGGAGGAGTGGAGGAAGTGGATTGCGGGATGGGTTTGACCGTCGATGTGCATGATCATGGGGAGTCTGCGATTGACTTTGACGGCGGTCACTTCGGACGCGAATGGAAAGAAAGTTTTTGGAATGAGAGCTTGTGACACGAGATCCGCGCGATACGGGGAGATTCAATTTTATTTAGCGGAAATTAGGTTCGAATCGACGCGTCAAAAAGGGAGTAATGGAAAAATCAGGATTGAGTCGAGGCTCGAGTAAAAATCGATCATATTTCCCTTTTTTCGTGCTTCGTGAGTGCACTACCAACCTATAAGTAACGGAAATACTAACGTGAATCTAATGTGCAAACCTGAATTTAAACGGGATGGGTGGTTGCATCTTATCGTGAGTGAGAAAAAAAATGTTGAAAGCGTTTTCGGATGGTTGTTTCCGAGTGACCAAGGTTGGAGAAAGTAAATTTCTGTGCGGAAAAACGTTATATAACGCGACCATATGTCACGCTTCGTCGGGAAATAAGATAAAAAGTAAATGAAATAAAAAAAAAAGAAGTGCTTGAATGTTTGTTGTAAATATTTTGCGGAATAAGATATTGGCAAGCGACGTGGAAATTATTTTGAATAACGGCCCGAGTGCAAGACTGGTGATTGGAATAAAAAAAAAATGTTTTAAGAATAAAATATTAAGTGCAAGATTTTTTTTTGAATTCTATCCAAGTGATATGAAATTTTATTGCGGTCTGATTTGAGTTCAATTTTGAATGTTTCTAAATAAAACAAGTGTTGACCGTTGTCATCGAGATTTCTTGTGACAGTGAATATAACAGTGTACCACTGCGGTTGATATCTATCTTAACTCAAAGTTAAACGTTTCCCTTCCCCGCCTGCTCAATGTTTGCGGGAAATTCGCAATACCTTTAGGGAAGTTTTGAAAAATGATGACACCGCGGGGAACCGAATCCCATGGCTGGTATACGGAATTTATTCCCCAATTTCAGTAATGCTTATACGAATCGCAGTGCGATCGTCAAACGCTAACCGCGAGGTTCTATAGAACGGAACTGTCAAAACTACATCCTTCCGCTACAACAGCGGTAACTAATAGTGGAACAATTTATTCGATGGTCATCGGCTTTGTTCATCTGATCCGAATAAACGATAAGGGGCTGAGAGTTGAGTTACGGGTTTTGAAATGGATTTGATACTAACCCGGCGTGTCCGAGAGAAAGGAGGATATTGTTTTTTCTTTTTTTGTAGTTTTTGTTTTTGAAAACAACCTAAATAAATTTTGAATTAGAGAGTACTAATGATAATTTCAGTGGACCCCCCCCCCCCGCATGTGTCATCGAGCGCTCGGAGAACCCTGCGGGTAAGTGTCTTTTTTGTTACCCTTTTGATATATATATATATATATATATATATATATATATATATATATATATATTTTTTTTTTTTTTTATTATTGCATGTAAAATTTGTTCACCAAAATTTAGAGGTAGTTTTCTTTAGAGGTAAATGATCTTATACAAGAGAATGACTCCATTACTTCTCTAAATTATGATAAACAATGAAATTAGTAACGTAACGTAATGAAGAATTTGCTATTGTCGAAAGATGTTTATTGAAATTTTTTTGAAATAATAATGTTTGTGTAAAGTAACGCAAATTGGTCTTTCCTTTCCTCAAATTCTAACCGGGTATAGGACCCGGTACGGTGGCAGGCTTCCACCTCAAAACATGAGCCAGCCACCGGGTACTTAATAATCCTTCTTGTTTCAGGTGACGTCGTGGGTTGAGTGGCCCAAGCAGAGTGCCTCTTTATGGCATAGAGTTATGCAATCAAATCGTATAATTCTATGGCATAAATTGGTCACCGGGGTACTCCCCTTCTGATGGGAAAGTTCATACAATTCAAGTTGTATGAGTTTTCCACTCAGAAGAGGAATACCTGGCCACTTCAACAAGATATCTATGGATTTATTCCGGTTGGGTGGGTACGAAGGGGCCCCACCACCACCCGTTTGCCCCTCTTTCATTTGTGGGCCATGAAATTCGTCGGGTAATGACGAGGTCACCCCAAGTTCGCCTTTCTTTTCAGGTTCCCCTTGTTCTCATGACAAGCTCTAATTCCCTCGATGTAGATATCTACTCTTTTTGCGACTTCGGTCGCCTCTTGATTTCCAGCTTTCCAATTCGTGAATGCGAAATATTTTTGTAGTGGGTCCTCGTGCTGGGGAAATGAACCCGCCCCCACGACACCGCAATGCTAGCCTGCCAGCGCATTCACGCGTCTCCAGACGAGGGCATTCTCGGCAGATACCGACACCTTCTTCTGCCGAGGCAGCAGACCATCGCTGCAGTCCTTCACGGACATTTTTGAACATTCCTATTCACTACAAAGGAGTTGCGCCTTCACCGGCTCCTAGAACAAAGTTTTTCCCCGATCTGCTACATAACCCCCAGCAAGCGCAGCGGCCAATGTTCTTTAACCAACCATTCCCAAATCCTAGACCATTACCACGCAAGCCTTTACCCCGGCCGGAGCCAATGAATATTGATCAAACGTTTCAATCAAGAGCATTAAATTACCAAAATCGACCCAAAAATAATCAACACTTTGCCCAAAAGGGTTTACAACCAGCACCAAATCATCCAACGAATTGTAGTAATCGAGCAGTTAGTTAAATTGACTATTTTTTTTTTATTTTAAATCATTCGATAATTTCATGTAGAATTCAAATTTTATTTATGTCAATTTATAGATTTTATATTTTTTTGTGTATTCAGCACAACTAAAACTGCTCGATTAGAATTCGGCGCCGGCAAAGGGTTAAAAGAAATTCATGCATAATATATCCCAGATAAACTAATCAAACTAAAAACCAGCTGCTTTGTACAAATTGTCTGGGATATCAATATCCCTCCAATTTCATCACAATGAACGCAGCCCATTAACATTATTCTGGTACAATTCGAAAAATTTGACAGGCGCGGACGGTAGGATGGCCGTGATTTCATTGTGCATTGCGGTTTTGATCGGTCTTAGCAGTCGAGAGAGAGTGTTTTAAAACCATAGAGATAGGTCGCCATCGAATCATTTTCATTTTGTGTGCCCGTCTGAACCTTATGCTGGACAACTGCTGCAGGTTAAAGTGGGAAGACGAAGTAGGATATTTGATCTCTTGGACCCAGCTGGCGATATTGCGATATTGTGGGCTTTGATAACTGGCCCGGAGATTGGCAGCGGAACAGGTTCACAAGGCGAAAATCTTACGACTTATTTATCAAGGTAGATTTTTACATTGCAACGTAGCAGTAGGTGCGTTAGGACTTCCACTGGGCAAAACCACTCATGCATTTAGTTCCACGAGATAATTTGCCAGAACCAAATTCACAAGATCAACGGCAAAAGGAAAATATAAAGTCGGCAGAATAATTGGAAGACCTCAAGCTATTTAAATTTGGTTTGGGGGGGTCATTATACGGCATTTTGTAAAAGCAGTATTTACGCGAAATGGTTCATATACGACGACCAAAGTGTATCAGCGATTGATTCTTCCGACGTTGTGTCTAGCGCTGCCTATATTTTGTTCTATTCATGTTTACCGGAAGCGCCGTACTCGGATGTTATCTAGCTGTCGCAATACAGTTAGCAGGCATTCACCTTAAGATTAATAGTTAGTATGAAATAATAATTAAGTAGACATAGCATTTTTGCAACAAATTAGCAATTAATAGAAAATATTTGCGATAAAACGGACACGATTCATTCTCCCTATTTAATCTAGTGAATAAGTGATAAGAATTTTTTAATTCGTTATGAATAGCGATCAGCTTACATTGATTTATAGATCGTATGATGCATTGTTATAATCATATCTTTATCTCCCATACATATTTATGATAGATCCATTTAATGTTATATCCGCATGAAACGGATGCTTTTGATTTATTTGCATTTTTCTCAGTTGCTTTGCATAATTGACTTAGTCCAACATCAATTTAAAACTCCATTAAATAAAACGTGTGCATATATTTTTCTCTTTGTGCGTACGGTTGATGTGCGCGCTCCATATAACGTGAGGGTAAAGTGATATAAAAAGGGAAAACATTAAAAAGTCTATTAAAAACTATAAAAAGAAACAAGAATCGAATTGCTTAAAACATTTTTACTGTATTGTACATTTTTATTGTATTGTACAGATGACAGGTGTTGTAATAATTTAATATTTAATATTTACATAGAGAAAGTTTTAAAAGGCCTCTTAAAACGTTTGAAACAATGAATTGGTAAAAGTAATCCACATTTAATTTTCTCATTTTTTTTTTGCTTGCTTGTATTGCCAATTTGTAGTATCTGAAAGGATAACGGTGGATTTGCTACATATGGAAATTTGAATTACAACAAATATCCGCTCGAATTTATTAGAATTTTTTAAAAATAAAATGGATCGGTAAATTATAAAATCGGTCTTTCCTTTAGTTCTGACCGGGTATAGGGCCCGGTACGGTGGCAGGCTTTTCCCATAAAACATGAGCCAGCTGCCGGGTACTCACTAACCTTTTTCTTTGTTGCAGGTGACTTCGCGGGTTGAGTGGCCCGAGCAAGGTGCCTCTTTATGACATAGAGTTATGTAATCGAATTGCATAATTCTATGGCATAAATTGGTCATCGGGGTACTTCTCTTCTGATGGGAAGGCTCATGCAAGTTAAGTTGTATGAGTTTTCCACTCAGAAGAAGAATACCTGGCCACTGCAACAATTATGGATTTTAATCCGGTTAGGTGGGTGCGCAGGGGCTCCATCACCACCCGGTTGCCCCTCTCTCATTTGTGGGTCATGAGCTTTGTCGGGTAACGACGAAGTTACCCTAAGTCCGCCCCTTTTTACATGTTTCACTTGTTCTCGGAACAAGTCCTTTTTCTCTCGGTGTAGTTGCCTACACTTTTTGCGACTTCGGTCGCCTTGTTTTTTTTTTCTCGACCCCAGAAATTCGTGAATGCGAAATTCTTTGTAGTGGGTCCTTGTGCTAGGGGAATGAACCCGCCCCACGACTCCGCAATACTAGCCTGCCAGCGCATTCACGCGTCCCCAGACAAGGGCATTCTCGGCAGATACTGACACCTTCTTCTGCCAAGGCAGCAGACCATCGCTGCAGTCCTTTACGGACCAAAAGTCCTTCACTACTTCTTCACTGCAAAATTATCCACCAAACAAACTGCAGCGTATTTATCATTTGGAAGAATCACCGACTGACGAAACAGAGCAGGAGAAATACGAACAGATCATTTCTAATGAGGACCAATGTAAGGATACTAACCTTAATTAAGAAATAGAACTCAATTGATGCAATTCCTAAATATTCGTCAAACAAAATAAATCCAATTCCTAGATCATTCATACCCATTACTACAAATTCCCATACAACCCATTTTTTTCACACGTCATAAATCCTTCACGGAAAATCTCAAAGAAATTTCGTTCACACCTAAGGTGTGAACAAACAACCATTGCACCATGCATTAGCGAAGGCACGCGACACTTGAGATATGGGTCAATATTGACCGCATCTAGAGCGCACAATTATATGGGTGAATCATTTCGCTCACGTGTGGTATTTTCCACAAGTACTGTCGCTTGGGTAATAAATTTAAATTGGGCTACGTTGTAATGTGGGAAAGCAAATCACGTGACTAATAAATTAATATTTTTTATTGTTTAGCTAGTAAGAAAATTTTGTATAAATAGACTTAAGAAATTGATAGAAAATACATTTTGCTGTTGTCACAAGAAAGAACTGGTTATTCTTGAACAGCGCTGCGTATCGTAGCAGAAGCAAAGTCGTCATTTACATTTTCCTTTCAGGGCTTAGAAAAATATTAGTAACCATGGCGTTCGTGGATTTTAATAGTCCTCGCCAAAACTCTCTGCGGCCCTGCCACTTGGTTAGGTAAGAAAATAATAACTTGTATCATTCCTCTTAATAAGTCAAGGTTCTTCGCAGTACGGAAGAAATATTATTAGACAGACGAGAAACATTATACCAACAATATGACGAAACACTACAGGAACATATTGATCCCTCTGAAGATAGCTCGTACGACACTACAGAATACGTAGATGATGTCTATTTTTTAGGCTAAGTCGATCTTCGCTTCCATATTATGAACTCTTTCTTCAAAGCGGAGAGGTGTTAAAATTCTTGGTTGACACAGGATCAAATTAAAAATTATATTCAGCCTAAGCATATAAGGCACCATTTACTAAACGAACGCTGTTTTTTTTTGTCAATTCCGTAGCAGGAAACGTAAAGATAACACACCACTCTTTTGTTCAAGTCTTCGGACCCGGAATAGGTAAAATAAAATTTTTTACCCTGCCTACTTTGATATCTTTTATCGGTTTTTTTGGGTTACGACACGCTCAAGGAACTTAATGCAATTATCTATACAAAGAAAAATTATATGCTAATCGACCCTAATCTGAAAATACCTCTGAAGCAACACCATTCTGAATCCATAAACAACATCGATCTTCGAATCTCACACATGAATAAAGTACAATCAGCCAAAACAAGACAAATTATTGATAGATGCCCACACCTTTTCTCAGATCCGGACGGAAGACTGACCTATACAACTCGCGTTGTAGGCGAAATTCGAACGATAACGAATGATCCTGTATATTCAAAATCATACCCATATCCCATGTCTCTAAAACACGAAGTCGAGAAAGAGTTAACAAAATTATTAGAGGATGGCATCATTCGACCTTCTAGATCCCCCTACAATTCCCCTGTGTGGATAGTGCCCAAAAAGTTGGATGCCTCCAAAGAGAAAAAGTATCGGATGGTGGTCGATTATCGAAAACTCAACTCGATAACCATTTCCGATAAATACCCAATACCCGAAATTAATGGTCTTGGCTAATTTAGGTGAATACCAATATTTTACGATAGCTGATTTAAAAAACGGATTCCGTCAAATACCGCTGAAGGAAGCCGACATTGAGAAGACAGCCTTTTCAGTGAACAATGGCAAGTTCGAGTTCTCTCGGCTCCCATTTGGACTCAAAAACGCGCCATCTTTTTTTTTCAAAGGGCCCTCGACGACATCTTGACGGATCACATTGGTAAAAGATGCTACGTTTATATAGACGATATCATTATTTTCGGGAAAAATTAGGCTGAACATTTCACGAACCTTGAGAAAGTATTCCACACCCTTGAAGCGGCAAATATGAAAATCCAACTAGACAAGTGTGAGTTTTTCCAACAAAATATTGAGTTTTGGGCTATATTGTGGGAAAAGACGGTATCTGCACTAACCCAGACAAGGTCAAAGCAATTGTAAATTTTTCATAGCCTAAGGCCCTAAAAGACCTACGGTCCTTTTTAGGAATGTCGGGCTACTATCGGCGCTTCATTAAAGACTATGCGAAGCCTGCAAAGCCTTTGACATTCCTCTTAAGAAGGGAAGATGGACGTGTGTCCAAAAACGCCTCAAAGCATAAGGCAATTACCTTCAACCGAGAAGCACTCGAGGCATTTGATAAAATCAAAAACACATTGATTTCTAAGGAGGCCATACTAGTCCACCCTAACTTCGAAAAAGAATTCGAGCTGACGACAGACGCCTCCGAATTTGCAATAGGAGCCGTTTTGTCACAAAATGAAAAGCTCATCACATTCCTTTCAAGAACACTAACAAAAACCGAAGAGTGTTATGCCGCAAATGAAAAGGAGATGCTGGCTATAATATGGGCACTCCATAGTCTTCGAGGGTACCTATACGCTTCGTGTAAAGAAAAAATATTTACAGATCACCAGCCGCTGACCTATGCGCTTTCCAGCAAAAATACCAACGCCAAAATGAAGAGGTGGAAAGCAACACTCGAAGAGTATAATTACGAGTTAGGGTACAAGCCCGGAAAAGCCAACATCGTGGCCGATACATTATCACGACCTCCTCAAAATACCGCTGCTAGCTCCTTAACACCAACACAACACAGCTCAGCTCATGGTCTAATTCCTACCGCAGAATCCCCCGTGAATGTCTTCCGAACCCAATTGATATTGAAAATCGGTGAAGAAGACAGTTGCCAAATTATGAATCCTTTCGAAGGGTATACTAGGTACGTTTTCATAAAACCCGAATATTCCGAAGCCAACTTGATCGGTATTTTCAAAAGATATCTCAATCCTCATACGATTAACGGCTTACTTACCAACGAAGAACTGATGGGCAAAATCCAAGATATTTATGCTCGACACTTTAGGGATTACAAAATTAGATTTACCCAGCAAATGGTGGAAGATATTACAAGCGAAGTCGAACAAGAGGAGAAAATTCTCCAAACGCATAGGAGAGCTCATAGAAATGCGCAAGAAAATCGACTTCAACTTCTGGAAAATTTCTATTTTCCGAAAATGGCGGCGAAAATTAAGAAAATTGTCAATCGATGCGTTACTTGCAAGGAAATCAAATACGACCGCCATCTAAACAAACCCTTCATCAAGGAAACCCCTATACCCAGCTACCCAGAACATATAGTCCACATTGACATGTTCTCAACGGAAAAAAGCTCGTTCTGACTGCAATCGACAAGTTTACTAAATTTTTAGTTGCAAAAATAGTACCCTCCAAATCAGTTGAGGACCTTAAAAGACCACTACGGGATATACTCTTCTTTTTTGTGTTCCAGAGCACGTAGTCCTGGACAACCAAGGAGCCCTAAAGTCTTTATCCCTAAGATCCATGATGGAGGACGAATTAATGATTGAAGTCTACACGACACCACCCTACAAAAGCGAAGTAAATGGGCAAATAGAGAGACTCCATTCCACACTCGTGGAGATAATGCGTTGTCTCAAAAAAGAAATTCCCCCCTGCCCCTTCGAAGAACTTCTCGAAAGAGCAGTAAAGGAGTATAACTTCACTGTGCATTCCACCACAGGGAAAAAGCCTGTCGAACTTTACCATGGACGCAGTCCTAGATTAAGCCCAGAAGAGCTCGAAAAACCTCGCCAAAATAATATTGAAAAAATAAAACATGAACAAGAAGTAGACCTTAAAATTCATAACAAAAGTCGTAAACCTTTGAAAAGTTACCAAGTTGGAGAGGTCATCTACGTTCAAATACATAAGAGAGTAGGTTCTAAGCTAACCCCGAGATATCGGCAGGAAGTTGTCAAAGAAGATAAAAATACTACTCTTATAACCATGTCAGGCAAAACTGTCCACAAGAGCAGCATTAAAAGCTAATTGTCCCTTTATTACAGCATTATTCTCATGGGGTCATGCGGAGTACAAATTCTGGAATATACCAACTCACAGATCAATACATTCAACTTAAGATACTGTAGTAATCGAGCAGTTACCCTATCAAACTGCTCTAAAACTTTCCTATCTCCTTCATCCTTACAGCCTGGTGATCAAGAAAATTGAAATTCCTACTAGAAAAAATGGAAGTCTCAAATGAAAATGAACCTGTCAATGCCAAAAAGAATATTAAGAAAGCACTGTCTGAAATTAAAAGGCATCAAAGTAAGACGCGAAGCTTCATCGATGCTAATTATACCGACTTCCTGACAAACTTGAGTACGAACGAATTATTTTTAGAGGATGGAGAGAAGTTAGTTCGAGAGGTTGTAAATTGGATGGAAATTCTTGAAAATGATACGAAGAATAAATATTCCGAATTTGCCAAAAATTAAATAATTTTCTAAACTTTGTTATTCATACAAAGTACTCTTCTTGATGCGTTATTGCAACAAACGAACCAAGTTCCTTCCCTTTTGAATGAAATTTTAAAATAAAATGCAATTGAACCAACATCTAGATATCATAGCAGTTTGTAGATTAACACAATTCTAATTAATTTTATACTTGCTACCTTAAAAGTCACCGCGTTGGTGTGTATCGTTTTATATTGAAAGCATATTAGATCTGAGTAAATAACGAAAAAATGTAATTACACTTTTGATTTTTTTTCCTAGCGAGTTCATATAAACCCGAACATTGTTGTCATCGCTGTGCGATATCTTCAGTTCTACGTATATTATCTCCTTAGCTAGCATTCTTAGTGTACTTGTGGCTCACAAAAACATATATTGTATTATCTTGAACGAAGATTATCAGAAATTTGCTCAAATTCATCTCTCTGCAAAATTAATACTAGTTCCTATCAAATCTTTCAATAAAGCAACTGCTTTTCGTAAAGTATATAGCATCGTTGATGTCGGGAGAAATGCTGGGCCTCCTAAACTGTACCATGAAAATAAATTCAACTACACACAAAGTCTACATGCTCGCTAGTATGAAACGCCACACAATCTGACCAACGCAACTGCGTATTTCATCCAACCCAGCAGAGGCTGCACGTTTTCATCCAGGCGCCTTTGCTCAAATCATGAACAATCAAAAACTGAAACCACCGAAACAACTCCAAAAACCTCTATTCCAGTTGCACAACTATAGCAAAAGCTACAATTAATATTCACTTGCAAAGTGTGCAGTGCTTGAAATGTGAAAACCATTTCCACGGTTGCAGCCAATTGAGTCGCAAATGGTGAACAGCAACCAAAGCCTCCTAAAACAGAACATGCCAATACAAATGGAAATATTGAAAAGACAACGGATTCTAAGATAAATCCGCTACTTCAGGGGGAGTCGGTTCGAGATCGCCAACCAGTGCGGACGCCGCGAGAAATAGAGGGAAAATTATCGGTAAAAAAAGAGTGTGGTTTTTAAATACCAGAAATACGCAACGGAGTCGAAAAGACCGTGAAAGAAACAGGCGGCGTCGTAAAGGGATTCGGTACAAGATACGTGTGTAACCCTGACTACGCGTATGCGAACTTCTCTTGATTCACATAAGAGTGGCGGATTGTTCTTCAACAATATCTTTTATTGCTAGTTGAGTGTTTTGTGTCACCGTTTAAGCGCATACTGACTAGGAGTGCGCGAAGTCCTCTTGATTCACATAAGAGTTCGTGGATATGTGAATAAATTCACGCTGAAGAAAATCAGAAGTGCAAATTTTATCGTGAGGTGTTTACACACGCTTGTGCTCCAATTCGAATTATTTGAAAAAAATAAAAAATAGTTTACAACAGTTTCTTGTGTCAATTAAGATGCCAATCCGTCCTTTAAAATAAAAACATTCATTTGGAATAGAAAGTCGAAAAAAATGAAAGTGGATTGCCATTAACACTAGATTTACGGCTCCAGTCTAAATGACTGGTATCACTAGTTCATTTTAAATTTTCTACTTTGGGTTAGTTTTATTTATTATTATGTATTTAGCTTTATTTGTTTAGGCATGCTTAGAAAGTTCTTATTGATCATTGGCACTTCTACCACACCAGTCAAAATGACTGGCGCATTCTTTGCAGGGATATAATGAATTTTCGTATCTAAGATAAATAAATAAACAATGCAACTTCGATTCTACGTACTTGCAGCACTAATGCAATTCAGGAAAATCATTATTCTACAACAATATTTTATCACTATTCAGTGTTCTTTTGAATTTAGAGAACGCGGTTGTGAAATTTTTTTGTGAGTCTTAGAAAGAAAAATTATTTTGGGCATTGAAGTATTCAAAAGTGAATCCTTTATCTAAAAATCAAAAGACAGAGTGAAGTAGTATCTTTTTATCAACTTGGAGCTATCGGCAGGCCCTCAGGAGTAAGAAAACTACAGTACGGAATATTATTCTTTTATTAGTTTTATCTCATTTTATAGCCCCCCCAAGGCCTGAATATGGAAAAACGTGTGAAATCTTCTGTGCTTTTGAAATATATAGCCAATATACCTTTGGATTGTTCGGATGTCGAAAATGATCAACATAGTAATAGTGAAGGTGAGTTGTTCGAAAATGAAAGTGGTCCACATGGTAGTAATTACCACACACGCATCGAAAGTAGTGAAAGTGAAATTTCCGATAAGGATAATGCGGATCAGTCTACCAATAGTGAAAATGAGAGAATTTCAAATATGTGCACAAGAAGATGCATGCGATTGCCTTCCACTTCGGATGAAGAAGATGAAGCTGGAATGCAAGATCAAGAAAATGAAATTTCTGCAGATGGAACTATTTGGAAAAAAATAAATGAAGGGCATCTTGCTGGAAGATTACCTGCTTTCAAGGATGCATCTGGGCCTACAGCTCACGCTAAAAGGAATATCATGAAAGGAGAGATAAAAAGTGCATTTTTATTGGTAATTGACCATTGCATTCTAGAATCTATAAGAACATGTACAGAGTTAGAAGCGCCTCGAGCTTTGGGGTCAAAATGGACCCTTACGCTAGCAAGCTTTCATTGCAATACTATATGCACGTGGGGCTTACGAGGCAAATACGTTAAGGCTTGAATGCTTATGGAATAAAAAGTGGGGACCAAACTTTTTTGCCGCAACTATGAGCAGGTACGATTTTACAGAAATCCTGCGTTATATCCGTTTTGATAAAAAATCGAGAGGCGTCAGCGCTTGGAAGTCGACAAATTCGCTTTAGTCTCAACAGTCTGGAACAAGTTTATTGAAAGCAGTCGAAATTGTTTCAAACCAGGCCCTTATATAAAAGTAGATGAGCAACTATTTCCAACGAAGGCTGACAAATTTGGCATCAAATTTTGGCTTGCGTTTGTATGTTATAAATTGATTTCCTTATTTAGGAAAATATGAGCTGAGAGATCCATCAACACCTCTAAGTGAATTTGTTGTGCTAAAACTTGTAGAACCACATACTTTGAAAGGTAAAACCATCACTACGGACAATTTTTTTACAAGTCATCCTCTAGCGTTGAAACTACTCTCCAAAAATACTTTCTTGACTGAAACGAAGCGTGCAAATAAAAGGGAACTTCCGAAAATTTGTAAACAATAGAAGGACAACATGGCTCGTTTTTCAACATTGCTTTATGAATCAAATGGATGTACACTAACAGTTTATAAGAGTAAGCCCAACAAAAAAGTGTTCCTACTAAGCACAAACAAATCGAAATTGATGCAACTAATAAAAGGTTGCCTGAAACTGTCTTTTTATAACAGCACAAAATTTGGTGTTGATGCGATTGACCAAATGGCACGAAAATATAGTGCCAAATCAGGTTCCTGAAGGTGACCACCTCAAGTTTTTTTAATATTCTCGATTTAGCTGGAATAAATGCCTGGATTTTATATAAAAACACGACAAGTGAAAACATATCGAGAAAAAACTTTTTGTTTCGTCTTTCTGAAGAACTTGCTTCTGAATATCAGATTTCCAGAGAAAAACTGCAAGAAGTGACACCATACATGTGCGTAAATGGTGTCAAATAGGACATTGCAATAATAATAAGACAAGAACTATTTGTAATACTTGCAAAAAACATGTTTGCGGAAAATGTACACAACGGAAAATCTTCATATGTAAAAATTGTGACCGATAAACCACTAACAATTAAGTCTTCGATTAGAGATTAATAAAAATATGCAATTACTTTTCAAATTACAATACAATTTTTTCGTAATACAAAAGAATTAAAATTTATGCGTGGTATGATTTAAACTTTAAATCATAATTTGCGTTAATTAGACTGAAAACTATCATTTTTTGTTAACTTATTAATGTATTGACAACGTAAATAGTCATATTTATATGCTGCAATCATTATTTTTTCAATAAATATAAATTGAAAGCCCCCACAAGCATTTTTTTAAAGACCAGTCATTTTGACTGGTGCGGTTGAAATAGGTAAATCTACTGTTAATCTATATGAGATATATTTGACGATATCGATTTTAATTAGAGAAAAAAAAAAAAACAATTCCAGGACTTACTCACCCCACTTCGTCAACGAGCGCTCGTCGTCGGGAAAGGTTATGTAAGTACCCTTTTAATTTCTTTGTTTTATATATTTGTTTTATTGAATTTTTATATTTAATTCATTAAATATCCATGAATTGGCATTAGAGATACCCATTTATATAGAGAGGGGGGAGTATAGAATAACATTCTTATAGGGTTTTCAAAAACAAAAAAGAGACAAGAAAACGGTACAACTTACAATTGAAATAAAACAGCAGCCTTTCTCGGCTCAATAAATAATCATACCATATCAAATCCGTTTGAAGAATATAAACCCATTGTATGAACCTTACAATAAACTAAGTAAATCATTTCAAAACCTGGAAAATTCCATTTGCTTAATTTTGCCTATTATTAATTGTCAATGTTTTTTTGCGAATCAAAATTTAATTCAAATAAAATGAATGTTAATTGGTAAAACCGGTCTTTCCATTCCGTCGGATCTGATCGGGTATAGGACCCGGTACGGTGGAGGGCTTTCCCCACCAGAGATGAGCCAGCCATCGGGCACATTATAACCTTCTTTTGTTTCAGGAACTCTTGCCGGGTTGGGTGGCCTTCATTTCAAGTGCTCTTTTTATGGCGATCACATAATTCTATGACATAAATTGGTCACCGTAATATTTCTCGTTTGATGGGAATGCAAAGTATATTTGTATGGGTTTTCCACTCAAAAGGGAAATATATGGCCACTTCAACATTTTGGATCTTGATTCGGTTGGGCGGGTGCGAGGGGGCACCATCACGATCCGGTTGTCCCACTCTTATTTGTGGGCCATGAGAATCGTCGGGTAACGACGAAGTCTCTCCAAG
The DNA here is from genome assembly GCA_963969285.1 of Odontomyia ornata. Taxonomy (NCBI): domain Eukaryota; kingdom Metazoa; phylum Arthropoda; class Insecta; order Diptera; family Stratiomyidae; genus Odontomyia; species Odontomyia ornata. The sequence continues at coordinate 408,107,235 of OZ017738.1, forward strand.
TCCGTTTGTTTTTACTCGTCTCAACTTGTTCTCTGAACAAGCAATTTTCCCCTTTGGTAGTTACCTACAATTTTTCGACTTCGGTCGCCTTTTCTATTGAGACCCAAGAACTCGTGAATGCGAAATTCTTTTGTAGTGGGTCCTTGTGCTGGGGGAATGAACCCGCCCCACGATACTGCAATTCTAGCCTGCCAGCGCATTCACGCGTCCCCAGACAAGGGTATTCTCGGCGGATATCAACATCTTCCTTCGCCGAGGCAGCAGACCATCGCTGCAGTCCTTTACGGACATTTGGTACCTATCTATTCACTATAATACGCCAAAATAAAGACCGGGACGTTCAAAATCATACATGACATTACGATTCAACAATATGTTCAGGCGACATCGGATCTTGCAATAATCCTTGAACACGACATTCCTCAAAACAGTTTCTTATACCCCTACCTTTCCCATGAGTTGCTACAAATTCAAGAACTCCTAGATACGCTGAAACCAAAATCATCAAAAAGATCTCTTAACATTATCGGATCGGCATGGCAATGGGTAGCGGGAAACCCAGATTATGAGGATTTTCTGACAATTAAGGAAAAAATAAACAACATTTTGGAAAACAACAATAGGCAAATAGTAATCAATAAATCGATTATGGATCGAATCAAAAATGTAACATTGGTGACTAACAAAATCATATCTTTGGCACAAAATAATTATAATTTTATAAATGAATATAAAATAAAACCAATAAAAGAGGAATTTTTTAACATAAAATACGCTGTACGGATGGCAAAGGACAACATTGTTAATTCTCTTTTACTTTCAAGCAAAGAATTTCAGATAGTCACCAACATATTAGCCAAAGAAAGATTCCCATAACAAACACCAGAGGAAGCATTAGAATTTTCAAATGTAAAAATATTAATGAACAACATGACACTACTATACATTGTAAACATCCCAGTCACCACTTTAAATACATACGAATACCTGATTGTAAAACCTGTAAACCGAAAAAATAAAAAAAATTGTAGAAATTCCATACGAGCAAATCATTAGAAATCATGAAACAATTTATGCCATCAAAAGTAATTGTTTGAATTTTGGAAATTTAACTATTGGTGATCAGAAAGATTTGTTAGATTAAGTACCTCATCCTGCATACCTAATATCCTTGAGAGTCGCGATTCAAAGTGCAACCTCATCAATGGAAAGCAAATACCCGTCATAGAGGAAATAACTTCAGGGATGCTACTACTTAACAGATTCAACGGAACAATCCAGGTCAATGACATTCCCCATGATCTCGATGGAACATTTTTGATAAACTTCAATAACGCCACCATCAACATTGGCGAACTAATTTTTTCGGCCAACGAAATCTCTAAATACCAGGCACTTCCATCGGTCCTCCAACCAACCCCTCAAGAAAAACCTTACCGTAAAATCCTGCACCTCAACAATACTCACACCACATTAAACTCTTGGAAGCAGGAAACAAAATAACAACATGGACAATCCTCAATAACAATAGCCATAATCATTTCACTAATAATTGTACTTCTCAGATTCAAACGAAATAACAGCGACAAGATCGTAATCAATCATCAGTTACAAGATCCTGAAATAAATCGATCAGAAAGCAATTCACCAATACCTATCGTGCCAGTGCAAGCATTACAGCCAGTGCAACAATTACACCAGTGCAACTATTACCGCCAGTCATTCCTAACCAAATTCATTTAAATCAGCGAGCATCTAAATTCTACGACGGACCGTTTTTCTAGCAATCGAGGACAATGTCTGACTATCCAACGCAAGTATCTTAGCTCAGGGATCTATCCTTGGTCCGGACCTGTGGAACGTGTCTTACGACGGGCTACTGAGACTTGAGATGCCAGATGAGTCGCGCTTGGTCGGCTATGCGGATGATGTTACGGCTCTGGTCGCTGGACGCACCGTTGAACAAGCGCAACTTAGGCTAGGTATGCTAATGCGCCGAGTGAGGGACTGGATGACTGCTCGCGGGCTGAGCTTAGAACTGAAGAAAACCGAAGTGGTCATCTTGACAAAAAAGAGAATCTCTAGAGTAAGGATGATCAGTATTGGCGGCTTACGAATCGAATCGAAGCCAGCGGTGAAGTACCTGGGGCTACTGATCGACTCGAAGATGAGTTTCTCTGAGCAAATCAGGGCAACGGCTGAGAAGGCTTCTTCGGGAATATCGGCTCTGAGTCGACTTATGGCTAACATAGGGAGACCCAGCCCATCAAGAAGACGCCTTTTGATGAGTGCTGCAGGGTCAGTGCTACTGTACGGAGCAGAGGTATGGGGCGACGCTCTCAGCAAGGAGGTATACCGAAAACGTTTGGCACAGGTACAGAGAAGAGGAGCACTGAGAATTGCATCTTCGTATCCAACAGTCTCCGACTCGGCGGTGAGAGTGATTGCAGGCGTGATACCTGTTGCCCTCCTTGCTAGAGAGCGCCGCGCTATTTACCTGCGCCGAAACGAGGATGCGAGGGAGATGGTTGTCCGCGAGGAGAGACAGCGCTCGCTCAACGATTGGCAGCAGTCTTGGGTGAATTGCACGAAGGAAAGGTGGACTGCGCGCCTCATTCCGGATGTGAGACCGTGGCTAAATCGAAGGCATGGTGAGACTGACTTCTATCCGACCCAGCTTTTGAGCGGGCACGGGCGTTTTCAGTCTTACCTGCACAAGATCGGTAATTCACGGTCTCCCGATTGTCGGTTTTGCCCAGGAGAGGAGGACAATGCCTGTCACACATTTTTTGCGTGTACAAAATGGGTCAGGCTGCGAAGGGAACTCTACAGGGAGACGGGAGAGCTCACCCCGGATAATATAGTTGCGGTGATGCTCGAATCAGTTGACAAATGGAACCAGGTGGCACATTATGCTCGGGCAGTCCTAAAATATAAAAGGTACTCACAGCAGCCAGGGGCACTGGGGCTGGGGGATCGCTCTTCTGGCATTTCCTCTTCCTCTCTCCCCTCCCGCTAGGAAAGGGACTCCTCAGCTTGAAGGCGCCCCCCGGCGTAACAAAACGAGACCTGGCCCGAAGTAATGTGTCAAACGGTTCCAGGCTGGGTTTTCAGGTTGACAGGGGAGGTGTTTAGTGGGTAGTCCAGTCGCGCATGGGAGTGCCACACTCTGTGCATAAATGGCATTCACCTCCCTACCACAAAAAAGACGCAAGTATCGTGAGAACAGCGAACGTATGCAGTTTCCCGAAATCGCGAATATTCATTTTACCTTCATGCACTTAATGTTAGATCCAGTTTGTAATTAGACGTTGACGAATAAAGATTCGGGCAGCAGCCCGCAATTGTATTTCTTTTTAAAAATTGTTTGAATAACTTGTATGTACTCTCGCACATTTTTTTGTACAAATGAAAACGATTTGAACATATTATTCGGGTCTGGGTGAATTTACATTAAGGAGTTGAGTGTTAACAACGGTTTCAAAACTTTTTTTTGCGATGACTCTCATATTTCGCGCGCCAAAAACATCTCATCAACAACGGTATAGCCTTTACAAAGTTGAACACAAAATCTAATTCACATACATTGTGAAAGTATTCGTTGAGGACTTTAACAAAATTATGAATAGCTTGCAAGTAACAGAGATTATTGCCGTTCACATCGACACATATGCAGAAGTAGAGACAATAGACGATTTTAAAGTTACGAAACTCTACAAAATTTGTAGGTTGAGCATCCCGAACAGTCATCACAACATTCGATTTGGTGGCGTGGATACGATTTAGAAAGAGAGAGCTGATAAATTTGAGCCGTACCGCTAGTATCTGTAATATGCTAAGCCGTTAACTGTTCATTTCTACACAATAAAACTTTTTCCCAGAACTTCTTAAAGCCACGATTTCCGCCTTCCGTTCCGCAAAAATCGCAGTTTGGAAAAAAAAGCCTTTCCTTTCCTTCGTAGCAAAAACTTACCCGACACTTTTCCGGCCCCGAATTTATTCCCCATTGGCTCTTCCGCCGCGATCACTTTACACGGTCAAATCACACAGATAAATTTGGCAGAATTTCACTTATTTATTCTTATTTTTATGAGTATATAAAACTCTTCTTATTCCTTTCAAAATAAAGTTTGAAATATTCTCGATAGACTGTTTTCCGTTTAAGTGCACTTCACTTCCTAAGAGACAACGGTACAGCCGATAAATACAACTGCATGCCCACGCGGTAGATCCGTTGACGTACGAAATTGACGGAATCGTATTTTCAACTCGAAAACTGGTACACATAATACCGCGGAATTATGTTAAATATCCAAGCGACGATGATTTTTCCAATAATAACATTCATTTGACAATATGATCGTAACTTTCTAAAAATCACACTGATTTCGCACAGTAAAATTCGATAGGATCCCGTAAATATTTCAATTCGTGCACGACGTCAAACTTTCTTAGATACGGAATACGAGCTACGAAAAATTTGTAAGCTACTAGAATACCACCTTTTCATCCCGAAACACGTTCACGACCGTCCGTGATCCTCCGGAGGCCGTCGCCGTTCGTGGCTAAGCAGCTCCTCGTAATCCGTTTCTTTCTTCTCGCTGGTTGCTCGCTCACCCCACATTCCCGTTGCTCGCCGGAACGGGTTCCTTCCAATTTCATGGGACGGGCACTAGATTAATACTTGTAGTAACCATTGACGAGAAGATTGCAATCAAGTCTATTGCATCTTGAAGAATTTTCTTAGATGCTATGAAAATAGCCTTGATACGTTCAAATTTTTCTCAATCATAAACGGAATGGGCAGTGTTGGTGAGATAAAAAGGTTCTTTTATGCACAATGGGCAAAACTGTACCAGCTCTTATTGAGTTCGCTTAATATCAATTGCCAATTGTTTGTGTGTTTTGAGTTACATATGGCTCGATTTTTTCGTTCATAGCGACGAAGCCAAAGTCATTAGACATAAGCAGTATATTCATTAGACAAAAGCGATTAAATTTTCCGGAAACGTCTCATGCAAACACGGCAAAGCAGGCAGATCAACTGCATATTGCAAAGAATGAATGACCATCAATGCCAATGAGTAATTCGATATTGTCATATTTTTTTCGTTATTTATATTCTGAAATTAGGCCCATCATTTTATTACTAGAACCATAGGACGTAATCGCCAGTCTAGCTGGATATAGCAGTGTAGCAGATGTATACTTCGTATCCCGACATAGTTATTGAAATTTAAATGGACCTCAAGATTATGCATTTAATCGCGAATACGCAATATGGGTACTTTTGCTTCTATCAAATAAAATTGTCTTTTTTTTTTTTATATGGACTGTTCGCGAAAAGCCTTTAAAATAAACAAATAAATGATTAAGTTAACAGAGATAGCTGCACTCAATACAGATATACAATTGTTTTCAAATCCATGCAACACACATTCCCAAAGGAACAGTGAACATTAACAAACTATAAGCGAGTAGCCATAGAAAGGCAACCATTGGATCTTCCGCATGCTGTACAGTATCTGGATTTTGTTTATCAGCTGAAATTAATTGTGACGGCTCTACGCGATCAACTTCCATTCTCATCCTCTTTTTAAAGCGTATGAGTTAATTTTTCGGATATCTTTCTCCGAACTAATATGATTCTTAGTACTACTAATCGCCTCTTTTAATTAATCTTCATATAACAGAACGTATGCGACCACTCTCACTCGACCGACTCTGAACCATACAATTTACCGGCACTGAACAACAAATCTGTAATAAGGACTCTTCACAATGATGGACCGAGTCGTGGATTTCTCAGCAAGTTTATTGGTTTTTTCGACGGCATTCTCTATTGCATCTAATTTTTTTTTGTGTATAGATTGCTCAGAAAATATAGCAAAACTTCTACATAAGTTCGTTGGTGCATGATTCCCATAATTTCTCTCCTACTTTTATTGTCCTTTTCGTGAAGGTCCCTCGAGCAATTTGCCTATGCGGACTGCTCACTTACTACAAAGGACTATGGGAACTGTGGGTGCCTGAAGAATTGACCCTTGATCTAATTAGACGAGCTCATGACCAACCGTTGAGTGCACATGGTGGTTATGGCCGGACGCTCAGGCGCCTGAGGACCTGTTTCTTTCGGCCAAAAATGGTCCAGCAAATGAAATCGTATGTGGCTGCCTGTGAAAGCTGCAAGTGCGCCAAGGCGCGAAACGCTGTTCTACGACCTCCATTGAGCAAATTCGAAAAAACCCGAACATGTATTCCAGCACTTGTATATAGATCAATTTAATCGGCCCTTACCCTGGATCGACGTGTGGACATATCGGAGATGTCGTAGTCCTGCACCAACTGTCAAAATTCCCGCTCACAGATCCGATCGGGAACTTGCAAACAGCCCCGATTCTGAGTTTCTTAGAGAAACGCGTCTTCCATGTATTCGGAGTACCGGAATACTTGGTATACGACAATGGAGTCCAGTTCAAATCTACCAAGTTTCGTTAGCTGATGGCCATCGCCTATTGACGTTTCTCGTGACGTTAGTCGCAACACATGTTTCTGTCAGGGAGTGTCATCGAACATCCATATGATGCATCTGGGCAGTCGCAGTGTGAAGTTATGTTTTACGTACGGTCATATTTACCGTTTTTTAATTAAGTTTGAATTTAATTTTGCCGCTGAGCTATCAAAGTTCATGTGCGGGAAGGCGCTTTGGTTCGGTGTTCATAGCATTGGCGTGCATGGTTTCTGCAATAAATATATTTTATTGTATTCGTAAATCTAGATGTGCAGGTTCTGCTTTGCAACATTTGAAACAGGACCACAACTGATTGAACACAAAAGGAGGGAGCATGGACTAGATTTAATGGCAAGTGGATGAGGGCATACAGACTGCGCATTATTGTGTCTTCTGTGCAACAAAAAGTGGATGGCCAACAAATTAACCTAGAGGCGTGCCAATATATTAAAGTGCTTGCTACGGAATCAGAATCATCTGCAGATCAAGAATTGAAGAATAGAAAATATGATTCATTCTCGAATGCCTCGATATCGGACGAAGAATATGACTAAACGGACCAAGGTATTAGTGAATCTAAGTCATATCAGTCTAGCGAATTGTAATGAATCGGCCCTACGCCACTCCCAACTAATACATATGCAAATTGCTACCATATGGCTTGATAGCTAACGTCAGTTTTGACGCCGTCCGTTTTGTCTGGGAATGTCAAATGGGCAGTCGAGCTGAGAAAGTCGACGAAATCGGGCCGGCGGCAGTAACATCGTCTGGGTCAGCACGGTATTTCGTTTTTCGCTATTAAGTGAATAAGTGAAAATTTTTTCTAGGAAGTGTACACGTCATAGGGATAATCGCCGCTAAATTGGAAATCCACTGCCTTCCGTCGACAGTTACCAGCTTCAATGGCGAGGTCTTTTCCCAGATGGGCCACGTGTACCGTAAGTGCAACCCTATTTGATCTATTTGCAAATAACTGTTTACTAATAAGCGGCTTAACTAAAGAATTAAAATTACGATCAATTCAAATGTGTTCCAATAGAAATTGATGCTTACTTTTCACAGGATGTCGAGGAAGATGAAAAGCAGTTATACGAAGAACAGTTTGGGCAGTATGGCGATAGTGGGAGTATAAATGTAAGGACAGATCCCACGACTGGTCGATCAAGAGGATTTGCTTTCAGTGTTTTTGCATCTGCCGATTTAATTGATAAGGTCGTGCAAGCGCCTAATCACCTCATCAATAACAAAAGGGATTCAAAGACAGCTAAAGCCCGCCATGGAAAGATCTTTGTTGGAGGCCTAGCATCAGCGGTCCGTGACGATGAAATAAAGGCATTCTTCTCACAGTTTGGAAATATTGTTGAAGTCGAAATGCCATTTGACGGACAAAAGAATCAGCGGAGGGGATTCTGCTCCACCACGTTCGATTCAGAGCAAGTAAGTGTTACAGTGAAATATCGGCAGTGCCCACGTGATTAATTTAACGGAATAAAGTAAAGTAGGTTTCTTTTCCGTATGTTTGTATTTTTGACGCGTTTGAAACGGGCATGTGAGCCGGTGGCTGAGTTGTTGTATTTCGGACTTAGTCTGCTCGCATAAGACCTGCGACTGAGCTTCTCTCCGAACTAGCTAGCTAGCCAGCAGCCACCTCGGAGTAGACTAAGTTGGGTCCAGACTTGTCGACCTGTAGGTTACGGTCCGTTATCACGTC